>CM040124.1:17823438-18423438 GCA_022559845.1 Amorphophallus konjac
ATAAAGAATGAGCGAAGACATAGGAATTCTACATTGTTTAGATCGAGTCAATGTAATTTCATATTTCTTGAGTCTAGTAGAGTGAAAGATGATGGAAAAATAATTGTATTTGACTATTAATCATTTATGAAATAAAGTTGGAGTTTGATTAAACATTGTGCAATTGTATTTATGTGTGTGATTGTCTCGCGCTCTGATCGTTCTTGCTTGCAAGAGGCTTACCATGCCGGCTGTTCGCGCTCCCCGAGCGAGTCTTCCGCTGTAATAAAGGCTCGGGGCGTGACAGTTAAGTTGGTATCAGAGCCTAAGTCTCAGGATTTAGGGAAAATAGTCATGTCATAGGATAAGTCCAAGGTTTAAGGACCCCTACCTATGAACTAAGGAAGAAATTCCATACCCATGTGAGGATTGGGTAGAGCCCGGGATAAGATAATTAATTAGCTTTAAGGTTGATTCTCACGAGAAATAATAAGTTGTTATATTTCTCTCAGGTACCTTATTGCTATCATGGCTCATCGCGTAGATTGGGATGGCATGCAACAAACAGTTGTCGGCCTTACACAGGCATTACAAACTATTGCGCAAGGTGGCGCAGGAGCACGGGCTGGCGATCTACATCGCAATTTCTGGAGTTTAAACCCTCCGCGTTTATATGGTTCTTCCAATCCGGATGAAGCAGAAAATTGGATTGATGAAATGAATCGTATCTTTGATGTTATCCAATGCACCGATCAGAAAAAGGTGCGTCTGGCAGCGTTTCAACTTAATAAGGATGCACGTACTTGGTGGAAGTCGGTTCCGGCACCTCCGGCCGATGCACCCCATACGTGGGATGGTTTTCTTACCCTATTCCGTACCAAGTACTTTTCTGAGCACGTAAAGGAACAAAAGGCTATGGAATTCGCCGCTCTTCGGCAAGGAATGATGACGGTTGCCGAATATGAACTACAATTTTCAAGGCTAGCACCTTACGCACCACATCTTATCAGCACCGATTTATTGAAAGCCAACCGATTTATGGATGGTTTAAGACCCGGATTCATCCAACAACTTGGAACTCAGAATATCCGCACCTATACCGAGATGGTTCAAAGAGCGCATCTATGTGAAAGAACCATGGAGAAAGTGGAGAGGCTCTCAGAAGAAAGGTCAAGCCGAAAACATGATAGGCAAGAAGAGAAAGAAATAGATGAGGGCGAAAATCGTCACATTAAGAGGTCCCGTAATGGGAACGGTAACGGAAAAAAAAATGGGAATGGAAACGGGAAATAAGAAAGTTAAAGAAGAGAAGGAGCAAGCCGTGGCACCTTGCTCATTTTGTGAAAAATTTTGGCACTCGGTAGAACAGTGTTGGAAGTGTCTCGGCGCTTGTCTCAAATGTGGAAGCCGGGAACATCGCCTGCCCCTATGTCCTTTCATCAACGGACAATCTTCAAGGGATAACAACGGACGTGGGAAGCAAGGTCGATTAAATGCCATTCTAGACAAGGAAGGTAAGATGATAAAAGGTACTCTTTTAACCCAGTCGCCTAACATTAATTCTAAATACATTAAAATAAGTGCACTCTCCAAAATCCATATATTGAATTTGGGGACCAAATTCTCTTAAGTGGGGGAGGGTGTAAGACTCCAGAATTTATTTAAATAATTTTTAAATTTATAAATAATTTTCTAGAATTTATAAAGGCCTAAATGTATTAATAAATGGGTTATTAGATTAATAAGTCATTATAAGGCCCATTTGTGTTAAATAATTAACCAACTCCATTTAAATAAAGTCAAAATGGTTTAAGGACCAAGCCCATTAAGTTTGGCCCATATTCTAGAAGGTTATTAAGTCTATTCACATATTTTAAGGATAAATACTAATTATCTAAGATAATTATATGGATAAACGAATAAATAAGTTTTATTAAATTGAAACTCTATACACGTTGACTGCAACGGTCCATCGGGCGACCGCCACACCTAGGTAACGCGCATGGACACGACCGTTACATGCGGCAAGTTCCGTGAGTCAAAGAACTCCCAAAAAGATTGGAACTTTGGGATCTTATCCACTAGGGATCGACTTGAGAAGAGTTATAACATTACTAAGGACTCTTAGGGATTAGATTCTGGCAGATTAAGGACTCTAGAATCGATCTAATCTTCAAACTCTAGCCAAAACCCTATAAATAGGACCTAGTTCTGAACGGAGCGACCCTTACTTTTGGCTCGTGAAGAATCAAGGTAAGGATTCATAATTTCAGGTAAGTTCTTTAGAAACTTTTGTTTATAATATATTAGACTAATAGCCCTCCAAATTTCGTGCTAGGAGACAAAGCAACTAAGGAGATTGAAGCTTCCCGAGTTGCTGATTTACCACACGAAGAGCAAGGATCAAAGGGTTGCACTTAGCATCAAATTCGAAGTTTAAAGGTCTTAGGAGAAGTAGGTCATCTCATGAATGGTAGAAACATCTTGATAGGAATAAAAGCCCTCTGGTTCGATTGAATTCCATGCATGATAGATCATGAATTTCATGTTTTAATGGTTCTATGCATTCATACATCTCTTAGCCTTAAATAGAAATAAAAGATGTTATCTTGTCTATTCACTAGAACCCATGCATGTAGATAGTCTATACTTCGTTATCATGTCTAAGGATAGTCATGCTATTTTGATTTCTAGACATGATGTGAGTTGATCTCTTGGATTCTATATAGTTTTTTGTCAGCAGATGCTCTGACGCATCATAGTAGGACTGTCATACTCACGTAACGGCCTTACGATGACCGTCACAATTCTGTTGTATGTATATGCACTCTGTTGTCTCTGACGCATCAGGGAAGGAGCGTTACGTTCATGTAACGGCTGCTCGATAAACCATCACATTAACCGTGACGCGCCATCAATAGACCGTCAGACACCTGATGTTCTGTCAACCCGAGACAGAATAGGACTTGTCAATTTTACTTATTATTAAGCCTAGTTATCTAAGTTTAAACCTGTTAAAGTGATCTTGGAATTATTCAATCATTCATGATAAGTATTGCATGATTTTGGCATCTTAATATCATTTTAAAGATATGTTAATTTCATGACCAAAATCTATAGTTTTGTATTCTAAATCATGATTTTACATAATGCATTGACGGAGTTTTTATCGTGATTTAGACATGGATACACATTCTATCTCTATCTATAGAGTCATTTCTATAAGTACATGGCACATATTCCGGTATGTTGTCCATTAGTTCACACTTTACACTATAGGAACATATTCTTGGACTTGAGGACATCTCTATTGGATATTCCTTCTAATGGATTAGGAAATCTTATTTCAATACCTCTGTAATTCTCTGCGAGCCTGGGATTCCCACTAGGACGCCGAGTTGGTTGTACCCTTAAAGTCCATTGATTAGAGTACACTCAGGGTTTGCCGACCCGTCCGACCCGGCCGACCCAGTCTCGGCGCGGGACGGGTCGGGTCGGGCGGGTGGCACAGCGACCCGGTCCGCCCCATTGGGCTCGCGACGCGTAGTTTTTTTATTTTTTTTAAAATTTGTAATAAATTTATTTTGAAATATTAAATGTTATATATATTTAAAAATATTAGAATGTAGAGTTTATTTAAGATACTAGATCCATACTAAATTATACATAATTAATTATATAAAAATTACATATTACCCCGCTTAATTAAACATCCTATTATATATAATACATAAAAATTTATTTCAATTACTAAATATGTAAAAGTAAACAGTGACATAATAATGACATTCATTCATGAAGTATAAAATACAAAAACTCACTAATCCTCGTCCATCTGTGAAACCCGAATCCCAAAACTCACTCATCCTCCTCATCTGTGTAACCCGAATCCCAAAACTCACTCATCCTCATCATCAGTGAAGCTCGAATCCCAAAACTCATCATCAGATACATGAGACTGATCACCCGTATAATCTAACTCTATCCTAGTCGGTGGAGGTACATGTGGGTGGGACTGAAAATATGTAACCATCTGCACAAATGATGGGTCGTGTGCTGCGGTGGAGGGTACATGAAAATCTGTAAAAAAAGTACTCACTACATCTATAGCTTCAATTCTATCATGTGCGACTGGTGCTGGTGTTGGTGCTGCTCGAACTCTGGACGTGGAGGAAGATCCTACTCCGCCCTGTGCTCGTGGTGGAGGTACCCGGGAGGTAGAAGAAGATGTCCTCGGTGTGCTACGAGAACCGTATCTATCCTGTAATTGTGTCCGAAATGAATGTCGGACATCTCCTGGAACTCGGTCGCATGCACGAACATCGCGTCCCACTCCCGCAAGGTGCTCCGCAAACCTGTTTATGCCGGTGACGCGATGTTCGCAGTATCTACAGTGCACATGTCCATCACCCTCAACAGAGTATCCATGCTCCCACGCAGGGTGACGCCGTCCGTCCATGATGACCTGCAAATGATGTAAAAGTTTACATTAGTAATTTCAATGACAAGTACATAACTCTATATATGAAGAAATCTATAATTAATTATTAGTTAGTTATAAATGTAACCAAATGATACATACTAATAAAGACTATGGACCCAAACTGGGCCAGTGCCCATCTCCAAACAATCTGACATTAAATGTGGTCTGCAGATAGGACAGATAGTCTTCATAGCGCATTGAACCTGAATAGTTCTCCCAGTACATGCGTACGTAGTATTCATACTGCTGCGAACCTTGTGCGTACACGACCTCTACTGACGTAGCTGTGGCATAAGGATATGGATACGATGGGAAAAATGAACTACTGCTATCTGAGTCGCCATGATACATCAGCTGCTGCGGCCATGACCGTCCATACGAGCTTCCAGATCCCTGGGAGTCATGTGTGCTCATGCTCTCAAAATCAGACAACATGCCTTGATAGCTGGTACTGTCTGCAACCGAACTTCCATAGTAGGGATCCCAATGATCAGCTGCCCGTCTCGTCCCTGCCGGTGGAGCACCGTTGTCCTCATCTTGCGTGGCATGTGTGAAGTGCTGCTCCTCTGTCCATGCGCCATATTGACGGCCCCCACGACCTCTACTATGACCACTGCTATACTCTCTGCCACCAGCAATAGTATTCTGACGAGGACTCCGTTGGTCACCTTGAGAATCACCACCTCCATGGGATGAAGACCCTGTCGGTGTGCTCTCAGCATCGGAGTCATGACTCCCACTAATGCGGGGCTCAACAGAAGGCTCGGGAGTGTCGTCATCTGCATTGGGATCTAATGTCTCCATGTCTGCAATATCTATCGATTTAATGGTGGTCCCTTGTCCTTCTTGCTGGTGAATAATGTGGTCCATGATGATTTTTTCTTCTGTGGAGCAGGGGGCGGCTTACATGCTGCATGTTGTGTCCCTCTAGATGCTTGAGAAGCAGAAGCCTGCTTAGATAATTTTTCAATTTACTTTCTATTGTGTAAGTCTGTACGTATACCTGAGAAGACTGATTGGGTGCCTTAGCCTTAGATGTTGAGCGTCGGGGCGCAGCAGACTGAGATGGTTGTTTCGATGCTACCGAAGACTACACAATTGAAAGAAGAATATATTCAATTACCAATGAATTATATATTAACAAATGTAGAAATGACAATATAATTTCACCTCTCTAAATGAGGAACTCCCCCTAGCCTCTCTTGAAGTGGATAACCTTCTTGGTTCCGCAGATATTGAATGCCGCGGTACAGCAACTCGGGACCACTGTTCTCCCGCAATGTTGTCATTTGTCGGACCGACCTGTAATATATTGCTATCATACATCAATATATGACTATGCTATCTAATGAAATTTACGATTCGATTTTCATGTATTAATTCACCTGAGGTGGCTCTTGACGCTCAATTAATGGGGGTGGGATCAATCGCTCCCATGCTGTATCATCGTACGCATACGATGTGTCTCCACCCCCAATGACGAGGTCTTCATCTAAATTAATTTCATCATCACGTCCCGTTGCTGAGTCGTCACCACCCAAATGCACATGGGTGTCATCTCCCTCCCCGACTGCCTCTTGTACAGCTGATGCGAGAAAAGTATTAGGCCGTGGTGTCTCGCCAGGTTCTTCAGCCTCCTCGTCTAATTCTGCCACACCACGCTCGGTTGTGGCTCTTGCAACCCATGCTACCATAGGGTCATCATCGTCTCGCAAGTACACAGCATCCGTTGGGTCGTAATCTCCCTCTCCTCTCCTTGTATCCATTTGTACATGCCGGACCTTTAGCCTCATGTTGTAATGAACATACACCATTTTTTCTAGCCTGTGGTGTGTTAGCCTATTCCTCAGCTTAGTATGCAAGAAGGAGAACGTCGACCAATTCCGCTCACACCCACTCGACGAGGATGTTTGCGATAGAACTCTCATTGCGATCTTCCTTAATACGGGTGCACTTGTACCGTAATTTAGCCACCACTCAGCTGTGTTAAGACAGATCACGTACAATATAATAATTAGATGTAAAAATTACTTCTCGAGACATAGAAGGTACATTGTGAAGACACATTACCTGGGTCGAGTCTATCACGACTGGCCATGACATTAGGCGTCGCAAATGAACCAATTCCCTCTCTAAATGTTTTCATTTGCATTATCAAAAAATATGAAGTGTATATTTCATTTAATATTGTCAATGTTAAAATATCCAAGTATACCTCATTCAACGCATCAGCAGCATCTGTTGGGGTGAAAGACAATCGATCTACCACAATGTTGACCGATTCTATCAACGTATCGTCATAAGCAAGGGCCCGAGCATATTGGAAGGCCGGATGTAGATAGCACGCTGCAATCGTAAGACAATGAATTACATATTAATATCAACTGAAAATCACAGCTCATTGATTGGACGAGAATGTAAGTGTTTACCTGCCATGTGAAGATCGCGGCTCATTTATCTGTCCCATCTGTCCTCCACAATCTCTAGAATGGTGGGTCCATATTTTTTGGACGTTGTAAGGATCTTCCGCTTGGCTGCTTCTATTTTGCTGTACACCAACCCCATGGTTGGTACTCTATCCCCATCCACGTATCGTAGAACCTCATACAGTGGCTCTATCAATGACACTAATACCTTCACTCGTTCCTAAAAATTCATGGTGTTGACAATCCCCTCGACCTCCGCCCCTTCACGTGAAGCAGCAAAAGAGGAACTCAGCCAGGTCTCACCTCTAAGCATTTGGCTTCAATAGGCTCTGCAATGTGATGTAGTTGGTGGCAAATCGTGTGATGCCAGGCCTCAACAATTCGCCGCCACAATGCTCTCTCATCCATGCCAATACAAGTGTGTGGTTGTAGATATATTTCGTGATTTTTTGTGCCACCTCGACCACAGATTTTACCATACGAAGCTGCCCAATCTCCTTCAGCATCAGATCTACACAATGCGCTGTACAGGGGGTCCAGAAAATGTGCCGTTTTTTCTTCATTAGCTCCTCCCCGGCCTTCTTATAGTTCGACCCATTGTCAGTCACCACTTGCACAATATACTCCCCCCCAATCTCAGTCACCACTTGCTCCATCAATGACAAAATATATTGATGACTATGAATTTGACCAGACGCATCCACTGATTTGTGAAAGAACACCTGTCTGTCACAATAAACAAGGAAGTTGATCAGGCTAGATTTTGTGGTACCTGACCATCCATCACACATCAGTGTGACTCCGTACTTTGTCCATTTCTGCTTGAATGAGTCAATGTAACTCTTGATCTCAGCAACCTGTTCATCAAGGTATACGCCAGCCAATTCTCTCGCTGTAGGTGGCTGCACGTGTAGCCCAAGGACCTGTGCTTCCTGAAACATTGGCTTGTAGTAAGGGCTATTGGCTGCATTGAAAGGCAGACCCGCGTGGTGCCACCATTTTGTAACAGCCTGACCAAGTTTCCATTTAGGTCCCTTCTGGCCATACGCATCATCCATCCTCGTTTGCTTGCCAAGCTCTCGGGATAGTGCACCGGGCTCCACATCTTCAATGTTGATCGATTGTGTCCTTTTTCTTTGTGTCCCCGAGTCACCAGTCAATAAACTCCTTATGCCTCGTGGTTGTCGAGTCGTAGATGAACCACCACTCCCTGATGCTCCGGTCCTCGCCGCCTCGCGACTACGGATTGTAGTCTCCTCGGGATATCTTGACTCTTCCATGCTCTGACGTACTGCCTCACGAAACTCGGCTTCGTATGGATCGTTCACAGTGACATACACATTAGCCTGCTCAGTACGTGCTTGTTCGTCTTCGTCACTGGGTGTCCATGCACATTCCTCCTCGTTGTTGCCGCTTGCTATTCCGCTCACTGCCGCTTGATCCCTTTTCTTCTTTTTTTCCTTTTCTTGCATCTCAGCTCTCTTCTCCCGCAGCTGCCTAGCCATTGCAAGTTTCACATCTCTAGGCACATGGGTACACCCAGCAACCTCAGAGTATCCTGCCCCGACTCCTCTGCCAAATGCTTCTTCAACCGAGACACCCCTCCTCCCCGGTGTTCTATTTTACAATAGTTACAACGCCAACACCTACGGTTTCCATCCAACAAAACTCCGTGTGACCACCCAATATCACTTGTTCGTTCCTTAGGAGCCATAGAGTGCTAAGGCCTAAAATTAAGAAATTCAAATTATGAAAATATATTATTTGCCATCTACAATTAACATTGAACATAATTTCATTATTTGCGTACCATGCAAGACTACATTCAATATTTAATACATGTT
Source organism: Amorphophallus konjac (assembly GCA_022559845.1). Classification (NCBI taxonomy): domain Eukaryota; kingdom Viridiplantae; phylum Streptophyta; class Magnoliopsida; order Alismatales; family Araceae; genus Amorphophallus; species Amorphophallus konjac. The sequence goes on from CM040124.1 coordinate 17,832,171, forward strand.
AATATCATTTAGTTCAAAATAATATCATTATTTCTATAACAAACATATAAGGTTAATATTTATAATTAATACATATACATTAACTTTAAAATTATTTATCACTAATTAGATATTTAAAATTACATCTCTAATTAAATTACATGACACATATAAATTATAAACATATCTAAATAATTTACATTATACATATAAATTAACTTTAAATTTATTTGTAAAATATTTATCACTATTTATATATTTAAATTATAAACATCTCTAATTAAATTACATTATAGATCTAAAGTAACTTTAAAATTATTTATAAAATATTCAAGAGAGTTTACATTAAAAACATCTCTATTTAAATTATATTATAGAACTAAATTAACTTTAAAATTATTTATAAAATATTCAACACTATTTACATTAAAAACATCTCTACTTAAATTACATTATACATCTTAATTACATTTAAAATTATTTGTAAAATATTTATCAATAAATTTATATTTAAATTCAAAACATCTCTACTTAATTTAAATTATAAATATTACCTTTAATTTTTTGTAAAATATTTCTCACTATAGATATATTTAAATGAAAAACATCTTTAAAATTTTTAAAATTAATTATTATATTATTTTACGTCTACAACTAATAATGAAAATAATATCATTAATTCTACAAAATTAAATTTTAAATTTAATACATCTCAATTAAATCTAATATTTAAACATGAATTAAGTAATATATCAAACATAAATATATTTCTACAATATGAATTAAACGATATTTATATTATTTCTACAACACGAATTAAATAATATATCAATATATTTAATTCTACAACATGAATTAAATAAAAATTATATTTTTTTCTACAACATGAATTCAACAATACATCAAAAATAATATTAAACAATGACAATCTAACAAATTTTATTCTTATACTTTTTTAAATTAAAAAAGATATAAAATTTTAAAAAATTAAATTTTTTTCCTCCCCCCCCCCCCAAACCGCCCTTGGCCCAACCCCCCCCCCCACGGTCGCAGACGCCCACCCCCCGCCCCCGTCCCCTACGGTGGCAGACGCCCAGCCCACCCCCCCCGCCGTCCCCCCACCGCCTACCGGTGGCAGACGCCCAGCCCCCCCCCCCCCCCCCCCCGCCGTCCCCCACGGTGGCAGACGCCCCCCCGCCCCCCCCCGCCCCCCCACGGCGCCCAGCCCCCCCCCTGTCCCCCACGGCGGCAGACGCCCAGCCCCCCCCCCGCCGTCCCCCACGGCCTGCCCCACTCACCCGATGGCAGACGGCCAGCCCCCCCCCCCCCCGCCATCCCCCACCTCCGTCGACCTCCGGCCAGATCCGGCTGGCAGATGGCCTCCTCCCCCACCCCCACCTCCGGCCACATCCAGCGGTCGACGCCCTCCCTTCCCCAGCCCCGATCATTTAAAAAAAAATTTCACCTACCTACCTCCGATCGCCGCCCTGAGCCGCCCAAAGCCGCCGGCCGCCGCTCTGATCGCCGTCCGCCGCCGCTGCACCGCCAATCGCCGGTGGGAGGGATGAAGGGAGCCTCCCCCTTCGGCCCGTTAAATGGGCGAACCGCCCCGACCCGCCCGTACCGAGCCGGGTCCCGCCTCGCACCGGAGCGGTACGTGGCGGGACGCACAGGACCTTGCGGTCCAGTGCGTCCCGTCCATGACCCCCAGCCCGTGCGACCCAGTGCCCGCCTGGGTCAGGTCGGGTCGTGCGGGTCGGTGCGGATCGGGGCGGGACGGCAAACCCTGAGTACACTATCGATGTTTTCTGGTTATCAGTAGTGTAACGGCTCTATATTGGATCGTCAGGCAATGTAACGGCCCAATATAAGACCGTCACATTCATCTTGCTTGATTCTGGTCTCAGACTACTATAACGGCCTAATCATGGACCGTCACACAACGTAACGGCCCAATGAATGACCGTCACACTTCTCTGAGTCTATTTGATCGTTCTGAATTCGGATCATTGTAACGGCCCACTACTGGAGCGTTACATGATGTAACGGGCCAGTAAACGACCGTCACATTGTTTAAGTACTTAACCCAAGGTTTGACCCAATGGTTGATATTCCAAAGGTTCTAGATGGACTAATGATAGTCTAGAACTTATAATATTGATCAAGAAACTTAATATAATGATTGGAAAGAGAAAAGAATGTACCGTTATGCTGTCGATTTATTTCCATGAGCATGACATTGTTTAAATCTTTTTCTTGATCTCGCTTACTCTAAATTGAAGCATTCATTCATTGATTGTTGTTATCATGAGTTCTTGACCTTATTACATTCTTGGCCATGCTTTATTGTTACACTCATGGAAGTAGCTTGATTTATACGTGAAGATGTAGTCCGGGCGTTGATTGTGTCCAAGGGCTCTATGCTAGTCCTCACGGCTGATTGTCGGAAACATACTATTTTATAAACCATGGGGTATGATGCTACTGGCGTCGCATTGCGATGGGAGTACTTTCTTTATAAATAAGTGAAATCCATGAGCACTCGTGAAAATCTAGTGAATTGCTACATGATTGACGTTCTCGTGCGTAACCTTTATGGTTATGAAAGTGAAAGTGAAAGTGCATTCTCGTTACATTCTTGTTCATGAAAGGCCAAACATCATGTTCTTGTTACATTTTTGCTAGTTCATTCTTTTTCACTCTATCTTACATGATTATCGTGTTACTTTGGTTTAATTACATGATATTCGCATTTGCATGATTTTACCTTACTTCTTTAGAGCTAAATTGTTAATTACTTTAATAGTGCCTTCATGTTGATGTGAAGATACCTACTGGGCAAGTGTGCTCATTACCTATTTTCAATGTCTTTCAGGAAATGAAAGTGAGTCTGGTTCAGATTCGGAAGGTTCAAGTAGCGGATCCGAGAGTGAATAAAGAATAAGCAAAGACTTAGGAAGTCTACATTGTTTAGATCGAGTCAATGTAATTTCGTATTTCTTGAGTCTAGTAGAGTGAAAGATGATGGAAAAATAATTGTATTTGACTATTAATCATTTATGAAATAAAGTTGGAGTTTGATTAAACATTGTGCAATTATATTTATGTGTGTGATTGTCTCGCGCTCTGATCGTTCTTGCTTGCAAGAGGCTTACCATGTCGGCTGTTCGCGCTCCCCGAGCGAGTCTTCCGCTGTAATAAAGGCTTGGGGCGTGACAATAAACATGAGAAACGGCAGTTGCTTGATCTTGGGATTAATTTTGAATTCAATTCCTTGTGTTCATAAATTTTGTCAGGTGGAATTAAAACATTTTGTGCATGTGTGTTTTCTATTTTTTCCCAATAACTCTCTCCCTATCACTTATACATAACTTAAGCTTCATACTTTCTTTTCCTTTTTCAATTTTTTGTTGCAAATTCCAGATGGTTTAAAAGATTCTAAGCTAAAATAGATCCTACGCAAGATGCATTGTGCACTTTGATGGGTACCATGGCCTATTCTGTGAAGAACTCTTGAGAGAGAGAAATCTGTAACAGAAAATAGAATTCTCCCTTTGGGGCCTGCTACTCCTTTGGTCACTCTTAGTAGTTGTTTTCAAGATGAGAGATGGTTAGTGGCACAGTTGAATGCTTGTGTTACGTGTAGCCTCGATTAATAGAAGTTTAGTTAACAAGGGTAGGTTTTTTAAAATGCTTATTGAAGCATTGGTACACTTTGTTAGTCATACCAGCAGCCAACATGCCAACACTTCGGTTAAGACATTCTTGTGAGTTACCAAGATCAGACTGCTAGCTCCCTTGCCTTCAGTCATGTTGAGAGACTTAAATATGGAGTGCAATTTGGGCGAGCTACCCAGGGCTGACCCCGTCAAATGTAAGGATGACAGTATCGGTTTCGGTTTCGGTCGAAACTGATTCAAAACATTCAAAAAGGAAAAAATTAAGGTGAACAAGTCTGATTTCATATCGAAACCGTTAAAAATATTTTTTTTTAGTTTCGGACCAGCTATAGTGAGCAGGTCCGAAATGATTTCGATATAGGCCAAAACTAATACGTTTCGACTGAAAAGTATCGATTTCGACCGATACTGTCATCTATGGTCAAATGCAGTCCCCACGACGCTGCCTTGCCTGAAGACGCTTGAGTTTGAGTCTTGCTAGCATGGGGCAGCTAAACTTAGAATCTCCCGACTTACGTCAACTTAGCTGAAAGAGTAAAAAAATATTTAAAAAAAGAATTGCTTCCGACCTTAATTCTAAGCTACAGATAAAAAATTGAATATAATTTTTGAAACAAATACATGTGATGCAGAAAAAACCTATGTGTGCAGGAGGAGCACCACCAACATCTGAACTATAATCATGGTTTGTCGCATGAAATGAAAATTATGGAGAAGTGCAAATAATGACAATGATTATCAATAAAAATGCATCATCAAATTGAGACCAACACATCCCAAGCTTCGTATTCTATGGCCATAAATTAATTCTAAGCTACAGATTAAAAAATTTCAAAATGAATGTTGTAACAGATTGAGATCATTCCTTTGTTGGTATTACATACAAATTATCACTACACTGAACCAAATTAATGAGCATGAAGCTAATCCAAAAGTGCACCGTCAAATTTTTCAATTAAAAATAAAAGTGTTTCTTAGATTTAAGGACTTTTATGTTCTTGATGTCGGGAAAAAATCCTAAACATGTGAATTGTACATCAAACACCCGTCAATCACCAATTCACATGTATTTGTTTCCTCATTCTTGAATTGTTCAATTGGTTTTGTGGGATGTATACTTCTTTCCCCTCGTCACTAAGACTGAGTTCTCTTATCTTCGTATGCTCTCCCAAACTGATATTTATAGCCTTTTCTATCTTGAAGTTTTCTGTTTCAGCAACCATGAGTTACTCATTTTTCATAACCTAACTCACAGTATAAATCATCCTCCCATCATATCCTCTCTCTCTCTTCTAAGTTACTTGATTTTGTTCTAGAAGACCCGTGTTGATATGTCTGTTAGCATAGCATCCTATATATTGTATACTACAGTTGACATGTTGAGAGTAGACTTCTTTGATGCCATATTACACAAAAAGTTCCATTGGATCAGTGTTACCATACATTTTGGTTCAATTAATTCCTTATAAGCTCGGAAATTATGTGACCATAAATATGAATTTTTTTTAAGAGAATCCTTCAAGGAAAACTTATAAAGTTAATCCCCTAAGTTAAAGGGCACCCAAACAGTCCTATGTTTAAATGATTGTTTTAAACAAAATCATTGATCCAAAAATCTGACATTAAAATAGGTGAAAAAATAGGTGAACCGAAGAAGGGACGTCTTCTCAAATATAATTAGTTGATGGGAGGGGGATAATTAGGTCCATGGGTGAGGTCACCCCGCGTCTCCATATTGTTTTGCTTCCATTCGTAATTACAAGGAGGACTGCCGCGTGCGGCTCTGTAAGTCTCACAAACAGCAGCAACTTCCACAACAAACCCAGTGGAAAATTAACCCGTCGGCTCCCAACCTAACATAAACTGGCAGAACGATACCTTTGAACCGACGAAAAAAAATCGGTCATTTCTTTTAGAGTATATAATATAGATTGATCCAACTGGAATGGAGAAGGGGGACTTTAATTTGGGACCCTAACAAATTTATAAAACACACTAAAGTAATTCTAAAACCAAAAAATTACATAGTTTACTACATGAAACAAACAAAACGGAGGGGGGGAGTGAAAGTTGGGACCCCAACAAAGAGATGATCGATCAATTAAAGAGAAAATAGAAATCAAAAAGGAGATCACTAACATTGACCTTTGAACCGACTGAATGATACCTGTGAATTATTATTGAACCGAGCTGGATTTAAAAGCTAAGTATTACGATTGAACCGGCTGAATGATAATTATGAATCGGCGGAAAAAATCGTCCCCTTCTTTTAGAGTATATAGTATAGATATGTTTTATTTTATATTAAAAAATGTATAGGTGGGCTGGTTAGCGACGTTTAAATGGTGAGGTTCACCGGTTCAAAATGCATAGGGTGCATCTTTGTTGTGTTTACCTTTCACATAAATAAAAGATAAAATAACTTAAAATCATGAAGCGTATGTGAGATTAAAATTCAAGACATCTTATATAGGGAGGGCAGATCACCAAGACAACTAAGTTAAGATTTTTTTAATTATTTTATATATAATATATATATATATGAAAAAAAATTTCATCTCGATGTATAATAATATAAAATTGTACAGTATCATGTTAATAAAAGATCGATTTGATATGTACGAGCAAGGTTTGTCGACCCGGCCGACCCGGTCGACCCGGTCACGGCGCGGGACGGGTCGGGTCAGCCGGGTCGCACAGGGACCCGGTTCGCTCTCTCGGGCTCTCGGCGTGTGATTTTTTAAATTTTTTTTAAAAATTTTAATAAATTTTTTTTGAAAGATCAAATGGTATATATATTTAAAAATATTAGAATGTAGAATTTTTTTTATGATAATAGATCCATACTAAATTACACATAATTAATTATATAAAAATTACATATTACACCGCTTAATTAACCATCCTATTATATATAATACATAAAAATTTATTTAAATTACTTAATATGTTAAAGTAAATAGTGACATAATAATGACATTCATTCATGAAGTATAAAATACAAAAACTCACTAATCCTTGTCATCTGTGAAGCCCGAATCCCAAAACTCACTCATCCTCTTCATCTGTGAAGCCCGAATCCCAAAACTCACTAATCCTCGTCATCAGTGAAGCCCGAATCCCAAAACTCACTAATCCTCGTCATCAGTGAAGCCTGAATCCCAAAACTCATCATCATATACATGAGACTGATCACCCGTATAATCTAACTCTATCATAGTGGGTGGAGGTACATGTGGGTGAGACTGAAAATATGTAACCATATGCACAAATGATGGGTCGTGTGCTGCAGTGGAGGGTACATGAAAATCTGTAAAAAAAAGTCATCACTACATCTATAGCTTTAATTCTATCATGTGCGACTGGTGCATGTGCTGGTGCTGCTCGAAGTCTGGACGTGGAGGAAGATCCTGCTCCGCCCTGTGCTCGTGGTGGAGATACCCGGGACGTAGAAGAAGATGTCCTGGGTGTGCTACGAGAACCGTATCTATCCTGTAACTGTGTCCGAAAGGAATGTCGGACATCTCCCGGAACTCGGTCGCATGCATGAACATCGCGTCCCACTCCCGCAAGGTGCTCCGCAAACCTGTGTATGCCGGTGACGCGATATTCGCAGTATCTACAGTGCACATGTCCATCACCCTCAACAGAGTATCCATGCTCCCACGCAGGGTGACGTCGTCCGTCCATGATGACCTGCAAATGATGTAAAAGTTTACATTAGTGATTTCAATGATAAGTATAGAACTCTATATATGAAGAAATCTACAATTAATTATTAGTTAGTTATAAATATAACCAAATGATACATACTAATTAAGAGTATGGACCCAAACTGGGCCAGTGCCCATCTCCAAATAATTTGACATTAAATGTGGTCCGCAGATAGGACAGATAGTCTTTATAGCGCATTGAACCTGAATAGTTCTCCCAGTACATGCGTACGTAGTATTCATACTGCTGCGAACCTTGTGCGTACACGACCTCTACTGGCGCAGTTGCGGCATAAGGATATGGATACGATGGAAAAAATGAACTACTGTTACATCGGCTGCTGCGGCCATGACCGTCCATACGAGCTTCCAGATCCCTGGGAGTCATGTGTGCTCATGCTCTCAAAATCAGACAACATGCCTTGATAGCTGGTACTGTCTGCAACCGAACTTCCATAGTAGGGATCCCAATGATCAGCTGCCCGTCTCGTCCCTGCCGGTGGAGCACCGTGGTCCTCATCTTGCGTGACATGTGTGAAGTGTTGCTCCTCTGTCTATGCGGTATGTTGACGGCCCCCACGACCTCTACTATGACCACTGTTGTACTCTCTGCCACCAGCACTAGTATCCTCACCACGACTCCGTTGACCACCTTCACAACCGCCGCCTCCATGGGATGAAGACCCTGTCGGTGTACTATCATCATCGGAGTCATGACTCCTACTGATGCGGGGCTCAACAAAGGACTCGGGAGTATCGTCATCTGCATTGGGATCTAATGTCTCCATGTCTGTAATATCTATCGGATTTAATGGTGGTTTCTTGTCCTTCTTGCTGGTGAATAATGTGGTCTATGGTGATTTTTTCTTCTGTGGAGCAGGGGGCAGCTTACCTGCTGCATGTTGCGTCCCTCTAGATACCTGAGAAGCAGAAGCCTGGTTAGATAATTTTTCAACTTACTTTCTATTGTGTAAGTCTGTACGTATACCTGAGACGACTGATTGGGTGCCTTAGATGTTGAGCGTCGTGACGCAGCAGACTGAGATGGTTGTTTCGATACTACCGAAGACTACACAATTGAAAGAATAATATATTCAATTACCAATGAAATACAACATATAAATGTAGAAATGATAATATAATTTCACCTCTCTAAATGAGGAACTCCCCCTAGCCTCTCTTGAAGTGGATAACCTTCTTGGTTCCGCAGATATTGAATGCCACGGTGCACCAACTCAGGACCACTGTTCTCCCGAAATGTTGTCATTTGTCGGACCGGCCTGCAATATATTTCTTACATCATCATACATCAATATATGACTACGCTATCTAATGAAATTTACGATTCGATTTTCATGTATCAATTCACCTGAGGTGGCTCTTGACGCTCAATTGATGGAGGTTGCATCAATCGCTCCCATATTGTATCATCGTACGCATACGATGTGTCTCCACCCCCAATGACGAGGTCTGCATCTAAATTAACTTCATCATCACGTCCGGTTGCTGACTCGTCACCACCCAACTGCACATGGATGCCATCTCCCACCCCCACTGCCTCTTGTACAACTGATGCGAGAAAAGTATTAGGCCGTGGTGTCTCGCCAGGTTCTTCAGCCTCCTCGTCCAATTCTGCCTCACCACGCTCGGTTCTGGCTCTTGCAACCCATGCTACAATAGTCATCATCGTCTTGCAAGTACACAGCATCCGTTGGGTCGTAATCTCCCTCTCCTCTCCTTATATCCATTTGCACATGCCGGACCTTTAGCCTCATGTTGTAATGAACATACACCATTTTGTCTAGCCTGCAGTGTGTCAGCCTATTCCTCAGCTTAGTATGCAAGAAGGAGAACGTCGACCAATTCCGCTCACACCCACTCGACGAGGATGTTTGCGATAGAACTCTCATTGCGATCTTCCTTAATACGGGTGCACTTGTGCCGTGATTTAGCCACCACTTAACTGTGTTTAAGACAGATCACGTACAATATAATAATTAGATTTAAAAATTACTTCTCGAGATATAGAAGGTACATTGTGAAGACACATTACCTGGGTCGAGTCTGTCACGACTGGCCACGGCATTAGGTGTCGCAAATGAACCAATTACCTCTCTAAATATTTTCATCTACATTATCAAAAAATATTAAGTGTATATTTCATTTCATATTCTCAATGCTAAAATATCCAAGTATACCTCATTCAACGCATCAGCAGCATCTGTTGGGGTGAAAGACAATCGGTCTACCACAATGTTGACCGATTCTATCAACGTATCGTCATAAGCAAGGCCCCGAGCATATTAGAAGGCCGGATGTAGATAGTACGCTGCAATCGTAAGATAATGAATTACATATTAGTATCAACTGAAAATCACAGCTCATTTATTAGACGAGAATGTAAGTGTTTACCTGCCATGTGAAGATCGCGGCTCATTTGTATGTCCCATCTGTCCTCCACAATCTCTAGAATGGTGGGTCCATATTTTCTGGACGTTGTAAGGATCTTCCGCTTGGCAGCTTCTATTTTACTGTACACCAACCCCATGGTTGGTACGCTATCCCCATCCACACATCGCAGTACCTCATACAGTGGCTCTATCAATGACACTAATACCTTCACTCTATCCCAAAAATTCGAGGTGTTGACAATCCCCACGACCTCCGCCCCTTCACGTGAAGCAACAAAAGAGGAACTCAGCCAGGTCTCACCTCTAAACATTTGTTTCAACCCATCCTTGTGCTTCAGTAGGCTCTGCAATGCGATGTAGTTGGTGGCAAATCGTGTGATGCCAGGCCTCAACAGTTCGCCGCCACAATGCTCCCTCATCCATGCCAATACACGTGTGTGGTTGTAGATATATTTCGTGATTTTTTGTGCCACCTCGACCACAGATTTGACCATACGAAACTGCCCAATCTCCTTCAGCATCAAATCTACACAATGTGCTGCATAAGGGGTCCAGAAAATGTGCCATTTTTTCTTCACTAGCTCCTCCCCAGCCTTCTTATAGTTCGACCCATTGTCAGTCACCACTTACACAATATACTCCTCCCCAATCTCAGTTACCACTTGCGTCATCAATGACAAAATATATTGGTGACTGTGAATTTGACCAGACGCATCCACTGATTTGTGAAAAAATACCTGTCTGTCACAATAAATAAGGAAGTTGATCAGGCTAGATTTTGTGGTACCTGACCATCCATCACACATCAGTGTGACTCCGTACTTTGTCCATTTCTGCTTGAATGAGTCAATGTAACTCTTGATCTCAGCAACTTGTTCATCAAGATATACGCCAGCCAATTCTCTCACTGTAGGTGGATGCACGTGTAGCCCAAGGACCTGTGCTTCCTGAAACATTAGCTTGTAGTAAGGGCTATTGGCTGCATTGAAAGGTAGACCCGCGTGGTGCCACCATTTTGCAACAGCCTGACCAAGTTTCCATTTAGGTCCCTTTTGGCCATATGCATCGTCCATCCTCGTTTGCTTGCCATGCTCTCGGGATAGTGCACCGGGCTCCACATCTTCAATGTTGATCGATTGTGTCCTTTTTCTTTGTGTCCCCGAGTCACCAGTCAATAAACTCCTTGTGCCTCGTGGTTGTCGAGTCGTAGATGAACCACCACTCCCTGATGCTCCGGTCCTCGCCGCCTCGCGACTACGGACTCCCCTCTCCTCGGAATGTCTTGACTCTTCCCTGCTCTGACGTACTGCCTCACGAAACTCGGCTTCGTATGGATCGTTCACAGTGACATACACATTAGCCTGCTCAGTACGTGCTTGTTCGTCTTCGTCACTGGGTGTCCATGCACATTCCTCATCGTTGCTGCCGCTTGCTATTCCGCTCACTGTCGCTTGATCCATTATCTTCTTTTTTTCCTTTTCTTGCATCTCAGCTCTCTTCTCCCGCAGGTGCCTAGTGTTTGATGCACATTTTTTATCTATTTTCATCTTGTTTATTGTTTTTATTTATTTATTTATGTTTATGGGTTTATTGGCGTGCTAGTCACCGTGGTGACGATTCTTATTGTGCGCTCGATCTGACTTGGTCAGTCGATTGTGAGTGATCGTGTCTGGACTAGTAGTCCGTCATACCCTTAACGCTATGACGTTAATTACGTCCTCCCTAAGGAAGACAACCCTTGATTAAACGCTAGAGGTAGGAGGAATGCAGCGGTAAAGCCGTGTGCTCAAAGGAGACAGAATTCATCTGTTTACAAGACGTTAAACGTATCTGAACAGAGCAGGGGTTTATTAATTACGGGGGGAAACCCGCCGGCATATTCCCACCATCTTGGATGATGCCAAGTGGGGAATAGGAAACCACCCATGCAGCGGCAGGGTGGGCTCCGCAAAAGATCGGGTATATATATAGACATAACCCGGAATCCAGATGGGGACCGGCCTGATGTAACACACCCGGTACGAGTGCGATGTCTTATTAATATCCCCCTTCGGAGGGCCATCAGAGATCACGCAAGGGCATAGCTCCGTGGGCCAGCGGGGTTAGAGGAGAATACCACACTCGATTGGTGGGGATATATAAATTTCGGCAGCATGTCCCCTGAACTTGGATTATGCCAAGGAAGAATAGGTCATCATCCACGGAGAGCCGGGACAACGACCGAACAAAGACGGGCACCAGGCCCAGGGACATCTCTTGCCTTCATATCATTGATCAATATTCCCTTGGAACCCATCAGAACACATATAATGACATGGTTCTTTAGGTTCATAAGGCATTGGTGAAATCCGGATTCGGGACGAAAGCTGTAGGGGAGATCTTCCCCATTTATTGTATCTCATCAAGACACAAGTGATGGTCTATGAGTATCTCCTTAAACAGATGTAGGGGAGCTTAAGAAGTTTATAGAAGAATGGTGCAGAGGTGGGCCTCGGAGTGGGTTTCATCTGACTGAAGGGGGGATCTCGGCCTGGCCTTTGGCTTGGACAAAATGGGGCTCTCGGCCTGGGTTTTGGTGGATGGAGAGGGGCTCTCGGCCTGGTCATTGGGCTGGCCGAAGAGCTTCTCGGCGGCCAACAGAAAGAGGGAAGACCCTCTCGGCTGGAGACTTTCGGCGGGCACCTGGGCGCGCCGGAAAGGGGGGGCACCGAGAGGGGCAGCATCAAGGTTGGGCATAAAGAGAGAAGGGGGTGTGAATGGCTATGGGCAGAGGGTCTCGGCCTGGTCATTGGGCTGGCCAAAGGGAAAGAGGGCCTCTCGGCCTGGAGCTTCTCGGCGGGCTCATGGGCGCGCCGGAAAGGGGGGAGCGCCGAGAGGGGTGTCATCAGGATTGGGCAAAAGGGTGTATGGGTGGTTGTGAAGGCAGAAGGGTTCTCGGCAGAGGGCTTCCCGGCGCGCTCCTGGCCGCGCCGGGAGTCTACACGCCGGGAGCCTTGCACATATGGCCTCACGAGGAAAGCGTTGGTAACCGACTGGGTTGTCGTTTAGCCAAAAGAAGGGGGGAGGCCTCTCGGCCTTATGGTTCTCGGCGGGGAAACTCGCACGCCGAGAAGGTGAAATGCAGAAGAATTTCAGGGTTTCCAGAGCTCAGAAACGATGCTCTGTTTGTGTGTTTTCTGGGGATTTCAAGCTCGAATCAATGTCGGGCCAGAGATGTAAGAGAGGGATTTCATGGAGGCTTCTATTAGAAGGGTGCCAAGGGATTTGGATGAAGGAATCAAATGGAGGAGGTCAGACCATCACCTGATCCTGTGGAGAGTTTTGCCCGTCTGTTGCAGGCCATTTGGCCATTTGGGGGAGTCAGGAGATGACTGTCCTCCGACCCCTCCAGATGAGCCCAGTGATATTAAACCAACGGAGAAGGAGAGGCTATCAATCGTATAAACTTCAGGTCCTAAACATTCAATATTTAGGATGGAGGACCTGAGATCCGATCATTATTTATGAGAGCTGGGCAGCCCAGGGAACCGAGAGACTGATATCTCTGGTTCCTGAACCGCCAAAAGGGGGGCTCCTCAGAAAAAAACCAGATTATATATATATGGAAAAACAGGCATTGAGATCGGAGAGGGAAGAAGAGAACGAAACTCAGTAACCCATTGGATGGGGTTAGGAGTCTTATCCTCATCCCTCTTCGAAGAACAAACCCACGCGATCGGCTTCGAAACCCAAAGAATCTAATCTATGTTCCTTTCAGACGAAGGCTATATACATAGAGAGACAGACAGAGATCGATGTCTTAATCTATCAACACCCAAACGGGCCATCCTGACGTTTCATTGCATTGCATAAAGGAAATATTACACTGATCATGAAAGAAAAATGTAAGGCAGAAATCAAAAGAGAAGACCGGAACTCCGGCTACAGTTGAGAAATCGAGAGAGAACTCGATATATTGCATCAGATAAGGAAAGAAAACATGGAGGGGAGGGTGGAGCATTGACTCCTCTCCCTCCCCAGTGCCCACCTGGAGCTTTCCTTCTTCTTCTCTTCTATTTCCTCTCTGTTGATCGAAAGGGGGGGGGTGGCTCTTCCTCTCCGAACGATCCCCTTTTTCTATCTGGCTTTCTCTCTTTTTCTCTTCAGCTTTTTTCTCTTTAGCCCTCACCGAGTCCCTCTGTGTTCTTTCGAAGGGAGGGGGTTTTATAACCCCTTTCTTCTTTCTTCTCGGCAGGCTTCTGGGCGCGCCGGAAAGGGGGGCGCCGAGAGGGGCCTGAAGCTCTTGGGCGCGCCGGAAAGGGGGGCGCCGAGAGGTGACTCATCTTCATATAGGCCCACTTGGGGTTTCTTCAAATGCATCATCATCCCAAAGGGTCTATCATCTCTGAAAATATCTTGTATTGACATCATGATTGCAATTTTCATCAGTCCGTAGACAGGGTTCTATCAGTCCGTAGACAGGGTTCTATCAGTCCGTAGACAGGGTTTTATCAGTCCGTAGACTAGGATTCTATCAGTCCGTAGACAGGGTTTTATCAGTCCGTAGACAGGGTTTTATCAGTCCGTAGACAGGATTCTATCAGTCCGTAGACAGGGTTTTCATCTTATCAATATCGCCACTCGAATGGCGACGAGCTCGGACATCAGCCTTAGTCTTTCGCTGTTGGTCAGATCTTCTTTTCAATCATGCTTCCACCCTTGTTCATTTTCCGGGTGTCAACAAATGCCCCCCACCTGCGGGCGGCGTAAGCGCAGAATAAGCGCCACGGGGGTTGCAGGTGTCTTTTACTATTCGAGGGTATCTTCCTCAATTTGTCTTCAATTCAGCTCTCAGACTTGATCATCTTGCTGTAACAGTATTCTGCACATCGATGTTTCTTCTCTTCATATTTTCTGTCATCATTTTCAGCATTTAGGGCTTTTCGGCCTGCAGTACCTCCCGGCGCGAAGCTTCTCGGCGCGGGGGTCTCGGCCTGGGATGTTATCGGCATGGGAGGCTTCTCGGCGCGCCCTGGCCGCAGAGGGTCTCGGCCTGAAGACCTTCTCGGCGCGGGGACCTTCTCGGCGCGCCCCGGCCGCAGAGGATCTCGGCTTGGGGGGCTTCTCGGCGCGCCCTGGCCGCAGACGGTCTCGGCCTGGGGGCTTCTCGGCGCGCCTTCTGGCCGCCGGGGGGCTCTCGGGCGAGAGGTTCTCGGCGCGCATTTTGCCGCGCCGAGACCTCAGTCGCCTGGGCCCCTATTTAGGGCGCCGATGGCCCTTTTTTCCTCATTCTTCATTCGACTTTCTCTTTCTTCATCTTTTCTCCATTTCTTCTCTTCGGCGCGAGCCGCCTCCGTCCTCTCGGCCGTTGCCGCGAGCCTTCCGTCCTGGGTGACGTCTTTTGGGATTCAATCCCTTTGCTTCCGGGATCACCCCCTCTTGGTTGGTGACTCCCTATTCTTTTGGGCAGATCCCGAATAAGGGGATATGCTGCCGAAATTTCTATAGAATCTCATGTTGCAATCCTTATAAGACTGACTTTTAATCCACATTTCTTCTTTTGTTTACAGATATAGCAATGGCTTCTGGCTCTGCTGCTGCATCTTCGGGAGCTGTTGGAGCTAGTTCATCGGCCCAGCCAGACATATCTCGGGCCAGAGTGAATTGGTTGAACGTGCACAGCTTGGATTATGGATATGATAGAATAGCTTCAGTTGACGAATCGTCTGATTCTGAAACTGACACAGTGTCGACAACCCGGGTATACTCCGCGGGGACCGAAACATACTTCAGGCGGGATAGTAACTACCGGCCAGATTTCCCGAAGGATCGCCACTTGATGCCGTTTATCCGGACCTTCACAGTGGGCGGCCTGCGAGATTATCGGACAGCTTGCGTAGTCGAAGCTGCCATTCTTGCTGAACGGGATAGCCTGAAGGACTCAGTATATCGCGGCCAGGCCATTTATCTTCCCGGAGAGAAGCGGGACTGGGGTGCAGTCCTTGGAATATCGGAGCTAGAACCCGAGAAGAAGATGCTGACCCGGGCACCGGAATTCACACCTGCTCGGTGGGACAATGCTGGCGGCCGAGTTAATAGGGAGAAGCCCGGCTATGGTATGTTCTTGGCACCTATAAAGTGGGGATATCGCGAAGAGCCCTTCGTGCTAAATTGTTCGGCCATTCAGTTCAAATACCATTTGTCAGCTGGTTGGTTCGGAGACTGCAAGATCACTGACTCCCATCTATTCCGAGTAGGGGCAGTAGAATTTACTGAATTTGTTCTGACGGAATATGCCCCTCTGCTGATCAGAGCGGGTGTATACCACAGTGTTTTTGCTTCCAGATTCCGATATCCCATCTCCAGGGGGTTATGCTGTGGGATGTTTGAAGTGTTCTGTCCTTTGTTCAACACTTTTTATACAGCAGAGGGTGAGACATCCCTAGACCTCTGGAGTTTATCGCGGCTTTCCGGCCTGCCCATTGATGGCGAGCCGTATGAAGAAGTCTGTTTGGCAGACTCCGAGAAAGACAGCTCTGATGGAGAAGGCAAGTATTCCCTTGGCTTCTCTTACCGATATCTGATGAAGGTCTATCGCTCCATCTGTCTGGCATATAGTAGAGGATCCTCCAAAGGCTATCATCCCCGAGAGAAAGGTAGCAAACTGAGGGTCCGGATCGGGCAGTGGCTCCAGTACTTTTTCGACGGGCCCCTGAAATATGCAGATTTCCCCTCCATGGGTCCTGTTGCGAGCAAGCAGATAAGAGCTCCCCGCTACAAATCGGCACTGCCATCTTCATTGCGCCATGCGGGCAAAGGTGGTCCCAACCCGGCAGGGGTAGATCCCATCACACACTGTGCAGCTTATTTCACATTCTGGCTGTGTACTTTTGCTCTTCCACAAGGGGACGAGACAGTCATTCGGCCAGAGGCCATATATCCAGCTTGTCAGATGGCCTGGGGGATGAAGCTGTCGCTCTGCCCGGTGGCCCTGTGTTTGATCTATAAATCTTTGGGGGACCTGTACAAGCACCGGACTCCCCGTTCTTTGAGGACCGTGGGTCCTTTTCATTTCTTCAATGCCTGGGTCTGCAGTATATTCCCTGAATTGGCTCCGAGAACCTTGCAGGCGGATACAGTGTTACCCAGGATGGTTGAATTTGCCAGCGCTGAGCCTGGTCCCTTTTATGATCAGCTATTTAAAATAAGGGGCCGGCTGATAAGAGTACCAGTGGACGCCCCTGGCAGCATACATTTCTGGAGCTTGGCTGCAGGTTCAGCTCCTTTGATTGATCCTCAAAGAGAATGCAAGCTGGAGGAGATAGAGACATATATCCACCCTGTCTCAGGGGTCAACACTGCTCGGCCGATCCTGGAACCGGAGCTGGTGAGATGGGCCATGGCAATTCGGCCTAGTGTTTTGGTTTACAGAAAGGGTGGCCTGCTTCTGTTGGAGCCATACTATCCGTTCCGATTTGGGCGGAACTTTGGTTATGACCAGCACATCCCTACTTCAGTTGCTCAATTTCCCCTGGATAGCAGGGCCAAGCACGGGTCCACCATTGTCGGCGACGGCCGGTTGTGGTGGGATTTCTATCATCGTCAGGACGACGCAATTTTCAGGGTGCCCACCGTCTCCAACCGTGTTCCCCGGGTAACATCAGAATATATTAAATGGTGGAACATTCGGACCGGCTTTTTCAGGGATGGCAGGGGTGCTTTCTGGGATGTAGCAGAGCGCTCTTTCCTGAAACAGCAGCCTGGGCCGGTGTTTGAAATCCCCGAGGCCCATCTGAGGAAGCTTTATTCGCAGAACCCGAGAGAGGCAGAGAACTATCTGGCCCAGCGTCGAGCTCTGAAGGAAAAGAATTCTGAGCCACCCGCTCCTGTCTTTGCTGCTATTAATGAAGACAGTTTCATAAAGACCCTGAAACATCTGTGCCATATAGGAGATGATCGCTTGGAGGCACAACAGTATCCATTTCCTGTTGAAGAGCCGCTCCCGGCGGTAGCTCATTGGAGGGGTCCAGTTGATAAATTTCATCCGTATAGGACGTTTGTACGCCGGGAAGATAGAACTCAGACGTATTATAAGCAAACGTCCTGGCTGTTCATTCTGCTGAATTTGCATGGACTATCTGCAGAAAGCCCGATAGCTGGCATTTTGAACAAGCCGCTATTTATATCATTTCATTATGTCGATGGCTGGGGCATGGACCATCTTGACTTGTTCCGCTGCCTGGATTTTCATGGCCATAATGACCTGGCAGCTTTGGTGGAGAAATGCCAGACATTCGGCGATGTGTGTTGGCTCATCAAGGAGGCTGCTTCCCGCTCCAAAGAAGTGGCTTATCTGTATTGGCCGCTCTCTGTATTTTATGATGGACCAGCAGGTATCATCTTCTCCTTTCTGACTGCAGTGTTTTCTGTTTAATATCTGAATTTTGCATCTATTGATCCCATCATCTTTCTGCCGTTCTTAACAGACCGGCCCGATATAAAGCGGCAGGGGCTCTACAGGAAGATTATTGCGCAGGCCGAGAAGCCTGCTTATTTTGAAGTTCCTGCTGCAGCACCGACCACTACTCCCCTGCCTCCTGGCAAGAAGAGGAAGGCTTCTGCAGTCAAGGCTGCAGTTGGGAAGGCCAGGAAGGCCAAGAGAGCTCAGGCTCAACAATCGGCTTCGGTAGTGATGGACACCGGGACCCCTCTCCCTGACATTCCCTCATTTGATGAGTTCGAAACTCAGAGGGAGGCCGCTCAGGCATCAGTTCAGGGTAACATCAATATTCTGCCATTACATTCTTCATTCTATCTTGCTGGATTTCAGAGGAGTGTTTAAATCTGACCGCTTCTTTTCGCATAGCCCAAGAGCCAGTTGCGGCGCCCTCCGAGGTGGAGACCCGGTTGCCCTCTCCCACGCCGACTAGTGAGGCGGAGGGTAAGCATTCCCTTTTTATCTTTTTATGTTTGCTTCAGCTACTTTCATCGTCCCTCTCACAGGCTTTTCTTTATAGTGATGGCCGGGGAGGAGACTGAGATTACAGGAGCGGCTGGCGATATTACTCAGCCGCGGGAGGGTCACAAGACCCAGGCGAAATGGGGCCCCGCTCCCGGAAGGCGCATAGTTACTCGGTCTTCCTCCAAGCAGATGTTAGAATCGATGGCCCCGCCCATGGACAGAGTAGAAATCTCTTCCGGTAGCTCTGCGGCCGCTTCTGAGGCAGGTGGAGAAGAAACAGATTTCAGCGGGAGTGACACGGAGGGTGCCTCCAAACCAGAGGCCCCACCCGTATGTACCGCCATTGTTTTATCATTTACACCCCCCAAGCTGCTGGTGCCATTTTCTAGAGAAGAATTGCCAGAAGAGTTCGCTGCTCTGGATACCGAGGCAGATATAACTCCCCCTTTTGTGGTCTCATCAGCGGAGCTTTCCTCTTCTCTGC
This sequence comes from Amorphophallus konjac, assembly GCA_022559845.1. NCBI lineage: Eukaryota > Viridiplantae > Streptophyta > Magnoliopsida > Alismatales > Araceae > Amorphophallus > Amorphophallus konjac. The sequence goes on from CM040124.1 coordinate 17,851,379, forward strand.
AATCTTTTGAGGATATTGGCATCACTTTAGAAGTGAGTCTCTTCCCTTTATGGTTTCCTTTTCCCCATCTTTATCTGCTGCTTGACGCTGCATTGATTCGTTCACAGGAATCCATTGTTGCCCTCCCGGCTACGAGTGCAGCCGTTGAAGCCACTTTATCCGGCACCTTGGCTATTGTTCCTGCTTCGGCAGCCATTCTTGAGATAATTCGCCCTGTGCCGGTGAGGGTGCAGTCCTCCACAGACTTAGCATCATTGGACCTGCGGAATGCAGGGGAAGGCCCGGCTCTCATCAAGGCTTTGGATTTTAGAGCTGAAATGGACCCAGCCAGGGGTTCTGCCTTTATACCAGCTGCAGTGATGACCATCGCTCCAGAATCAACAGTTCCCACAGTATCAGTCATGGAGAGCGAACCTGTGCCTCTTCAGATCGTGGCCCCGCAGCCTTGACATTGCAGGGGGCGGGCACCGAAATGGAAGAAGGAGAGGTATCTGTTGGAGAACTGGGAGTATCGCCTACAACAGCCACGGAATCTGCTTCCGCATTTTCAGAATCTGAGGAGGAGATGCTTGAAGTTGCGTCCGGGATTATTCCGACGGCCGCCTCCGAGGAGATGGAGGTGGAAGATCTCCCGGCCACATCAGAGGTTATGGGTGGAGCTCAGTTGGTGGCTTCGGCAGACCTGCCGTCTTCTTCTTCGCAGCCGGACATCACCCTATGGGCGGATATAGACAGTGAAGTATCTTTTGAAGTAGCTCCTCTTCCTTCGCCTGGCTTCACTTCCCCTGAAAGTTTTGTTTGGCAACATCTGGGCATGCTGCGTCAACTGGTGGAGTCCCAACCTGGACTAACTTATTTACAGTTGAAGGATATAGCCGGGCGCTTCACCGCCGGTTTACAGGCGATGGGATGTCCCACGGAAATATGGGCCCAGCGGGTTCTTTTGCTGTTAAAATTTGTTCATCGCCGGGATTTCTTGACACATATCATGTCGGACAGATTGGCAGCCTTGAAGTTGCAAAGAATGGAGTGCAAGTCCGAGCTGGCAAAGATGAACTCTATCTTTCAGGAGCGACAGCGTCAAATGCAGTCTTTGGCGGAGCGGGAGCATTTCGTGCGCGACCGGATAACTATCCTGGAGGCTGAACTGTCTGATCTCCGAGCTGAGCTGCCACAGCTGACAACTTCTCGACCGCAACTCGAGGAAGAAGCAGCTTTATTAGAGGGGCAGGTGGCATCCTTTCGAGACCAGTCTGTTCGACTGCAGGAAGAGGAGGCTCGGCTTCATGAACTAGGAGCCGCCCCTTCTGTGGGTCTTCTGGCATTCGAGGATATCTTCCGGCAGCCATGAATCATTTTCTTTTTCTTTTCTTCTTCTCCTTTTTTGCTCTTTTGTGATACAATGTCCCCTCGGGGCCCTTTATGTACTCACTTCTTAATGAAAGGAAAAATTTTGCCTTATGTGTATCCACCTTCTTTTCCATGTGGTTTTATCACTTCAGGGAAGTGGGGTAGTGGTTTTAGCAAACCCTCATGCGAATGGCGCGTATCTGGCAGGAGAGCGTCCACCCCTTCAGAGAAAGGATGGGGAACTCGCTCCACCGCGTGACGGCATCCGAAGAGGTGCTTAAACCGGATTCTGTTAGTAGCGGCAAACGTCCCTTTTGGCAATATGTGCTGTGAGGGAGACAATTTGCAGGAATGTGAAAGAAAGGGCCTTATCAGAATAGACGGAAAGTCTAGACTGGGTAGAGGTTATAGCAGGTGGGACGATTACAGGATATGTGGTTTTCATCAAGACAGACGTAAGGTCTGAACTGAATAGGGTTTTATCATTGATCGGGCGAAATGCCAGTCGATCAACAGCTGGTTTCATCATCGATATTGGGTTTATATCGATGCAAGAAGAGTTCATAAATTCCTTCAGAATAGACGAAAGGTCTAAACTGAGTAGGGTTTTATCATTGATCGGGCGAGGTGCCAATCGATCAACAGTTGATATCATCATCGATATTGGATTTATATCGGTGCAAGGATTTTCATAGGTTTCCTCAGAATAGACGAAAGGTCTAAACTGAGTAGGGTTTTATCATTGATCGGGCGAGGTGCCAATCGATCAACGGTTGGTTTCATCATCGGTATTGGATTTATACCGATGCAAAAAGGATTTATAAGTTTCCTCAGAATAGACGAAAGGTCTAAGCTGAGTAGGGTTTTATCATTGATCGGGCGAGGTGCCAATCGATCAACGGTTGGTTTCATCATCGATATTAGGTTTATATCGATGCAAGAAGGATTTATAAGTTTCCTCAGAATAGACGAAAGGTCTAAGCTGAGTAGGGTTTTATCATTGATCGGGCGAGGTGCCACTCGATCAACGGTTGGTTTCATCATCGATATTGGGTTTATATCGATGCAAGAAGGATTTATAAGTTTCCTCAGAATAGACGAAAGGTCTAAGCTGAGTAGGGTTTTATCATTGATCGGGCGAGGTGCCAATCGATCAACGGTTGATTTCATCATCGATATTGGGTTTATATCGATGCAAGAAGGATTTATAAGTTTCCTCAGAATAGACGAAAGGTCTAAGCTGAGTAGGGTTTTATCATTGATCGGGCGAGGTGCCAATCGATCAACGGTTGGTTTCATCATCGATATTGGATTTATATCGATGCAAAAAGGATTCATAAGTTTCCTCAGAATAGACGAAAGGTCTAAGCTGAGTAGGGTTTTATCATTGATCGGGCGAGGTGCCAATCGATCAACGGTTGATTTCATCATCGATATTGGGTTTATATCGATGCAAGAAGGATTTATAAGTTTCCTCAGAATAGACGAAAGGTCTAAGCTGAGTAGGGTTTCATCATTGATCGGGCGAGGCGCCAATCGATCAACAGTTGATTTCATCATCGATATTGGATTTATATCGATGCAAGAAGGATTTATAAGTTTCCTCAGAATAGACGAAAGGTCTAAGCTGAGTAGGGTTTATCGCAGGTGGGACTGCCAAGAATGTATAGGTTTCATCAGAACAGTGATGGATTTCATTGTTTGTGGGACATGCGAATGGGGTATGTGGATTTCCCCAGGGCAAACGTAAGGTCTGTCCCAGAAAGGCTTTATCATCGGTGGGGCATGGAGCCATGTGACCGACGGAAGGTTTTACCAATGAAGGCAGATGAAGGTATCGTGCCGGTTGGCACGGGACTTTTTGGATTACCATATTACTGACCCAAGTGCCCTTTCGGGTTTTCACCAGAGCCAGCCCCCTCTTGCTTTTGCCCACGCGTCCTTTCGGATTTTCACGTGGCGGGGTACCCGATTTTGCCTGCAGTGCCCTTTCGGGTTTTCACCACAGCTGGGTTTTAGCCATTTTTGCCCTCGTTCAGAATGCCTGAACAAGACTGGCGGGGTATCTCTATTTTTAACCCCATTTTGTCTCTTCTTTTCTTTTCCCTTTTCTTTTTATTGAAACTTTGATTCTATAACTGATAGGCGCAGCTTGTGCATATATCATCATTGATGTGGGTGCTAACATCAATGCAAGGGTTTCATAGGTCTCATCAGGATAGACGTAAGGTCTAAACTGGACGGGTCTCATCGCTGATTGGGCAAAGCGCCAATCAATCAGCAACGGGTTTCATCATTGGTATTGGGTTTATACCAATGCAAGGATTTTTATAGGTTTCATCGGGATAGACGTAAGGTCTAAACTGGACAGATTTCATTGCTGATCGGGCAATGCGCCAATCAATCAGCAACGGGTTTCATCATCGGTATTGGGTTTATACCAATGCAAGGATTTTTATAGGTTTCATCAGGATAGACGTAAGGTCTAAACTGGATGGGTTTTATCACGGCGGGACGTAAAGAGATATGTGGGTTTCTTCGTGGTTACCACATTACCGACCCAAGCGCCCTTTCGGGTTTTCACCAGAGCCAGCCCCCTCTTGCTTTTGCCCGTGCGCCCTTTCGGGTTTTCGCACGGCGGGGTACCCGATTTTGCATGCAGTGCCCTTTCGGGTTTTCACCACAGCTGGGTTTTAGCCATTTTTGCCCTTGTTCAGAATGTCTGAACAAGACTGGCGGGGTATCTCTATTTTTAACCCCATTTATATATATATATATATATATATATATATATATTATTATTATTTTCTTCTATCCCCCCCCTACTTGTTCAGAGGGTGTCAGACCGTGACGGCACAGGATCACGATGAGTGGTAGCCTGGTTAGGACGGAGTGTCACTATACCAAGGAAAGGATATCTCGGATAGGGCGGAGTGCCACTAGACCAAGGAAGGGTAGTTCGGCTAGGGCGGAGTGCCACCAGGCCAAGGAAGGGGAGTTCGGCTAGGGCGAAGTGCCGCTAGGCCAAGGCAGAGGTATCTTGACTAGGGCGGGGTGCCACTAGGCCAAGGAAAGGATATCTCGGCTAGGGCGGAGTGCCACTAGACCAAGGAAGGGTAGTTCGGCTAGGGCGGAGTGCCACTAGGCCAAGACAGAGGTATCTTGACTAGGGCGGGGTGCCACTAGGCCAAGGAAAGGATATTTCGGCTAGGGCGGAGTGCCACTAGACCAAGGAAGGGTAGTTCGGCTAGGGTGAAGTGCCGCTAGGCCAAGAAAAGGGTATCTCTTGCCCGATTACTCGGGGAATATCAGCTGTGCAGCATGATACAGCTTCAGGTGTTTACCGTTGAGTGGTGAGAATTGGATCTCCCCTCGATGATTAACAACTATGTAGGCCCCTCCTTCGTAGACCCTTTGTATCACATATGGACCTTCCCAATTGGGATTTAGCTTTCCCTTCGGGTTGGACGCCATGACTTCTTTTTTCTTGACCATGACAAGGTCACCTTTTTTGAATTCTCGCCCTTTTACGAGTTTGTTGAATGCGGTGGCCATGCGGGCCTGATACATCTGGATATTCTTCTGAGCTTGGAGACGCTTCCCTTCCAATTCAGCCAATTCTTCTAATCTTCGTTCTGCATTGGTTTGTTCGCCATGGGCTAGGTCGTATTGGACTGCCACTCTGAGTGACGGGACTTCCAGCTCTAGTGGGACTACTGCCTCTGAGCCGTATACCAAGGAGTATGGTGAGCACCCTGTAGGTGTTTTGAAGACGGTGCGATACGCCCACAGAGCTTCATACATCTTTTCTTCCCAATCCTTCTTATTGGCACTGACGACTTTGGCCAGCAGGGTGCACAAAGTCTTATTGAAAGCTTCTGCCAATCCATTTGCCTGTGGATTGTAAGGAGTGGAAGTCCTCCATTCGATCTTATATTTCTCGGCAAGCCGATAGACTTTCTGATTTCTGAAATGACTCCCATTGTCAGATATTATTCGGCTGGGGATCCCAAACCGGAAGATGATGTTTTGCTTGATGAATCTGGCGACCAGCTCACCGGTCACTTCCCGTAGTGCTATAGCTTCCGCCCATCGGGAGAAGTAATCTGTTATGGCCAGTATATACTTATGCCCGGCCGAGGAAGTCGGTAGTGGACCGACTACATCAGTTCCCCATTGTGCAAACGGCCAGCTAGGGACTGTAGGGTGCAGAATCGTAGGTGGCCTTCTAGGCACAACAGCATGCTCCTGACACTTCTGGCATGACTTTGCAAATGTGCAGCAGTCTTCAAACATAGTGGGCCAATAGTAGCCCAGCTTCTTGATTTCTATCTTCATCTTGGGGCCAGCCTGGTGGGCACCTGCTGTCCCAGCATGTACTTCTTTCATCGCTTGCCAAGCTTCCTCAGTGGACAGGCAGCGGAGCAGAATCTTCTTGCGTGCATCTGCCATTATTCGGAACAGAGTCCCATTCCTGAATTCATAAGAATCTTTGATTCGCAAGAGTTTCATCTTTTCTTCTCTTTTCTGCGGCAGCTGTTGATGTAAAAACCACTGTAGCAGGTGTTGTCTCCAATCAGACGCCTGTTCTGTACTGATCGTGGCGACTTCATTTTCTTCGGGGCAGCTTTCTAGCATGCTGGGGACTTGCCGCCGATTTATAACAACAATGTTCAGTGTCTCATCTGGTGGGACTGCTATTGAGCTGGCTAGCTTTGCCAATGCATCAGCTTGGGCATTATGTGCACGGCCCACATGCTTGAGCTCAATATGATAGAATTTCGCCATGAGGCGCACAGCTTTTTGGTGGTAGGGGTTCAACTCCGGCTTCCGCACTTCGAACTCCCCTTGGATTTGTTTTATTATCAACATCGAATCCCCGAATACCTGAAGCATCTGGATACCCATGTTGAGGCTTATATGCAGTCCGATTATCAGAGCTTCATACTCGGCTTCATTATTAGTGCAGGGCTTGTTTATAGAACAGGAAGTATGCACAACCTCCCCCTCTGGCGATTTCAGCACAATACCGGCTCCGGCCCGTATTCTGATCTTTCCATCGGAGTCCGTCTCTGTTCTAGATGCTCCGTCAAAGAACAGCTGCCACATAGTTGACTGAGCCTGGCAGGCTTCTAGTGTCTCATCATCGGGTAACTCAGTCCCCAACATATCATTCTCTGGCACAGTATGTTCTGCGAAGAAATCGGCCACAGCCTGTCCTTTTATTGCCCTCTGGGGTATATACGTGATATCGAATTCCATCAGAATTACTGCCCATTTGCCCAACCGGCCTTTCAGTACTGGTTGAGTCAGTATGTATTTGAGTGGATCTGCTGCAGATATCAATCTGATTTCATGTGACAGCATATAGTGCCGGAGCTTCTTTACGGCAAAGACTAGTGCCAAGCATGTCTTCTCTATATAGGTGTAACTTTCTTCTGTTCTGATCAGCCTCCTACTCAGGTAGTATAGAGCCTGCTCTTTGCCTTCTTCATTTATCTGTGCTAGCATTGCCCCCAGGGAACAGTGTGTGGCTGCAATGTACAGTATCAGGGGTTTGCCCTTAATAGGTGCCCCCAGCACTGGAGGGGTTTTGAGATATTCTTTCAGCTTCTCAAAGGCCTCCTGACAGCCATCGTCCCAGAGGAACGGCACATCTTTCATCATGAGCTTGTGAAAAGGGTGGCATTTCCCCGACAGATTTGATATGAATCGTCGGATGTAGGCCAAACGCCCTTGTAGAGATCTCAGCTCGTGAAGATTCCTTGGTGGAGGGAGCTCCTGGATAGCTTTAATCTTGGATGGGTCAATCTCAATGCCCCTATGACGGACAATGAACCCAAGGAATTTTCCACTGGACACGCCGAAGGCACATTTCATAGGGTTCATTTTGAGCTCATATTTGCGCAGCCTCTGGAACACTACTCTCAGATCCTGCAAATGGTCTTCCTTTCTGCTGGTTTTCACCACCAGGTCATCAATATAGCACTCTACCTTTTTGAAGAGCAAATCATCAAAGATCTTTGTCATAGCTCTTTGATAGGTAGCGCCGGCATTCTTGAGGCCGAACGGCATCCTTTTATAGTGGAATATCCCCTTCGGGGTGCGGAATGCAGTGTGCACTCTGTCTTCTTCAGCAATCCAGATCTGGTTATATCCGGATGACCCATCCATGAATGACAGGGCTTCATGGCCAGTGGTTGCATCGATCATTACTTCAGTAATTGGCACTGGGAAATCATCTTTTGGACAAGCCTTATTCAGGTCCCTGAAATCTACACATATTCTGATCTGCCCATTTTTCTTCTTCACGGGCACTATATTGGCCAGCCATGTAGTATACTGGTTTTCCTCAACAAAGCCTACATCAATCAGCTTGTCGACTTCTTTGTTGATCTGATTTATCAGTTCAGGACGCATTCTCCTGGAAGGCTGCTTTACAGGGCTAGCCTCTGGGTCTATTGCCAAGCGGTGCTGTGCCACATCAGAGCTCAGTCCCGGCATTTCATCATATGTCCATGCAAAGCAGTCTCGGAACTCTTTCAGAAACTGTATGTACTGTTCTCTGGCAGCTGGTTCTAGCAGTGCACTGAGGAATGTCGGCCTTGGCTCATCTGCTGACCCCAGTTCACTTCTATCAGTTCATCGACGGTGGCTTGGCCTCCGTCCTCAACTTCGGGTGGGGCTTCTTGCAAATCAATAAAGCCTCCCGGGATATAATTCTCTTCAGTTTCATGTTCTTCTGTATCGTCATCCTGCTCATCAGCGGATGTCGGCTTATCATATAAGGCCGATACCATCGGATTCTGTTCAGTCTGCCCCGAGGACGAGACTGGTTCAGAAGAGAATTCAAAAGTGGAATCTTCCGCTCTTAGGGATCTTTCTGTTGCAGGCTCCCCTGAAAGGTCATCTTTCTGTAGAGCCCGGACCTCTTCCAGAATGCGCTCAAATTCCAGGCATTCTCTCAGTTCTTTGGCCATCTGGTCTTCATCCGGAGTTCCCGTATCAAATTGTGCTTCGGCCTGGAATAGATCCTCCTTGCAGGACGGGTCCTTCCAGCACCGACCCCTCTTAGTTTTATCAGACATCCCTGCTTCTGGCTGGTCATCTTGGCTTCATTGTCTGTTATGGTTTGATACATAATCTCTTCATCCTCAAAGGGATATTGATCATATCCTAACCCAGGGGAGTCTCTATGCTGGTAGAAGGTAGAGATGACATCCACCTCGGCTTCATAATATTCTTGAAGGGTATAACCCAATCCCGGATGCTGTGTGATCTTCCTCAGTTCCTTATTATCTCGAGGCGGATCCCATAGCTCCCTAAATGCTTTCTTCTGGGCTGCAGATTGTAGTGATGGCATTTGCATCTTGGAGAACATCTGCGAAACCCGCTGGGTAGTATACTCCAGGCCTGTAATCGGCACCATCTGGTTTGCGGCTTCTTCAGGGACCATGCAGTCTTGATCATCTTCTTCGACTGCCTCCCCGGTGTAGAATATGGTAGGTGGCTCGCAGAAGCGAGGGATTTCCATAGTCTTCAGTGGCAGCACTGTTTGGTATTCTAGGCTGGCGACGGGTTTGATTAAACCTCGTGGGACCTTCACCTGTATGCACCTTTCTTTCATTTCTTGATCAGTGCTATCTGGATGGATGCTAGGAGGGGTGATCCGAGCAAAATCATCAGCATAAGAGATGTGAGCTACTTCATGCTTTTCAACATAACCCCTGGGTGGCGGTGGAGACCAAGCTTTTGCCTTCGTCGCCGGCTTCTTCTGGCTGATCACAGCCTCTTTCTTTTCATCTTTTTGTGACACCTCGGTGTAGTAGGAGGCATCGAGCATATGGCATTCGAACACTTCAAAGGGATGTAGGTCTGCAAACACCCTTTCTTCCTTTCCTTCATGGCAGTATTTTATGCATTGGTGTAGCGTGGATGGCACGATCTGATATTCATGCAGCCACGGTCTCCCCAACAGGGCCTTATACGTGGTGTTGGAGTCGATCACATAGAATCGTACCACGGTAGTGAGGTCGCCCAATGTGAGGTTGAAATCAGCCACCCCGAGAGGTGTTTCACATTTCTGGTTGAACCCAGCAATCTTCATGTCTCTGACCTTGGTAAGCTGCAGATCAAAGTAGTATTTCTGATAGATGCGATACGGGAGAATATTTACAGCAGCCCCGGGATCTATCAGTATCCTGCTCAGCGACTGACAGTTCAGGGAGCCCCTCATATACAACGGTCTGTTGTGACTGGCATTTGGGATCAGCATATCATCTTCTGTGAACGTGACTGATGGTCCAGCATTCACTTCTGCCAAGAGTGCTTCATATTGTGCCGGCGACTGCAGGGCATCCACAATTGCTTGGCGGGCCTCTTCACTCAGAGAGAGTATCTCCCAGATGGAGAATCTGGTGGGGAGCTTCTTCAACATTTTCATGATTCGACTGCCAACCCGAACATTAGACAGCCTCATCTCCTCTGCCCACCGGGGTCTTGGAGGTTCGTGTGGTGCCTGTGGCCTTTGCTGCCCAGTCCCAGTTTCATTTTCTTCATCGGTCTCCCGGAGGGCTTCTTCTGTAATGACTGCCCTTGGTTTTGCTAGAGGGCTATTTTCCTCATTTTCTTCATGCTGTTTCTGCTTTCCGGCTGCTGTCTGCTGGCACTTATTGCTTTTAGCTGGAGCAGTATGAGACGGCTGCTCGTTTTCTAAGCTGGACAGGAACTCCAGGAATGAAGGGGCTCCTTCTGCTTTATCTTTTCCTTGGTACAAGCTGGCAGGGGGAGGAACCTGGACACCGCGCACCTCTGGTTTTGGGATTTGATAGGGTTGCTCCCCTCTGAACATAATATTATGGTTAGCTGGTGGCGGACGCCCCCATTTTCTCCCAGAACGTGTTGCATGGGCTGAGGTAGAGGCCTCAGCATGATTGGCTTCCAGCGGGACATCTGATGCTTCTTGTTCATCATCCTCCCCGGGCAGGGAAAAGAGTACCGACAGAGTATTGCATTGTACTGTCGTGACCTTCTTTCCCTTTTTGGCCTTAGGCCGTCTCTTCTTTTTCTGGGAAGTTGGCTTTGCTAGTTCCTGCCCCCAGAAGGACTCAGTCTTATCTTTTCTTTGTTCTGCTTCCGGCTGCTCTTCAATTTTCAATTCTTCGAGCTGCTCCCAGAGTATACAGTCTTTCACCAACAGGTGTTTCGGCTTTTTCTGCTCATACTCATCAAGCTCATTAATATATTGCTGCAGACGCCTGGTTGCAGGACTTTCTTCTTTATGTGCAGGGAGGGGAGTTTGTCTCCTCCGGTTGCGAGTATGGATCCGGATGACTGGTCCGGTCTCAACTGTAGGCCATATTGGCTTTATTGGAGGCGACTCAGGCCTTGGGGTGACACCCCGGATAACTGCTCCGTTGGTTTTAGCTGCGGGAGTCTTCTTTCTGCTTTTTGTGGGTACCGTCTGCCATCCTTCCTGATCTCTCAATGGGGTGAGGAGGCAGGCTTCATAGGTGTGCCTGGTGCATTCTTCAATGGCTTCCTTAGGCAGCTGTTGATAGATTGAGATCATATTAGCGGCCACCCTCCAGGGCGGAAGCTCATGTGGCCGAGGAGGCTTCACCTGGTAATCTCCCAGCTGCAGTTCACCCTTCTTAACCATTCCTTCCATGATATCTTTGAAGACATAACAGTCCTCAATTGGGTGCCCCAACACCCGGTGAAATGGACAGAACATCGGATCATCTTTCTTTTCTGCATCTTCGGGCTTCTTCGGTTCAGGCAATGTCACCTTATTGAACTTATATGCCCAGTTAAACAATGCTGCAGTCTTATCCTTGGGAAAAGAGTAAGCCCTTCTCATCCTGTCCCTCAGAGAGACTTTGTCTCTTCTTTCTGCTGTATCTGCCATCGGGGGAGCTTCATCTGCCCCTTTCTTCCCTTTTTGTTGCTCAAAGGTTCTAAAATCGACGGTGTTGGCCTCAGAGTGTGACGGCCGCCGATCATTGGATTTACCTTTTGGTATGGCGGGAACATTGACGGTCGGACGTTTGGACAAGAACGCCTCGACCTCCGCCACTATATTGTTCAGTCGGTCAAATGTTTTGACATCTGCACCGATCATTTTTTCTAGTACTTCCCTCCTGAGGTTCTGCTTGCATATCTGCACTGCATCCTCCTGATGAGGAGGTCTTCTGCATCTCATGGCTAGATTTCTCCATCTTTTGATGTACTCCAGTGCAGTTTCATCCTGTTTCTGCCTAGTAGCATACAGTTCTGCTATCGTGATTTCCCTCTCCGTGACATGAAACCTGTCGCGGAATTTTCTCTGCATATCGGGCCAATCAACCACTGATCCTGCTGACAAACTTGAATACCATTCAAAGGCCAACCCAGTGAGGGACGAGCCAAAGAACTTGAGCAGATAGGCTTCATCGACTGCTAGGTCGCCCATGATGGTAGTATAGTAGGCTATATGCTCTCTGGGGGAGCCCTGGCCATTGAATTTCTCAAACTTTGGCGGCTTGCTGACGCCTGGAGGCAGCCTTTTGGCAGCATACTGGGGAGGATACGGTACCTTATACACATCATAGGCACTAGTATCATCTCCAATCTTTTCTGACAGCTTCATTTCCACAATTCTTTCAATCATCTGCTTGTGGGCTACAGCTGGATCTATATCTTCTGGAAAGAAGTGGGCTTGTTGCTGGCTGTGAGGAGTTGTCATCACAGTGGCGCGCAAGATGGGCGCGGTAGGCTGCGTCTGAGACACAGAGGGCTGAGCTATTGTTTGCTGTGGAACAGGTTGACTTGGTGCTTTGCCCTTATCAGCTAAGAGAGGATTAGCCAGGATAGTTGTTTCTGTGGAGCTGGATGTCTGCCCTGCAGGTTCAGCTTGCTTCGAGACTGATGTAGCTTCCTGTCTCTCATTGAGCTGTCTTCGGAGAGCATTGATCTCCTGTTGGTATCTTCTGAACATCATCTGGATCATGGGATCCATGGTTGATGGAATTTGTATATCTTCAGAAGTCCCTTCAGCATCATCAACGAAGGGGTTATCTCCATCTTCTGCCGTTACCACATTAACTGTCATAGTGGTAACCCTGCGGGCTTCATCATCAATTTTGATTTTATCTTTTGCTGCCTGGCCTCTTCTTGTGACAGGACCAGGTCTAGTTGCCAGCCTGAGCAATTCCTCTGGCTGAGTTGGTAGTATATCCTGCCCCCTGGCCAGTCCAGCCATATTGCAGGCGAAGATTCGCATCTTTCCTTTCCGCCTGTAGACCTTTCTTTTTATTTGACTAGGATATCTGAGCCGGTCAAAGACCGATATTCTTTCTTTGGCTTCTTCCTCGTATAGGTCTTCTTCATTATATCCGACCCTGGGGCCTTCTTCATAGTCATTTGAATCGGAGGAAGAGGCTTCGATCATCATCTCTTGGAAGGTTTTTCCTTCTTCATCATCCCTGATGCCCAAGGCACGGGATAGTCTTTGCTGGCCTAGGGCAGAGCTCCCTAGGTAGTGGAAGTAATCTTGGACTACTTGCTTAGTTTCCTCTGGGTCGCGCCTTTTCGGCTCAGGTCGGAGCATCAGTCTGTCCTGGCCCTTTTGCTGCCGGGCTAGTCTTGTCACCCGAGCATTCAGATGTTCGGCCCTGGGATATTTGAAGATATCAGCCTGTCTGGCACAGGCTCCTGATCTTCTTGCAGTAAGCATAGTGACTGGTTCACTTCTTCTTATATTGCCAACTTGGCAGCGGTTGGCAGTAGCATTGCTTTCATCTCTCTTCATTTCCCTTCTGCCCCCTGCTCTGAGGCGGGCAGCAGTGATATCAGTGAGGTTCTCTCTGTCTTCAGCTGGGGCCCATCTTTGGATCTTCTTCGGTCGCCAGACCTGTTTGTATTTTGCTGGCTTGGGCGCCAGCGGCTTCCTTTCAGCATCTTCCCAGTTGGCCCTCCTAGAGGCCAAAACCTGGAACTTGTTGTCAGTTGGGATGGTCGGGACGATTCTGTCTGGCCGGACTCCCCTGGGGCGACCGTCGAGATTCGCCCTAATAGCACCCATCATTATCGTCTTTTCGGAATTGGAAAGGCGACGATCAATAGCAGTAGACCGGTTCCTCCGGTTGGTTTTCTTCCCCTTCTGGGCAGCAGTGGGGACCATGTCCCTTTTCTGGACATGATGGACGTAGCAGGCGACGGCCGTGGGGGCCGTCTTCTTCGGTAAGCCATCCTTGCGATCAGCGGCCTCCACTGGGGCGTTTGCAGCAACGCCTTGCTCCTCGTTATCGACCTGTAGAAGGTCGGTGTAGACAACGCCCAAGCAGTTGGGCAGCCCGACAGCTGGGGGAAACGAACCGAACGCCAGTGGTACCGCCAGGTACCCCTCCTGGACGTGCATGTCCACCGGTTGCTTGTCGAAGCATACAGACGCGATTTGTGTTGTCATCGTAGTTTCCTGGAAACAAGGAAACACACGGAATCAGAAATTTGAGGGGGGGCCCGCTGGGCCTCCTACCTTAGCGTAAAGATAAAGGGAGACTGAGTCCCACCGGGCGTGCCAGACTTGTTTGATGCACATTTTTTTATCTCTTTTCATCTTGTTTATTGTTTTTATTTATTTATTTATGTTTATGGGTTTATTGGCGTGCCAGTCACCGTGGTGACGATTCTTATTGTGCGCTCGATCTGACTTGGTCAGTCGATTATGAGTGATCGTGTCTGGACTAGTAGTCCGTCATACCCTGAACGCTATGACGTTAATTACGTCCTCCCTAAGGAAGACAACCCTTGATTAAACGCTAGAGGTAGGAGGAATGCAGCGGTAAAGCCGTGTGCTCAAAGGAGACAGAATTCATCTGTTTACAAGACGTTAAACGTATCTGAACAGAGCAGGGGTTTATTAATTACGGGAGAGACCCGCCGGCATATTCCCACCATCTTGGATGATGCCGAGTGGGGAATAGGAAACCACCCATGCAGCGGCAGAGTAGGCTCCGCAGAAGATCGGGTATATATATAGACATAACCCGGAATCCAGATGGGGACCGGCCTGATGTAACACACCCGGTACGAGTGCGATGTCTTATTAATATCCCCCTTCGGAGGGCCATCAGAGATCACGCAAGGGCATAGCTCCGTGAGCCAGCGGGGTTAGAGGAGAATACCACACTCGATTGGTGGGGATATATAAATTTCGGCAGCATGTCCCCTGAACTTGGATTATGCCAAGGAAGAATAGGTCATCATCCACGGAGAGCCGGGACAACGACCGAACAAAGACGGGCACCAGGCCCAGGGACATCTCTTGCCTTCATATCATTGATCAATATTCCCTTGGAACCCATCAGAACACATATAATGACATGGTTCTTTAGGTTCATAAGGCATTGGTGAAATCCGGATTCGGGACGAAAGCTGTAGGGGAGATCTTCCCCATTTATTGTATCTCATCAAGACACAAGTGATGGTCTATGAGTATCTCCTTAAACAGATGTAGGGGAGCTTAAGAAGTTTATAGAAGAATGGTGCAGAGGTGGGCCTCGGAGTGGGTTTCATCTGACTGAAGGGGGGATCTCAGCCTGGCCTTTGGCTTGGACAAAAATGGGGCATCTCGGCCTGGTCCTTGGGCTGGCCAAAGGGGGGTTTCGGCCAGGGCATTTAGTGGACAAAGGGGCTTCTCGGCACGGTTCTTGGGATGGCCAAGGGGGTTCTCGGCCTGAGCAATTGATTGGCCGAGGGGGGTCTCGGCCTGGGGTCTTCTCGGCGGGCTCCTGGGCGCGCCGGAAAGGGGGGCGCCGAGAGGGGCAATATCAGGTTTGGCAAAAGGGGGGTGAATGGCTAGGAGGAGGGGGTCTCGGCCTGGTCATTGGGCTGGCCAAAGGGAAAGAGGGCCTCTCGGCCTGGAGCTTCTCGGCGGGCTCATGGGCGCGCCGGAGAGGGGGGAGCGTCGAGAGGGGTGTCATCAGGATTGGGCAAAAGGGTGTATGGGTGGTTGTGAAGGCAGAAGGGTTCTCGGCAGAGGGCTTCCCGGCGCGCTCCTGGCCGCGCCGGGAGTCTACACGCCGGGAGCCTTGCACATATGGCCTCACGAGGAAAGCGTTGGTAACCGACTGGGTTGTCGTTTAGCCAAAAGAAGGGGGGAGGCCTCTCGGCCTTATGGTTCTCGGCGGGGAAACTCGCACGCCGAGAAGGTGAAATGCAGAAGAATTTCAGGGTTTCCAGAGCTCAGAAACGATGCTCTGTTTGTGTGTTTTCTGGGGATTTCAAGCTCGAATCAATGTCGGGCCAGAGATGTAAGAGAGGGATTTCATGGAGGCTTCTATTAGAAGGGTGCCAAGGGATTTGGATGAAGGAATCAAATGGAGGAGGTCAGACCATCACCTGATCCTGTGGAGAGTTTTGCCCGTCTGTTGCAGGCCATTTGGCCATTTGGGGGAGTCAGGAGATGACTGTCCTCCGACCCCTCCAGATGAGCCCAGTGATATTAAACCAACGGAGAAGGAGAGGCTATCAATCGTATAAACTTCAGGTCCTAAACATTCAATATTTAGGATGGAGGACCTGAGATCCGATCATTATTTATGAGAGCTGGGCAGCCCAGGGAACCGAGAGACTGATATCTCTGGTTCCTGAACCGCCAAAAGGGGGGCTCCTCAGAAAAAAAACCAGATTATATATATATGGAAAAACAGGCATTGAGATCGGAGAGGGAAGAAGAGAACGAAACTCAGTAACCCATTGGATGGGGTTAGGAGTCTTATCCTCATCCCTCTTCGAAGAACAAACCCACGCGATCGGCTTCGAAACCCAAAGAATCTAATCTATGTTCCTTTCAGACGAAGGCTATATACATAGAGAGACAGACAGAGATCGATGTCTTAATCTATCAACACCCAAACGGGCCATCCTAACGTTTCATTGCATTGCATAAAGGAAATATTACACTGATCATGAAAGAAAAATGTAAGGCAGAAATCAAAAGAGAAGACCGGAACTCCGGCTACAGTTGAGAAATCGAGAGAGAACTCGATATATTGCATCAGATAAGGAAAGAAAACATGGAGGGGAGGGTGGAGCATTGACTCCTCTCTCTCCCCAGTGCCCACCTGGAGCTTTCCTTCTTCTTCTCTTCTATTTCCTCTCTGTTGATCGAAAAGGGGGGGGGGTGGCTCTTCCTCTCCGAACGATCCCCTTTTTCTATCTGGCTTTCTCTCTTTTTCTCTTCAGCTTTTTTCTCTTTAGCCCTCACCGAGTCCCCTCTCCGTTTGTTCTTTCGAAGGGAGGGGGTTTTATAACCCCTTTCTTCTTTCTTCTCGGCAGGCTTCTGGGCGCGCCGGAAAGGGGGGCGCCGAGAGGTGCCTGAAGCTTCATGGGCGCGCCGGAAAGGGGGGCGCCGAGAGGTGACTCATCTTCATATAGGCCCACTTGGGGTTTCTTCAAATGCATCATCATCCCAAAGGGTCTATCATCTCTGAAAATATCTTGTATTGACATCATGATTGCAATTTTCATCAGTCCGTAGACAGGGTTCTATCAGTCCGTAGACAGGATTTTATCAGTCCGTAGACAGGATTCTATCAGTCCGTAGACAGGGTTTTATCAGTCCGTAGACAGGGTTTTATCAGTCCGTAGACAGGGTTTTCATCTTATCAATATCGCCACTCAAATGGCGACGAGCTCGGACATCAGCCTCAGTCTTTCGCTGTTGGTCAGATCTTCTTTCCAATCATGCTTCCACCCTTGTTCATTTTCCGGGTGTCAACACCTAGCCATTGCAAGTTTCACATCTCTAGGCACATCGGTACACCCAGCAACCTCAGAGTATCCTGCCCCGGCTCCTCTTGCCAAATACTTCTTCAACCGAGACACCCCTTCTCCCGGTGTTCTATTTTACAATAGTTACAACGCCAACACCTACGGTTGCCATCCAACAAAACTCCGTGTGACCATCCAATATCATTTGTTCGTTCCTTAGGAGCCATAGAGTGCTATCTCCTAAAATTAAGAAATACAAATTATAAAAATATATTATTTCCCATCTACAACTAATAGTGAAAATAATTTCATTATTTGCCTACCATGCAAGACTAAATTCAATGTTTAATACATCTTAATATAATTTAGTTCTAAATAATATCATTATTTCTAAAACATACATATAATGTTAATATTTATAATTAATACATATACATTAACTTTAAAATTATTTATCACTAATTATATATTTAAAATTACATCTCTAATTAAATTACATTATACATATAAATTATAAACATCTATAAGTAATTTACATTATACATATAAATTAACTTTAAAATTATTTATAAAATATTCAACACTAAATTTATATTTACATTAAAAATATGTCTACTTAAATTACATTATGCAATTAAATTAACTAATATACATTATGCATTTAAAAATATTTTACATCTACAACTAATAATGATATTAATATCAGTAATTCTACAACATGTAAGACTAAATTTAAAATTTAATACATCTCAATTAAATCTAATATTTAAACATGAATTAAATAACACATCAAAAATAAATTTATTTCTACAACATGAATTAAATATTATTTATATTATTTCTACAAAATGAATTAAATAATACATCATAAAAATGATATGTCTACAACATAAATTAAACATAAATTATATTATTTATATAACATGAATTAAACAATACATTAAAAATAATATTAAATAATCTAATAAAATTTTTTCCTACATTTTTTAGATTAAGAATAAACTAAAAATATATATTTTATGTTATTCCCCCCCCCTCCCTCGCCCCTGACCAGGCATGGCCGAGCCCCCCATCCCCCTCCCCCACCCCCCCGGTGGCAGACGCCCCCCCTCCCCCCCACCTCCCTCCCCGCCCCCCCACCGGCGGTGGTGCAGACGGCCCCCCCACCCTCCCCTACCCCCCCGGTGGCAGACGCGATCCAGCCCCCCCACCTCCCTCCCCGCCCCCCCCCACCGGCGGCGGCCAAGGTGCAGACGCCCCCCATCCCTCCCACCTCCCGCCCCGCCCCCCCACCGGCGGCGGCGGTGGTGCAGACGCCCCCCCCCCCCTCCACCCCTCACCCTCCCCCCCACCTCCCTCCCCGCCCCCCCATCGGCGACGGGATCCGCCTGGCAGACACCCCCCCTCCCACCCCCACCTCCCCCACCCCCACCGGCGCCCCACCTTCGGCCAGATCCGGCTGGCAGACGCCCCCCTCCCTCACCCCCACCCGCACCGGCGATGGGATCCGACTGGCAGACCCCCCCCCTCACCCCCCCACCGGCGGTGGACGCCCCCCTCCGGCCAGATCCAGCCCCCTCTCCCTCCCCAATTAATTCGAAAAAAAAAATTTAGGGCACCTACCTCTGATCGCCGTCCGCCGCCGTCCGCCGCCGCTCTGCACCGCCCACACCCGTCGGCCACCGCCTTCAGCCCGCTGCGGATGCCAGAGACGCCCACACCCCGGCCCGCTAAATGGGCGGCCCGGCACGTTCGCGCCGTCCCGCACGTACCACGCCTCGACCCGCTCCGGTATGCTACGGGACGCACGGGACCATGCGGTCCAGTGCGTCCCGGCCACGACTCACAGCCCGTGCGACCCGGCGCCTGCCTGGGTCGGGTCAGGTCGTGCGGGTGCGGGTCGGGACGGGACGGAAAACCATGTGTACGAGCGATCTGTCAACCTTTAATTTATATAAATTAAATTGAAAATCTATTTCAAGCATTCAAACTACGTAAATGAGAATCTGAATGGTGATTTCTAATTATCAAATTCTATTTTTTGACATAAATTATAAAAAATATGACTTGAGACGGAAAAAATCAACCAACACGTCTCTAAAGTGGGAGAGACATGATAGATATAATCAGATACAGTTGTTTTTTTTCTTGAAACTGCCGACGGCAATGGCTCCGCAATTCTGATTCTGTTGGGGGCAATATGCAACAAGAGATAATTAAATATAGTGCATTGTCAACGTGGAGCAACAGGACACGCGTTGTACAACCTGTCACATGGTGTCAGTCGGCTCTGTCCCAGGAGACCGCGACGCCCGTTTCTGTGGGGGCGCACGGTTGGGACCCAACGCGAGATCATATTATATTACGATTGAACCGACTGAATGATACCTGTGAACTATTATTGAACCGAACCGGATTTAAAAGTTAAGTATTACGATTAAACCGACTGAACGATACCTGTGAACCGCCGGGAAAAAATCGCACATTTCTTTTAGAGTATATCATATAGATTTGATCATGAGATTGGACTGCAGAGATAAATATCTTAGATGATGTATTAAGATGAGGGCCGCTTCGATAAAAGGGTAAGTTAAGTTAGAGTGGGTTATCTGAGGTGAGATGATTTAATTTTGATTTGACTCTTTTTATCTTAATCGATGTTGATTAGGGATAAATTTAAATTTTTTCACTCTAATCAAAAAGGTTGAATAAGTCACCCGAGGTAGATTAGGGGTGAGCCACCCGGGATGACTTACTCGTCCTTAACCCACCCCTTTATCAAAGTGGCCCTAAGTGTCCATGCGATCACAAGTTTCCTTGTCATTATTTGATTTATATTACTTTGTAAGACATACAAAGGAGAGATGCAAGTGAACAAGTACACTATTAATAACTTGTGAGCAGATTTGATAAAAGTTCAATTAGACCTAATTAGACTAAGTAAATAAGTCAAACTTTATCAAAAGTTCGGGCTTAATTAATAAACTAGTATAACAAATGTAGAGACAGAAATATGATATCTCGAACCTTGTATCACATGTTTATGATTTCTTTAGTGGGAGAGATCTAAGTCATCCTGAGAAAACTTGCAACTAGTGAAAAATACATCAGAAGGAACACTGAGAAAGATCTCATGGGATAACCTTCCGATACTTTAGTCAGCAAAGTATTTGGGCGAGGGAAAAGAGTGCTTGGAGTGTGGCAAAGAGTGCTCGGACGAAGAGAATGGGGATTCAGGAGTGTGAGGAATAGTTTAGGTGGTCTTTGTGAGTAGATTGCGTACCGTCCCTTGGTCGTTTGTCCAAGGTCCTACTTTTAGGGTTCAACTTGAGCTCGTCCATATCCATTGATTCCTGACTTAGCGGAGACGTTATACTGGAGTAATATATAGGTTGCCTCATCGTGGAGTCGTCAGATATTCGTTCACCCGCTCCTTGAGAGTTAAAGAGGTGGAGTTACTGGTGGGTAATTTGGAGACGTGGGTGATGACTCGACATTTGTTCGTTTCCTGAGATAACTCCTATCATTATTACGGTAATGGTTATTTGATTAAGTATCTCGAGGAACGTGGGACACGATCATGTGCGAGGCACAGATGTAGATAGTAAGTCTTCAAGAAGGAAGCTTGAAGTGTGGATTGTAATATCCCGGACCTTTCGGATCCTTCTTCGTGGGTCTCGGATCTGGTTTCTCGGAGTGTTTGGCTCTGTTGTGTCCGAAATTTCGTTTCGGACATCTTTTATGTTCGGATCAACGCGATCCGAAGTTGTTTAGGAGGCCCGGAAGCGTTCCACGACTTTTCCGCGCGTGTTTTCCGATTACCGGTGTGTGTTTCGGTAATTCCTTCGGAACCTCGTTGCAGGTGAATCGGGTCGTTCACCTAGGCGAGAGTGGTACCGTTGCGATCGGTGCGTTCCGAGGATCGCGGAAATCTAATTTTTGATTTTTCGATATTTTTTGGATTTTCCGGATTTTCTATAAATACCCCCCTTTTTCTCTCTCTCCCCCCCCCCCTTCTTCTTCTTCTTCTTCTTCTTCCTCCCACCGTGAGAACCGCCCCCCTCTCCCCCTCTCTATCCCATTCGATCGCGGCGGGCCTCTCTCCGGCTACAGACGGCGGTGGGGCGACGGCGCGGTTGCGTGGGCGGCTGCGAGGCGAGCTCGTGGGCGTGTGGTGTTCGTGGGAAGCATGAAGGAGCGGGGTTTCCAAAAGCGTTCTTCGTGATTTGAGCTCAATTCGACGGAGCTTTTGCTCCATTGAGGTAGGGGGACGAATCCCTATGCTCATCCGGTCATCCCCCGCGTTTTGTAGGTCGAATGGGAGCCGAGAGGGGTGTCTTTGAGCGGGTTTGGGCAAAAGCATGCTTTTGGGAGACTTCGCCCGATCTATGTTTTTAGGCCACGATTCGGCGTTTTGATGGCTTAGAAGTATGCTAGGGGTCCCCAGAGGTCTTCCCCTTTGATTTCCCCCTCTCCTATGGAGGCATAGGGGCGTGGTTGGAATTTTTGGGCGTTTCACGCCGTTTCACCCTCGGACGGGTGTGACGGTCCTTCCAGTGACCGTCACACCATGTGACGCGCCTAGATGGGTGCGTCATAGTCATGTTTTCATCCAACTGGAGTCTGTTGGCTGTGACGGTCCCACGATAGACTGCCACAGGTGCTGTGACGCACCTGGGTTGGACCGTCAGGGACGTTCGACCGTTGGCTTTTGACCGTTGGTTTTTGACCATTGGGGGTCAAGGCTTGTGACGCACCAGACTTGGCACGTCACAGCCTTGTGACGCCCCTGTGTGGATGCGTTAGAGAGGATGCATTCCCACCCTGTAACGCACCAGACTTGGTCCGTTACAGTCTGTGATGCACCGAGTGGCACGCATCACAGGTTGTTCCTTCGTGCCTTGTGACGCACCAGGCTGGGTACGTCAGGGCCTGTGACGCACCAGGGTAGGCGCGTCATAGTCGTTTTTGCACCGAGGGTCTGACGCCCCTGTGTTGGGCTGTCAGATGGCTGTGACGGTCCAGCCTTAGACCGTCAGAGCCTGTGACGCGTCTAGAGTAGACCGTCAGGCTCAGGGTTGCCCCGGGTGGTTTGCAACCCCGTTTCTTTTCCGACCGTGGTCACCGTGCGACGGTGCTGGTACGTGGGACGGTCCCCATACGTCGTCGGATGCGGACGTTGTTTCCCGTTGACTTGAGAGTCTACTCCGTAGTGACTCTCCACTAGTCGTAGCATGTTTACCCGCGTGTGGTCCCACCAGGGAGTGGTGGAGAGGCTACCCTTAGAGACGATTTGTGGACTGGTTTACGTCGGGCCCCACGTCTTGCAGCTAGAGTCCAGCTGATGGAAAAACCGGTCAAAGGGCCAGACCAGGGACGCGCGGTCTGTGTGTGCACACGTGGTTGGGGGCGGTTGGACCCACGCTGACGAGCGCGACCCCAGCTAGTCACTTGCTTTGTGGTTACTTGTTCGGTGTTCGTGCCTCTGATAGGAGCTACCACGTTAGACAGTTCACTTGCGGTGCGGTGTAAGACGTCAGGGGACGCTACCGACTGTGCTTCTAGTGGGAGGTACTCATGTCGAGTCGGGAGTGATAGACTGTCAGTCGTGCGACTTTGACTTTCAGGTTTTGTCGTGTTGACTGTGGTGTTCCGATCGTTCCACCGTGGCACGTGTGTTGGTTTTCGTGCCATGAGATTAGTGTTTTATAGATTACAGGGCTTCCCTTTCCGAGGTACTCGCTTACTGCTAGCGTAGCGATTTCTCCATTTGTAAGGTAGGGTTCGAGTGATCCCTACTGAATCTTGTTCCGAGACTCATTCCATGCGTGTTTTCAGCGTATTTCAGGTGAGTCGCGGCCTCAGGGGAGCGCGTCTGAGGCTCAGCGTCGTTCAGGTGCCCAGCGTTAGTGCCAGAGGTCAGAGCCGGGGTAGGCCCCGTGTAACTGTACTTTTCTTTCTTGTCTCTGTACTAGTTGTGGACTACTACTATTGTTTATTTTATTATATCTTGTGGACCATGTATCATGTAAACTGTTAATTTATTTCCTGCTTAAATATAATTGTTTAATTTCTGTAATTATTTGTGATACTTGTGTAGTCTCCACACCATCCTTTTAACCCTTCCGAGTCTTCGGACTCGTGGGTGGCGGTGCGAGTCTCGGGTTATCGGGCCTTCCCGGTAATCGAATTCTCGGGTCGTTACAGCTGGTATCAGAGCAGCGGTTGTGAGATTATACGAGAATCATAAGTAATTGTAGTGGTCCACTAGTCCACAGCGATGATGTACAGGTGACGCTGGCATCGGGCATCATGTGTTTTACTTAACCTCGCTGTTTTCGTGTTTCCTGTCTTTTGCTTCAGGAGTGAGCATGGCGTCGAGGCGGGGCACTCGCTCTCGACAGGGGCAGTCGGTTGGAGATCAGGAGATCCAGCAGGAGGTTCAGCGGGAGCAGGAGGAGCATAGTAGAGCGCCACCAACGGCCACCGAGGCAGCGGATGCTGTGAGGTTTCCGGGGGCCGGGGATTTCTTACGTGGCATGTACCAGCTTATGTCGCAGCAGTTCGGCGGAGAGGCTGGTGAGGGCTCGTCGACTAGGGGTGGGCCAACCCGAGCAGTGAGGGATTTCATGCAGTTTCATCTACCTTACTATGGCGGTCAGCCAGACCCTGATATGGCTCGGAGTTGGCTCGACGAGATGGAGCGGGTGTTCAGTTCCGCGCTGTATGCTGCAGAGGACAGAGTGATGTTGGCCTACAACCAGTTGCAGGGTACGACTCGGGAGTGGTGGTCTTCCGAGTGGAAGACGTCTTTCCAGCTTCGTCTACTTGAGCAGATTGCGTGGAGTGACTTTGTCAGTACTGTCGAGCGTACCTACTGTCCAGAGTATATTGCTACGCAGCGGATGCGTCAGTTTTTGGAGCTGGTTCAGGGCGACATGTCCGTGTTGTAGTACAGGGCCCGATTAGTTGAGCTGGGTCGGTATGCACCTCATATCATGGAGCATGAGAGGGTGAAGACCGCACAGTTCGTACAGGGTTTGAGGCAGGAGCTTAGGTACCATTTGATTGCGAATGCGGCCACTGATCTAGAGACATCGTCTCGTGTTGCGGCTTCTTTGGAGATGGATATGTAGAGGACTCGAGGACCGATTAGCCAGGGGCAGTCTTTGTCGGGTCGCAGCCAGCAGTCGGCTACCCAGAAGCAGGGTTCCTATCAGCATGCGTTGGGTGGTTCAGGAGCGTCGACACCGGCAGCGTCGGCGACAGGATCTATGTCTTTTGACTCTAAGGTCAAGAAGTTTTTCAAGAAGGGGTTCGGTAAGAAGAAGCCCAAGGATTAGAGGCAGGCATCATCGGGTAATGTATAGCAGCCAATTCCTTTTCAGCGTCAGGGATCAGTGGGTGGATCGCGAGGACCGTGCCCACGGTGTAGCGAGTACCACCCAGGCAGGCAGTGCACAGCGTCGATAGTTTGTTTCCGGTGTGACCAGCCAGGGCATATGGCGCGTGACTGTCCTCAAATGCAGTAGCAGCAGCAGGTTCCCCAGCAGCAGAGGCCACAGCAGTAGCAGCAGCAGCAGGGACAGTATCCGCCGCTAACCAGGTCACCTAGTGTGGGAGGCAGGCAGAGAGCTCGAGGCCAGATCACACACATGACCAGGGTAGAGGCAGTAGCGTCGCAGCTCGTGGAAGGTACCGTTCAGATTTTGGGTTGTGTGGCTCGGGTTTTGTTCGATTCTGGCGTGTCTCATTCATTTGTTTCGGAGGATTTCGCACTGAGTATTAAAGAGCCGGTGACCCAGTTGTCCTGTGATTTGACAGTGGAGTTACCTTCGGGTGCTTTTATGATCACTCCGTATTGCTTCGATGAGGTTCCTATGTGGGTGGAAGAGCGGAGTTTGCCAGCTAGGCTCTATGCGTTGCCGCTTCAGGACTTTGATGTGATTTTGGGCATGGATTGGCTTGAGACACATCATACTTTGGTGGATTGGGGCTCGAAGAGGGTTTATTTCTGGCGACTTCACGGACCCACCTTCTATTTCCAAGGTATCAAGTCTTCCTCTTCCCGCTTGCTTATTTCTGCTATTCGAGCTCATCATTTGCTTGATGCGGGTTGTCAGGGTTTTCTCGTCTCCGTGGTTGTGGCAGACCGGATGGAGCTGGATGTCGAGGACATCCCAGTGGTGTGCGAGTTCCCTAATGTTTTTCCGGAGGACTTACCTGGATTACCACTCCAGCGGGAGATCGATTTCGTTATCAAGGTTGTGCCTGGTACGTGACCTTTGGCGAAGGCTCCCTATCGTATGGCCCCCGCTGAGTTGAGGGACTTGAGGGTGCAGTCGTAGGAGCTACTGGCCAAGGGGTACATTCGTCCTAGCTTTTTCCCTTGGGGTGCGCCAGTGTTGTTTGTGAAGAAGAAGGCCGGTAGCTTGCGATTGTGCATCGACTACCGGCAGCTGAATGAGGTGACCATTAAGAACAAGTATCCGTTGTCGCGGATCGATGATTTGTTCGACTAGCTTCAGTCTGTGCGAGTGCTCTCGCGGATTGATTTGCGGTCCAGTTACTATCAGCTGAGGATTCGCGAGTCCGATGTGGAGACGACTGTGTTCAGTACGAGGTACGGGCATTATGAGTTCTTGGTGATTCTGTTCGGGCTCACCAATGCCCTCGCAGCCTTCATTGACTTGATGCAGAGGGTGTTTCGTCCGTATCTGGACCAGTTCGTGGTCATATTTGTGGATGACATCCTTGTTTATTCGCGGTCTGCCGAGGAGCACGCATACCATTTGGGTGTGGTGCTGTAGACGTTGCGAGATCACCAGTTGTATGCGAAGCTCAGTAAGTGCGTATTCTGGCTTCGTGAGGTGCACTTTTTGGGGCACGTGATTTCTGGTGATAGTATTTCCGTGGACCCCGCCAAGGTCGAGGCAGTAATGCAGTGGCCGAGGCCTAGGTCTGTGACGGAGATCCGGAGTTTCTTGGGGCTTGCGGGCTATTATCGGCGGTTTATTCAGAATTTTTCTCGCATTGCGGCCCCGATGACTAGACTTACACGGAAGGATGTGCCTTTCGTCTGGTCTGAGGAGTGTGAGCAGAGTTTCAGGGAACTAAAGAGATTACTCACCTTGGCTCCGGTGTTGGTTTTACCTTCTGGATTGGGAGGTTTTGTGGTATGTACAGATGCTTCCGGGGTCGGATTGGGTGCTGTGTTGATGCAGCATGGTAGAGTGGTGGCTTATGTATCTCGGCAACTGAAGTCCCACGAGGAGAACTACCCTACCCATGACCTGGAGTTGGCGGCTGTGATCTTCGCGCTGAAGATCTGGAGGCATTATCTGTACGGTGAGAAGTTCGAGGTGTTCACTGACCATCAGAGTTTGAGGTATGTGTTCACGTAGAGGGACCTTAACCTCAGGCAGAGGAGTTGGATGGAGTTCATGAAGGATTATGACTTCACCCTGTCTTATCAACCGGGCAGGATGAATGTCATCGCCGATGCTTCGTGTCGGAAGGTCACGGTCAGTGCCTTGATGTTGAGGAAGTGGTGGCTCTAGTAACAAGTGCCCGAAGTTTCGTTCATGCTCAAGATTCCCTAGGAGCCAGGTGTTGAACCCCCTCTTTGTGGGCTATAGTGATAGATTTTGATGATGACTAAATCATTCCATATCTATGTGTCCTAACTTGAATGCCTTGATAAATTATGGAATTGTTGTACACTTGATGAGATGAGAGCTTTGGGAGTTCAGAAATCACTTCTTGAGGTAAGAAGTTTAATTTCAATTTGCAATCGTCAAAGTTAACGCAGAATATATGTCTTGACAGGGGCAAGAAGGCGGTTCATGAATTGAGTGATACAAGGACATTTGGTGAGATCCATCCTAACTCTTTTAATGTCTATGATTGAGTAACACTCTTGTCTAAGGTAAATTTTATTGGATTTTCATCATTCATGCCTTAGATTCATGCATTCCAGTGGTATGTTCTCTATTCCATCATATACTAGGTTGGCACCTCATTTTCGTGGCTTTTATCTCAAAACTTGATGTTCTGGCACATGGGTCGACCCTTATATTTTTCCTGCTGCAAGGGTCGACCCCTGTAACATTTCTTCATTTCAGAATCTGGGTGAACGAGGGTCGACCCATTGGGTCGACCCATTGTTCCTGGGGTGTAAAAACCTCTTCGAGGGTCGACCCATTGGGTCGACCCCTTGTGAACGCGTCACGTGGTGGAAAGAGAGAGAGAGAGATGTGGTATTTCCCTCTCTCTTTAATAAAGGGTGAAAGAAATGAGGACAAAAATAATAGAAACGCGCGCTATAGTGGATATGGAAGAACGGTGGACAAGTACGACCTACAGATGACACTCTAATTGAGACAGAGAGAATTTAGACTGGCCGAACTCCGGTACGTGGCGGAGATAGGGGTCCGAAGACCCTCTCGCGCAAACTGAACCCCTTCCCGGTAGGCGTGACCCACCGTTCCGAGAGCAGCTTTTCAGATACCGAATTCGAGTCCTGGGACTCTACGTAATAGGAGTTGACAAACGGAAAGACACGTAGACTCGGAATTTGTAACGGTATATCACTCCTCGGACAGTTACAAGAATAATATGAATAAAAGCGCACCACCGCAGGACATTGGTCTTTGCGGGGTTTTAACAGGAATATAGCAATATGAGCAGTAATTAATATATGTACATATGGAAACCACCGCGAGACATTGGCCTTACGGGATTTTTAATGCAATATAAATAATACATATAAGTATATATATAAACCACCACGAGACATTGGCCTCTGCGGGGTTTTTACTATAATATAGATAATAAATATAAGTATATATATATATATATAAACCACCACGAGACTTTGGCCTCTGTGGGGCTTTTATTATAACATAGATAATAAATATAAGTATATATATATATATAAGTATATATATATATATATATATATATAAACCACCACGAGATTGTGGCCTCTGCAGGGTTTTCACTACGATATAGATAATAAATATAAGTATATATATAAATCACCACGAGACATTGGCCTCTGCGGGGTTTTTATTATAACATAGATAATAAATATAAGTATATATATATATATAAACCACCACGAGACTTTGACCTCTGCGGGGTTTTTATTATAACATAGATAATAAATATAAGTATATATATATATAAACCACCACGAGACTTTGGCCTCTAGGGGATTTTTATTATAATATAGATAATAAATATAAGTATATATAATAAGAAATAAAAAGGGGATCGAATAAACCGCCGCGAGATGTTATTCTCCGCGGGGTTTTAGAGCGATGATAGGGGAATGCTGAAATTAAATAGTTAGGGGTTAGAGAGTAGGGTGCAGAAAATAAAATGCTGAAATGGAAACGGTCGCGGGAGGTGACCCACCGCACCAGTTAGGAATTAGATATACAGAAAGTAAACGACAGAAACCGCCGCGGGGAATAATCCTCCGCGCGGGTGAGGCCAAAGACAGAAGAAGATGACCGCTGCGGGAAGTAACTCTCCGCGGGTGTTATTAAAAATGAAGATGATCAAAATGAAGCGTGCGTTGGGAATTTTGTGATCGCCAGGGACCGAGGGTCCCGAGTGGATTGATCGCTTTCGCCCTTGACACGGGGTTATGCGGGCTCCATCTTCCTCTTCTTTCGACAGGCCGAAGAAGAGTGACTTTAACTGGTTACCCCTACACAAAGAACAAACAGAGAAAAAAAACAACTAGTTGGTGAGAATGACGGCAGTGTAATACCAATCCTTAGATAATAAAACTGTAAATAACATAAACGAACACGTACCTGGTTGGTGGTGTTTAAAACCCCTTTAGAACTAAAGGATATGAAATGTCATGATGAAATGCACAAACACAAAGACACTCACAAGCGAGGCCCTCTCGGAGAGAAAGGCATGGCACATATGTTAAATGATGCATGCAACATGATTAATTGACTAAATAAAAATAAGAGAGGAGAGAAAAGCTTATCGGTGGAGGCCAGCGACGAGCTTTGAGAAGGGCTTCAATAGCACGAGCACAGCGCGACCAAAGAGCTTCAGAACGGACTTCAGAAACTGATTAAGTCGAACATAATAACACACACACTAGCATATACATATGAATGATAAATATATTTATATGAACATTACATAGCCATATTAAAAATATTTAACATATGCCCACGTACAAACATATATAAACATATACGTAAGTTGGTCAAAATAAAAGAACATGAATTTGAGAGAGAAGGCGAGAAAGGGAGAGAGAAAACTCTTTTTTATTATTTTCAAAGACTTTGTTTTAAAAGAAAGAGGATGAGATATATATGTATGATATATATGTGATATATATATATATATATATGTGTGTGTGTGTGTATTATGTATATATATAATATATATAAATAATATATATATATACAGGAGAAAGAAAGAAAGAAAGAGAGAGGGCGAGAGAGGAGATGAGAGGGAGAGAGGGACGGAGGGGGCGTGTGAGAGAGAGGGAAAGAAAGAGAGAAGATAGAGAGGGGGGTATTAAATAAAAAAATAAAAGAAAAAGAGGGGAGAGAGAGAGAGAGAGAGAGAGAGAACGGGAGAGGGAGAGAGAGAGGCAGTGAGAGGAGAGAGAGAGATCGCGGCAGGATGCCGCGAGAGAGAGAGAGAGAGAGAGAGAGAGAAAGAGAGAAAAAATGGGAGAGAGAGAGAGGTGGTGAGAGAGAAGAGAGGCAGAGAAAGAGGGAGAGAGAGAGAGAGGCAGTGAGAGGAGAGAGAGAGGTCTCGGCAGGATGCCGCGAGAGAGAGAGAGAGAGAGAGAGAGAGAGAGAGAGAGAGAGAGAGGCAATAGTAGAGAGAGAGAAAGTTAGAGAGTGGGAGAAAGAGAGGGTGGGGAGAGAGGAACAGAGGGACGAGAGAGAGAGAAACAGAGAGGGAGAGGAGCACTCCACGGTGGCGAGAGGAAGAGAGAGGGAGAGGGGGAAGCTCGCCGCGGGAGAGGGAGACGATGGGGGAGAGAGAGGAGAAAGGCGGGAGAGAGAAATCGAGAGTGACGGGGGGGAGAAAAGGAAGACGGTCGGGGATGGCGAGCTAGCGTCAGACGGTGGCCGGAGATCGGCTGGCTCGCGGTGGTGGTGTGTGGCCGATGATGGCGACACCGGTGGCAGGCGATCGCGGCGGGGGAAGCTTCACGACGGGTGCAACGGCATGGTGGGGTGCAGCGTCCGGTGGAGGCGGTGACGCGGAGTGGCAGCCGTCGGTAGTGGAGCTCGGGGCAGCTCGCGGTGATAATGGCCGGTGAAGGTGGATGATGACGGAGAGATGGACAGCAGCGACGAGAAAGCTTGGGGAGATGGCTGGCGTGGTTATTGACGGTGACGACGGCAGCGGCAGTCGGAGGCGGTGCGGCGGCGTTGTAGGGGGGCATTCGGTCGAGACGGTGGCAAGGGTGGAGCTGGAGTGTGTCTGTGTGGTAGGGGGGCTGCGGGTGGTTAACAGAGGGAAAGGTGGAGGCGGCGAGGAGGAGAGACGTGGGGGAGTTAGAGAGAGAGAGGTCGGTGGTGTGGGGAGAGGAAAAGAGATGGAGGGAGAGTTGATGGAGGGAGATGGGGGTGCTGGCGTGGTGGGTTAGCAGAGGCGAAGGGCTGCCGGTGGAGGGTGGCGTTGTCCGATGCGAGAGCTTGCATGCAGGGGCCTCGCAACGGCGACGTGGGCGTGCGCAAGTGGAGCTGGGAGGACGTCGGCGGTGGTATGCTCGCGATAGCGGAGATGGGGTGGTCCAGCGTCGCGGTGGTGGACGGTGCTGGGCGGCTAACAGAGGGGGAGTGGAAAGGGGGAGAGTTGTCTTCACGGGAGAGGGGAGGAGTGCTGCGATGAGAGCTGAAGGGAATGAGAGAGAGAACGTAGGGGGTTGGCTATGGTGGTGCTGTGAGGGGTCGAGGGAGTGTGTGTGTGTGCCGTAGGGGAGGGGGATATGTGCAGTAAGGTGAGAGGGAAAGAAAGAGACGGGAGGTAAGGGAGAGTGTGTGCGCGTGTGTGTGTGTGTGTAAGGGAGAGGGTGAGAGAGCAGGGAGGAGGGGATTACGTGAGAGAGAGGGAAGAAAATAGGGGGAGAGAAAGGGACGTGAGGATAATAAATATATTATTATATATTATTTGTTTTTTTATTATTATTTTGTTTATTTTTATAGTTATCATATCTTTTTACTTTTTAATTAATATATTTATTTTATACATATAGTAATCACTTATATATATATTTACAAAAATATTATTATTAACGAAAATCAATTACATTTTTTATGTAAACATAATTATACACACATTTTTTGATTTCATGTTCTCTTTTGTTTATTGATATATATATATATATATATTTTAATTTTCTCCCTCTCACCAAATAAATATAATTTAACTAAAATTACGGAAATCACTCAAATAAAAGAAAATGTAAGCCACTTCAGGGCATTACGGTACAATATGAGATTTACTCGTCGTAACGTCAGAAACGGCGTGTCTACAGCTGCCCCGCCTTGGCATCTACTTTGTAGGGAAAGGACGTGTAATGGAATGAAACGAAGTGTATTGAAATAAAATGGAGTGGACTGAAAAGTCGATGCCAAGGTGTGATGAGACACGCTTCTAACATCACATGATGAGAACCTTTCCCGAGTTCAACGAAGCAACCTTGAGGAAGGTCCTCCGAAATCAACGATTGTTTGGACGGTAAATAAACTAGGAAAGATAGTGTGTGCGCTGGGGCACGAACAAACTAAAAGGACCAACTTCACGGTGCAGAAGTACCCTGGTCGTAAACATCAGGTTTCACCATTGGGGAGCGGTTACCAGCCATTGTGGAAGTGCTGCAGCCAAGGTGGGTCCGAAGGAAATAAACATATTATTGGAGACAAATCCAAACAATGGTTTCTTCCAGAGAACATCCCAAGGCAATCTCAGGAAAACTCAGTACTGGACTCAGAATGGAATATCCCATATTTAAGCAATTAAGCACAGTAGCTCACACAATCAAAGTAAGTGAATGATTTTCCACATTGAACTCAAAGTCCTACATGAATGCATACTGGGTTTAAAAAGAAAAATAAAACAAACTAAAATAGAAACTAGCCAATGATAATATTGCTAAGCTGTGGAGAGTGGGTCAGGATACCGATTCAATGAGCTGATACTGAGCCGGGGCCCGTTTATCCACGTGCCGACTCATCGAACGGAACCATCGTCCCCATTCTATCACAACTTAACGGCCTATCCGTACGTCCTGAACTCCTCCGGGATCATCACTGTTTTTTGTTGAAGGGGAACTCAAATCTCGGATTTGTCCAAGGCGTAAGGTCCTTGGCATGCTCTAGTAGCGTAAATATCATATAATACAATACATGATAAGGGGGGACCACAATGATTGAATGATTAGGGGACAAGGCGGGACAAGGTGGGACATCGGTGGGACAATGGTACCCCACTCGATAATTAACATAACAAAACAAGATCACGACTATGCAAGCAAATTATCACACACAACAAAACAAAACTGCCAACACTGTTCCTAGATTCCTTTCCTCACTATAATTATCGCCCCTTTGGCCTGAAGAAAATGCATTCAAGGGCGAGTTAAGAAAGTTGAAGCTCAGGAGGAGATCAGAGTTCGAGATGGAAGGCGAGTCTTCCCGTCCCGTGAAGAAAAGCAAGCCCAGCAAGGAGTGCAAGCGGCTTACTGACTTCGAAGGGCATCTTAGCGGGAGAATTCAGTCTCGAATGGTGAGTTACCATTTCTTTTTTATGTTTCTACAAGACTTTCTTACGCTGATTTTCACCTTCTCCACTTTTCTATTTCCAGCCGTATCGTCTCTTTCCTGGCCCGAGGAAGTTTTCAAGGTTACCATGGCTATCGAAGCTCACTTCGAACATCTCGATCAGCATGAGTGCCATCATCAGAAAGTGGCATCTCCAAAAGCTCGTAACTCATGCCAAACATTATAACAAGATTCACATGGATTGGGCGGCTATGGGTGCACTGGTAGAGCTTTGGCACCCTCAAACCCATACCTTCATTTTCCCCACTTTCGAGGCAACTATTCTTCTCGAAGAAGCAGAACTTCTACTTGGCGTGAAGAAATTCCAGAGAAATGGCAAGGTAAAGGTTATGCGCATGCTAAGAAGGGTGACTTCCGAGGAGGTGCTCAGAAGCTTCATGCCGTCTGAAGCCATCGAGGGCGTCCAGACTCAAAAGGGAATCCATCTGCAAAAACTTACATATTGGGTGATAAATGCTCTTGAAAGATTGACAAGCGATGATGATCGCATTGAAGGGCTCATGAAGGGATTCACCATCTGCTTGGCGGGTGCTCTCCTATTCCCTTATACTGACAACATAGTGGAGGAAGATCAGCTAAGCGCCATCTGTGGAATTTGGGAAGGAAAGAGAGTGGGACCTGCTATCCTTGCTTATCTCTATAGCGGACTCACGGCTTCCAGTACGGGTAAGCCTCCCTTTGGTTGCGTACTCCTTTTGAATTGCTGGACTGACTTGCATTTCAAATTTAATCATTGTGAGGGAATGTTGTCTACTTCAAGACTCTTCCAAAAAAGCCCGCTTCACCATATGGTCAATGTGTTAGGCTCTAGTGGTAGTATAGCAAATCAGGTTCCCTGGCTGAAGAAACGAGAAGACTGGCGGGCTCACTTCAGTACCTTTGAAGAGTATATGTTCACTCGTGCACCGACATGCTTACTCCCATATGAGCTTCTCACGAGGTCTTCTCTTAACATGGAGCTCCAGCTTGTTGGCGTGTCTGAATTCATCCTTTACAACACGCACCGGTGTCATACTCAGATGGGCCTCCCTCGCCATTCATTCCCATTGCTATCCAACCTTCCTTTAATCAGGAAAAGGGAGCTGGACACAGGGGGTGACACAAGAAATGTGAAGACAATCAAAGCGTCATGGAAGGCCAGCATTACACTGAGGCCAGCAGAGTCTGTGAGTGAGGACGAAGAACTGCTGAAAGCTTA
This sequence comes from Amorphophallus konjac, assembly GCA_022559845.1. Taxonomy (NCBI): domain Eukaryota; kingdom Viridiplantae; phylum Streptophyta; class Magnoliopsida; order Alismatales; family Araceae; genus Amorphophallus; species Amorphophallus konjac. The sequence goes on from CM040124.1 coordinate 17,885,528, forward strand.
TGTAATCGAGTTGGGGAAATTGAGGCCTGAGATGCCCAAACCCTAATGTATCTTATCTTGGAATGAACATGGAAACTTTAATGCGTATTTAGATCCTAACTCTCTTCTGTTTTTTTCTTTTTTTTATTCTCTTTTTTCTTTCTTTTTGTTTTGTTTTTGGCACAAACATCTGCAATGACCAGTGCTAGATGGTAGCCAACCATTCCGGACAAGAGCCAAAAACTCAAGGCAACTAGCATGAGGAGTTGCCCTGAGATGCCCAGGAGCTGAAGATTTCTCTCCGAATGGCTAAGAGAGAGATAAAGCAAGAGATAGTAGAGAGAGAAAAGGCAAAAATAGAGCAACACAAGAGGCGCAAGAGATGGAGCTCTGAGAGAAAGAGCATCCAGACATGGCTCGCTCTGCAGATTGAAGGGGATTAGAGCTCGCAACAGAGGAGCTCCTGGAGTTGGTAGCATCTTCATCGGCAGAGCATAGGGCAGCTCAGCTAGCGGCCTCGACTTCAAGAGCTTCGCGGCCATCAGGGTCGCGAGAGAAACAGGAGGACGGCGAGGAACACTACCGAAGAGCAGGTGGGAACGCATGGCGCGACAAAGCGATTGCTGCGTCACGGAACTATAGAAGGCCTCCGAGGGACTTCTTGCCTTGGGAGAGAGAAGAGAAGCGACCAGGAGGGTGATGAGGGTTAGTGAGTGGCTTGTTCACTCACTCCCTTCTCATGACGGGCACAAACCCTTATATAGATGTGTGAATGGAACAACTGGGTTCAAACACGGCTGGTTTGCCCTAGATGTGTTCCTTCTGCTCTACGCCTCTTTTCCACTACATGGGTTCTCGCGCAGTATGCTCGGCGAGATTTCGCCTTAAAACACGGGGCGGTGACTCACCATAGCCATGATTTTCAAAGGGGATCAGTTACGGATTTCAACAATATCGGCCCGTGGTGCTCTTTTCCCACGTGAATGCCCCTCATTTCCTCGTTTGCGCTAAGAGTAGTCGCAATAGGACAAGAGACACGGGGAATCTTTGGACCGAATAGGAGTGGCGGGTCAACAAACCACAGCTCCGCTCCATTTACTCCACATGGCGAAGTGGCACGCGAGTGTCCCGTGGCCATGACTTTCAAAGGAATCTACCACCAATTTGAACAACGTCGGTCCCTGGTCCTATTTTCCCGTATAAATATCCCCCACTTTCTTCTTTGCGCTAGCAGTAGTCGCAACGGGACAATAAACACGGGGAATCTTTAGACCGCATAGGGAGGATAAGTCAACAAATCACGCCTCCGAATTGATCACTCCAGATGGCAGAGTGACATGCGAGAGTAAAGAGAGGGTGACTTGTCGTAAAGGCTGTTGCTGGGGTGATGGTGATAGACCCAGATCACGTTCTTTCCGATCCTATAAATACCTCCCCTTTCGCTCGACTTGGAAACACCGAAGTCGTAAGAGCTAATTTGAAGAGTGAAGGTTCGTAAAGGGGGTAGTGAGTGTTGCTCATTTTTACAGGATGGAAGGTGAATCTAGCTTCAGAGCAGAATGTGAGTCTTCCCGCTCCTCGAAGAGGAGCCGGTCTGGGAGTAGTTCCAGAAGACTCTCAGAAGTCGAAGGACAACTGAGTGAAAGGACCCGATCACAGCTGGTAAGTGGATCCTTTCGTTCCTTTCTTTATACTTTCTTCTCCTTTCTTCCTTAGCAAAGCTCCCCTTTCTCACTTCTTGTGGATGTGCAAGGCACGATAAGATCGCACATCTCATGGGAGTTGGTGGTAGAGGCCTATCGAGGTCTCCCGGACTTCCAGAAGGCCAGATTAGACGTGATGGGGTTCGGGGCCTTCCTCAGAATCGAGCCGATCAAGCTCGACCTTGCCCTTATCCAGGCACTGCGCGAGAGATGGGACCCGATAAGTCGGGCATTCTTGATGCCTTGGGGGCACATGGTGCCCAGCCTGGAAGACATGGTGCGGATCACGGACCTTAAAGTAGATGGAGAAGCCGTGACTGACGTCACTTATGCGAACTACCGAGAAGGTGCCCAAAAGGTGCTGGGGCTAAACCTTGACGGTCGGAAGAACAGGTCAGTAGCGAAGGCGTCGATCATGGAAGCGCTAGGGCTTACTGACATTCATCCACGGGACGACGAGTCCCTGGAGAAATTCATGGAAAGAGCCAAAAGAGGAGCCCGTGCTGTGTACTGCGTGGACGCCAGCAACTGGGAAAGGACCAACATGGATCTGAGGAGGTTCCTCATCTTTCTGTTGGGCAAGTTGCTACTGGGCTCCAAGGGAGACAATATACACTGTTGCTTCTTGGAGCTACTCGTGGATTTAGAGAGAGTAGGACAGTACGCCTGGGGAGCTGCCGCACTAGCGCATCTATTCACAGGTCTGTCACAAAGGACAGGCCGAGAGGTGACAATAAATGGGTTTACGCCCTTCATTCAGGTAAAAGATTATCATTCATTTTTTTGTTTTTATTTTTATGCTTTTTTTTGTATTTGTTGATGCCAATGACACATGATGGTGTAGCTATGGAGCTACTATTATATTCCAATGGGGAGAGCTCGACACTGGCAGCCAATGACGATCCTGTTGGCTAGGCGGTGGCAACCCATCATGAGTACAGCACCACTATCCTACCAACTGATGGTATTGAGACGGGAGCTACAAGAGTTCCCTGCAGCGATGGTAGGATTTTTTTCTTTTTTCATTTTTTTTTTCGTTATTCATTTTTTCATCATTTTTTTATATTTTCAGCTAACTAAGAAGATATGTACAACCCAACATAGGTAAACTTGAGGTCTTACTCGAACATGGTCGATGTCGACCAGCCGTGGGTAATCGGAAGCCGTGCCCGGTTCGGGCGGGACCTCTGGCTCCATTGCTTGAATGAGATCGAGCCCCTCTGGCTGCGATTAGCCATGAGGACCCTCGGACTTGCCCAGGAGTGGGTGGATGTGACCACATCACCCAGCGTCGGAAAGAAGACGCGCGGACCGGCAACCTGCGTTGATTGGAGGGTGCGCTTCCCCGAACAGTACGAAGACTGGCAGCGGGGAGGCACGCTCGTGGAATCACAGGCGCAAGACAGCGAGGATTACCTAAGGCTCTACAGGGCAATGCATGCGGAGAGACTCCAGCTTGGAGGGCTTGTGGAGGTAGAATAAAACATAATTTATTTTATCTTTTATATTTTCTCCATTTTTTTGTTCTTTTGGTGAACTCCTAAGCCATAACTGTAGGATGCCCGTGACACCATAATAACGAACTTATGAGCTCGTTTGGCGGACACGGAGCAAGAGTTGAATGACACCCGAGCGGCTCTGGGTTCATCAGTAAGTATTCATGTACACACTTCTGATATGATTTGAGATTCATGGCACTAACCACTTAAATGTCACCTCATGTGCCGCAGCGTGCCCAGCTCGATGCAGTTTCATCGGCAATGGGGGCAGACGGCGCTTCTTCTAGTCTATGGATTCCTACTTCAGAGTTAGATCTACTCTACAAGCAGCTTGCTCATACCACACAACGGGCTGCGGAAGCAGAAGGGATGCTTTCTGCACAGGTGAGAGTCTCACCATTTAATATCTATTGTTCAAGCATTGCCATATGCTGGAGATGATATGTATGGCAGGAGAAAGAAATAGAGGAGGCACTCGTGCATGTCACCCAGAAGGAGGCTAGAATAGCCGAGCTAGAAGAGGAACTGCGTCGTCGTCCAGATGACGACTCTTCTAGGGACGCTGTGGAGCTAAGGATCACCCTTCAGCTGGAGAGAGAATGCAGGGAGAGAGAACGTGTCGAGAGAGAAAGGGATAGGGAAAGAGAGGAGGCCAAGAAATTGACCGAGAAAGAGGAGAAGAGGGCCATGGAGGCCCAACTATTTGAATTGAGGACCAGTCTTGGCCTCGCCGAGCAATGGCTGAAGAATGGCGAGGAACGCTACCGAAGAGCACGAGAGCATGGCTTTCGTGTTAGTAGCTTCTTTGCTACCCCCGCAGATCAACGTCGGGGTGTGGAGATAGGAAGAGGAGCACTGAGCGGTAGAAGTACCGCTTTTCGTAGTTGGGTAGCACCCTCTAGAGCGTCTTGTCTGGAGAGCGGTGGGACGAGTAATGTAGAGAGAGAATGTGAAACTTAATGTACAACTTCTAGTTTTGGAATGAAATAAAAAGTTTGGTTTTTTTGGTTTTTCATCTCTTTCTTGCTATCTGGAATCCCTGCACACATCACTAAAACAAACAAGTCAGAATTTCTGCTCTGACTTGGCCCCTTGCTCAATAAGCAGGTTTGTTTTGACTGTGCTTGATAATGGGTCAAGGGGCCAAGCCTTTATTAATAAAGGCAAGATAAAGATATGATGATGAATGCGGCACACAAACACACAGATGCAAGCGAAATTTAAAAGTGGGATGCTGCATGCAAATGCAATCATAGGAAATGTGTTTTTTTTTTGTTATTTTTATTTTCTTGCATTTTTTTGTTGTTTTATTTTTATATCATTTTTTTGTTTTGCATATATCTACATTTTTCTCTTTTTCCTTTTTTTTGGTGTTTTTGTCATTGTCATCATTTTTTTGTTGCTAATGCCTGGTAAGGAGCCATAGGGCACCTAACTTGCATGAGAATAGGGATTTCTTACTAACCTCCCAGATATCCTAAGTGCACATCTAGGTTGATTTGGGCCTTTAGACTCCTCGAATGATAATCCCGCCGGTTAAGACTTATCCTGATGACAATGCCGTCATGCCATGCTTAGGCTCCCAGTTGCTTCCGACCACAGGGATTCACCCAAAAAGTGTTCGAGGTAAATGATTTGCCCGACCCGGGTCTATTTCCTCACAACTCTAGATGGTATGTAATGGAACACCTTGGAACCCAAATGACCAACCGCGTGACACTGACCCGGAATCAGACGTCGTCGCACCTATAGGTGACGCGCTTGCATTGGTCTAAGCCCGAGGTTAGACTAGAAGACATTAAGGTGGTAGATAAAGGTCTTGACCGGCCAGAAACACGGAGACTCTTTCACGGCAATGACTTTTGCTTTTCAAAATGGACAACCATACGTTTGTGTTGAAAGGTGGTTGCAGACTTTGGCGAGTTTCACCCTTCAGGAACTCCATTGAGCCTTCATCTTCAGAGGAAGAAGGAAGAGTGTAGGGGGGTAAACCTCCTGAGAGGACCGGCAAAACCGTTAACCCGGCGAGCCAGTAGGTGCGCACTTAACTTCCCCTTTTGGGTAACTTCAGACCAAATCTCGAGCATTTACATCTCATGACCCCTTTTGTGTAATTTGACTTTCAGTCGAAGGGGTTTCATTTAGTGGAATCAGGCACGGTTACGACCAGGCCTTTCTTTTGACTTTGATTTCTTGCTTTTCTTTTCTGATTTTTTTTTGATATATTTTTGCGAGGGACATAGTATTTTGGCATTGTGGAATCCCTCTTAGATGCCTGCGGGGACACTGCCCTCTTCTCGTGCTCTGACCCATGCTCGAGGAATTGGGCCCTACTCTCACCCTAGGGGGTTGTGTTTGTGTTTCCCATGCTCAGCGTTTTAAGGGCGTTGGCTGTCTCAATCGGTCGAGAAGAAGAGAATAAAAACTACGGCTTTCTTGAAGACCCTTTGGGTGAGGCATCACCATAAGCGATGCTACCGATTTTGTAACACATGTGCATGCATGTTGCCTTCTTTTGAGTAAGCATAGGCCGAACTGGCCAGACAGGGGTCTCCACGGTTCTGGCAAACCAAGACTTGAGACCTACCAAGTCTTAATGGGCCCTTTCCTAACATGAAGGTGAGATGCAGTAACTTGATTGCATAGTGATCTCCAACCATTAGCATTTTGAATTTTCCATTTTTTTGGTCTTTTCTTTTTTGTTTTATGTACATCTTTTTGTTATTTTCATTGTTTTTTATTATTTTTTTTATTGTTTTTGTTGTTTTTCTTTTCCTTTTTTTTGTTTTCATTTTTGACACTATGTACACCTATCTAAGGGTAGTACTTCTTAAGATAAAGCCCATTCCAAGTGTGGGATAACTCAACTCCCTCAGCATTGTAGATATATATATTCTCCTCCTTCGCTCTCTCACTAAGGGTCAAAGCGCATCAAGTGCATGGAACAATGTGCGATGGGCAAACCACGAGAGCGAGAGAAAGAAGAGAACATCGAAAAAGTACCGTGATCGCCACCAAGATGCCGTACGTGATAGACACGCCGTACCTTGGAAAGGGAGGGGAGACACTCGCCTTAATGCAGCACTGGGAAGATGCGCGATCGATGTGGAACCGCCTTAACAGACGCACGGCCCTACGATAGACCGTTTGAAGGTGCTGCTGAACGCACGGGAGAAGAACTCCTGGAGGAAGGACGGCTTTAAGGGGACCGCCTAAAGATGAAGAGCGGCGGAGAGAGGGCCGCTCGTATCCTTGAACGGGCATACACGAACTGCGCTAGTCCGCCACGCCAAGAGTTACAAAAGGGTTCACCTCCACCCTCTCCAGTCGGCCAGAGGGGGTGGGCCTCGTGCTAATGAAGTGCTGACCTGCAAAACAGTGTGAAGACACAGAAGAAACACCTAGATTAGAACTAAATGACATAGTATGCGTTCAGGTAAGAAGGACTAAGCATAAACAAATGAAAAGGGGGATACCTGGGGGTTTCAAACCCCTAGGGTGACAAAAACGTGGGTGGTTGTGTGCATGATAATGAGAGTAAAGGGAAATGTAGGGAGAAAACGATGCATGCAGTGAAGAGAAAGCGATGAAAGCTATGAAACTAGAGAACTACGAAAACTGGACTACTCCCTGAACCGGAGGCTCATGTGGACGTAGAGAGCCTCCCTCCTTGGTGCTAGGTCGCTCAAAAATGCGGCAGGGCTTCGCCGTCGACCAAAATTCTTCCCCCCCTTTTGACGTCCGGCCACTAGGGTCTATTTATAGAGCCTAGAAAGCCAGCCTCGAAATTAGGGTTTAGAGGCATTTTCGGGTCGAATTTACAAAAGATAATTCGTAGATAATATCCTTATCTTCCATCCAGATGAAACGGCATCAAAAATGGCTGATTATCCACGGAGAAATCGTTAAAACAAATCAGGGATAAAACCATGCATAAAAAGGATGGAAATCTGTTAAAAAACCTCCATCGAAGGGATGAACGGTCTAACGATAGACCGCTCACGTCTTGAACGGTTATATTCAGACCGTTCAACCTGTCGGTGGAAATTGAATTAATCAGATAATGAGCCCAATTATCGCTCGAACAGACCGAAACGGCCGACGTTGGACCATGAAAGATGAACGGCGCCTTAGAGACCACTCCAACGTAGAACGGTCCAAAATAAGCCGTTTTAACCTTGTCGGTGATAATTCAAATATTTGGATAATTGTCTGAGGAGATTATCACGCGTAGGACTCTGAACGATAGACGGTTGAATGGCCTCCGTCCATTGCGTTGAACGGCTCCATTAGGACCGTGTACGTGCCTGTTGATGGAAATTCAAGAAATCTTCCAGAAATTGGCCAAAATGTATGAACGGTCAATATGCAACCGCCCACATTAGAATGGCTGATGTTAGACCGTTCACTCCCTTAATTGTTCAGTTGATCAAGGCTAAGGCCCGATGGTCAATATGCAACCGCCCATATTCCGAACGGCTGATGTTAGACCGTGCATGCCCTTAATCGTTCAATTGATCAAAGCTAAAGCCCATAAAAACCCGAATTGATACGGACTTCACCAAGGAGGGAGGCAACCCATAAAAAGAGCCCAAGACGTGCCACAAAAAAATGGCCCAATGAGTGATGGACAACTCAAGGCATCAACAAAATGGGAGTGAGAGAAACGACTCAACTTATCGGTATAAAACGGGTGTCAACAGATGCCCCTCCTTAGCGTCCTCTTTGCAGGGGAGCGAGCGGAGGTGAAGCGGAGGTGACATGGAACATGGAGACGAAGCGGAAATGCAGTGGAGTGGACCGAAAAAGTGAACGTTAAGGTAAAACGACACCCGTTTCTACCAACAAGCGATGAGAATCTTCAGGAAAACCCTGAACCGAACGTAAGGGGTAGTTGACCAAAGGCGACGCTAATCTGGAGGGACTAAACTAAATGAAACCAACCGACAAGACCAACCTCATGGGGGACACAATCTCGCGGTCCAATGAGGGGGCCACAAAAGAAAAATGCTAAAGCTCCAGACGGGTACCTTTCAGTCAACCGAACCCAATGAATCGACCAAAGAAAACCTTCGAATTCAGAGTGGATGTAGTTCATCTTACTCGAGCATCTGGACACACAGTTGATCATTACTGGCGGGACATTTCTTAAGCAGATTATGGGGCATGAAAGCTCAAAAGGATGCGTATGATGCATGCTGGGCTAAAAATAAAGGAAATCGTAAAAACAAATGCAAAGAAAGACTAAAATATAAAATATTCGAGAGTACTATTGTTAAGCTTGGGAATGTCAGAGTCAAGATACCGTCCGCAACCACAGCGTGCGGATAGAACCGTCCTCCTCATGACATCCCAACTTGACGGCCTATCCGTAGGTTAGACACATGAGCCTGGATCATCATCGTTTTTGTTGAAGGGGAACATCAGATCCTGGGACACGTAGAAAACCTGCTGGCTCTCGGAATAATAATATAATATCATATAATTAATGCAATAAGGGATTTAGGGACAGAAGGCCATACCTGACTTACCTGTGTAGGTGAAACGGCGAGACTGGCTGAAATGATGCTGCATAAGATGGTTAAGAAATAATTTTCCAAAGAAGATATCAACATTTATGATATAAATACAACATCCAGATAAACGGTCGTATTGTAACCGTGCAACATCCAAAACTGTTTTACATTAACCGCGCGTACCTGACCTTTGGACCATTCTCACCGGGCCGGTTGCCGAGGATGAACGGTCAGGACCATTCCGTTTAGATCAGAACGGCTCCCTCAGAACCGCGCAGGCCTGGAATTCCAACCGACTTAAAATTAACGGTCAAGAGAGACATATGGCTATAGAGGGACCGTTCACACGATAAACGGTCTAACGATAGACCGTTCTTCTCTGCAACCTCGAAAAAAGGAAACCCCCTCGTCTCCCTCCACCGTAACCGACGGTGGAAGGGACGAAGGGGCCAAAAGCCCTCATTCACCCATTCCCTCACTCTCTCTTCTCAACCTCCCTCCCTCTCTCAATCTCTCTCAAGCTCCCTCGATGACCCGGACGAAGCATCAGGCGGCCAGGCCGTCGGCCGTCGGTGAGGGCTCGCCGCCGTCGGAGCAACTGCCACCACCGCCGGAGGAGGGAGAGACACCCGGGGTGACGATGGAAGAGCTCGCCATCGTTGCCGCCGACGAAGAGGCCCCTGCCGGCGAGGAGGAGGTCGCCGGAGGACCACCGCCCACGGGGGCGGCCAAGAAGCCCTGTGACCCCGAGGTAGGCCCCTCCACCTTTCCTCTCATTTCTTTTAATTTCGTTCAATGCATGCTAGTTTAGGGGCTTAGAGATGCTTAGGGGTCGGTTTAGGGGCCATGGAGGTCTCCCAGCCGGCTGGGGGGCGTTCACCGTCGTCGGGGACGACGATGGTAGAACGGTTCAACAGAAACCGCACGGAATAACAATGCGGTCCGCATAGGACCGTCCAAATCCACACGGCTTGGGGAACGCCGTTCAAACTCACACAGCAAACCAACCACCACAAACAGATACGGTGAGGTCATCACCGTTCACATAGTAAACGGACCGTATTGGTCCGTTCAAACTAGCGACCGAGGTGGAACAATACGGCCCTCACAGGACCGTCCACCATTCATACGGCCAAAGGTGGGCCACGTTTCCTTAGGAAGACAGGCAGACAGACGGTTCATGGTGGTCCGTCCAAGATGGGAACGGTTAGGGATAGGCCGTTTAAAACGGAGAACTTAAGAAGCATAACGGTTTGAAAGGTGCCACTCCACGGCCGAGCGGTCCGTGGATAGCCGTTCTTTACATCAAGAATTGGACTTTGAGAATTTTATTTAAATGAAACAAAATATGAGAGCTAAATGACTAATATGAATGGAATGGATGAATGCAGGGGAAGCGTAGGACCCGTACCTCCTGGCTGCAGGTCCGTGCAGTGTACCTGGCACTGCCGGACTTTCAGAAGGAGCGGTTGACTGCCATGGGGTTCGCCCCTTTCCTGAGTATTGAGGTGTGTCGCTTCGACGCAGCTCTGCTCTACGCCCTGCACGACCGCTGGGACCCAGTGAGTCGGACGTTCCTTTTCCCGTGGGGGCATATGGTCCCTACGTTGGAGGACGTGCCCAGGCTCACTGGCCTACGTGTGCACGGGTCACCGGTCAGCGGGACTACTTTTCTCGACTACCGAGGGATGGCTCGGGAGTTGCTGGGCTTACAGCTGCGGCGCCCCGAGAGGCAGTCGACCCTCCTTCCCCGGGCTGCTCTCCAGGATAGCCTCGGTCTACGAAGAGCCGGCGTTGCAGTGGGCGAGCGGTTGGAGGAGCACTTGGAGCGGCTGGTGGGGCTGGCGAGACCGTGGGTTGCTGCAGGACCGGGACCTGAGGCGGACAGAGTGTTGAGACGGTTCCTGATGCTGATGTTCGGGCGGCTTCTCTTCTCCACGCGGGCGGACGTGATGAGCTGTCGCTTCCTCCCCTTTCTCCAGGAGCTCGAGCACGTAGGTGACTACGCTTGGGGAGCGGCGGTCCTCGCCTTCCTCTTCGACACTCTCAGTTCGACGGCACGTCGGACGATGCTTGGGGGCTTCTCCCCCTTACTCCAGGTATGACTTTTATACCCCTGATGCTATACTAAATGCTTGCTAAAATGTTGACACGACCTTGTGATGCAGGTGTGGGCCTACGTACGCCTACGCGGGCTAGGTAGGGGCGAGGAGACCCGTCCTGGGCTCCTACCGATTGCGCGGAGGTGGACAGCACCTCGGGAGATGACAGCCCTGAGACGATAGGTCCGGGAGCTGCAGGATGATCTGGACACTCTACTGTACACCTTGGTATGCTTCTAAACTCAGACTCCTTAATTAAATGCAATTCTTTCATGATTATGATGCTGATGCAGTTTCCTATGCTTGCAGGTACGGTGGACTCCTTATATGGAGGAGAGCCCGGAGGGCCAGCCGTGGGTGGCCGAGGCCCTGGCCTTTTCTGGCCGGGACATGTGGCTTCACTGCATGAATGTGGTGGAGCCACTGCACTTCAGGTTGGTGATGAGGACCATCGGGGTCCATCAGCCGGCTGTTGAGTTCCCTGCGCCTGAGAAGGCGGGGGAACGGGTGACGAGGACGACCCGGGGACTCCGCGAGGCGTACGACTGGACCGCAAGGAATGCCGAGCAGGTCCCCGACTGGGCTGCGCGAGGGTGAGTGGTGACCGCCCGGGCAGAGAGCGACAGCGCGTACTACACCGTGTACGCACGGCACTACCGGGACCAGGTGTTCCGGGGTGCTCACCGACCGGTATGACTTCTAAACTTGAATTCCTTCTATTATGCTTATGATTCCTATATGATGATGCACTGACACATGGGCTTCTAAATGTAGCTGGACCCTGCGGGACGAGTGGCGGAGTTGCAGGGACTTCTGCACTCTACCATCAGGGAGCGGGATGAGGCCCGACAGGCCCTGGCCTTACTGGTGAGTCTTCTACACCTTACACTCTTTAAATTATTCAATTCTATATGATTATGATTATGCATGTGACTGACCTGGAGTATTTGGATGCAGCGTGTCGAGGGTGCTCAGAGGGTGAGACCGGATGCCCCTTCCTCTTCTACGACCCAGACTCCGGCCGACCGGGCTGCGAGAGATGCGGAGTTCACTCGGATGGTAGCGCGGGCCAAGGCGGCCGAGGTGGCGCTCACTGAGAGGGTACGCAATTCTAAACTTCCCCTTGCTTATTGTGCTTATGAATGAAATGCTTATGCAACTGCCTAATAATGATATGCAGACGGCCGAGCTGACCCGCCTCCAGACAGAGCTGGAGCAGAGCCGGGTAGTGGCTAGGGAGGAGGTGGCCCGGGTGCGCGAGGAGGCCGCGCGGAGTCGACCGACAGACGCAGTGGAGACGGCCCTCATCCGGGCCGAGCTAGAGTGACCACGAGCCGGTGCTATCGAGGCGGACCACCACCGGGCAGAGGCAGAGCGCTACCGGAGTGAGGCAGAGCAGGCCCGTCTACAGGTTGCCAGGTTGGAGGGCAAGGTGGAGGGTCTGAAGGAGGCGAGTCGGGAGCGCAGCAGGGCAACTGCGAGTGGCAGCCACGGCACCCACGGCTCCGTGAGGAGTTACTTTACTGGTCCCTTCGGCCATCGGAGGAACGAGGAGGAGGAGCGGCGACGGCGACGGCGTGATGAGGCGACCTCAGCGATGCCTCCCCCAAAGAGGCATGAGGGCGGTGGAGACAGCGACGGGGGCCAAGGAGAGGGACAGGCTTGACTGTGTACTGGGTCCGTCTTTTGTACATGATGTGATATGATATGATAGTGGTATGCATGTTTTTGTTTTGATTTTTGTTTGTGGGTGACTGTATGTGTGCATGAATGAACGTGACTTAGCTTCTAGAGGGGGTGAAGCAAACATGCGAGATTGAAAGGTGTGCCCGACCTGAGAGGGGGACACACTCGCCGACTTGAGTGAAATGAGTGACGTATATGCCGACTGAGTGAGACGAGAGACGCACGCTGACTTGAGGTGAGAGACGCACACGCCGACTGAGTGAGACGAGAGACGCACACGCCGACTGAGTGAGACGAGAGACGTACACGCCGACTGAGTGAGACGAGAGACGCACACGCCGACTGAGTGAGACGAGAGACGCACATGCCGACCGAGCGAGACGAGAGACGCACACGCCGACTGAGTGAGACGAGAGTGCAGGAGTTTGATTGGGGGGCTGAGCATATGGGCGGTTCTTATAGAGCCGTTCGTGGATAAGAGCGGTTCTCCAGAGGCCGCTCCAATTTAGTTGGAACGGTTCAATATCAACCGCAAGAATATGTGAACGGTAGATTTTAGACCGCACAAGTCACTGGACTCGAGCTTTTTGAAAGAGATGAATGGTCGATGATGGGCCGTACATTAAGATGGACGGTCTATCGTAAGACCGTCCAATAGGACATCCTATCTGCTCGAACGGGGACTCCCTGGAGAGTCCCCAGCCCGAGGGTAAGACGCTTTGAACTTATCGCAACCCTATCTTAACCCGTCCTAGACTTATCCGGGCCTAATCCCAAGAGGGTTTGGTTTCCTAACAAGTCCTATAAATGACACAGGGGCCTAAACTCGTAGCTTACACCTCCCCTTACCTTCAAAGCTTGAAATCTCTGATTCTCACCACCAAAACATCATGAAGAGGGCCCTAGAGGTGGGTTCGACAGAGGGAGCACTTTTTGAAGGGCCGAAGCCAGCCAGAAAAGAGCGGGAAGTGCTCCAATGGCTGACCGCAATCCCACTACATCTGAGCTCAAGTCCCATGAGAGAGGTAAGCTTATTATGGTACATTCATTGCAATTCATCTCCTTCCACTTATATTTCCTCCTTTCCCTCTCTTTTGGCATCCAGCTTCTTCCTGGCGTGAGGCGGTACTCTATCTTGAAGTGGCTGGCCCCCATGGTCCGTGCTTTGCCCCTAGGTGTGACGGCCATCCTTCGATCCTGGCATTTGCAACCTCTCCTAGTGCTTGGTCAGAACTACCCAAAACTTTCCCTTGACTGGCACAGCATCTCAGCTATAGTTGAAATATGGCACCCTCAGACCCATACTTTCTTCTTTCCATCATTTGAGGCCACTATCCTACTGGAGGAGGTAGAGACCTACTTTGGGTTCCCTAGGTCCAAGGTGGGGGAGGAAGACTCGATATGCCATACGGTTGCCCCTATAGACCCGAGACTCATTCTAGGGGGATTCATCCCAGACAGTAGAGAGGTTCACACTTTCGTAGGCCCGCGTCAGATCCACCTTCTCCCCCTCAGCCAGTGGGTAGTGGAGCATTGTAAGAACAGGAGTGAGCAGGATGACGCTATAGCCAAAGCCGCCTCCATTTGTTTATGCGGGGCCCTCTTGTTTCCCTCAGTCGACCACATCTTAGAGATGCCCCTTCTTAGTACCATCAGCGGACTGTGGCAGGGACTTTCCATCTCCCAGGCCATCCTTACTTTCTTGTATGAGGGTCTTACTTCAACAGCTTTGGGAGGCCCCCTCTTTGGTTCCATGATCCTACTGGAATGTTGGTTGGGAGTTAGGATGAAATTCATTCAAAGGGAGGAGGTCACTACGGCGAGCAGGATCTTTGGGAGCCACCCCCTCTTCTTCATAGGTGGCGCGTTCAGATTCTCTTCACAGGTTGAGTACAGGACAGCTGAGATGAAGACCAGGGACGAGTGGCGCTTGTACATCAATCGGCTGCCCCTGGACAGGTTCGTGATGGGCCCGGGCTTCCTTCATGGCACCACCGTCAGAGTTCGCAGGAGGACCGGCTTGGACTTGAGGCTTGTGAGCGACACTGCACTGGCGATGTACAGCCCACACCGGTGCTACTTGCAGGTCGGGCTACCCCGGACGGTTCTACCGGCACTACCCCACCTTCCCGCATTGCAAGCGCGGAGGATCGGCGCGGAGGAGGACGAGCAGGCAGTCAGGAGTGCCCTGATTATGTGGGAGGTGAGCAGGGTACTTACCCTACCGGCAGAGGTGGGGGAGATCTCGGCGACACGCCAGGCCTATCTTAGCGAGCTGAGAAAGATACGTCCCCGCGGGGATGCCCAGCGGAGGATTGAGTGATTTCCCTTTTCTTGTTTGATGATGATTGTTGGATGAGACTTATGTTTAGACAGCTTGATATATGAAATGAATAAAGTGGATATGTTTGATTGAATTTGGGCTTTGTGGTCTGATTATGATGTGATTGTATAAGCCAAGACGAGGATTGAACATTCATGAGGTCATGAGCGAACTGTCCTTCCAACCTGCCCCTGTACACATGCAAACATGAAAAAGATTAAATCTATTTTAGGCTTAGCCCCTTGCCTATAGCAAGTTAGGAGGTGACCGTTTTCTTGATTTTTGGTCAAGGGGTTAAGCCTTATCAAACAGGCAAATATCAAAAAATGTGAAAAATGCCAATGAATGCTATGAATGCAAGCGGGACACATATGATTTGTGAGTTTTGGAATATCTGATTTTTTTTTGAAATATTCGATTTTTTTGGAATATTGTAATATTTGATTTTTTGGAATATTGAAATATTCGATTTTTTTGGAATATTGAAATATTCGATTTTTTTGGGTTTTGAATTATTCAATTTTTTGGGTTTTGAAATATTCGATTTTTTTTTGTTTTGAAATATTCTATTTTTTTGGGTTTTGAAATATTCGATTTTTTTTTTTTGTTTGGGTTTTGAACTAGCTCGGGTTTTAATAGCAGGGACCTTCTCATCTTGCTATGGACTTCCCAGGCCCAACGCGTGCAGGAGGGGGACTGCCTGTGGTCGGAGTCAACTTTGCTCAACGGTGTTTCTACCAAGGCCATATCCGGGGTGGGGTTCATTCCTTGGTAAAGTAAAAATAGATCGAGTGGGAAAGCTGACGACAGTTATAGAGGTTTTTAGGGCTTGAGTTCTTTCCCAGGACACCCCCTTTTCAAAGAATCCGGTCTGTTGCGTCGGGGCTTTGTATCCGTTATCGAACCTTCATCCGCTCTAGGCACGCATGCGACCGGGCTCATAACGTCCCGCGGGGAAACTATACTGCCACTCTTGCCATGCCTAGTTGTATTCTTTTGGGGGTTTTGAGAGCTTCGAGCCTTATGTGCTTTCGGCCTTATCTTTTGATTTTGCCCCTTCTCTTTCTTTTTTTCTTCTTGCTTTCCTTTTCTTTCTTTGCGGAGTGAGGTCTTAACGGACTGCCCCTATTTGAGACCTCTTTTAATGGGGGGTCTAGGTCAGTTCTCGCCCCCTTATTCACCACTTGCCCCTATCTTCAGCCGAGAGAGAGGAAATACAAGGATTTCCACCTTTCCCCGAGCATGGCCAAAGGAGAAACGGTGTCGGGTAGCATGAGAAAATACCGAACCACAGGCAATCGTGTAGTGTGTGAGATGCTGGACCTGGGTCCTCCTTTCGCAATCTAGTGAGGTATACCATGCCACTGAACCGTTACTGATTCCACCTTTTATGGATAGAAACGTTTTAAATACAACCCATTCCACAGGTTCGGCAATTCTTCACCCTCCGCGTTGATCAGACGATACGCGTTACCTGGATAAGCTTCTTTGATTACGAAGGGCCCTTCCCAGTTGGGTTGTAGCTTAGACCTGGGACCTACTGACCTGATGAATTTACGTTTCAAAACCATATTACCTACTTGGAATTTTCTTTCGATGACCTTCTTTTGAAAATATCGCGAGACACGCTTTTGATATACTGAAACATGATTGGCCGCATTCAACCGTTTCTCGTCTAAGAGTTCCAGTTGGACTAGCAGCGCCTCTCGACGTTCGTCAAGATTAAGTTCCTTATCCAGCTGCACTCTTAGGGAAGGGATCAGAATCTCATACGGGAGTACCGCCTCCATCCCATATGTGAGAGCAAAGGGAGTCTGCCCTGTGGGAGTGCGGACGGAGGTGCGATAAGCCCATAGAGCTTCTATCAGTTTGTCGGCCCAATCAGCAAATTTATGTGATTCGCATGTTTTCTTGATAATCTTAAGAAGAGTTTTATTTCTGGCCTCAGCCTGGCCATTACCTTAGGGGTAGTATGGTGATGAATGATGTAGAGCTATGTTGAATTTCTTACAGAGGTCCTGGAGTTCTTGCGAGACGAATTGAGGCCCATTGTCGGTGACGATGTCGCTTGGCACCCCAAACTGCGAGATAATGTTCTTCATAATGAAGCGGCATACCGTGGTGGCTTTGATTTCTGCATAAGCTTCAGCTTCCGCCCACTTGGTGAAGTACTCCGTAGCCGTCAAAATGAAGGACTTCTATTTAACTGCGGAATTCGGATCACCGAGGGGTCCGATGATATCAAACGCCCACATGGACAATGGCCAAGGAGCAGACAGGGGACGAAGAGAAGAGGCAGGAGCATGGATCTTGTCGGCGTGGATCTGGCACTGAAGACACCTACGGACATAGGTGGAACAATCCTCTTCTAGGGTTGGCCAATAGTAGCCCTGCCTAAGAATCTTTTTCGCCAACGTCTGTCCATTCACATGCCCTCCACACTCACTGGAGTGGGCTGCTTCCACGACCTTCCAAGCTTCTTCATCATCTAGGCACCTCATTAGAACTCCATTCAGAGCCCGCCTATATAATTCACCAGCAATGATAGTGTATCTCGCGGCAACTCTTCTAATGGCCTTTCGCTGCCCAGCGTTTTCCTCTTTCGGAAATGTACCGTCCTTGCAATACTGCTCAATTTCATAAAACCATGGCAATTCCTCTTCTTCGATGATCTCCTCGAGCTCAGCTAACGATACTTCTTTCACTTCTTCCCTTTCTATCTTCTTCTCCACAGACTTCCTAAGGTTGTCAAACCAGGGATCCTGAAGAGAGGGAACATCTAGCCGTTGGACCACAATGGTCTCAGTGGCACGACTTAGGGGAAATGATAGGGAAGAAGCGAGCGATGCACGGGCATCAGCCAAGATGTTCTGAGAACGATGAGTATGAATGTAGACGAGTTTCCTGAATTGCCTAGCCAAGAGCGTGACCAGATCCTGGTAAGGTTTGAGCTTAGGGTCACGGGTGCGGTAAGTCGACAAGACTTGACGCAGCACCAATTGAGAGTCTCCTATGATGTTAAGATATCGCGCGCCCAAGACGTAGGCGTGCTTCAGACCGGCAAGGAGAGCCTCATACTTGGCTATATTGTTAGTGGCAGGAAATAAGAGTTGATACGCCACGGGGATAGTTACTCCTTCCGGAGTGAGAAGAACGGCGCCAATTCCACTGCCCTGGGAATTGAGAGCACCATCGAAATGAAGAGACCAGAAAGGAAGATGAGTAATCACTGCCAGGTGTTCATCGGGGAATTCGTCCTGGATGGAATCAGTACGAGGGATAGGAGAATGAGCCAGGTGTTCGGCAATAGCATATCCCTTGATTGCTTTCTGCACTATGAAGGTGATGTCGAACTGGGAAAAAAAGCTCTGCCAGCGAGCTAGTCGACTAGAAAGGATAGGCTTTTCCAAAAGATAACGAATGGGGTCCATTCTAGAGATGAGCCTAACCTCGTGAGCGAGGAAATAGTGTTTAAGCTTCTGCGCTACCCACACCAGTGCTACACAGGTCTTCTCCATGGCAGTGTACTTGGATTCAACGGGATTAAATAACCTTGAGAGATAGTACACTGCCCTTTCCCTTCCTTCATCATCTACCTGTGCCAGGACAGCTCCTAGGGAGTCCTCAATCACAGAAATGTACAGGATCAGGGGTTTCCCAGGGACGGGTGGTTGTAGAACCGGGGGATTGGAGAGATAGACCTTGAGTTCCTCATAGGCCTTCTGACATTGTTCATTCCATTCAAATTTCGCGCCTGCCTTTAGTAATTCGTAAAATGGGCGGCATCTTTGCGAATGCTGAGATATAAATCTCCTGATAAATTGCAAACGCCCGATCAGACCTCGAAGTTCAGTGATGTTCTTTGGCGGCGGCATTTCCATAACGGCCTTTGCTTTGTTCGGATCGATCTGAATCCCCCGTTTGCTAACTATAAACCCGAGCAATTTCCCTGATGCAACTCCGAACACACATTTCTTTGGATTCATCTTTAACTTGTATTCCCTAGCCCTCTGCAACACCTTGGCTAGAATGGCAGGGTGTTCTTCTTGTGACCTCGATTTGACTAAAATATCATCCACGTAAGCTTCCAAGTAGACGTGTATCATATCGTGGAAGATGGCCATCATCGCCCTTTGATAGGTGGCACCTGCATTCTTTAATCCGAATGGCATAACGACGTAGCAGTATGTGCCCCAAGGCGTGGTGAACGAGGTCTTTTCTTGATCTTCCGGAGCCAGAAGGATTTGGTTATACCCAGAATAACCATCCATGAAGGAGAGTGCTTCGTACCCAGCTGTATTATCGACCAAGACATCGATGTGAGGAAGTGGAAAATCGTCCTTCGGACATGCTTTGTTCAAGTCCCTGAAGTCAATACAAATTCGAATTTTACCATCCTTCTTCATTACTGGGACTATGTTTGTCACCCATTGTGGATACAGCACAACTCTAATGAACCTGGCCTTATGCAATTTATCAACTTCTTCCTTAATTCTTAAGGCCATCTGCGGGTGGAATCTCCTTGCTTTCTGTTTAACAGGTGTTGCCCCTGGTTTGAGAATCAATCTATGTTCAACCAGCGCGGGGTCAAGACCGGGCATGTCCTCGTAGGACCAGGCAAAAGAATCGTTGTACTCCCTCAAAACTTTGACAAGCTCCTCTTCAACTTGAGGAGGGAGGTTAGCAGAGATAAGTATGGGCCTGGGATTCTCTTCTGTTCCGAGATTGATCTCCTTAGTGGGCTCATCCACTGCCGCGGAAGGTTCGTCAAATTTCTTCAAACCTTGTGCGTATAAATCGGCAGTGTCATCCACCTCATCTTCCTCATCATCCGCTGGGTCCTTCTCATTCATAATTTCATATACTCCTAATCCATCATTGCTCCATACCCCTTCGATTTCCTCATCATCTTCCAAGATAATCGCGGTCTCTACGAATTCAGGACATTTCAACAGGGCATGACATCTTCCAGCCAAATCTTGCAGAAACCTATCGGGAATGGTTTTGGGAGGACGCGTTACGGGAGGCGCCGCAGACGTGGATGGGCTGACTAGACACGAACTAGATTCTATTCTGACCGACTCGACTATCCTAGGAGACTCTGCGCACTGTACATCTAATCTAGGGGAGAAGAAGTCTATCGGAAAAGAAACAGGGGTCTCGTGCCCCTGGGAATCTTGGTAGAACATAGCGTAATCTTCCAAGGAGACCTCCGTTTTGAAATTGGCTTTTTTTTTGGAGGCTGGAGGTGATCACGCAGCAGGAGGAGGAAGAGGATGGAGGGGGAGGTAACTGCATAGGAAACAACTCAGGGAAAATGCAGTCAAAGAAGGGGTCGGAAGAGGAGAACCACATTTCATGGAGCTGAGCTCCTGGGGGAGGAGGAGTGAACAGGGTTGATAGATCAATGGGCGGGCAGCGCCCGCAAGCACACGGAACAAATAAAATCTCGGGTCTCTCCGTGAAGTACGGGTCGACCACAATTGGAGGGGAACGGGGAACGAAATCCAACTGTTGAAAACAGGAAGTAAGACGGGATGGGGATATATAATATGTAGTGACAAAGCTCCCCATTTCCCGTGGCCCCTGACGGACCAATGGCATCGGAGGACGCTTCACCAGCTGCGTCTCCTTCTTCTTCGGCTTGGCTTCTTTTCATGAAACATCTTCATAAAGCAATCAGAAAGATCTTCCAAGTCGCCGACCAATCCTTGTAGTGACGGTGGTGGATCAGCAACATCATAGGCTTCGTTTGTCTTCTCTTAAGGGCTGGACGGCGAGGTATTCAAGGTGCCGGGCTGCAACGGACCTTTCACAAAATATTGCCGGTAATCCCAGGTCAATGGCCCAGAATCGTCGAGCATCGACATGGAGGATTCACGGTAGCCGAGGCCCCGACGGCCCATCTTCCTTCCTTTGGGAACGGGGTTGGTCCGGCCCTGTAACTGCGCACCGAGACCTAAACCGGGCTGATAGCCCAATTTTAGAATCATGTGCCAACCTTTAGAATCTCTCATTTTGGGCTTGACTTTCACGTTGACTGGTGCAGCGGTGGGCTTGCGTGACGCATATGCCCACGAATAGTTCAATTCCATGACGGAGAGAACATGCTTGTTGCTTGGCCACAATGTAGGCAGAATCTTGGCGGCTATGGCATCAACATTTTGAACCGTGGAAATACTCTTCACTTTGACCACTCGTCCTTGGAACGGGAGTTTTAAACATTGATGGGCCGTCGAGGGGACGGCATTCAAACTATTCAACCATGGACGACCCAGAATGGCTTTGAACATCGAGTCTATATCCAACACATAAAATTCCACATCCATAACTAAGGGCCCTAGCTCGGCCTGCACAGTCACCACCCCGTGACAAGCACGTCTGGAGTTATCATAGGCTGCTATTGTAGTCGGTGTCGGCTTGAGCATGTCCTCTGATATATTGCAAGCACGAAGGGTACTCAATGGACACACATTTATTGACGCGCCCGTGTCTACAAGTGCAGACTCGACGGCCATTTTGTTCAGAGAAATGGTAATGCATAATGGCATCTGTCGTGCTTCAGGGGGTGCTAACTCTGACTCGAAAAATGAAATAGAAGGCCCCTTAGTAATCGTGGCCAAGACCGAGGGCAGACTATCCACTGCCACATCTTCACTCACCATCACTTTCTGCAGGAAGGTCTTCAAGGCATCTTGGTGGAGTGGCGACCTCTTGATCAATTCTAACACTGAGATTTTAGCCGGCATCCGGTCTAAATGCTGCAATAAGTCATATCTTGTGCCCGGCATGGGGTCTACTTCCTCTGTTTCAGCTGTGGGGGGATGAACTTGGATGTTAGGTGCAGATGCACCGGAAGGAGGGAAAATTCTCTGGAAAGGACGCCCGCTCCGAAGGGCGCAATTTGGTGCCGGCATGGGCTGAGATGGACCCCCGCTTGGCCCGGTGGGATAGGTAAGTGGCGTAGAAATGGGGGTGAGGATGGCGGAAGTGGGTTTAATAGGCCCTGGTGGAGGGAGAAGGGGCGAAGTTTTAAGCGGAGGGGAAATAACAGAGGGTACGGTGGGTGGCGACGGAAGGACGGGAGGAGCGGAGGGGAGTGTAATGGGCCTAAGGGGCGATGTGGAGGGAGCGACCAGTGGTGTGGTGGGTAAAATAGCGGGTCTGAGAATGGAGGGGATAGTAGGTGCGGGAGAGTGGTGGTGGAAGGCCAAGAGGTGTGCGGGGGTTTCATCATCAAACGTCCACCCAGCGCTGGGGGCCGGGCACTGGACCATATTTACTTGTGCCAGGGCCGGTGCCGGCGGCTGCTGTTGCTGCTGAGGAGCGAGTTGATGTACTGGCATGGGGTTCTGATGGATCCCGAGGTCTTGTTGCTGTTGCTGGGGTTGTTGTTGCTGCTGGGGTTGTTGCTGCTGCTACTGTTGGGGCGCCGCCTACTGCGGCCTGGCATGTGTCTACCTCTGCTTGATATCCTCAATCAATTGGTGCATCTGGGCCCAATCAATTCTCTGTCCCACATGCAAGTCATACACCAGATCTCTGAACTGATAACATCGTTCTATCGTGTGCCCGGGTTGCCGATGGAATATGCAATATCGGTATTGATCGGCAGCCGGGTTCCAGTTCGGACGCTCAGGAGGCAACTGAAGATCACCAGTATACATTAGAGCAGAGAAAATATCTGGCAAAGTCTCCGGAAGAGGAGGGTAATGAGCCCTTTTCGGAGCTGGTCGAGCAGAGCCATAGGCGGCGGGTGGAGGAACATTATTGTACTGCGGGGGCCGCTGAGGCTGTTGGGGTGGCGGAGGTGCATGTTGAGGGTATTGCGGGACTTGGAAGGTGGGCTGGGGAATTGGCGGAGTGGCAAACTGGGGGTTGCGCTGAGGCTGCGAGAAGCGAGGTGGAGCGGCTTGATGGGGGAATTGAACAGCCTGGACCTGCTCATTAATTTGTACTCCCTCAGTGACGGGGCCGTGGGTTTTCTTGGTGGCTTTGGGTTTCTGTGCCTCGAATAAAGAATGGATGGGGGAGTCTTTGAACTGGGTTTGTATGAATCGAGCTCTGCTGTATAGCTGGTGCATGTTTGAGATATCATTCATTGCCAAAATGTTCCTGAAAGTCGGCGTAGCATTGGAAATTAATAACTTTACTTTTTCTTCTTCCGGGATCTGCCCGGGCACACGTGAGGCCATCTGCCTCCAACGATCTGCATAGGTTACAAAATCTTCCTCCGGCTTCATCTTCTCTGCCACTAAATCAGTGAAGGAGTATTCGGGTCCAACCCGGTCTTGAAATCTTTGTATAAACCTTTCCTTGACTGTCTTGAAATTCTCGGCTTCCTCCATAGGCAAGGTGTAGAACCATTCCAGAGCGACCCCTTCCAACGACCGGCGGAACAAATAGGCCATCAGGCGCTCGTCCTGCTGGAACTGCGCTGACTCGTACAAGAACTCCCGAATATGGATGAACGGGTTGCTATACCCATCGTATTTACGGTACACGGGGAGCTCAGACTGTGCTGGAAAATGAATGTCCCTGAAGTTAGGGATAGGGACGTCAGCAAGGGATTGCGAACCAACTCGCCTCTAGAGGAGATCAATCTGTTGCTGCATAGCAGCCCACTTGTCAAGGATCTCCCGCTCCCGGGAAGGAGGAGAAGGAGCAGGAAGAGCAATATTTGGATAGGAAGCCGGAGGGTGAGCCGTCTGAAGGGGCGGCGCGTAAGAGGGACAATGGGCTGAGGAGGGGCCCATATCCGCGCGAGCTAGCTGAGCAGCCCCTGGTTGCAGCCTAACAAAATCCGTCGGGGCCACGAGGGCCTGCGGCGATGGTGAAGCTGTGGTGTACGGATCAAGATAAGGCATGGAGGGGATCTGAGACTTCCCCTTATCAAGCTGTTGATGGACCGAGGTGGAGGCCTGGCCCATTTCCATGTTAGAGGAGCAAAGGATCTGAGGACAGAGAGGCGTGAGATCAACGGGAGCCACAGAGGCCGACAACGGGGGAAGTGGTGGCAACAACAGCCGTGCCACGAGGAAGAACTGGGGTCGGGGCATCGCCCCCTTGTAAAGCCTGCCGGATGAGATGGAGCTGGGTCGGATCCAGTTGAGCCATCATGTTGAGGATTTGACTGGCGGGATTCTGAATGGAGGGATTTGAAAGAGAGGGTTGAGAACCCTCACCAAGAATGGTCGGGAGCGGAGGGGCATTGCCCTCCCCTCCTTGCACATGGGCGACCCGAGGTGGGTCTTCGAGGAGACCACGAGGGAGAGAGTCCTCGTGAGACTGAGAGAAGTCATAGGACGCCATCGGGTAAGCTGAATCAAACAAGGGGTTGAAATAAGAATGGAAATGAGAACGGACCCTAGGAGATGATCCTGAGGGATAGAAGCAATCCCACATACACCAAGACACCTAGGACTAGCACCAGCAAAACTAATCAACTAGATCTACCAAGCAACTACCAAGCATACAATGGAGAGAGATGAGAGCAGAATCACTCGGCAATGCAATCAAGTTCTTAAAATGATGCTCGTCAGTTCCTTATATCTTCTTCTTTGAGCTTTAGTGGACTAATGAAGATATAAATCCTCTCAACCACTAGGCGCCTAGCTGGGATAAGAAATGATGAACTGTGTGACTCTATCAGGATCTCTCACTCGCGGATGCAACCCTATACTGGGGGTGGATACGGTACAACCTGCCCGACGTCCGTGTGGGAATCCACGGCTCACGGGGGCTTACGGAGGTCCTCGACAAGGTCCCTAGTCGGCTCCAAGGAATATGGAGACGAGAGGAAACCCTACCTCGGTAGGAATGCAACTAATATGAGAAAAGATCGATGCTCCTATGCGCACCGGAGTGCATGCACAAACTAGCCTAGCAGCTATCAATCAATGAGCAAGTATACACATGAACAATAAAGAGCATGGTGATGCAATGATGATAAGAGAGCAGGGGGGAAATCAATGAATAGCACCAGGCGTGGCAAACCACATGAAATATGACAATCAAAGTATAACATAAATGCACTGTGGCACCATATGAACGGCCCCTCTGCGACCGCTCCAACAGTCGAACGGTCTGTATGGGACCGTCTAATCCAGGGAGAAAACACAACTACAGAGCAACCACAGGACCTAAAAACACGAGGGAGCAAAACACGAGGGAGCAATGGCAGAAAATACCAAAAGGACGGTCACTGGACAACCGTGTAACCTCACAAACGGTCCTCTATCAGCCGCGTACCTCCAATAAGAACAGAGCAAATCGTACCTATGCTGGAGAACTGAACGGCCGGATCCAGGCCGCTCTGGCGTATAGACGGTCTATATCGCACCGTTTGTAACAGGAAAGATCAGCAAAGCTGGGTTGACTGCAGGGTAGAACGGTGGAATCTCAACCGTGCCTATTGTTGGGCGGCTCTGGGGGAACCGCTAAGCTCCCAGGGGAAGGCAACGCACCCCAACCTGCAAATCAATCTTGGGAAGAAGAAAAAACTTGGAAGTAAAGAAGGAGGGTCAGCAATCTCAATAGCACGATGGGCATTAGGCGTCCCACCGTGATCGCCATAAAAGGGGTGTAGATATATATATTCTCCTCCTTCGCTCTCTCACTAAGGGTCAAAGCGCATCAAGTGCATGGAACAATGTGCGATGGGCAAACCACGAGAGCGAGAGAAAGAAGAGAACATCGAAAAAGTACCGTGATCGCCACCAAGATGCCGTACGTGATAGACACGCCGTACCTTGGAAAGGGAGGGGAGACACTCGCCTTAATGCAGCACTGGGAAGACATGCGGTCGATGTGGAACCGCCTTAACAGACGCACGGCCCTACGATAGACCGTTTGAAGGTGCTGCTGAACGCGCGGGAGAAGAACTCCTGGAGGAAGGACGGCTTTAAGGGGACCGCCTAAAGATGAAGAGCGGCGGAGAGAGGGCCGCTCGTATCCTTGAACGGGCATACACGAACCGCGCTAGTCCGCCACGCCAAGAGTTACAAAAGGGTTCACCTCCACCATCTCCAGCCGGCCAGAGGGGGTGGGCCTCGTGCTAATGAAGTGCTGACCTGCAAAACAGTGTGAAGACACAGAAGAAACACCCAGATTAGAACTAAATGACGTAGTATGCGTTCAGGCAAGAAGGACTAAGCATAAACAAATGAAAAGGGGCGTACCTGGGGGTTTCAAACCCCTAGGGTGACAAAAACGTGGGTGGCTGTGTGCATGATAATGAGAGCAAAGGGAAATGTAGGGAGAAAACGATGCATGCAGTGAAGAGAAAGCGATGAAAGCTATGAAACTAGAGAACTATGAAAACTGGACTACTCCCTGAACCGAGGCTCATGTGGACGTAGAGAGCCTCCCTCCTTGGTGCTAGGTCGCTCAAAAATGCGGCAGGGCTTCGCCGTCGACCAAAATTCTTCCCCCCCTTTTGACGTCCGGCCACTAGGGTCTATTTATAGAGCCTAGAAAGCCAGCCTCGAAATTAGGGTTTAGAGGCATTTTCGGGTCGAATTTACAAAAGATAATTCGTAGATAATATCCTTATCTTCCATCCAGATGAAACGGCATCAAAAATGGCTGATTATCCACGGAGAAATCGTTAAAACAAATCAAGGATAAAACCATGCATAAAAAGGATGGAAATCTGTTAAAAAACCTCCATCGAAGGGATGAACGGTCTAACGATAGACCGCTCACGTCCTGAACGGTTATATTCAGACCGTTCAACCTGTCGGTGGAAATTGAATTAATCAGATAATGAGCCCAATTATCGCTCGAACAGACCGAAACGGCCGGCGTTGGACCCTGAAAGATGAACGGCGCCTTGGAGACCGCTCCAACGTAGAACGGTCCAAAATAAGCCATTTTAACCTTGTCAGTGATAATTCAAATATTTGGATAATTGTCTGAGGAGATTATCACGCGTAGGACTCTGAATGATAGACGGTTGAATGGCCTCCGTCCATTGCGTTGAACGGCTCCATTAGGACCGTGTACGTGCCTGTTGATGGAAATTCAAGAAATCTTCCAGAAATTGGCCAAAATGTATGAACGGTCAATATGCAACCGCCCACATTAGAATGGCTGACGTTAGACCGTTCACTCCCTTAATTGTTCAGTTGATCAAGGCTAAGGCCCGACGGTCAATATGCAACCGCCCATATTCCGAACGGCTGATGTTAGACCGTGCATGCCCTTAATCGTTCAATTGATCAAAGCTAAAGCCCATAAAAACCCGAATTGATACGGACTTCACCAAGGAGCGAGGCAACCCATAAAAAGAGCCCAAGACGTGCCACAAAAAAATGGCCCAATGAGTGATGGACAACTCAAGGCATCAACAAAATGGGAGTGAGAGAAACGACTCAACTTATCGGTATAAAACGGGTGTCAACAAGCATTGACTAGCCTATAGGCGTTGCCAGGATGCACAGCCTGAACCACGTATGGTCCTTCCCAATTGGGTTGGAGCTTAGAATGTGGCCCGCCAGGTTTTACAAAGATCCTTTTCACTACCATCTCACCTACTTTGAATTTTCTCTCAATAACCTTCTTTTGATAAAAACGTGCGAGTCTATTTTGGTATACACGAGCATGCTCGGCTGCGGCCATGCGCTTTTCATCTAAGAGTTCCAATTGGGCAAGGAGTGAGTCACGACGTTCGTCGATGGGAAGTTCCTTATCCAATTGTACCCTAAGAGAAGGGACCAGAATCTCATATGGGACTACCGCCTCCATCCCGTGAGTAAGGGCGAATGGAGTTTGCCCAGTGGGAGTACGGACTGAAGTGCGATAAGCCCATAGAGCTTCAATAAGTTTTTCTGGCCAATCCGAGAATCTGCTAGACTCACAGGTTTTCTTTATGATTTTAATCAATGTTTTATTAGTGGCCTCCGCTTGGCCATTGCCTTGTGGATAATATGGTGATGAATGATGCAATGCAATCTTATACCTTTGGCAGAGGTCCTTAAGGTCCTGAGAAATGAATTGTGGCCCATTGTCGATGATGATAGTTCTTGGGATGCCAAATCTGGCAATGATGTTCTTCATAATAAACTTGCACACTGTTGATGACTTGATTTCCGTGTAAGCTTCGGCTTCAGCCCATTTGGTGAAGTACTCCGTTGCAGTGAGGATGAAGGATTTTTGCTTGGTGAGGGAGTTAGGATCACCAAGAGGACCAATGATGTCGAATGCCCACATGGAGAAAGGCCATGGGGAGGACACTGGATGGAGAGAGGAAGATGGGGAATGGATCTTATCGGCGTGAAGTTGACACTTGACACACCTATGGACATAGACAGCACAATCTTCTTCCATAGTGATTCAGTAAAAGCCTTGCCGAAGGATCTTCTTAGCAAGCATTTGGCTATCCACATGGCCACCACACACACTTGAGTGTGCTTCCTCTACACACTTCCAGGACTCGTCATCATCAAGACACCTCAGAAGAACACCAGTGAGGCTTCTTTTGTACAGTAATCCTCCAACAAGTGTGTACCTCTGTGCTACTCTTCTTATGGCCCTCTTATCTTCTGCTGTTGCCTCTTCAGGGTAAGACTGGTCTTTACAATATTTAACAATCTCATAGAACCATGGCTTCTCCTCATCAGCCAATTCTTCTTCCAATTCGACCAACATAATTTCCCTCTTTTCAACAACTTCTTTATCCTGAGCCATCTTTGACATTTCCTCCTGAACCCTTAAATAGGAAGGGTTGTGAATAGCAGGAGGATAAGCTTGTGGATAGAAACGGACAGAGCCCTTCTGCCCAGAGGAAACCTTAATGATGATGCCAACGAAGCAAGGGCGTCGGCGAGAATGTTCTGATTGCGAGAAACATGGACAAAGACTAACTTGTTAAACAGTTTGGCAAAAGCAACAGTGAGCTCTTGATATGGCTTGAGCTTGGGATCGCGTGTGCGATATTTAGTGAGCACCTGGCAAAGAACAAGTTGACTATCACCTATGACTCGCAATTCGGTGACCCAGAAGGAATAGGCAAGATTCAGACCTGCTAGAAGAGCTTCGTATTCAGCCACGTTATTGGTGACTGGAAATGAGAGCTGAAATGCCTCTGGGATAGTGACGCCTTCGGGCGACAAAAGGACAATGCCAATACCTTTCCCCTGGGAATTCAAAGCTCCATCAAAATATAATGTCCACATGGGATCATCAGACTGGGTAATGGACATTAGTTCCTCATCTGGAAACTCTGATTGAACAGGATCAAATTTGGGGAGAGGGTGGTGAGCAAGATGCTCAGCTATAGCATAGCCTTTAATCACCTTTTGCTAGATATAGATGATGTCGAATTGAGATAGAAAGCTTTACCAACGTGCTAGCCTATCAGTAAGGACAAACTTTTCCAAGAGAAATTTGATAGGATTCATGCGAGCAATTAAATGGACTTCATGAGCAAGAAAGTAATGTTTTAATTTCTGCACTACCCACACAAGGGCGGCACATGTCTTCTCCATGGCTGTATACTTTCGCTCACAGGGGTTTGTTGATATTTATTTGCCTATCTTTTATCTTACTTTTGAGGTTTGCAAAGTAATATGGCAAGATGACAAACAAGCAATCAAAGATCTACTCAAACCTATGAACATGTGAACATGAACCTAGGCAATCATAGCTAGCTCTAGCATGGGCATGCTATCTCAATCAAATTACGCTAAGGAAAAGGAAAAAAACACACGCCGGGGCGTGGAGCAAGGAATAAATAAAAACACACCGCTAGGGGTGGAACAAGCAAGGGAAATAAAGTTGTGATGAAGAAGACAGCTAATGCCCAATACCAAGGAAAGATGTGATCGCCACCAAAGTAAACACAAGTCAAAGACTCGAATGTAGCTTGGAAATAGGTGGATGAAACACCCGCCCACGGGAGAGAAAACCAAGGAAAGCCTGCAGATCAACTTTGGAGTAACGGCCAGAACCCCGTGCGTCGCTTAGAAGCGACGGCCGTACGATAGACCGCCGGAAGATAGTGACGCGCCTGCACCAGACCGTCAGGTAACCTGCAGTAGTAAAGCTTGAATCCTTTTAACTCCAACTCTTCCAACCGGCTAGAAGACTTGGGCCTCGTGCTAATGAACCTGTAAACCTGCCAAAGATGTAGAAAGACAAGACAAGACAACCTCAATTAGCCCTCTTCACAAGCATAGCATCAATTCTTAAAGAGTTTAAGAACATCAAAAGGAGAGGGAATTATCGGGGAGTTTTTGGTTTTTTAACCCCTCTGGGTGTTTTTAAAAGTTTGGGAGGATGTTTGTATGCTTAAAGAACAGTGAAAAACGTGGAGGAAGAGGAGGGACAATGCTTTGTTTGAGGAAAACCAAGGAAGAACTCAAGCATGCAAGGATGAACTTGAAAGATAAAACTAAAGTACTCCCTTGATTAGAAGATGGATGGACGTGGGAAGCAGCTCCTCCTGGATGAAGATGGCTCCTGAGTTCGGCAGCACTTCGTCGCGAATTCAAATCTCCTCCTTTTGGCCATGAAGTCAAGGGTTCTATTTATAGACCCTCAAACTCTTAGGTCGAGCAGAGGATAATTCAGCAGGAAAGAGGGATAAATCTTAGCAAATCCTCGAAGATAATATCACCAAGAGTCCATAGAAACAAACGGGGGGTCCTGAGGATCAGATTTGAAAGATATAACGTCAATCCAAGTTCTTATCTCAACCACGGAGTAGCAGAGAAAAGGCCTGAACTGCCAGGACTCTCGGAAGGAAGTAACGGCTGCACGATAGACCGCCACTTGGAAGTAACGCATCAAGGAACGACCGCCATTTTCAACCCTATCCCAAAGAGATAAGATCAACGGTAAGAAGATCCAAACAATAGGACTCTTCAAGGAAGCGACGGCCAAGGCATAGGGCATCAGAATGAAACGACGGCTGCACGACAGACTGTCATCATCAACGTGGAAATTAAGGGATAAGCACTGAAAACGAGGCCTCAAGCCTTAAGACTCTTCAAAAAGTAACGGCCCAGGTTCTATCCGTCAGAAGGAAGCAACGCGCCTGACTGAGACAGTTATTATCATTGAGGTTCCAAAAATAGAGTGAAGGGTTTTGCTGAGCTTCATCCAACGAAATGCCACCGGGAGCCACATCTTAATCCAGGAATTAAGACCCAAAAAACAGGCTTCAACTGATCAAGAGACTAATCAAAGAATGAACAACTCGGAGCATCATATAGAATGAAATAAGGAGATGACCCGACTTATTGGGTATAAAACGGGTGTCAACAGATGCCCCTCCTTAACGTCCTCTTTGCAGGGGAGCGAGCGGAGGTGACGCGGAAGTGAAATGGAACATGGAGATGAAGCGGAAATGAAGCGGAGTGTATCAAAAAGAGGGCGTTAAGGTAAACGACACCCGTTCTGTACCAACAAGCAATAGGAATTTTTTGGAAAACCTCAAATTGATCCCAAGGACATAGCCAGCCAAAGGACGCGAGTCTGGAGGAACTAATTAACTAAGGAAAGGAAACACGGCTAGCCGCCGGAGGCAACGGAAAGGAAAGAGACTAAACTCCAGACAGGAATCTTCAGCAAACCAGATCACGCGAGCAGATCGAAGGAAACCTTCTAATTCAGAGTGGAATAATTCTCCTTATTCAAGATTAAGAACACAGCTGTTCACCATCACTGAGATACCTTGAACAAATGAAACTCATGGATGCTCAAAGAATGCGCATGATGCATGCTGGGCTAAAGGAAAAGAAATCATCAAAACGAATGCAAAGAAAGATAAAATAGAAAAATACTCGAGAATAGTATTGCTAGTTTGGAGAAATCGGAGTCAGGACACTATCTGCAACCACGGCGTGCAAGACAGAACCATCGTCCCCAAATTTTCCAATCTAACGGCTTATCCAACGATTAATCATGTGAACTTAGATCATCATCATTTTTATTTTAGGGGAACATCAGATCCCAGGACACATGAATGACCAGCCGGTTCTCGAGGTAATATATCATAGGCAACGTATAGTAATGCATTAAGAGAGTGAGGGAACAAGATACAATACCTGACTTACCTGCCTGACGGACGATAAAGCACGACTTCACTCATAATTCCTTCATGAAAGATAGGTTAGCCAACAATAAAAATGATCATGTACCAAGTCGTAACCATTTGTACATGCGAGAGGCATCAATAAGGAACAACATGGAAGAAAATGGAACCATTTTGACATTAATTAGACCATTTAATTCATCAAGAAACTTGCAAGTTTGTAACGGTCTCATGTACGTGCGTTACATAAAGTAACGGACCATCCCTAGTCCGTCATAAACCAGGCGGTTCACATTCTTCAATAAAACAGTGCCAACACATGTAACGGTCAAATCCAGACGCGTCAGAATGATGTGACGGTCGGTCGATAGACCGTCACATTTCCTGAGTGTTCAAAAAAAACAACCGAACGGTCACGGCCCGTTCATTCCAACACTCAACGCCCAAAAAACCTCAAAACCGAGAGCTCCGGTGATTCCACCCCCACCGCTCCAATGGCCGGCGACGAGGCACCCCAGCCGCCACCAAAGAAGAGAGAGAGAGGGAAGAGGATGGCAATACGGCGGTTCCACCGCCGTCTTGAATGGGAGGCGATCCCGCCGGTGGAAGAAGAACGGCCGGCGAGAAGAAACCCAACAGAAGAAGAAGCAGTCCCCACGGCTGAGGAGGACCAAGGGGAAACCTCACTGGGTGCAGAGGAGCCCAAAAAACCAGAGAAAAAGAGGAGGAGAGATGGACCGTGAGGTAGGCCCCCGCCCTAATTTTCCAATTTTTGATTTTTTTGTGTTTATTTATGGATGCATGTGAGGGAAAGGGGTAGAAATGGGTCTACGAACCCACTAGGATCAATTGTAGGCCATTTGGCCATAGTGGGAGACCACGGGGATGCAAGGGAAAAAATTCCCAAATGCAGATAATGTGACGGTCCTGCCAGCGACCGTCACACACCCGACGCATCAGGCTGCGTCCGTCAGAGTCAAACGACGCCCCACCCCAGGGCCGTCACTTTAGCCAGGGAATTAAACTATTTTTTTAGGGTTTTCAATTTTCAAATTTTTGTTTTGTTTTCAATTATGAATGATTATGCAATGATTATATGATGCAATCGGACTAATGAATGATCTAATATGTAATGCAGGGGAAGAGACGGTCGCGGATCTCCTGGCTACAGATCCGGGCAGTGTACTAGGCATTGCCCGACTACCAGAGAGAGAGATTAGCCGGCATGGGATTCGCCGAGGTGCTCAGCATCGAGGTGATCCGGATGGACACGCCGCTGCTGTATGCCTTGCACGAGAGATGGGACCCGATCAGCAGGGCGTTCATCTTCCCGTGGGGCCACATGATCCCCACGCTAGAAGACATAGCAAGGATTACCGGATTGAGAGTCCACGGAGCCGCGGTGACAGGGTGGACATACGGCGACTACCGAGAGATGGCGCAGCAGCTGCTCGGGCTGGATTTGATCAGGCCGGGACAGTCCTCCTCTCAGCTTTCGAGGTCAGTGCTGCAGGAGAGCTTAGGCTTGAGAGGAGCGGCGATCACCGTGGGAGAGCTACCCGAGGAGCATCTGGGCAGAGTGATAGACCAGGTGCGCCCTCGCGTGGCGGCGGAGGCTGGACCAGAGGGAGACAGGGTGCTCAGACGCTTCCTGATGCTGCTATTCGGGAAGCTCCTCTTCGCGACCCGGGCGGATGTCATCAGCTGCAGACTGCTGCCGATGATAGAGGATTTGGGCAGAGTCAGGAGATACGCCTGGGGAGCAGCAGTACTCGCATTCTTGTTCGAGTCCCTCAGCACTACGGACCGGCAGACGATGCTGGGCGGCTTCTCGCCTTTCCTACAGGTAAATGTACTTCATATGTGTTCTATTATACCATGAATATTGATGCCATGATTTATGCAAATGATTTATGCAATGATTCATGCAATGATGCGACTGACTCGACTTCTAAATGCAGATCTGGAGCTATATGTACCTCCCAGGCATCGGGAGAGGTGCACTACTCCATCCCGGCCTCATACCAATCGCGAGACGTTGGTCGGTGGCGAGGGACACAGGGTCGATCATTAGACTGACCCGGACGATCCAGGACGACCTGGACTCCTTCCCGCATACATCAGTAAGTCCAGAACTCAAAAATGATTTCTATATGCTTTTAAAATGCTTCTAAATGTTTTCTAAATGCTTTCTACATATCTCTAATATCTTTAATGCTTTTATATGCTAATGAATGAACTAAATGCTCTCAGGTGAGATGGACCCCATACCGCGACGAGGGTTACACGGGACAGCCGTGGGTAGAGGCGGCCTTATCGTACCGGGGGCGAGACATATGGTTGCATTGCATCCATATCATCGAGCCTCTGCACTACAGGCTGATCCTGCGGACCCGGGGACTACACCAGCCCGAGGTGACCTTTCCACGCCACAGCGATGACCACCCCGGCAAATCAGCAAGGGGCATCAGCGGCAATGTGGATTGGTGCGCCCGGAAGGTGAAGTACGTCCACGATTGGAATAGGCGGGGTCGAGCGGTGAAGGAGCGAGACGAGAGCGATGAGGCATATCTGAAGGCCTTCGCTCGACTCTACGGCGACCGGGTGTACCGAGGTACCCGACGATCGGTATGCAATTCTAAAACTCTAAACTTTTATTATGCAATGTGCAATATGATATATGCTGACTCATGCTTTCTAAAATGCAGCTAGACCCCGAGGGACGGATAGCCGAGCTGGAAGG
The DNA here is from genome assembly GCA_022559845.1 of Amorphophallus konjac. Lineage (NCBI taxonomy): Eukaryota > Viridiplantae > Streptophyta > Magnoliopsida > Alismatales > Araceae > Amorphophallus > Amorphophallus konjac. The sequence continues at coordinate 17,920,117 of CM040124.1, forward strand.
GCTACTCCACTCCACCATCCAGCAGCGGGTCGGGTACCGGTCTGCCCTGGAGCTCCTGGTGAGACTAAAAACTTAAATGCTCATGATTTATGCAATGATGTTCATGATGCAAATGCCAATGTCAACTAACCATGACTTCTAAATGCAGCGAGCCGAGGGAGCCCAACGCGCTGGGCCGGATGCCCCATCGTCTTCCTCGTAGCCTGCGGGAGGCAGGGCTGAGCAGGAGGCCGACTTTGCTCGGGCGGTTGCCCGGGCAGAGGAGGCGGAGGCCACCCTCGCGGAGCGGGTAAGAGACTAAAAAATGCTTATGACTATGCCTAATTAAATGCTTCATGACTAATGATATAAAATGCAATCTACAGGTGAGGGATCTAGCAGCAACAGTGGCCGAGGCCAGCCAGGCGAGAGCAGAGGTAGAGAGAAGCCAGGCCGAGACCGATCGAGCCCGAGCAGAGACGGAGCTGGTACGGGCAGAGATGGCCCGACTGAGAGCGGAGACCCTGCGACGCCTAGATGATGTAGAGATGGAACAACTCCGGAAGGAGTTAGCGCAGGCACAAGCTGAGGTGGAGGAGCTTCGGATCGGGACGGCCGACTTGGATCGCTACCGGACCGAGGCACGGGAGACGCGACGTCAGATCTTTACACTGAAGATCGAGCTGCGGACACTGGAGCGGACGGTCCGGATGATGGGCCGGGGACCGGAGCGGAGTGCCTCCCAGAGTGGGGTACATAGGAGTGCCGCCCCGAGCGGCTCAGTAGGAAATTTCCTTGTCAGCTCCTCCGCCCAGCGGAGGAATGAGAGGGCAGAGAGAGGACAGCAGGAGGAGAGTGCTTCCATAGCACCGCCACCCGTGAGGAGACCCGAGGATAGAGAGGATGAGGGCGGTCCGGCGGATAAGCCGACCGAATGATGTATTTTTATGTTTTTTTCTTATCTTTTGTATAGAACTTTTGGCAAAATGGAATGAGATCCCTTCTTTTTTGTTTTCTGTTTTGTTTTAATTTTATGCGAGCGTGAATGAATGAATGTGAAAAAAGCAGGATGGACGAAATGTGAATGAATGAATGAGATGTATGTAGGAATGTGTGAAAATGGGAAGAGGACGAGGTGTACAATGTGAAAGACCGCCAGGTCTAGGCAAGGGCAGAAGGAATAGCCCGAACTCAGCAGCAGAGAAAGTGACGGTCTAAGATCTGACCGTCATAATCAAACGACGCTCTGGTGAGAGACCGTTAATCATCAGAGGCCCACTCTGGCAGTGGGGCATCAGGATAAACGACGGCCAACCGAGGGTGCGTCAAAGACAAGTAACGGCCAAGGGTCAGACCGTTGATCATGGCAGAACGATAGTTGGTAAGAGCAACTAGCAGGAAATGCGACGGTCTGAAGGAGACGCGTCAGACTTAAGAGACTGTCACAAGTAAGACCGTCAGGAAGCGTTTAGCCCAGAAGAGAAGGAACTGAGTGCTGGGAATACGACGGCTCAGGGTTTGCGCGTTACAGAAAGCGACGGTAGACCCGTAGACCGTCATTCTCCACAGAACATGATTCGGGGAATTGAAACCCACAGAAAATGCGACGGCCAAGGGCTGGCGCGTCGGAATGAAGTAACGGCCGCACGATGGACCGTTAGAATCTGGGTTGTAATCCGAAACGGATTGAGCCGAGATAACTAAAACCCGAGGTTTAGCCACTTAGTCCATCATTAGAACTTATCCTGATTGAAGATAAGGCCTTCTAGTCTGAATCTTATCCTTCCAAAGTTAAATATAAGCCTTAGCAACTTGGAACCTTAATCAAAATCGCAGTTTTGCTGAAACCTCTGTTCTAGGGTTTGAAGAGCTCTTCCAAAGAGCAGAAAGCAAGATGAAGAGGAGCTTTGAGATGATGGCTATGGAGGAGAAGGTTTACACCGGCCCTAAGGCTGCTAGGAGGGAACATGGAGAGCTTCAACGGCTAACCTCAATTTCCAAACACCTAAGCTCCAACGTCCAAAGAGTGGTAAGTTCTCACAACTCATCCAAAGTTCAGAATTTTACTGCACTTATTCTTTTCATGACTTCCTTCTTTCTTCCTTTCCTTCTTCAAGCCCCTCCCTGGCCCATGGTGTTATTCCAATCTGAAGTGGGTGGCTCCCATGGTAAAGGCACTCCCCATAGAGGTCACATCAATCCTTAAAGCATGGCACCTCCAACCTCTCTTGGTTTTAGGCAAGAATTTCCAGAAATTGTCCTTTGATTGGCCAAGCCTTTCAGCACTTGTGGAATTATGGCATCCACAAACTCATACCTTCATCTTCCCTTCCTTCGAAGCAACCGTCCTATTGGAGGAGGTAGAAACCTACCTAACCCTTCCTAAGACTAAGGTGGGGGATGAAGACCGGGTTTGCTACACAATCGAGCCTATCGACCCGTCCTTGATCTTGAGTGATTTCATTCACAATCCAAAGGATGTGAGGACCATGATCAGCCCACACCACATTCACTTGATACCCTTGGCGCAATGGATAGTGTCTCATTGTAAAAATAAGTGGGAGAGACATGAAGCAATAGCCAAGGCGGTGGCGGTTTGCTTGTGTGGAGTCTTTCTTTTTACTACTACCGACCACCTCTTAGACATCCAAAATCTTGGCATTATTAGCGGGCTGTGGCGGGGAATGTCTATCTCTCAAGCGGTCCTCTCATACCTTTACAAAGGACTAAGCTCGGCTTGCATAGGGGGCCCCTTGTTTGGTTCCATGATACTCCTTGAGTGCTGGATGGGAATAAGAATCAAATTCCTTCCTAAGGAAGACATAATTTCAGCAAGCCGGATCTTCGAGAGCCACCCTCTCTTCTTTATTGGAGGGGCATTTGGATATTCTCCTCAGGTTGAATGCAAGACGGCGGATAAGAAAACTCGGGACGAATGGCGCCTCTTCCTTAACATTCTTCCAATGGACAAGTTCATCATGCGACCAAGAGTCCTCCGAAGCACTCTTCTCAAAATACCGCGGCGTCAAGGCCTGGACCTCCAGCTAGTAGGGAACACTACCATGGCGACCTACAACCCGCATCGATGCCATCTTCAGATCGGACTACCTCGAATCAGCGTTTCTGCACTATCACACTACCCTCCCCTTCTACCTAGGAAGATGGGGACCGAGGAAGATGAACGAGCAGTCCGGAACGCGCTGACCATGTGGGAGATCAGCAAGGTGCGTCCGTGGCAAACAGAAGTTGAAGAGAACGACGAAGCACGCCGAGATTACATGAAAGAGTTGAGAAGAATCCGCCCTCTTGCGGATAAGAAATTGAATGTATCTTGATTTTTCTTTTTGTTCATGAGAGATACCACGTAATTGACAATCGAAGTTGAATTTATCAAGAATTATATTTCATTAATCTTTGCTTGAATGAGATGAGATTGCCATATTTGAATGATCTTGAGTTCCATAGTTTGAAAAGGCTAGAATGAGATGAGCAGACAGGGCTTCTGGAGTAAGAGACAGATATGCACTGGGCCGCCATAAAGAAATAACGGTCCTACGGTAGGCCGTCATAATGAGAATAACAAGAGCCCTGTCTCTGAAGGATATGACGGATGGGTCTTGTGCCGTTATATTCAAGTAACGGTAGATCCCAGACCGTTATAGTGATGGTTCAATGAAAAGGAAGAAGGCCCATGCCTGAAGGGAAATAACGGTCAAAGATGGGCCCGTTATATGACTGTAACGGTCTGATGCTGGCGCGTTACACACTTTGAACCTGCATAGTTGTGAGCTTTTACTTTTGGACTTGTCCCTGTATTCTGCACATACTCAAACATGAAACAAGTTAGATCTGTTTTTAGACTCAACCCCTTGCCTTGAAGCAAGTTAGATAATGACCGTTTCTTGATGTTTGGTCAAGGGGTGGAGCCTTATTAAATAGGCGAAAATATAATAAAAATACGATGCATGCTATGCATATGATGGTATTTTTGGGAGTTTTGGAAAATATTTAATGTTTTTGGATTTTGAAAATATTTGATGTTTTTGGATTTTGAAAATATTTGATGTTTTTGGATTTTGAAAAATATTTGATGTTTGTTGGATTTTGAAAGATATTTGATGTTTTTGGACTTTGAAAATATTTGATATTTTTGGATTTTGAAAAACTAGTGCCTCTCTAGCAATACGAGACCTTCCTTGTTTTAGGTTGAGTCTCGAGACCGGCGTGCAATAGTGTGACAACCCCTGGCCGAGACCTAATCATTGTGACGATGTTTTTACCAATGCCATACCTAGGGTACTCATCTCAGTCCTAAAAAGAAAAATGAACATGGGGGTAAGCTTAGGCCAGATATGGAAGTTTTAGAACTTGATTCCCTCACCGTACAACCCTATTAGAGATTCGGTCTGTTGTGCCGGGGCTTTTATGTCCGTCATCGAACCCTTGTCCACTTAGGCATGCATGCGACCGGGCTCATAACGTCCCGCGGGGAACTGTACTGCCACTCTTGTCATGCCTAGTTTTCTTTTTTTCCTTTGGAGCTTTTGAAAATTCATTCACAGACTTTGAGATGATGCTTTTGATTTTGTTTGTAAAGAGCACTCCTTTTCTTTTCTTGTCCTTTCTTTCTTGTGGCGTCAGGTCATAACGGACTTGCCCCTGTTTGAGACCTCTTCTCGTTAGGGAGTTTGGATTGGTTGTCTCCTCCTTATTTACTCCTTGCCCCTGGATTCAGCCGAAGAATGAAGCGGACAGGGACTTCGACTTTCCCCTAAAGCATGGCCGAGGAAAACGGTGTCTTATAAGCAAGGAACCCGACCAGGGATGCCGTGTAGTGTGTGATTGCCTTACTCGGGACCCTCTTTTCGAAGATAGGGAGGAAGTTCTTATTACCGGAGAAGCACATGGTTTAGATTTTTAAGGAAAGAAACGCTTAAGATACAACCCATTCCACGGGTGAGAGAGCTCCTCACCTTCCGCGTTTACTAAACGATAAGCATTCCCTGGATAAGCCTCCTTTACTACAAACGGCCCTTCCCAGTTAGGTTGCAACTTGGACCTAGGACCTGCAGACTGAATGAATTTGCGTTTCAAAACCATTTCACCCTTACAAAATTTTCGTTCGATTACCTTCTTTTGAAAATAACGCAAAACCCTCTTTTGATAAACGAAAACGTGATCAGCCGCATTCATCCTCTTCTCATCCAAGAGTTCCAACTGGACCAGCAACGCCTCCCGACGTTCATCGAGATTAAGTTCCTTATCGAGCTGCACTCTAAGGGAAGGGATTAAGATCTCGTATGGGAGCACCGCCTCCATCCCGTAAGTTAAAGAGTAGGGAGTTTACCCCGTAGGGGTACGGACGGAGGTGCGGTAAGCCCACAGAGCTTCCACCAATCTTTCAGGCCAATCAGAAAATTTATGTGCTTCGCATGTTTTCTTAATGATTTTAAGAAGGGTTTTATTAGTGGCCTCGGCTTGACCGTTGCCTTGAGGGTAATATGGAGACGAATGATGCAGTGCAATATTGAACTTCTTACATAGGTCCTTAAGCTCTTGGGAGACGAACTGGGGTCCGTTGTCGGTGATGATGCTGCTTGGCACTCCGAACTGCGAGATGATATTCTTCATGATAAAGCGGCACACCGTTGTAGCTTTGATCTCCGCGTACGCCTCGGCTTCGGCCCATTTGGTGAAGTACTCAGTAGCGGTGAGGATGAAGGATTTTTGCTTGATCTGAGAATTAGGATCACCGAGTGGGCCGACGACGTCGAAAGCCCACATAGAGAATGGCCAAGGAGCAGTCATAGGATGGAGGGACGAAGCTGGAGAGTGAATTTTATCAGCATGGAGTTGGCATTTAAGACACCTCCGGACATAGAGGGAGCAATCTTCCTCTAGAGTGGGCCAATAGTAGCCCTGCCTAAGGATCTTCTTCGCTAGAGCCTGGCCATTGACATGACCTCCACACTCGCTAGAATGGGCCGCTTCAGCCACTTTCCAAGCTTCTACATCATCTAAGCATCTCATGAGCATTCCATTAGTGGCACGCCTATACAGCTCTCCTGCAATGATAGTGTACCTTGCGGCGGCTCTTCTTATTGCTTTACGCTGCTTGGCCTTTGCCCCTTCTGGGAATGACCCTTCTTTGCAAAACAATTCGATTTCATGATACCAAGGCAATTCTTCTTCGTCCAGAATCTCCTCTAGTTCTGTTAATGAAACTTCCTTGAGATCTTCCTTCTCAACTCTCGCCTCTACAGATTTCCTGAGGTTGACGAACCAGGGATCTTGAATAGAGGGTGCGTCCAATCTCTGGACGACGATGGTCTCAGTACTACGACTGAGAGGGAAAGATAAGGAGGAAACAAGGGATGCCAAAGCATCAGCTAGAATGTTCAGAGAACGGGGAGCATGAATATAGATCAGCTTACAGAATCACTTAGCAATGAGCGTGACCAAATCTTGATAAGGCTTGAGCTTAGGATCACGAGTACGGTAAGTTGACAGAACTTGCCGTAGGATGAGCTGAGAGTCTCCTATGATGTTCAAATAGCGCGCGCCTAGGAGATAGGCGTGTTTCAAGCCGGCCAGGAGAGCCACATACTCAGCGATGTTGTTGGTAGCAGGAAATCGAAGTTGATAAGCGAAGGGGATGGTTACTCCCTCTGGAGTAAGCAAGACAGCCCCGATCCCTTGGCCTTGGGAGTTGAGTGCAACGTCTAAGTGCAGAGACCAGAAGGGATGATGAGAAAGGATAGAGAGATGCTCATCAGGGAAATCATCCTGAATGGAATCGGTATGAGGAATGGGAAGATGTGCAAGATGCTCAACAATGGCATATCCTTTGACTGCCTTCTGAACGACAAAGGTGATGTCAAACTGAGAGAGGAAGCTCTGCCAGCGAGCTAACCTACTAGAAAGGACGGGTTTTTCTAAGAGATAACGGACCGGGTCCATTCTAGAGATCAACCTGACTGGGTGGGCGAGAAAGTAATGTTTAAGCTTCTGAGCCACCCACACTAAGGCGGCACAAGTTTTCTCCATAGCGGTGTACTTGGACTCAGCTGGATTAAACAGTCGAGAAAGGTAGTACGCAGCCCGCTCTTTCCCTTCATCATCCACTTGTGCTAAGACCGCCCCTAGGGAGTCCTCAATAACCGAGATGTATAGGATTAGGGGTTTCTCAGGGACAGGAGGTTACAAAACCGGGGGATTGGACAGATACTCTTTGAGGTCCTCATAGGCCTTCTGACAATCTTGATTCCATTCGAACTTGACCCCCGCCTTAAGCAATTCATAAAACGGACGACACCTCTGAGAATGCTGAGATATAAATCTTCTAATGAATTGCAGTCTACCAATCAATCCTTGAAGTTCCGTAATGTTCTTTGGCGGAGGCATGTCCATGACGGCCTGTGCTTTATTAGGATCAATCTGGATCCCCCGTTTGCTCACTATGAACCCTAACAACTTCCCTGAGGAGACTCCGAATACACACTTCTTCGGATTCATCTTAAGCTTGTACTCCTGGCTCTCTGCAGCACCTTAGCTAGGATAGAGGGGTGTTCTTCTTTTATTCTTGACTTCACCAAGATGTCATCCACGTAAGCTTCCATATATATGTGCATCATGTCGTGGAAAATAGCCATCATCGCCCTTTGATAGGTGGCACCTGCGTTCTTCAACCCAAATGGCATAACCACATAACAATACGTGTCCCAGGGCGTGGTGAAGGAAGTTTTCTCTTGATCTTCCGGAGTGAGACGGATTTGATTGTAGCCCGAGTACCCATCCATAAACGACAGAGCTTCGTACCCGGCAGTGTTATCCACTAGGACGTCTATATGAGGTAGCGGGAAATCATCTTTGGGACATGCTTTGTTTAGATCCCTGAAATCAATGCATATGCGTACTTTTCCATCCTTCTTGAGAACAGGGACTATGTTCGCCACCCACTGAGGATATAAAACCACTCTGACGAACCTGACCTTGTATAGCTTGTCGACCTCTTCTTTGATCCTTAAGGCCATGTGGGAGTGAAATCTTCTTGACCGTTGTTTCACAGGTGTTGCCCCTAGTTTCAGCACGAGCCGATGTTCTACTAAGGAGGGGTCAAGACCTGGCATGTCCTCATAAGACCAGGCGAAAGAATCGCTATACTCCCTTAATACCTTAATTAGATCTTCTTCTACCTGTGAAGGGAGATTAGCAAAAATAATGACGGGCCTTGGGTCTTCTTCTGTTCCCAAGTTGATTTCCTTTGTAGGTTCATCCACTGCCGTCGACGGCTGGTCGAATCTTTTTAGTCCTTGTGCATATAAGTCGGCAGTGTCATCTACATTGTTGTCTTCATCTATTGGATCCTTCTCATCAAAAATCTCATAGACGCCTAATCCATCGTCGCTCCATTCCCCTTCTATTTCCTCTTCATCCTCAATCACGATTGCTGTAGCGACGAATTCCGGACACTTCAAAAGAGCATGACACCGCTGAGCTATATCTTGCAAGAACCTATCAGGAATAGATCGGGACGGATGCGCAAGCGAGCGCGGTTCAGAATGGGAAGGGTTGGACGACCCAGAACAAGACCCTACTTCTCTAGACCTAACTGACTCTACTTCTCTAGACTCGACGGACCCTAATCCTAACCTTGGGGACAGAAGACCTAGTGGAAGGGGAGGAGCAGGGGACTCGTGCCCTTGGGAGGATGGAGACAGGATAGCGTAATCTTCCACTGAAATCTCCGTTTCAAGTTTGACGTTTTTTTTGGAGATCAGCAGAGACTACACAGCAAGATGGAGGAGGTGGGAGCTGCATAGGGAACAGCTCGGGGAAGATGCAATCAAAGAAGGGATCAGAAGAAGAGAACCACATCTCGTGGAGCTGAGCGTTGGGAGGAGGAGGAGTAAACAGAGTGGATAGATCAATGCGTGGACACTTCCTGCCAGTACAAGGAATGAATAGAATCTCCGGTGGATCAATGAAAGATGAATTTACCATGACAGGAGGAAGGCGGGGTACGAATTCCTTTTGTTGAAAGATAGATTGGAAGCGTGAGAGAGACCAAGAACAGACAACTGGAGAGCTCTCCTCCTTCTGTAGATTAACAATAAGCTGCTTCTTCGGCCTCCACTGCATAAGCCGAACTTCTTGTCGCTTCCTCTGAGATTCTTCCTCATAAAAGAGCCCCTACAAGGCCTGACTGTAGTCGAGCATGTCATCATCTGACCCTCTTGGCAAGGGAGGCGGACTGGCAATTGGACAAACTATATTCCTCTCTTGTTGAACCGGCTTTGGAGCTAATGTGCCAGGCTGGAGAGGCCCTTTGACAAAATGCTGATGATAATCCCAGGTGAGCGGCCCATAATCACTTATCATAGATAATGCTGTCTCCTTGTAGCCGAGACCTCTCCTACCCATTTTCCTTCCCTTAGGTATAGGCTTAGTCATCCCTTACAGTTGCGCACCGAGGCCTCTCCCCGGTTGATAGCCCAGTTTCAATATAATGTTCCACCCCTTTGAATCCCGAATCTGCGGCTTCACTTTGACATTAACTGGAGTGGCGACGGGCTTAGGGGATGTATAAGCCCAAGGAAAGTTCAAATCCAGCACTGACAGAACGGGCCGGCTGCTTGGCCAAAGTGTGGGAAGAACTTGCTCTGAAATAGCCTTTACTGACTGTACTGTGGATAAGCTCTTAACTTTGACGACCCTCCCTTGAAAGGGGAACTTAATGCACTGGTGTGCGGTGAAGGGCACGGCGCCGAGTGTGTTAATCCAGGGACGACCCAAGATAGCCTTGAACATAGGGTCGATATCAAGAACATAGAATTCCACGGCCATAGTAAGGGGCCCGAGCTCTACCTGAATGGTGACTACCCCGTGACATGCCCGCCTTGAGTTGTCATATGCCGCTATAGTGGTGGGGGTAGGCCGCAGTAACTCTTCAGATATGTTGCATGCCCGGAGGGTGCTGAGTGGGCAAACATTAATTGAGGCCCCTGTGTCAACCAGTGCCGCCTCAATGTCGACTTTGTTCAGAGTAATTGTTATGCAAAGCGGCATTTGCCGAGCCCCCGGAAGTGCAAGCTCGGTTTCAGAGAACGTGATTGCCAGCCCTTTGGAGATGGTTGCTAGTGCCGTCGGTAGGCTATCAACTGCCATGTCTTCGCTAACCATTACCTTCTGTAGAAAATCCCTCAGTGCATCTTGATGAAGGGTAGACCTTTTGATCAGCTCCAGCACAGATATTTTGGCGGGCACTCGATCCAGATGATGCAGCAAGTCATATTGAGTACCCGGCAAAGGTCCAGTTTCTTCTTGCTCGGCCACCGGCTGAGAGGACTGGGGATTAGAAGTAACGTAATTCCGATGGAACATCTTCCCGCTCCTCAAAGCACAGCTTGTTGCGGCATCTGAAGATAGTATGATGGGCCCTACGGGATGGGTGAATAGAACTGGCGGTGTGGGGGAGGCGGTTTGGTGGAGCGTAGGGTTGGTGAGTTTAATGGGCGGTGCGCGGATGATGGATGAAGGATTGGTGGAAGGCAGGGTGGTGATGGATGTAGATGCGGGTGGAGAGAAGGCTAGCGGATGTTTGAGAGTGAGCGAAGGATTAGGTGGTGGTGTGATGATGGCGAGGGGAGTAAGTGTTGGAGGGTATGATGGGATGGAGAGCGGTAGAGGGTTTGCTGGAGCGGGTGTGGATGGCAGGACGAGCGGAGGGGGTGTTGGTTGTGTAGGGAGGATGAAGGAAGGGTTGCGGGGGTTGTGGTGGAAGGCCATTACTTGCGGTGTGGCGCCATCATCATCAAAAGACCACCCGGCGTTGGGGGCCGGTGGTTGAACCACGTTTACTTGCGCTGGTGCCGGTGGCTGCTGCGGAGGAGCGGGTGGATGATTCGGCATCGGGTTCTGGTGGATGCCCAGGTCTTGTACTTGCTGTGGTTGCTGCTGTTGTGGCGGCTGCTGCGGCTGCGGTGCTTGATGCTGCTGCACTTGCTGCCCCTGCGGCTGCCTTCTCTTCTCTTTAATCTCCACAATGGCCCTATGCATTTCGGCCCAGTCAATTCTCTGCCCTTCATGAAGGTCATATACCAGATCTCGGAACTGAAAACATCCTTCTATGGTATGGCCTGGCTGCCTATGGAACATACAATATTTAGTCTGATCAACCGCCGGGTTCCAAACAGGCCGTTCCGGAGGAAGTTGGATTGCATTTACTGACATAAGTGCCGAGAAAATATCTGTAAGTGTCTCTGGCAATGGAGGATACTGGGCTCTCCTGGGAGCCGGGCGCTTGCTATTAGGGTTGTTGTTGTTGTAGCCGTTGGGTGGAGGGACGTTATGATATTGCGATGGTGGCGGTGGTTGTTGTGGTGCGGCGAAGGTGTTTTGTGGAATGGTGAAGGCGGGGGGGAGGGTTTTGTGGAGTGGCCTGGAAGTTTTGTGGAGAGGGGTTTTGTGGATTGCGGGGGTTTTGGTTGTAGCGGAAGGGTGCAGCTTGAAAGGGAAAAGCAACGGCCTGTACTTGCTCGTTTGTTTGAACTCCTTCGGTAACCGGCCCTTGCGGTTTCTTATGGTACTTGGGCTTTTGGTTTTCGAAAAGAGAATGGATAGGGGAGTCCTTGAATTGAGTCTGTATGAAGCGCGCCCGGCTGTAGAGTTGATGCATATTAGCTATATCATTCATTGCCAGGATGTTGCAGAAGGTTGGGGTGGCATTAGAAATTAGCAGTTTGACCTTTTCTTCCTCTGGAATATGGCCGGGCACTCTAGCGGCCATTTGTCTCCACCTGTCTGCATAGGTGGCGAAGTCTTCCTCTAGCTTCATCTTCTCTGCTACTAGATCTGTAAATGAATATTCTGGCCCGACCCTGTCCTGAAACCGCTGAATGAATTTGTCCTTAACTACCTTGAAACTCTCGGCCTCTTCCAGCGGTAGAGAATAGAACCATTCCAGAGCAACTCCATCTAAGGATCGGCGGAATAAATACGCCATGAGGCGATTATCATACTGGAACTGCGCCGATTCATATAGAAAATTCCTCACATGGATAAAGGGATTGATGTTCCCATTGTACTTGCGATAGTTGGGGAGCTCTGATTGCGAGGGAATCGAATGTTCTGGAAGCTCGGAATAGGAATATCGGCCAAGGATTGTGGGCCAACCCTTTTCTGGAGGAAGTCGAGTTGTTGCTGCATGGCGGCCCACTTGTTAAGCAAGTCCTGCTCTTGGGAGGGAGCAGGGGTAGTGAAGGACGCCGATTGTATTTGAGGAGCGGATGGAATGACTGTAGCAGAAGGGGGAGGCCCATAGACAGTGGAGATAGGGGGCCCGTAGGAAGGATATTGGGCCTGAGATATGCCCGGATGGGAGTGAGTTTGGGCCACCCCTTGCTGAGGGTGTAAGAAATCAGAAGGGTTCATGAGAAGCTGTGAAGAACACTACCAGAAAAAGTGGGATTTCAGACGGAATTTTCAGACGGAAATTTCCGTCTGAAATTTGTGACGGATTTTTTTCTGTCACAAATTCCGTCTGAAATATGCAATTACACACCGAATTTCAGATGGAATTTGTAACGGAAAATATTCCGTCACAAATTTCAGACGGAATTTGGGACGGAAAATATTCCGTCACAAATTTCAGACGGAATTTGGGACGGAAAATTTAATCTGTCAGAAATTTATGACCAAGAATTTGTGACGGCCACATTTGTGACGGATCTGTCTGAAAATCCGTCACAAATGTGTCTTCTCACGGATTTTCAGACGGAAATTAATCCGTCACAAAATTTTTCCGCCCCCAATCCGTCGCAAAGGCACATATCCTTTAATCGCCTTTTGCTAGATATAGATGATGTCGAATTGAGATAGAAAGCTTTACCAACGTGCTAGCCTATCAGTAAGGACAAACTTTTCCAAGAAAAATTTGATAGGATTCATGCGAGCAATTAAATGGACTTCATGAGCAAGAAAGTAATGTTTTAATTTCTGCACTACCCACACAAGGGCGGCACATGTCTTCTCCATGGCTGTATACTTTCGCTCACAGGGGTTTGTTGATATTTATTTGCCTATCTTTTATCTTACTTTTGAGGTTTGCAAAGTAATATGGCAAGATGACAAACAAGCAATCAAAGATCTACTCAAACCTATGAACATGTGAACATGAACCTAGGCAATCATAGCTAGCTCTAGCATGGACATGCTATCTCAATCAAATTACGCTAAGGAAAAGGAAAAAAACACACGCCGGGGCGTGGAGCAAGGAATAAATAAAAACACACCACTAGGGGTGGAACAAGCAAGGGAAATAAAGATGTGATGAAGAAGACAGCTAATGCCCAATACCAAGGAAAGATGTGATCGCCACCAAAGTAAACACAAGTCAAAGACTCGAATGTACCTTGAAAATAGGTGGATGAAACACCCGCCCACGGGAGAGAAAACCAAGGAAAGCCTGCAGATCAACTTTGGAGTAACGGCCAGAACCCCGTGCGTCGCTTAGAAGCGACGGCCGTACGATAGACCGCCGGAAGATAGTGACGCGCCTGCACCAGACCGTCAGGTAACCTGCAGTAGTAAAGCTTGAATCCTTTTAACTCCAACTCTTCCAGCCGGCTAGAAGACTTGGGCCTCGTGCTAATGAACCTGTAAACCTGCCAAAGATGTAGAAAGACAAGACAAGACAACCTCAATTAGCCCTCTTCACAAGCATAGCATCAATTCTTAAAGAGTTTAAGAACATCAAAAGGAGAGGGAATTATCGGGGAGTTTTTGGTTTTTTAACCCCTCTGGGTGTTTTTAAAAGTTTGGGAGGATGTTTGTATGCTTAAAGAACAGTGAAAAACGTGGAGGAAGAGGAGGGACAATGCTTTGTTTGAGGAAAACCAAGGAAGAACTCAAGCATGCAAGGATGAACTTGAAAGATAAAACTAAAGTACTCCCTTGATTAGAAGATGGATGGACGTGGGAAGCAGCTCCTCCTGGATGAAGATGGCTCCTGAGTTCGGCAGCACTTCGTCGCGAATTCAAATCTCCTCCTTTTGGCCATGAAGTCAAGGGTTCTATTTATAGACCCTCAAACTCTTAGGTCGAGCAGAGGATAATTCAGCAGGAAAGAGGGATAAATCTTAGCAAATCCTTGAAGATAATATCACCAAGAGTCCATAGAAACAAACGGGGGGTCCTGAGGATCAGATTTGAAAGAGATAACGTCAATCCAAGTTCTTATCTCAACCACGGAGTAGCAGAGAAAAGGCCTGAACTGCCAGGACTCTCGGAAGGAAGTAACGGCTGCACGACAGACCGCCACTTGGAAGTAACGCATCAAGGAACGACCGCCATTTTCAACCCTATCCCAAAGAGATAAGATCAACGGGAAGAAGATCCAAACAATAAGACTCTTCAAGGAAGCGACGGCCAAGGCATAGGGCGTCAGAATGAAACGACGGCTGCACGACAGACCGTCATCATCAACGTGGAAATTAAGGGATAAGCACTGAAAATGAGGCCTCAAGCCTTAAGACTCTTCAAAAAGTAACGGCCCAGGTTCTATCCGTCAGAAGGAAGCAACGCGCCTGACTGAGACCGTTATTATCATTGAGGTTCCAAAAATAGAGTGAAGGGTTTTGCTGAGCTTCATCCAACGAAATGCCACCGGGAGCCACATCTTAATCCAGGAATTAAGACCCAAGAAACAGGCTTCAACTGATCAAGAGACTAATCAAAGAATGAACAACTCAGAGCATCATATAGAATGAAATAAGGAGATGACCCGACTTATTGGGTATAAAACGGGTGTCAACAGGGTTGAGGAGTTTGGACAAGTAATAGGTTGCCCGTTCCTTGCCCTCCTCGTTGATTTGTGCCAGAACGGCTCCCACAGAGTCGTCTAAGACTGAGATATATAGGATCAGAGGTTTATCTAGAATAGGTGGAGTGAGAACAGGTGGGTTGGCCAGATATTCCTTTAATCCATCAAAAGCATTCTGACACTTAGAATCCCAACAAAATTTGGTCCCTGCTTTGGTCAACTCGTAGAAGGGCCTGCATCTTTGCGAGTGTTGAGACACAAAGCGGCGGATGAACTGCAACCTCCCGATTAATCCTCGAACTTCTCTCAGATTCTTCGGGGGTGGCATATCCCTAATCGCCTTAACCTTGTTGGGATCTATCTCAATGTCCCTTTTGCTCACAATGAAGCCAAGTAACTTGCCCGATGATACACCAAACACCCACTTTTTTGGATTCATTTTCAAATTGAACTCACGCGATCTTTGCAACACCTTTGCAAGGACCTCGGGATGTTCTGCCCTAGTTTTGGATTTTACCAAAAAATCATCCACATAGACTTCCAAATATATGTGCATCACGTCATGAAATATTGCCATCATAGCCCTTTGGTAAGTGGCTCCAGCGTTCTTCAGTCCAAATGGCATGACCACATAACAGTAAGTTCCCCAGGGAGTAGTGAATGAAGTTTTCTCCTGGTCTTCTTCTGCCAGACGGACTTGGTTGTATCCAGAAAATCCATCCCTGAATGAAAGGGTTTCATATCCTGCCGTATTATCAATCAACACGTCAATATGAGTCAAAGGAAAATCATCCTTCGGACACGCGCGGTTAAGGTCCCGAAAGTCAATGTAAATTCTCACCTTACCATCTTTCTTCATGACCGGGACAATGTTTGCGACCCACTGAGGATACAGGACGACTCTAATAAACCTAGCTTTGTGGAGCTTATCGACCTCTTCCTTCATTTTTAAAGCCATTTGTGGGCGAAAACGTCTTAACCGTTGTTTTACAGAGACGGACCCTGGTTTTAAAGTAAGACGATGTTCCACCAAGGTGGAATCCAAACCTGGCATATCCTCGTAACTCCATGCGAACGTGTCCTTATATTCTTAAGAACCTTAATCAATGCCTCTTCGTCAGACGAGGGTAAATTATCACTTACGAGGATAATCCTAGGGTCATCCTCAGTTCCCAAGTTTATCTCTTTGGTGGACTCTTCTACAGCGGCTGACGGCTCGTCAAATCTGCTCATTCCACTAGCATATGCGTCGGCCGCATCCTCATATTCTTCATCCTCTTCTTCAATGGGATATTCCTCGTCAGTGATTTCATAAACCCCATATCCTTCATCAATCATGCAATCATTCTCACATTCTATTTCTGGCAGTTGGATTGGATTTTCTAGCAATTGAGGGATAGCTAGAAGGGTTTGACACCTGGTGGCTAGATCCAAAAGGAATCGACGCGGAATCTGCCTACCCTTGGATTTCTTCTTAGGCACTACCCTTGACTTATTATTGCTAGCTAGACTGACATTTACAGAAGAAGAAAAAGAAACTGAAGAGGATGGTGAAGAATGTACAGGGAAGGACCCCTCAGACGAGGGGAAGAAAAGGTCGCTCAGGGGACCTTGAATGAGTGGCCCGTGAGTCGGGGCACACTCGTGGGAGATGTAGGATGTCTCCTCAACAAAGATGTGTTGTTGGGGAGTTGGGAAATTGACGTTTTTTTTTTCGTTTTCATTTTTGATAACGAAACAGTGAAACAAAATTGAAGGAGGTAAGAAGGGGATTACAGCTAAGGAGTTATGTGGCTCGTAGAGCAGATCGTGATTGAAAACCTGACGCGGGTCAAAAAACCCACGCAAGTGAATAAGTAAAGAAGGGGACCTAGGAAGATCATCAGACAATCGTCTGGCCCAAGAAGGAGACAGCATCTAAGGCTGTGATAGGTTGGTAGAGAAAATGACGGCTAGTGAGCCGTCGGTGACAATGTTGATGACAGATGATGACCCGTCGATGACAACACCCTCCTGACAAGGAGGATGCAGAATTCTGGCAATGGAAGTGGTATCCCCTGGCGTTTCAGAGATCGAAGGTGGCCCTTCTAGATGTGGAGGCGAAAACATTCTTTCCAGTGCAATGGATATATCTGGTATGTCAAACCATTTATACCATTCACAATCCAAGTGGACAATCTTTCCTCTTTTTGGAGTTTTTGAACATCCCTCAGCTAAGAACACATCCCGTGACCCCCCATGTGATTCTGGTGGAGGATCTCCCATCTGAACGACGGGCCCCTTCTTGAAATGCGAGGGCAGAGTCCAAGTGAGGGGTTTGCCGTCTAATTCGAACGACCCCTTAAAACCCAAGCCAGCTCTACGGGCTGGCTTTGTTTTCTTTAATGGTCTCAGCCTTCCTTGCAGTTGTGCCCCCAAGCCTTTGCCCTCTTGATAGCCAATATTTCTCATAATCTCCCATCCTTTGGAGTGAAAAGGGAGACGTGAGTTTGACATAGGAAACGGCTCTTGTTGTGTGAAAGGAACACGACAGGGATCATGGACATCTAACAAGGATAGTATGGGCCGATGAGTCGGCCAGACCGAGGGCAAAGAGGTGGTGATAGCATCCACCGTAGAACAGAGGGGCATGCTCATTACCTTGATAACCCATCCTTTGTATGGAAATTTCAAGCACTGATGATTGGTGGATGGTACAGCATTCATAGCTTCAATGTAGGTACGGCCTAGTATAGCCTTGAAAGTGGGATCCATATCAAGGATATGAAATTCTGTGAAGACTGATACAGGGCTTAGTTCTACATTGAGGGTAATCATCCCCATTGGCGGCCTTTTACTATTGTCATAGGCTGTGACTGTGATTGAGGAGGGCATGAGTTGTTCTTCATCAACCCCACATGCTTGGAGAGTACTTGGGGAAATCACATTTATAGACGCGCCCGTGTCCACCAGGCATGGATCCACTGACACACCATTGATTTTTACCGCAATACACAACGCATATTTTCGAGCTTCCTTGGGGGCAAGCTCGTGATTATGGAACATGATGGGCGGTTGTGTATCGGTGGGCGTGAGGACTGCCGAGATTTTCTCCGCAGGGAGATCCTCATTCACCATGACTTTTTGGAGATATTCCCTTAAAGCTTCTTGATGAGATGTAGATCTTTTGATCAACTCGAGGATGGAGATACAGGCAGGCGTCTTATCCAGATGTTTCAACAAGTCATACTGGGTCCCAGGGATGGACTCTTCTGACTGCTCTTCCTTATCTTTCTCTGGCTGAGACTGTTCAGGGGCCTGACTATTCTGAGGAAATATTCGATGGAACATCCTTCCACTCCGGAGCACCATTGCTTGTGGGTCTTGCTGCACCTCTATGGTATTAGGTGTGGATTTTAACAGGGGTTTGAGAGGTAATGGTGAAGGAACAGTTGGTGGTATAGGGGTGATGACGGATGTAAAGGTTTTAATTAGGGGTTTGTTTGGTGGGGGAATGGTAGAGTGGTGGATGATAAGGGGCTTAGATGGTGGAGGTAGATTAGAAGTAGAAGGGACCTCGGATGAGTGGTGGATAATAAGGGGCTTAGATGGTGGAGGAGGAGGTTCAATGGAGGTAGAGGCGGATGACGCGTCATACGGGTAATGGGCGGTAAAGAAGTTAAAAGGTTGGGGTAGAGATTCAATAGAGGTAGGTGGTGAAGTAGAGAGATAAGAGGTAATGAGAGGGTTTAGAGGTAAAGGAGATGTGATAGATGGTATTGGGTGATGGACTGGTGGTGAATTGACGATAGGGGTACGAATAAGAGGGCGTGATGGCTGTGGAAAGGAAGAAGGACCAAATAGGGGTTGTGAGGGGATTGGGTGATAAGAATATGATGTTCGAAGGAGACGAGGAGGTTGATTAGTAACATGGCTGGTAGCAAGGACAGAGGTGCTTTCCAAATGCCAAGTTTGCTCTCTTCCAACTTTCGGGAAGGAGGAAATGGGATTAGCCTGGTGGTTAGGCTGTTGGTGCTCCGGAAGTGGATTATGGATGATGCCCATATTAGGCTGCTGTTGTGGGGCCTGCTGAGGTTGCTGCTGTTGCTGTGGTGGTTGGGGTTGCTGAGGCCTAGGCGGAGGTCTCCTGGCCTTCAGGGTGGCGATGTATCGTCTCATTTCATCCCAATCAATTTCACCCTGATCATTCATGTCATAAATGTAATCTTTGAAGTTAAAATAATTCTCAACCGTATGACCTGGTTGCCTGTGATAGACACAGTACCTAGAGGTATCAGCATTCGGGGGCCATATAAACTTTTCTTTGGGCAAAGTGAGTGTATTGGCAGCCATAAGGGCGTTGAAAATATCCGGCAAGGCTTCAGGCAATGGTGGATAATGGGCTCTTTTGGGTCCAATGGGCCTCATCTGTTGTTGTGGTGGGTCGTAATTTCCCGGAGGTGGAACTTGGTGATATTGAGGTTGGGGTTGTTGCTGTTGTTGTTGTTGGGGATAAAAAGCTTGAGGCATGTTGTTCTGGGGGAAGTTGTTCTGAGGGTGATAGAGAGGTGGGCCCTGTTGAAAGGGTGGTGAACCTTGCTGAAAGGGTGGTCGTGACATTTGACGAGGCCCAGGGTAGGCTGGCTGGTTGGGACTGCCAAGCACACTCACTTGCTCGTTTATGACGACCCCTTCAGTTGTTCCTCCTTGAACACCGGTGCCTGCTTTCTTAAACACCCTAGGCTTTGGGGGTTAAAACATATGCATGATGGGGGAATCTTTTAATTGGGTCTGGATATACCGGGCCCTCTCATAAAGTTCCTCCATCGTAGTAAGCTTATTCATGGCCAAAATGTGTCTAAACTGCGGGGTTGCATTAGACACGATCATTTTGACTTGCTCGGGTTCTGAAAGGGTATCCTTTACTTTATCGGCCAGAGACCTCCACCTATCAGCATACTGGACAAAATCCTCATCTGACCTCATTTTCTCAGCAACTAGGTCGGTGATAGAAAGGGCTGGACGGACCCTATCCCGGTACTTCTGAATGAATTTGGCCTTAACAACGTCAAAATCCTCAGCCTCACTCGGTTCTAGGGAATAGAACCATTCTAGGGCGGGACCATCCAAGGATCTGCGAAAAAGATAAGCCAGGGATTTTGGATCGTTCTGCCATGAGGAAGATTCATACATGAAATCCTTAATGTGAATAGAAGGATTACCCGTACCGTTATACCTACGGTATGTAGGCATTTCAGAGGGAGGGAGATGAAATGTGGGGAGAACTGGTAGGGAAATCTCAAGGGCAGACTTCCCATGTACCTCTTTCTTGAAATTTCGGAACTCCTCGTTCATTTCATTGAATTTGTTGAGGAGAGACTGAGTGAGGTCCTCGGCAGGTGGAGGTTGGGCCTGCCACTTAGGCTGAGAAGGCCTGCCAAGGGCCTGAGAAGGGAATCCTGAACCAGAAGGGTATGGTGGCCCACCAGTGGACGGACCCATCTGGGGTACCATATGAAGGGTGGCAGGGATCTGAGACTGTACGGGGAGGAACTGATAAGAGGCGGGCTGTTGGCTCGCCTGTCCTTGAAGTGAAGAAGAGGGGGCATCATGTACATGTGACGGAGATACAGCAGCCTGGAGCGGCTGTTGGTAGGATGTGGGAGCCAAAGTTGACTCCTGAGGAGGGGGAGATACAGACTTCCCCTTTAAAATGGCCTGAAAGGCCAGAAGTTGCTCAGGGCTGAGCTGGGTACTAGCGAGGGCACCCAACAGGGAGAAGATATCCTGGGGTGGAGCTACTTCCCGTGGAACAGCGGGGACCTCTTGTGAGGTCTCGCGGGAGGGGCCTGAGTCCATTGCATGGACCCGTAGGTCAGCTGACTGACCACGACCTGATTGATTCTCTTCGGAAGAGTCGTGAGCCATTCCTGTAATTTTACCAGAACGTAAATGCATACACTAGCAAACAAGTATCAGAGATTAACAGACAAGTGGATGATCTTACGCCATTTTTTTCGATTTTTGTTTTAACTTTTTTTGTGTTTTGATTTAATTAATTTTTTTGATTTTTCTTTTTCTTTTTTTTTTGATTTTAACAAATATAAAATTCACACTTAGTAGGAGGGACCCTAATTGCACTTTGTTTTACTGCCGTGTCAGCTAGGGGCACTCGTCTCACCACGAATAGGTAACTAACTCCGGGGTACTTCAGTGGTACAACCAACCCAGTGAACGAAGAGGGAATCCTTCGCTGTCGGGGACTTACGGAGGTCCCAATGGAGGAGATCCTAGTCCGTCGAGAGGAATTCCCGACAGAGAGTCCTTCCTTCACCGAGAGGGGTTAATCCTTAAATAAGTAAAAGAAAGAAAAGAAAAGGGGTAAATGCATGAAATGTAGTGCTGAATAAAAGATGTATAACACACAAATACTAGAGATAAACACACAAATAGAACAGAGATAATCACAATGATATAACAGAGATATAAAAGTAATAAACAGATGGAGTAGGATACAACTGTTCCTCTTTCCGAGACACGTAGATCACTTGAAAAAAAGAGAAAGGGGCTCTAAGGGTGCACGTAGTGCACGAGGGGAATGACGTAGCGCATGTGGGCGCAATAAGGAGGGGGGGCATGAGGGTGCCAAATAGAGGGGAACAAGGAGGGGCACACGTGGGTGCCAAATGGAGGAGGGCACACGTGGGTGCCGAATGGAGGAGAGGGGGCACACATGGGTGCTAAATGGAGGGGAAATGCACGTGGTGCACGAGACAACGTTAACCTCTCAAGTAACCACAAAGGACCGGGGGAGTGCACGAAGTGCACGAGGGGAGTGGGCGCACTTGGGCGCAATAGGGAAGGGCACACGTGGGTGTCGAAAGGAGGGACACACGTGGGTGCCAAAAGGAGGGACACACGTGGGTGTCAAAAGGAGGGGCACACGTGGGTGCCGAATAGTTTGTGGGTAACCAAAAAAAAGTAAAAAGCAGGTTCCACCGTGATCGCCAGAGATGTGAACGCGCCACGTGGTGGAAAGAGAGAGAGAGATGTGGTATTTCCCTCTCTCTTTAATAAAGGGTGAAAGAAATGAGGACAAAAATAATGGAAATGCGCGCTATAGTGGATATGGAAGAACGGTGGACAAGTACGACCTACAGATGACACTCTAATTGAGACAGAGAGAATTTAGACTGGCCGAACTCCGGTACGTGGCGGAGATAGGGGTCCGAAGACCCTCTCGCGCAAACTGAACCCCTTCCCGGTAGGCGTGACCCACCGTTCCGAGAGCAGCTTTTCAGATACCGAATTCGAGTCCTGGGACTCTACGTAATAGGAGTTGACAAACGGAAAGACACGTAGACTCGAAATTTGTAACGGTATATCACTCCTCGGACAGTTACAAGAACAATATGAATAAAAGCGCACCACCGCAGGACATTGGTCTTTGCGGGGTTTTAACAGGAATATAGCAATATGAGCAGTAATTAATATATGTACATATGGAAACCACCGCGAGACATTGGCCTTACGGGATTTTTAATGCAATATAAACAATACATATAAGTATATATATAAACCACCACGAGACATTGGCCTCTGCGGGGTTTTTACTATAACATAGATAATAAATATAAGTATATATATATATATAAACCACCACGAGACTTTGGCCTCTGTGGGGCTTTTATTATAACATAGATAATAAATATAAGTATATATATATATATATAAACCACCACGAGACTGTGGTCTCTGCAGGGTTTTCACTACGATATAGATAATAAATATAAGTATATATATAAACCACCACGAGACATTGGCCTCTGCGGGGTTTTTATTATAACATAGATAATAAATATAAGTATATATATATATATATAAACCACCACGAGACTTTGGCCTCTGCGGGGTTTTTATTATAACATAGATAATAAATATAAGTATATATATATATATATATATATATATAAACCACCACGAGACTTTGGCCTCTGCGGGGTTTTTATTATAATATAGATAATAAATATAAGTATATATAATAAGAAATAAAAAGGGGATCGAATAAACCGCCGCGAGATGTTATTCTCCGCGGGGTTTTAGAGCGATGATAGGGGAATGCTGAAATTAAATAGTTAGGGGTTAGAGAGTATGGTGCAGAAAATAAAATGCTGAAATGGAAACGGTCGCGGGAGGTGACCCACCGCACTAGTTAGGAATTAGATATACAGAAAGTAAACGACAGAAACCGCCGCGGGGAATAATCCTCCGCGCGGGTGAGGCCAAAGACAGAAGAAGATGATAGCTGCGGGAAGTAACTCTCCGCGGGTGTTATTAAAAACGAAGATGATCAAAATGAAGCGCGCGTTGGGAATTTTGTGATCGCCAGGGACCGAGGGTCCCGAGTGGATTGATCGCTTTCGCCCTTGACACGGGGTTATGCGGGCTCCATCTTCCTCTTCTTTCGACAGGCCGAAGAAGAGGGCCTTTAACTGGTTACCCCTACACAAAGAACAAACAGAGAAAAAAACAACTAGTTGGTGAGAATGACGGCAGTGTAATACCAATCCTTAGATAATAAAACTGTAAATAACATAAACGAACATGTACCTAGTTGGTGGTGTTTAAAACCCCTTTAGAACTAAAGGGTATGAATGTCATGATGAAATGCACAAACACAAAGACACTCACAAGCGAGGCCCTCTCGGAGAGAAAGACATGGCACATATGTTAAATGATGCATGCAACATGATTAATTGACTAAATAAAAATAAGAGAGGAGAGAAAAGCTTATCGGTGGAGGCCAGCGACGAGCTTTGAGAAGGGCTTCAATAGCACGAGCACAACGCGACCAAAGAGCTTCAGAACGGACTTCAGAAACTGATTAGGCCGAACATAATAACACACACACTAGCATATACATATGAATGATAAATATATTTATATGAACATTACATAGTCATATTAAAAATATTTAACATATGCCTACGTACAAACATATATAAATATATATGTAAGTTGGTCAAAATAAAAGAACATGAATTTGAGAGAGAAGGCGAGAAAGGGAGAGAGAAAACTCTTTTTATTATTATTTTCAAAGACTTTGTTTTAAAAGAAAGAGGATGAGATATATATGTATGATATATATGTGATATATATATATATGTGTGTGTGTGTGTGTGTGTGTATCATGTATATATATAATATATATAATTAATATATATATATACAGGAGAAAGAAAGAAAGAGAGAGGGCGAGAGAGGAGATGAGAAGGAGAGAGGGACGGAGGGGGCGTGTGAGAGAGAGGGAAAGAAAGAGAGAAGATAGAGAGGGGGGTATTAAATAAAAAAATAAAAGAAAAAGAGGGGGGGGGAGAGAGAGAGAGAGAGAGAGAGAGAGAGAGAGAGAGAGAGAGAGAGAGAGAGAGAGATCGCGGCAGGATGCCGCGAGAGAGAGAGAGAGAGAGAAAGAGAGAAAAAATGGGAGAGAGAGAGAGGTGGTGAGAGAGAAGAGAGGCAGAGAAAGAGGGAGAGAGAGAGGCAGTGAGAGGAGAGAGAGAGGTCGCGGCAGGATGCCGCGAGAGAGAGAGAGAGAGAGAGAGAGAGAGTGAGAGAGAGAGAGAGAGAGAGAGAACGGGAGGGAGAGAGAGAGGCAACAGGAGAGAGAGAGAAAGTTAGAGAGTGGGAGAAAGAGAGGGTGGGGAGAGAGGAACAGAGGGACGAGAGAGAGAGAAACAGAGAGGGAGAGGAGCACTCCACGGCGGCGAGAGGAAGAGAGAGGGAGAGGGGGAAGCTCGCCGCGGGAGAGGGAGACGATGGGGGAGAGAGAGGAGAAAGGCGGGAGAGAGAAATCGAGAGTGACGGGGGGGAGAAAAGGAAGACGGTCGGGGATGGCGAGCTGTCGTCGGACGGTGGCCGGAGATCGGCTGGCTCGCGGTGGTGGTGTGTGGCCGATGATGGCGGCACCGGTGGCAGGCGATCGCGGCAGGGGAAGCTTCACGACGGGTGCAACGGCATGGTGGGGTGCAACGTCCAGTGGAGGCGGTGACGCGGAGTGGCAGCCGCCGGCAGTGGAGCTCGGGGCAGCTCGTGGTGATAATGGCCGGTGAAGGTGGACGATGACGGAGAGATGGACAGCAGCGGCGAGGAAGCTTGGGGAGATGGCTGGCGTGGTGATTGACGGTGACGGCGGCAGCGGCAGCCGGAGGTGGTGCGGCGGCGTTGTAGGGGGGGCGTCCGGTCGAGACGGTGGCAAGGGTGGAGCTGGAGTGTGTCTGTGTGGTAGGGGGGCTGCGGGTGGTTAACAGAGGGAAAGGTGGAGGCGGCGAGGAGGAGAGACATGGGGGAGTTAGAGAGAGAGAGGTCGGTGGTGTGGGGAGAGGAAAAGAGATGGAGGGAGAGTTGATGGAGGGAGATGGGGGTGCTGGCGTGGTGGGTTAGCAGAGGCGAAGGGCTGCCGGTGGAGGGTGGTGTTGTCCGATGCGAGAGCTTGCATGCAGGGGCCTCGCAACGGCGACGTGGGCGTGCGCAGGTGGAGCTGGGAGGACGTCGGCGGTGGGATGCTCGCGATAGCGGAGATGGGGTGGTCCAGCGTCGCGGTGGTGGACGGTGCTGGGCGGCTAATAGAGGGGGAGTGGAAAGGGGGAGAGTTGTCTTCACGGGAGAGGGGAGGAGTGCTGCGGTGAGAGCTGAAGGGAATGAGAGAGAGAACGTGGGGGGTTGGCTATGGTGGTCCTGTGAGGGGTCGAGGGAGTGTGTGTGTGTGCCGTAGGGGAGGGGAATATGTGCAGTAAGGTGAGAGGGAAAGAAAGAGACGGGAGGTAAGGGAGAGTGTGTGCGCGTGTGTGTGTGTGTGTAAGGGAGAGGGTGAGAGAGCAGGGAGGAGGGGATTACGTGAGAGAGAGGGAAGAAAATAAGGGGAGAGAAAGGGACGTGAGGATAATAAATATATTATTATATTTTATTTGTTTTTTATTATTATTTTGTTTATTTTTATAGTTATCATATCTTTTTACTTTTTAATTAATATATTTATTTTATACATATAGTAATCACTTATATATATTTACAAAAATATTATTATTAAAGAAAATCAATTACATTTTTTTATGTAAACATAATTATACACACATTTTTTGATTTCATGTTCTCTTTTGTTTATTGATATATATATATATATATATATATTAATTTTCTCCCTCTCACCAAATAAATGTAATTTAATCAAAATTATGAAAATCACTCAAATAAAAGAAAATGTAAGTCACTTCAGGGCATTACGGTACAATATGAGATTTACTCGTCGTAACGTCAGAAACGGCGTGTCTACACCCCTGTAAAATCTCATCCTATCAGATTCTGGTAGAACGAGGGTTGACCCCAGGGGTCGACCCATTGTTCCTGGCAGCAGTTACCCTCTTCGAGGGTCGACCCCAAGGGTCGACCCATTCCGGTCCGACCTCCAGCCGCACTCTTTGACCACCGTTTCTTGTGCCCAAAGTCTTCCAATCCGAGTCTAACTTCCACAAAACACTCCACAAAATGTGGATCTGGTTCCCAAGCTGTCTTTGACTGTCCTAATCAATTAAATAAACCCTAGTGGCATTAAATAAATAGGATGAGAGGTGAGATCTGCATTAAGTTGATTGTGGTTCTAATTTGTGTGTGCAGGTTCGTAGCTGCAGCTCCTAAGCCCTCTTCCACCCTGCTCTGAAGCTGAAATCGAAAGGAAGAAGCTTGAATCAAAGCCCAAGATCATATACAACTAAAAGCTACATCTGAAATCAAGATCCAACCTCTGTTCGTGCTGCAATACTTCACACTTGCTCCAAGTTTGGTCTTCATCCTGCAGTAGCATCAAAGGACCTTCGAAGAAGAGAAAGGGGGAGTTCTATCTCTGAAAATCTTCTCTGCTCTAAACCCCTCAAGTACTTGTTGTTAAGTATTGAACATCTGATGTACTCTTAGAATTTCTTGAAACACTTTCATGTGTGTGTGCTCGTGATCTGTGA
Source organism: Amorphophallus konjac (assembly GCA_022559845.1). Classification (NCBI taxonomy): domain Eukaryota; kingdom Viridiplantae; phylum Streptophyta; class Magnoliopsida; order Alismatales; family Araceae; genus Amorphophallus; species Amorphophallus konjac. Next base: position 17,946,907 of record CM040124.1, read on the forward strand.
CACGAGAGTGTGTGTGTGTGTGTAGTGGCAAAGATAGGCGACTGTGTGTGTGTTGGCTATCTTTTCAGCGTGTGTGTGGCTCACGTCATAGTGGAGCATTAATCCTCCGTGTGAGGGGTGGATGTAGGGGACACACTCGTGAACCCGAACCACCTAAAAAATCTTGTGCTTCCATTGTGGTTTGGTTTATCGTTCTTTGCATCGAGTGGGCTACTCGCTTAGCTGAGCGATCTCTTGTCGTGCCATACCTCACTCACGACTTCTTTCAGTTCTCACGAGAGAGAGAGAGAGATCTTGTTTCGGTGAGATTGAGTGCTTGTTTGCTTTAGAATTATTTCTATTATATAATTGTTGATTTCTTTTGTGCATCTTTAGGTAAATAATTTTTATTGGCCAATCAATTCACCACTTCCCTCTTGATTGCCACCTTTCGGGACCCAACACCAAGGTTAGCGGTGCTTGCGAGTCTGACTGTCACGCCTGCTATCTGTCGTCAGGTGACAGAGGCTCAGCATGCAGACCCTGAGTTGCCCTGGATTCTGGCTATGGCTGATGTGGAGCTCGGCGAGGACGGTGCTGTGAGGTTCCGCGGTAGGCTGTACGTCCCAACCGAGGAGCAGGTTCGTCGTGCGGTGTTGCGCGAGGCTCATGGGAGCAGGTACATCGTACACCCGGGTGCGACGAAGATGTATCGGAACTTACGGAGGCAGTTCTGGTGGCCTAGCATGAAGAGAGATGTCGCCGAGTTTGTGGCCAGGTGCCTGACCTGTCAGCAGGTGAAGGCAGAACATCAGCGACCGGGAGGTACTCTCCAGCCCTTGGATGTTCCCGCGTGGAAGTGGGACCACGTGACCACGGATTTCGTGGTGGGATTGCCAAGGACTCCGAGTGGACATGACAATATTTGGTTGTTGGTGGATAGGCTGACGAAGGTGACTCGGTTTTTACCGGTCAAAGTCAGCTGGAGCGTGCCTAAGTTGGCTCGTCTTTATGTGGAGCGGATCATTCTGTTGCATGGGATTCCCATTTCCATCGTGTCGGATCGGGATCCACGCTTCACTTCTGGATTCTGGAGAAGTTTCCTGCGAGCTCTTGGCACGGATTTGGCATTTAGCTCGGCGTATCATCCTCAGTCAGATGGTCAGTCAGAGAGGACCATCCAGACCTTGGAGGACATGCTGAGATCCTGCTGCCTGGAGTGGCAGGGGAGTTGGATTCACCACCTACCGTTTGGTGGAGTTTGCCTACAACAACAGCTATCATTCGAGTATCGGTATGGCTCCTTATGAGGCGTTGTATGGGCGTCCGTGTCGGACTCCACTCGATTGGTTCGAGGTTGGTGAGCGTGTTTTGATGGGACCGGAGTTGATACAGCAGTGTGTGGATGTTGTGCACCTGGTTCATCAGAACATGTTGGCAGCCCAGAGTCGGTAGAATAGCTATGCTGACTGGAGGAGGCAGCCTCTCGCGTTCGCCGTGGGCGATCGTATATCCTTGAGAGTTCCTCCGATGAAGGGGGTGATGCATTTTGGACGGCGTGGGAAGCTGAGTCCCCGCTATATTGGTCCTTTCCACATCGTGGAGCGCATCGTGAGGTAGCTTATCGGTTACAGTTACCCCCTAAGTTGGCGTCGGTGCATGACGTGTTCCACGTCTCGATGTTGCGGAAGTATATGCCCGATGACTCTCACATGCTCAAGGATTCTGTTTGGCCCGAGGTGACTCCAGATCTTTCTCTCCCAGAGTTTCCAGTCCGCGTGGAGGATAGGCGAGAGCAGCGCCTGCTGAACAAGGTCATCCCCTTGGTTAAGGTGGTGTGGCAGCGGCACTCTGGTGGTGAGGTTTCTTGGGAGCGTGAGGACGAGATGCATCAGCAGTTTCCTTTCTTGTTTGGATGAGTCTTCCTCTTTCTTCCCCTTGGGTTGTTCTCAATTTCGAGGATGAAATTCCTTAAGGGGGGAGGGCTGTAATATCTCGGACCTTTCGGATCCTTCTTTGTGGGTCTCGGATCTGGTTTCTCAGAGTGTCCAGCTCCGTTGTGTCTAAAATTTCATTTCAGACATCTTTTGTGTTCGGATCGGTGCGATCTGGAGTTGTTTCGGAGGCCCGGAAGCGTTCCGCGGCTTTTCCGCGCCTGTTTTTCGATTACTGGTGTCTGCGTCGGTAATTCCTTCGGAACCTTGTTGCGGGTGAACCGGGTCGTTCACCTAGGCGAGAGTGGTATCATTGCGATCGGTGCGTTCCGAGGATCGCGGAAATGTAATTTTTGATTTTTTGCTATTTTCCAGAATTTTCAAATTTTCTATAAATACCTCCCTTTTTCTCTCTCTCCCACACCCTTCTTCTTCTTCTTCTTCCTCCCACCCAAATTTTCTATAAATGCCTCCCTTTTTCTCTCTCTCCCACACCCTTCTTCTTCTTCTTCTTCCTCCCACCGTGAGAACCGCCCCCCTCTCCCCCTCTCTTTCCCATTCGATCGCGGCGGGCCTCTCTCCGGCTGCAGACGGTGGCGGGGCGACGGCGCGGTTGCGTGGGCGGCTGCGAGGCGAGCTCGTGGGCGTGCGGTGTTCGTGGGAAGCGTGAAGGAGCGGGGTTTCCAAAAGCGTTCTTCGTGATTTGAACTCGATTCGGTGGAGATTTTGCTCCATTGAGGTAGGGGGACGAATCCCCATGCTCATCCCGTCATCCCCCGCGTTTTGTAGGCCGAATGGGAGCCGAGAGGGGTGTCTTTGAGCGGGTTTGGGCAAAAGCATGATTTTGGGAGAGTTCGCCCGATCTATGTTTTTAGGCCGCGATTCGGTGTTTTGATGGCTTAGAAGCATGCTAGGGGTCCCCAGGGGTCTTCCCCTTTGATTTCCCCCTCTCCTATGGAGGCATGGGGGCGTGGTTGGAATTTTTAGGCGTTTCACGCCGTTTCACCCTCGGACGGGTGTGACGGTCCTTCCAGTGACTGTCACACCATGTGACGCGCCTGGATGGGTGCATCACAGTCCTGTTTTCATCCAACTGGAGTCTGTGGGCTGTGACGGTCCCACGATAGACCGCCACAGGTGTTGTGACGCACCTGGGTTGGACCGTCAGGGACGTTCGACCGTTGGCTTTTGACCGTTGGTTTTTGACCGTTGGGGGTCAAGGCTTGTGACGCACCAGGCTCGGCGTGTCACAGCCTTGTGATGCCCCTATGTGGATGTGTTAGAGCGGACGCATTCCCACCCTGTAACGCACCAGACTTGGTCCGTTACAGTCTGTGACACACCGAGTGGCACGCGTCACGGTTTGTTCCTTCGTGCCTTGTGACACACCAGGCTGGGTGCGTCAGGGCCTGTGACGCACCAGGGTAGGCGCGTCACAGTCGTTTTTGCACCGAGGGTCTGACGCCCCTGTGTTGGGCTGTCAGATGGCTGTGACGGTCCAGCCTTAGACCGTCAGAGCCTGTGACGCGTCTAGAGTAGACCGTCAGGCTCAGGGTTGCCCCGGGTGGTTTGCAACCCCGTTTCTTTTCCGACCGTGGTCACCGTGCGACGGTGCTGGTACGTGGGACGGTCCTTGTACGTCGTCGGATGCGGACGTTGTTTTCCGTTGACTTGAGAGTCTACTCCCTAGTGACCCTCCACTAGTCGTAGCCTGTTTACCCGCGTGTGGTCCCACCAGGGAGTGGTGGAGAGGCTACCCTTAGAGACGATTTGTGGACTGGTTTGCGTCGTGCCCCACGTCTTGCAGCCAGAGTCCGGCTGATGGGAAAACCGGTCAGAGGGCCAGACCAAGGACGCGCGGTCTGTGTGTGCACACGTGGTTGGGGGCGGTTGGACCCACGCTGACGAGCGCGACCCCAGCTAGTCACTTGCTTTGTGGTTACTTGTTCGGTGTCCGTGCCTCTGATAGGAGCTACCACGTTAGACAGTTCACTTGCGGTGCGGTGTAAGACGTCAGGGGACGCTACCGACTGTGCTTCTAGTGGGAGGTACTCATGTCGAGTCGGGAGTGATAGACTGTCAGTCGTGCGACTTCGACTTTCGGGTTTTGTCGTGTTGACCGTGGTGTTCCGGTCATTCCACCGTGTCACGTGTGTTAATTTTCGTGCCGTGAGATCGATGTTTTATAGATTGTAGGGCTTGCCTTTCCGAGGTACTCGCTTACTGCTAGCGTAGCGATTTCTCCATTTGCGAGGTAGGGTTCGAGTGATCCCTACTGAGTCTTGTTCCGAGACTCATTCCATGCGTGTTTTCACCGTGTTTCAGGTGAGTCGTGGCCTCAGGGGAGCGCGTCTGAGGCTCAGCGTGGTTCAGGTGCCCAGCGTTAGTGCCAGAGGTCAGAGCCGGGGTAGGCCCCGTGTAGCTGTACTTTTCTTTCTTGTCTCTGTACTAGTTGTGGACTACTACTATTATTTATTTTATTATATCTTATGGACCATGTATCATGTAAACTGTTAATTTATTTCCTGCTTAAATATAATTGTTTAATTTCTGTAATTATTTGTGATACTTGTGTAGTCTCCACAACATCCTTTTAACCCTTCCGAGTCTTCGGACTCGTGGGTGGCGGTGCGAGTCTCGGGTTATCGGGCCTTCCCGGTAATCAGATTCTCGGGTCGTTACGTGGACAGAGTTGTTTCTTTTGTTTTGGAGCGAGTGAAGGAACGAGTTTTGACTCTATGCAATGTGAACTCACAAAATTCTTCCTTTTTGATTTTATTGGGGGGATGATAGATACCGCAACACCTTAGCAAGGTCATTTTGTACACAGATTTTTTGAGAGTATATAGCCTATACTTATATATATCCTTTTTTACTTTAATATAATATGTGGCACCAATCATTTTAAAAATATTTTTTTTTTTCGTTTCCCAATCTTGAAGAAAATCCTTGGTAGAAGCTCCAGAAGAAATGACATTCTTGTCTACCCTCTCAACTGTGTAATCTTACTTTCTTGGTCATCATCTTTTCCCTGGATCTTGCACTGGCGAAGGCCAGTGGGAAAAGGAGATGGATCAGAAAGAAAAAACTCCCTTTCATAAATGCACTCTTTGTTACCCTGAACTTCCAATGGAAGCTCTTGTTCTGATCTTGTAGATATGTAAATGATCCTCTGAATTCAATGAATGATTTTTCCCAATTTTTTTTTGTGACAACTAACAACTGATCAGGATTCTTGACTTGAGATAATTAAACTTGGGGAGGGTGGAGGACCAATGACCCCCTCCTTTTTTGTTCCAACTTCCAAGAAGTTTCTTGGTTGTGACTTCTAAGAATCTGTACAATGCATAATCTGCCCATTTGAGCAGCCTGGGCTTTTTAAATCGATGGTTAGTTTTCTCTTTATGTCAGTTTTCTTAGATTGCATGGCATTGGAGTGATGGGTGCCCGCATAGACTATAGTAGCCAGGCTGCATCCGACAACCACCTGGATTTTTCATCTCTAGGTGATTGCCTCAGGTGACTTACAGACTTTTGGTTGACATTCTCGCCTCCTACTGGTCATTCCTTCTACACTTAAGTTCCTGTAGTGTCTTCTATGTCTGTAGCCTCTCCCTTTTTGTTGTATACTACTATGTGAAAAGGATAAGGAAATTTTAATTTTTAGTCCTTAGAAACTTTCAAAATAGGAAAAGGCCTCCCTAATTCATCTATTTAGCCAAAACCCCCCAATTCTTCTATGTTACATGAAAAAGCCCATGTTGTATGTCTTCATAAAGTAAGGTCTAATTAGGCTAACTTAACCATGGTCTAACCTAACTTGGAAGGTAGAAAAAGACCATAACACCCGTGTCTTAGTGAGTGTCCACGTAGATAGATAGAGAGAGAGAGAGAGAGAGAGAGAGAGAGAGAGAGAGAGAGAGAGAAGCTTATAATAGGAGATATCATGGACAAACAGCCTAAGGTGTTGCCTGGCTTGTGTGCTTCCTTGCGGCACCTTGGATGTGACTCGGATCTTGCACCTCAATGGACATGTAGAGGAGTACAACCAACTGGTCACCGTCGATGAGATCCTCTGTGCCAACAAACCATATCCTAAGCAAGCCTGCTCCCAGGGTGTCATGCGCAGCATCCTCGTCATCTTCCGCAAGGCAGACCTCAAGTAAGGCAACATCTACTTCCTCATCCCGGAGTCATTTCTTCTGGAGAAGAATGGGGTCTCGCCCTCTAGCGTTGGCACCCCAGTGGGCCGAAGCTACTCTGAGTAGTTGGGGATGATGGTGCTATTCTGGTGCATGGATGAGAACCCGTCACTCCATCGATCATCGTCGGATGCACCACCAACGGCCCCACCTTGGGTCCACATGTGCTCCCATTAACACCCAGGAGGCCATCTTAATTGGAGCCATTTGGAAATGAATTGATCGAGGGGGCATCGTACATGGACGGTAATGCCGGCTTATGCTGTCTCTCACCGCTTGAGAGGAGGGATGCAGTGGCTGAGCGGTGGATTGTGGTGTTGAGGGTGCCATAGAGGGGCAGTGATGGCGATGTTGTGACCCATGGAGTACACAGTGAAGTTCGCAAGGAAAAGCATGACAGAGACCATGACGGTGGACGTGTAGGCAAAGATGTGGTTGGAGAGCCAACAGAGCGAGGCAGACCATAAGGGTGGGCGTACAGACCTCCTGGAGATTATCAGTGTCACCCTTGGTGATCTCACCGTAATCCTACTTGGGAACCGTCGGCCAAGCTGTCAGATCTGCTTGTTGGTTACGAAGATCACACGGACAATGTCGGAGCAGCTGGCGAGGTCCCATGCCTCTAGCTGTCGGTCTTTTCTCAGCATCTCTAGGTCCGCTAGGAAAGTCATCACCAGACCCATTGGATTGCAGATGATTATCTTGTCGTAGGATGGTGGCCCCCCGACCCTTCCTCCGGAGCCGGTAGTTCGCAGCCCACGTCTTGAGGAAGTGCGTCGACACGGAGCTGTCAGCGATAAGGTGTTGCGTTGTGACACCGTGCACGTCGCCCACGCCAGGAAGAGTGTGACCTACGGCACCAACACTGGCGCCTGCCTACCACTTGCCCATGGTAGCAGGAGCGGTGGCATTAGCGGGTGCAACCAGGCACCGTCTTGCTCGTGGTTCCCCACCAAGTAGTGAAAGTTGTTGTTGCTCTCCACCACCCTGAAGGCCACTGTGTCGGGTGGGAGGGCGTCGGTTGGGGGGGTCTCCCTCTTCGGCACTGGCACTCCCACCCAATGGAGAGAGAGAGAGAGGGGGGGTGCCGGTGGTAACCGTGACGGACAAGATGATAACAAGTCTGGACGTATTCACCTTCGGAGCTCTCGTGCTCGAGATCACCTATGAGAAGATGGTAGAGACTCACGGGCCATCAGATTAGGTGCGCCATGAGGTAGTTCTGCCGGACTGGGTGCTACAGTGTTGGGGGAGAGAGAGAGAGAGAGAGAAGTGGGAGGGTAAAAAGGAAAAAAAGTTAATAGGAGTGGGGGATGTGATATTACTAAAAATAGAATGGTATATTCTATTTCCAGACGTAAGTTAAAGAGAGGGACTTAAAATTTGGGGGGTTTTGGTTACATAGATAGATCAGGGGAGTAGTTTTTTAATTTTAGAAGTTTTAAAGGTTAAAAACTAAAAATCCCAAAGGATAAGGTTCATGAAGTGAACCATCAGTCAAGGTTTGCCGACCCGGCCGACCATCACTCAAGGTTTGCCGACCCGGCCGACCCGGTCGACCCGGTCACTGCGCGGGACGGGTCGGGTCGGTCGGGTCGCACAGCGACCCGGTCCGCTCTCTCGGGCTCTCGGCGCGTGATTTTTTATTTTTTTTAAATCCTTAATAATTTTTTTTGAAAGATTAAATGTTATATATATTTAAAAATATTAGAATGTAGAATTTTTTTTATGATAATAGATCCATACTAAATTACACATAATTAATTATATAAAAATTACATATTACACCGCTTAATTAAACATCATATTATATATAATACATAAAAATTTATTTAAATTACTTAATATATTAAAGTAAACAGTGACATAATAATGACATTCATTCATGAAGTATAAAATACAAAAACTCACTAATCCTCGTCATCTGTGAAGCCCGAATCCCAAAACTCACTCATCCTCCTCATCTGTGAAGCCCGAATCCCAAAACTCACTAATCATCGTCATCAGTGAAGCCCGAATCCCAAAACTCACTAATCCTCGTCATCAGTGAAGCATGAATCCGAAAACTCATCATCAGATTCATGAGACTGATCACCCGTATAATCTAACTCTATCCTAGTGGGTGGAGGTACATGTGGGTGAGACTGAAAATATGTAACCATCTGCACAAATGATGGGTCGTGTGCTGCGGTGGAGGGTACATGAAAATCTGTAAAAAAAGTCCTTACTACATCTATAGTTTCAATTCTATCATGTGCGACTGGTGCAGGTGCTGGTGCTGCTCGAACTCTGGACGTGGAGGAAGATCCTGCTCCGCCCTGTGCTCGTGGTGAAGGTACACAGGACGTAGAAGAAGATGTTCTGGGTATGCTACGAGAACCATATCTATCCTGTAACTGTGTCCAAAAGGAATGTCGGACATCTCCCGGAACTCGGTCGCATGCACGAACATCGCGTCCCACTCCCGCAAGGTGCTCTGCAAACCTGTGTATGCCGGTGACGCGATGTTCGCAGTATCTACAGTGCACATGTCCATCACCCTCAACAGAGTATCCATGCTCCCACGCAGGGTGACGTCGTCCGTCCATGATGACCTGCAAATGATGTAAAAGTTTACATTAGTGATTTCAATGATAAGTATAGAACTCTATATATGAAGAAATCTACAATTAATTATTAGTTAGTTATAAATATAACCAAATGATACATACTAATTAAGAGTATGGACCCAAACTGGGTCGGTGCCCATCTCCAAACAATTTGACATTAAATGTGATCCGCAGATAGGACAGATAGTCTTCATAGCGCATTGAACCTGAATAGTTCTCCCAGTACATGCGTGCGTAGTATTTATACTGCTGCGAACCTTGTGCGTACACGACCTCTACTGGCGTAGCTGCGGCATAAGAATATGGATACGATGGGAAAAATGAACTACTGTTATCTGAGTCGCCATGATATATCGGCTGCTGTGGCCATGACCGTCCATACGAGCTTCCAGATCCCTGGGAGTCATGTGTGCTCATGCTCTCAAAATCAGACAACATGCCTTGATAGCTGGTACTGTCTACAACTGAACTTCCATAGTAGGGATCCCAATTATCAGCTGCCTGTCTCGTCCCTGCTGGTGGAGCACCGTGGTCCTCATCTTGCGTGGCATGTGTGAAGTGCTGCTCCTCTGTCCATGCGGCATGTTGACGGCCCCCACGACCTCTACTATGACCACTGTTGTACTCTCTGCCACCAGCACTAGTATCCTCACAACGACTCGGTTGACCACCTTCACCACCGCCACCTCCATGGGATGACGACACTGTCGGTGTACTATCATCATCGGAGTCATGACTCCTACTGATGCGTGGCTCAATAGAGGGCTCGGGAGTGTCGTCATCTGCATTGGGATCTAATGTCTCCATGTCTGCAATATCTATCGGATTTAATGGTGGTCCCTTGTCCTTCTTGCTGGTGAATAATGTGGTCCATGATGATTTTTTCTTCTGTGGAGCAGGGGGCGGGTTACCTGCTGCATGTTGTGTCCCTCTAGATGTCTGAGAAGCAGAAGCCTGGTTAGATAATTTTTTAACTTACTTTCTATTGTGTAAGTCTGTACGTATACCTGAGACGACTGATTGGGTGCCTTAGATGTTGAGCGTCGTGGCGCAGCAGACTGAGATGGTTGTTTCGATGCTACCGAAGACTACACAATTAAAAGAATAATATATTCAATTACCAATGAAATACAACATATAAATGTAGAAATGACAATATAATTTCACCTCTCTAAATGAGGAACTCCCCCTAGCCTCTCTTGAAGTGGATAACCTTCTTGGTTCCACAGATATTGAATGCCGCGGTGCAGCAACTCGGGACCACTGTTCTCCCTCAATGTCGTCATTTGTCGGACTGACCTGCAATATATTTCTTACATCATCATACATCAATATATGACTACGTTATCTAATAAAATTTTTGATTTGATTTTCATGTATTAATTCACCTGAGGTGGCTCTTGACGTTCAATTGATGGAGGTTGCATCAATCGCTCCCATGTTGTATCATCGTACGCATACTATGTGTCTCCACCCCCAATGACGAGGTCTTCATCTAAATTAACTTCATCATCACGTCCCGTTGCTGACTCATCACCACCCAACTGCACATGGATGTCATCTTCCTCCCCCACTGCCTCTTGTATAGCTGATACGAGAAAAGTATTAGGCCGTGGTGTCTCGCCAGGTTCTTCAGCCTCCTCGTCCAATTCTGCCTCACCACGCTCGGTTGTGGCTCTTGCAACCCATGCTACCATAGGGTCATCATCGTCTCGCAAGTACACAGCATCCGTTGGGTCGTAATCTCCCTCTCCTCTCCTTGTATCCATTTGCACATACCGGACCTTTAGCCTCATGTTGTAATGAACATACACCATTTTGTCTAGCCTGCGGTGTGTCAGCCTATTCCTCAGCTTAGTATGCAAGAAGGAGAATGTCGACCAATTCCGCTCACACCCACTCGACGAGGATGTTTGCGATAGAACTCTCATTGCGATCTTCCTTAATACGGGTGCACTTGTGCCGTAATTTAGCCACCACTTAGCTGTGTTTAAGACAGATCACGTACAATATAATAATTAGATGTAAAAATTACTTCTCGAGATATAGAAGGTACATTGTGAAGACACATTACCTGGGTCGAGTCTGTCATGACTGGTCACGGCATTAGGTGTCGCAAATGAACCAATTGCCTCTCTAAATATTTTCATCTGCATTATCAAAAAATATTAAGTGTATATTTCATTTCATATTCTCAATGCTAAAATATCCAAGTATACCTCATTCAACGCATCAGCAGCATCTGTTGGGGTGAAAGATAATCGGTTTACCACAATGTTGACCGATTCTATCAACGTATCGTCATAAGTAAGACCCCGAGCATATTGGAAGGCCGGATGTAGATAGTACGCTGCAATCGTAAGACAATGAATTATATATTAGTATCAACTGAAAATCACAGCTCATTTATTGGACGAGAATGTAAGTGTTTACCTGCCATGTGAAGATCGCGGCTCATTTATCTGTCCCATCTGTCCTCCACAATCTCTAGAATGGTGGGTCCATATTTTTTGGACGTTGTAAGGATCTTCCGCTTGGCAGCTTCTATTTTGCTGTACACCAACCCCATGGTTGGTACTCTATCCCCATCCACACATCGCAGTACCTCATACAGTGGCTCTATCAATGACACTAATACCTTCACTCTATCCTAAAAATTCGAGGTGTTGACAATCCCCTCGACCTCCGCCCCTTCACGTGAAGCAGCAAAAGAGGAACTCAGCCAGGTCTCACCTCTAAACATTTGCTTCAACCCATCCTTGTGCTTCAGTAGGCTCTGCAATGCGATGTAGTTGGTGGCAAATCGTGTGATGCCAGGGCTCAACAGTTCGCCGCCACAATGCTTCCTCATCCTTGCCAATACAAGTGTGTGGTTGTAGATATATTTCGTAATTTTTTGTACCACCTCGACCACAGATTTGACCATACGAAGCTGCCCAATCTCCTTCAGCATCAGATCTACACAATGTGCTGCACAGGGGGTCCAGAAAATGTGCCGTTTTTTCTTCAATAGCTCCTCCCCAGCCTTCTTATAGTTCGACCCATTGTCAGTCACCACTTGCACAATATATTCCTCCCCAATCTCAGTTACCACTTGCGTCATCAATGACAAAATATATTGGTGACTGTGAATTTGACCATACGCATCCACTGATTTGTGAAAAAATACCTGTCTGTCACAATAAACAAGGAAGTTGATCAGGCTAGATTTTGTGGTACCTGACCATCCATCACACATCAGTGTGACTCCGTACTTTGCCCATTTCTGCTTGAATGAGTCAATGTAACTCTTGATCTCAGCAACTTGTTCATCAAGATATACGCCGGCCAATTCTCTCACTGTAGGTGGCTGAACGTGTAGCCCAAGGACCTGTGCTTCCTGAAACATTGGCTTGTAGTAAGGGCTATTGGCTGCATTGAAAGACAGACCCGCGTGGTGCCACCATTTTGCAACAGCCTGACCAAGTTTCCATTTAGGTCCCTTCTGGCCATATGCATCGTCCATCCTCGTTTGCTTGCCATGCTCTCGGGATAGTGCACCGGGCTCCACATCTTCAATATTGATCGATTGTGTCCTTTTTCTTTGTGTCCCCGAGTCACCAGTCAATAAACTCCTTATGCCTCATGGTTGTCGAGTCGTAGATGAACCACCACTCCCTGATGTTCCGGTCCTCGCCGCCTCGTGACTACGGACTCCCGTCTCCTCGGAATGTCTTGACTCTTCCCTTCTCTGACGTACTGCCTCACGAAACTCGGCTACGTATGGATCGTTCACAGTGACATACACATTAGCCTGCTCAGTACGTGCTTGTTCGTCTTCGTCAGTGGGTGTCCATGCACATTCCTCATCGTTGCTGCCGCTTGCTATTCCGCTCACTGCCGCTTGATCCATTTTCTTCTTTTTTTCCTTTTCTTGCATCTCAGCTCTCTTCTCCCGCAGGTGCCTAGCCATTGCAAGTTTCACATCTCTAGGCACATCGGTACACCCAGCAACCTCAGAGTATCCTGCCCCGGCTCCTCGTGCCAAATGCTTCTTCAACTGAGACACCCCTCCTCCCCGGTGTTCTATTTTACAATAGTTACAACGCCAACACCTACGGTTGCCATCCAACAAAACTCCGTGTGACCATCCAATATCATTTGTTCGTTCCTTAGGAGCCATAGAGTGCTATCTCCTAAAATTAAGAAATACAAATTATAAAAATATATTATTTCCCATCTACAACTAACAATGAAAATAATTTCATTATTTGCCTACTATGCAAGACTAAATTCAATATTTAATACATCTTAATATATTTTAGTTCTAAATAATATCATTATTTCTAAAACATACATATAAGGTTAATATTTATAATTAATACATATACATTAACTTTAAAATTATTTATCACTAATTATATATTTAAAATTACATCTCTAATTAAATTACATTATACATATAAATTATAAACATCTCTAAGTAATTTACATTATACATATAAATTAACTTTAAAATTATTTATAAAATATTCAACACTAAATTTATATTTACATTAAAAACATGTCTACTTAAATTATATTTTACAATTAAATTAACTAATATACATTATGCATTTAAAAATATTTTACATCTACAACTAATAATGATATTAATATCAGTAATTCTACAACATGCAAGACTAAATTTAAAATTTAATACATCTCAATTAAATCTAATATTCAAACATGAATTAAATAACACATCAAAAAATAAATTTATTTCTACAATATGAATTAAATATTATTTATATTATTTCTACAAAATGAATTAAATAATACATCATAAAAATGATATTTCTACAACATAAATTAAACATAAATTATATTATTTATATAACATGAATTAAATAATACATTAAAAATACTATTAAATAATCTAATAAAATTTTTTCCTACATTTTTTTGATTAAGAATAAACTAAAAAAATATTTTTTATTCTATTCCCCCCCCCCCTCGCCCCTGACTGGGCATGGCCGAGCCCCCCATCCCCCCCCCACCCTCCCCCACCCCCTGATGGCAGACGCCCCCCCTCCACCCGTCACCCTCCCCCCCACCTCCCTCCCCGCCCCCCCACCTGCGGTGGTGCAGACGCCCCCCCCCCCCCCCCCCCACCCCCCCGGTGGCAGACGCGATCCAACCCCCCCACCTCCCTCCCCGCCCCCCCCCCCACCGGCGGCGGCCAAGGTGCAGACGCCCCCCGTCCCCCCCACCTCCCTCCCCGCCCCCCCACCGGCGGCGGCGGTGGTGCAGACGCCCCCCCCCCTCCACCCCTCACCCTCCCCCCCACCTCCCTCCCCGCCCCCCCCATCGGCGACGGGATCCGCCTGGCAGACACCCCCCCTCCCTCCCCCACCTCCCCCACCCCCACTGGCGCCCCACCTTCGGCCAGATCCGGCTGGCAGACGCCCCCCTCCCTCACCCCCACCCGCACCGGCGATGGGATCCGGCTGGCAGACGCCCCCCCTCCCTCACCCCCCCTCCGGCCAGATCCAGCCCCCTCTCCCTCCCCAATTAATTCAAACAAAAAAATTTAGGGCACCTACCTCTGATCGCCGGTCGTCGCCGCCGTCCACCGCCGTCCTCACCCCCCCTCCGGCCAGATCCAGCCCCCTCTCCCTCCCCAATTAATTCAAACAAAAAAATTTAGGGCACCTACCTCTGATCGCCGGTCGTCGCCGCCGTCCACCGCCGTCCGCCGCCGCTCTGCACCGCCCACACCCGCCGGCCACCGCCTTCAGCCCGTTGCAGATGCCAGAGACGCCCACACCCCGGCCCGCTAAATGGGTGGCCCGGCACGTTCGCGCCGTCCCGCACGTACCACGCCTCGACCCTCTCCGGTACACTGCGGGACGCACGGGACCATGCGGTCCAGTGCGTCCCGGCCACGACCCACAGCCCGTGCGACCCGGCGCCTGCCTGGGTCGGGTCGGGTCGTGCGGGTCGGGGCGGGACGGCAAACAATGCCATCAGTTGACATATAAAAACATTGATAACATGAGTCGTCTACGGCAGTTTGGTGTGAGAAGTTCGTAGTTCGTACTTTTGTGTGAACAAGGGTGTTGACTTGTGTTGGCATTCGTGCATTGAAGCCGAGGAAGTGAACATGTATAGTCCGTTTGAAAAATGAGCAGGGGTATCGTAATCAATTTCTAAGGGTCGAAGGATCGATTACGATATCCGAGGTCGATTAGACGGGCATATGTGAGGGGGAGGTGAGGGGGGAGACGGGGCCCACCTACTCCCCGATTGTGCTAACCAACAGACAAGTCAGTTATCAAAGCGGCCCATATGATTTTTCTTAGATAATTTCTCCGTGGCCCACCCCCTTCTCTTGAAGTGTTGCTAGTTAAGCTCCCTAAAATGTGTGTTGTTTAGTAGTTTGTTAACGATATGTAGTCACATTTTTTCATTTTAAGGATCTTTTACGTATTGCATATTGCACGTACTCCTGAGCTGTTCATGTTGTTTAATAATTTGTTAACGATGTGTAGTCACATTTTTTTATTTTAAAGATACGTTATATATCGCACGTACCAGATTACAGTAATATATGATTGATGTGTGATACGTCACCATTGCATTAATTATATTTTTATAAATATTATATATTTTATTTTATGACAAAATATACTCAATAGTTCATTTGGTTGGAAATCTATTTTTTTCATTTTTTAAGAGATTGAAACGGAAAAAAAATTAAAAAACATGTGACATTAGTAAGATTAGAATCTTAAACGTCTTATTTAAATCACATACCAACTAACCAACTGAGTTAATAAATTATTTAAATATTTTTACTCGTAATATATATATTAAAGATCCTATTTCACGACAATACGTAATGATACACAACGATATCAAATTATACCATCCTCTGTCTTGATAAAAGATCGATATAATCGATACAATCAATTTATCAAACATAGACATCGATAGCCATCTGTCCATGTTGATATTGTGTGACGAGATTTTTGTGCGATACACAAGTAGCAACGACCCGAGATTCTTATTATGGCTCATGTGTCTTAGTCACTCAGTTTATCTCCGTGTGATTACATTCATCGTCCTTCGACACTTAAAAATTTGAGGACGATTTTTTTTGATGTAAGAGAGATTGACGAAAAATGCGACTCGGACGAATATGAAGTGAGACTCGTGACATCGGACGATGAGTTTGATTGGGGTGTGACATGTAGGCGATATTGATGCCGATGTTTATAGACATATCAAGTTATTTTTTATTACATAAATTCATTTTAATTGAGTCTAATTTAGAGTTAAAAGAAAAGTTGGTTATTTTTTTAGGTTATTTTATTAGATTTGAAGTATAACGAGCCTCACATATTTGGGTATTTTTTATACTTATTTGAGTATGTATGTAATTTTAATTTATAAGATAAATTTTATAAAGGTCGTTGGTCTAGGTCGACTATAAAAATTTCATTGTAGTCCAAATTTTAAATAATTAACGGTTGCCCAAAAAAAAACGATTTGGCAGCGACGCTCTCCTCTGTCCCGAGAAGGCACGTTGCGAAACCGTAAAACCTTCGGTGCGAAGCGCAAGGTCTTCTTCTTCCTTCCCCCGTCTCTTTCCTCTTCCCGCCCTCCCTGTTCTCCGTCTTCTTCTTCCTTCGTTCTTCCTCTCCTCCCCTCCCTCTCTATTCACCGTACGACCCAGCAAGCCTCCACCATTCCCCTGCGTCTTCCTCTTCCCCTCTTTCCTTGCCCTGCAACCCCACCGCCGCAGCGGGGATTCCCCAGCCACCTCCGACCCCGCCGGCTAACAGCAGCAGCAGAGGCGCGGCCGCCACAGCCGGCCGACGTCGCCGGCCCACCGTGCAGAGGCGCCCGCGAGTCCCCCGCGTGCCGTCCGCCTTCCGCACCTGCCGGAGGTACCCACGCCGCCGCTCTCTGCCCCCCTTCCCCGCCGTCGAGGCCACACCGGAGGGAGATCGCCCAGACGCCATCGCCGCCGCAGAGGACGTCTGCCTCAGCCGGAGGCTGCTCCACCTGCGAGCAGGGCGTCGGCCCTGCCTCGTCGTTTCGCCGGTTCCGCCAGCAGCAACAGCAGCCCTCCTCCACCCCGGCCTCTGCTTTCTTAGTCCCTCGCCGGCGCCGCCCTCCTCCGTTGGGTCCGCCTGGGCCCGCGCACCACCACGGCCCATCCCCTGTGGCCTCCTGACACAGGCACCGCCCTGTGCATCCCGCCGGCAGCCTCGTTCTTGTCTCCCTCTCTCTTTCTCTCCGTACCGTCTCTCTCTCCTTCTCTCTCTCTACAGTCGCTCTCTCTTCTACTCTATCTCTCTCGTTCTTCTGTCACATTGTAGCAAAGTCTGAAAAAAAAAAGAGAGCATCACAAAAAAAAGAAGGGCAAAGAAAGAAGGAAAAAAAGAGATGAAGAATATTGCTTTAAAAAAAGACAGCAGGAAAAAAAGAACAGAAAAATAGTACAAAAAAAGAGAAGAAATTGCGTACTCGTCTCTGTCCCGCATCACACTGCCATGGAGATCCCAGGTCGTCTCCCCGTCCTCTTTCCCTGGATTTTGTCGTCAATGCTGGTGGGGGCGGTGGTGACTCAGTCGCCGGCGTTCAGGAAGTTCCTGGACTCTGCTGACGGTGCGAACGATCTCTCTCCTTTTTGTATCTCTCGATCACCTCTTTCGGCATCTCCACACTGGTTGTTCCCCGCTTACTTCTTTCCTTATTTTATGCATCTAAGCTTCCGGTTCTTCGAGTTCGGAATAGCATTGGTGTATCTTTCATGGGATGATGTTTGATCTCTACATGTCGACCTTCTGGTGAAAAGTGGATGCTAGTTTTTTTTTTCCATCCTCAAGGATGTAACAATGAGTTCTTGTTCCATGTGTGTGGTTATTCGGCGATTTTTTTAAAAAAAAAATGGTTCCCGTTCAGACACCATCCAATCTAAGTTCATAAGCGTGGGAAAATGCTTTCATTTCATGCACAGCTTTGTGCTCTTGGGACATCACTTTTAGTTTAGACCTGTGGACATGTTCTCAGGCGTGTGCATTCTCCAATATGTTGGACTCTTTGTAGGGCATTTTACTCTCCCTAGTTGTGTTTCTTTTATCACCCTTGGTATGCACAAAATTGGAGACACTCAAGCCTTTATTTATTTATTATATTCTCCCCCATTTCAGCCCAGGACCCATCAGGACTTAGGCTATCGAACCCACTTGTTGGATACGATGGGAAAATCTATGCCTGCTGCACAAGGAATCTTTTTGCATTTGAAAGCAATGGCGAAGTTGCATGGATCATTCCTCTTAACTATTCATGCCGCATGGATATAGCCCCAGTTAGTGATGAAAGAGGAAAGGTAAACCGTAAGCCAATATCAATGCATCTTTTATTTCAAAATTGGATCATTCTGTGAGTTTCATCACATGATGTACTAGTTCACTTTTCTCAAGAATTTTTGATGCGAAGAGCATTTCATCTCATGTTATTAACAACGTCAAGATTCATTTGTAATGATTACCATATGAATCGACTTACAATATTGAAAAGAAAGACACTATTAGATTGCATTCTGTAGGTAATGACTCAATGAGGGCCAGCTCTTGACAGGTATTCTTGATAGCAGAGGATAGAGTTCTGAAAGTCAAGCCTTCAAATATTGGAACTTCAGAGCCTGTGGTTGAGATTTTCTACGGTCCAAACTCAACTATTGAAGGATCTGGTGAAATTATTGGGCTTGCCATTAGCATTTCAATTTCTGCTCTTTTCATCACTGTAAAGGATCGTGCAGTTTTTGCGTTCATGCTACGTGGTACCCTACTATGGAGTGCTGGACCTGTGCTTCATCGGTTTGGTTATCCTCAAGGCTGCAAGAACAACATGGCAGATTGTTTCTTCAACTCAGCCCCTGTTGTGGATCAATGTGAAGGAAGTCTTTATGTAAGTTCTTCTCTAGCCCCAAAACTTATTCAATGGCTTTAGTTTTCTTGTCAAGCTTGTCATGATATCCTCTCAAAGAAGGCATGTCCAAGAAAATCAATCTAGCAAGAATTACTGTAGAAAATATGTGAAATTGAGGACATTTTGCTTGATTGTTCCAATAGCAAATGAAGCCTGGTCATTATTATGTACTTGAAGTTGAATCTTCTGATCTTTAACCAAACAGTAGCTTTTTGCTGAAAATTTAATGATAGATGACTTGCTTTTCTTCATTTGAAGACATGCCTAGACATATTTGATATTACAACTAAATGGCTTGCCCGGCTAATTGCCATTTTTCTCCAGTCCTCTTAATGGACAATGAGCTTCACTGTACCCTGGCAATCATTTTATAATTCTACTTGTTTATATATGTAAACAAGTTTATAAGAGAGAGAGCACTATGTAGTCAGAGGCGAGAGGCACCCGAGATGATCAAGAGGTCATCTTAGCCTCAAATGCCTAGGCGATGGTCTAGGTGTACGAGGTGACATTTTTAAAATATATTAAATGAATCAGATATATTGTTAAATATGTCAACAACACATATATAAAATCGATAAGATTGATAAAATTCATCCATTTATATGTGAGATATAACTTAAGAACCTACCAAATTCACAAATATCTGGCCTCGTATTGCGGATCAACCTCATCGCCTAGATAAGCACCTCAAGTGCAACCTCATCGCCTAGATAAGCACCTCAAGTGCCTTTGATGTGTGAAAGAGACAGAGGGTTTTAAAAGAAAAAAAAGAACACTAGCCTTGGAAGATTGTGTAGACAGTAATTTTGAGAAGATAATATTTGCCAGGAAGACATTAAATTAATAACTGAATAGTGTTTTTTAAGTGCCAACCAATTGAAGGAGATAGTAGTCTTCAGGAAGCATTTTTGACGCACTACTATTCATGATTTTGATCACAAAAGATTAATCACTTTTCCTCAATTTATGGGTTTTTTGAAGGATTGATTAAAGTTGCATTGCTCCAATTTGCCAATGTCAGAGATATGGGTTGTCTTCACCACCATGGTTAAGGAACCAAAGAACACACTATCATCTCAAATGAGAAGAAAACATGGCTATTTTCATGACTTCCAAGCCATCCATCTTCTCTTTGGAACCCTCAAGTGCTGATTGTTGAAAATCATAGTTGTCAAGGCGACAAGGCGACCAAGGCGAGCTTGGGGTCCTCGAGTGCCTAAGCGCTTAGGCGCCTGCCTAAGCGGCGCTTAGGCGTGAAGTTCATAAAAAATGTCATAATTAATATACACGTAATTTTTATATATAAATTAATCATGATTATTACAAATATGGGAAACAACACTAGTATGAATATAGAAATAAAAATTAATAGAAATGACATTGCAATAAAATATCAAAATTTATTTTGAGATAAAATTAATAATTAAGACATACAAAATTCTAATTAAAATTTAAAATACTTTATTAACAAATTAACCCCATTATTAATTGAAAGGGGGGAAGACAGGATAGAGAGAGAGGGACTGAGAGAGATAGTTGCGAACTGTGTGTGTGAGAGAGAGAGAGAGGAGGAAGGGTGGAGGAAAGAGAGAAGGGGGCAAGGGTAGAGAAGAGATAGACAGACAGAGAGAGGGGGTAGGAGAGAGAGAGGGTGGGTCTCACTGTGAGTGTGAGAGGGAAATAGAGAGAGAGTGTGTTAGAGTGTGAAGCCCGAACTCGCCATCGTGCGCCCTCGCACGCGGATCGACCTGCGCGGTAAGGTCGCGGGGGTCAAGGGGGCAGCGCCCCTTGCGGGGGTTTCCGGGGGCGGAGCTCCCGGAAGAAAATTTCTATTTATAACAGGGGAGAAGAGGGAGATGAAGTTAGCAGGGGGGCGCCTAGGCCGCCCAAGCGGCGCCTAGGCGGCGCCTTTTTCAGGCTGAACAAGGCGTAGGGGCGCCTTGTCCCCAAAAAAATGCCTGCCCGCCTAGGCGCCGCTTAAGCGGCGCCTAGGCGGGCGCCTTGACAACTATGTTGAAAATAAATTAAGATTGAGGAGTGGAATGGCAAAAATCATTATAAATCGATTGCTAAAAGAAATTTAGGGAAATGAAAGTGTGTTTTCAGCACGGTATCATACTTTATATCTCCTTCATTCTTATTGGCTTGCAGACGTAAAAAGTAACTTGTTTTAAAAGTAAATCTGTCCTACAAAAGCATAGAATAGTGGGCTTCTACTTTTCACATAGCCATACAAAATCTGCTTCATAATTTCTGACATTTCTCCTAGTAAGTCTTTTTTTTTTTTGGGGGGGGGGGACTTTTTGAACCTGCAGATTTCCAATACTGAAGGACAATTATATGCATTGTACACTCGCTTTTTGAACCTGCAGATTTCCAATACTGAAGGACAATTATATGCATTGTACACTCGTAGTCCACACTTCAGGTGGATCCAAGATTTAAGTTCAATAGACAGAGTGTTCCTGATTACACCAGGGAACAATGGCCATGTATATGTTACTTTTCCAAGAAGTTCTCTTCTGATGGCACTGGATGTTTCTACTGGAATTATCTTGTGGAACCATAGCGTTGGTCCATTGAGCAGAGTGGATTGTGTACCTGTTGTTGACTCCAATGGTAATAGTTCTTGAACATATGCTCTACTTTTTGCAAAATTATTGTACTGATCTTCTCCAGAATGTCCAAGATCGATGGATCCTAGCATTTCCTGTCCACTTGCAGAAGAGACATCCAACTCCTTGAAAAAATATGCGGTCTTGCATGGGACATCACCAAATCCATCATCATTGTGGTACAGCATAGATATGTTTGTCAAGTTTTGTTGTGTATGCTTTGATAAAAAGGATGACAGGTTTCTTGCAAATATAAGATTTTTGTAAACTTCCTATTGGCCACCATACGAAATGCATCTACATGTATGCCGTCCTTGCAAGTTATTATGTGCAACTGCCACTCAAGTTAAGTGCCATAAGTTGAAGCTCGAATACACCAGGAACATTGCTTATAACAGATGAAAGTTTGATTACGTATTCACTAAACTTATTTCGGTAAACAAATCAAGTTTTTTCTTTCTCTTTCTTCATTACACTACATAAATAGAGAGGGGAATTTTGTAATATCGAGTTGAAGTTAAGGGTTGAGGTGTGTCAGCCTTAGAGTAATATGAAGTGACTGTAGTAATGGATTTGCACATTGCTTCACAAAATCACAAGTGTATGTATGAAATTATATTTCTTGCAGTCTCAAGTCTTCAATTCAATCTGTAACTCTGGACAACAGTGGGTTCCAAAAATACTCAGAAATAGTGCATCTTCGAATATGATTGCTCATTTGACTAATACGTATCTGAATTATAGTAGATTCGTGTCTAATTTTTCCCGCTTTCATTGGTGATGTTACAGGTAGAGGCTTTTTGCATCTTTTACAAATTGTTTGATTCCCTTCCCCACCTAAAAAATCAATCTCCTTTCTGTTTGACCTAATTGTCCTACTACATCTGCTTTCCTGAGTGCCATTACATTGCCTATTTGTTTGCAACTACTAGGTTCATTTGTTATTTCGCTTTGCTAAAATGCAAATTGTTAGGTTCCAAGTTCACATGGTGTATGCTGTGTTGGTGATTGGCATAAACTAGTGTTATGATTTCACAATGATTCAGAGAATTAACATTTTTTTATAATTTACCTTTGTCTTATATGATTTGTAAGGATGGGTATCCATCGGATCACTGGACGGGTTTCTTTATTCTGTATCACCAGCTGGAGATCTCAAGATTTTCCTGAAAGCCTCTGCACTTGATTCAGTAATTCAAGTTAGTCCAATTCTTGATTGTTCTGGTTTTGCCATTTATGTTGCTCAGACAAGCATGGAAGCAAAAACAAGTCAAGTTATTGGGAATTATACCTATGTATCTGCAATGAAGCCAATAAAGGCTACATACTTTCTGCTGTCTCCTGCCACTGGAGCCATCTATTGGGCAGGAGCATTTCCAGGTGAGCCAAATGGCAGCTTAAATCTTAACAGGGTTTAGAAAAGGTGGAAAGATTTCGATATATACTTGAATTTAGTATCCTCTTAGCATATGAATATTTCTCACGTGAAACATTGGACCAGGTGAACTGTTGTCTAACAGTGATCTGGGCTACTTTCGACCTGAAGAGAGGATTCTCCTTGCACTTCTAGCTTCAAAAAGTGAGACTCTTTTCGTTGTTTTGATAAGCACACTGATATATTAGGATGTTAAACTAATACAGTGATTTCATGATGCAAGTTGCATATTGTTGGAAAACCTCACGGGGATATATACAACAAATATATATAACCAAACGAGTTCAGAGTGGGAGGACGTACCTCGCAGCGGAAACGAGATGTACACACGTAACAACAGATGCGGAAATAGAAACACGTGTGTACCTGTAGAATCCGGGTACAAGATCGGCTACCAGAGTCGACCCCTACCCGTGAATCGTCGCGGAGTCACAGAGCCGGCTACTAGAGTCGTCTCCAAGGGTCCACACTCCAAATCCAGGGACTATGGTGATGGTTTCCCCAGAGATGCAGACCGTACTCGTCATAGGACTAACCCGCGACTAATATCGTGCAGTCGGCACACCAACGCACTACCATCGTCTCTATTCCATCTAACATATAGAGGAGAAGACGGGGAGAGAGAAGGGAAATAAACAGAGAGAATTGAGAGACAAGACTGCCGCAGCCATCATGGGCGCTATGCTCTCGAATTCTCTCTCTATACACACATGCACACATCCTCTCTCTCTTATACACTTCTTCGTCACCTCGCAAACATACCTTGGCCAATGGAGACGAACTCCTACCATGGTACAACTCCCGGCATCCTCGTACTCAACGGACCTACTCGGGCAACGTGACATCATCCACCGACACTTCATCTCTCATGCCTTGCACACATAGTGCTTCCCTCTCTCCTTTTATCTCTTTCTCCCATTATCTCTCTTATATTTCTCTTTTATTTTTCCACACCTTTCATCAACCCCCTTAGGGGGTTTATATAGAGGGGAAGTGAGATCGGGGAGGAGGAGATGAGATCGGGGAGAGAGAGGCTGCGACGGGAGGAAGATAAGAAGAGGAAGAGGAGGCGGATAAGGAGGAAGAGGAGGCGGGAGGCGGGAGGCGCGGTGGCATCTCGCGAGCGCGCCACGCGGCGCGTGTGCGCGCTCGCGGGCGTCGCGCGCGGGCGGGCGCGTCGCGGGCGTCGCGCACGTCACGTGCGTGTCCTGCCGCCACCGCGGCGAGCCCCGCTGGCGGGGAGGTTGCCACCGTGGTGGCGGGCCCGGTGGCCCAATGGGCATACGGCCCATAAACATCCCCCACTTGCCCATTAGGGCATGTCGTGCATATCCTTCATCTCATAACGTACAATCTTAAAGTGTCTGCAATTCTCAGTCATACAGGAAATGAAGCGTGTGACCTCTGCGAGATTTATCCAAATAAATTGGGAGTATTCCGTTAAACCATCACCTAACTAACGGAGTACTCAGAACAACTCGGTATGTATCTCAGACTTTTAATATTCACCTGATTTGACACTTCAGATCTCTCAAAAACAGACAGTGTCAAACCTCCAAATGCTAAGTGCCCATGACTCTATCAACACCACACAAGTAATAGAGCCTCCTCGGATATGAGCAATTAAGCATGGTGAAATATACAATGTCTTCCCTATGCCGCTAATGTCAATCCAATTTGTCTTGACCGCTTTCCTAGACATGTCTCGCTGGATGGTATCAATCATCGCCCTAAGTAACATGCTAAAGTAGCGACATCAAGCGTCCTTTTCATAACACAGTGCTGCAGGTCACTGGGGATACAATAGGAATCACACAAATGTGATTCATGAGCTCACACAATGATGAAGAGGGATCCATTCATCATTCTCATATGCGGTCATATTACACATGCGGT
Organism: Amorphophallus konjac; assembly: GCA_022559845.1. Lineage (NCBI taxonomy): Eukaryota > Viridiplantae > Streptophyta > Magnoliopsida > Alismatales > Araceae > Amorphophallus > Amorphophallus konjac. The sequence goes on from CM040124.1 coordinate 17,971,543, forward strand.
ATGATACGCATGCTGCGGTGTTCTTCCATTTTCATGGGCTTGTCACTAGATAAAAATTATGAAACACCGCACGGATACAAGTCTAGTTGCGACTTACGCAGCTAACCCGAGTCTCGCAAACCAGTCGCTCTCACTCAGTGCCTTCTTGCGACTCACGTATCCGGATTTCCAGGCTCCATGGGATTGCAGTCAAATCCTCATGGCCGATCTTAATTAGATCTCATCTTAGCCTTAGCTAAGGCGGCATATCAACATTGTTTGGGATATTACGCTCGCACCTAGACCTCCAAGGCGCCGTAATATTAAATGTCTCATCTTGCACGCTATCTGTAGCGCCAAGGTGAATCACCCATGTGAGATTGTCGATTCAAGCCTGTGACACTCTGACGATGTGTAAATCAACCATTCAATCCAAGGACACTCTTTTGGAGAATGATTTAACTATATTTTTAATGATGTCCCATAATGATCTTTAACTAGAACAAATCTGTCATATCAGCTACTTCGACAAGAACAAATCAGTCGAAGCTCTACTAACGCTCATACTAGATGTAATGATATTCTGCTATCTAACGTCCTTGGCGAAGGCCAATGCCCACTGTAACCTATATACAGTTATACACATGGAAGGCAGAATCGGTTAGGATCGGATCGGATCGCCCGATCCGATCGGATTTCGGGCGAAACGATCTGATCCCGATCCCAATTGACCCGATCCATGCCCGGGATCGGCCGGATCGGGCGGGATCGGCCTGGGATCGGCCGGATCGGCCCGGATCGGCCGATCCCAGGCCGATTCTGCATTCCATTACCAAATGCATCACTTCTTCATATTTCACTAAAACCATGAACTTTTTGAGTTGTGCTTTGATTGTCAAAGTTCTGATGTGCCTTTATAAGTTGGTTTCTGTGTCCAAAACACATTCCTATGCACTGCTTTTGTAAATTGGCTATCAAAAGTTATGGAATGCCTCTTGTTCTGAAATGCATCATACTCATTTTAGATTTTAGATCATCTGAGATGTGGTTTTCAATCAACATTGACAGATGGGGTTAACTGAATGCACAGGCTTTATCATATTGTCAATCATGCACAGAATTGATGATGTTTTTAGTGTCAATTTTTTTTTCTGTTGATATTCATTTTTTCTGAATAACCTTTGTACATGTTCAGCTTACCAAAAGCAAATAAAAAATCATTTTCAATGATGTGTCTGCACAGATTTTGAAGGAAACCTAAGTTATTCCTTGTTTCAAGCTTGCAAATATGTAAAGCTGCTGATAAACAGGTTAACCATTCTGGTATTAGTTAGAATACCAAATATTCAACTAAAGTCAAACTAAATCTGAGATTGCCTTGTTGATAGTTCCCTCTAACTTTGATGTTCAAACAAAGAGCATGCATTACATATCTTTCCACTGCTAAATTATTGAATCCCAACCAATAAATGGGTCACACAATCTGCAGACTTCCAATTAGTCCATAAGACTGATGCACATAGATACATGCACTTAATCAATGCATGCACCTATTTCACAAAATAATGAGCAAATGTCACCTATTTCATATTAAATTTGATATAGATCTATGTTAGAATGCTTTTTCTATTTTTTTAGATTTTTCCAGATTTATTTTGATTTTTTTAGACACTTATATCCCTAGCCGAGTTAGCTGTCCTGACTCGGCCGAGATCGGTCCGGGATCAGCCGATCCCACCGACCCGGATCGGTTTGGGACCAGGCGATCCGATCCCGATCCCCGATTCTGCACGCTATCTGTAGCGCCTATGGTGCTATGTATTCAGAGGGGGGGTGAATGAATACACCCTTTAAAACTTCGCCCAATTAAAGTCTAGTGCTCAGAACTGCGGAATAAAAGTACTAAGACTAAATAAGAAAGTCTAACCCGGTCATCTATTGAACCTGTAGACGGATATAAAGAGTGCTCCTAATCAGACATCTAATGTGGGCAGCAGTTAAACAGATCAAGCAAACACACAATACTACTGTCAAGCATACAGTGTGCGCATCAATGAAATGAATACTTATAGAACATCAAACCAAAGCGAACCTAAGCACTCATCTAGCGCCAAACACACAAGAAATCAAACCACTGCACAATGGGTTTTTAGGTGGTTCGGTCCAGCAGACCTACATCCACCCCACACTCAAACCAGAGTGTGGATTCCGCTGACTCACAGCTTGAACAGCTGGGCATCACAGCTTGTCATACAACCGCTGGGCAACACAGCTTGCCGTCCGAGGAATCCTCCTCGCCCGCTGAGCAACACAGCTTGCTGTCCAGTGGAATCCACCACTGCAACCGCTGACTAACAGCTTGACGAAACGATAAAATGGAAAATGAAAACAAGAACCAATCAACACCGGAAAGCTGTAAACAGTGAAGCACAAAATGTGGCTCTTAAAGAGCTGACTGGAGTGGATCTGATCCAACTTCCAGTGGGAACGATCTTCTCTCTCTCTTTCTTCTTCTTCTTCTCTTCACACTCTGCTCTCTCGATCTCTCACTCAATCTCTCTTTCTTTCTCTTTCTCTCTTCTTTTCCTTCTCTTCTCTTCTCTTCCTTTTTCTTCTCTGGATCGAAGACCTCTCTGCACTCTACTTTTTCTTCACAGCTTCTGCTCTGTCTTTTCGATCAGTCTTCTTCTGTGGAAGAAGGCTTGTATATATAGCGGTAGCAGCAGCAGCAGCAGCCAGGGCGCGTGTGGCTTCCACAGTTCCCGACACGTGTCCTCATCTGGGCACTCTCCTTATCCTCGAATCACGTGCCCTTCATTTAGCCTCACGAGCAGAGCACCTGTCAGACAGAGTATCGGATTAAGTATATGCATTGCAGTGTATAGACTTCGCTGTATAGACTTGTGAAGGCGAAGTAATGTATAGACTTAGTGAAGCTAAAGCAATGTATATACTTCACATAAGCAAAGCTATGGCATTGTATAGACTTCACGTTGTGAAGCAATGTATGTACTTCAGATTGTATAGACTTTAGATCCCAAAGGCAATGTATAGACATGCTCCCAAATGAATGTATAGGCTTCAGCTTAAGGCCAATGTATAGACTTCAATGCCTTCGTCAAATGCGATGTACAGACTTGCATGAGATGCATGCTCCAGTGCAGTGTATAGACTTGCGTTCAGCAGCAATGTATAGACTTTACAAACTGAGACGTAAAATGAGACGATGCTTAACCTGCACTGACTGTACAGACTTATGCATGAGACGCTGAGGAAGACGGTGGATGTACAGACTTCTAAGTGTACAGACTTTCCACCGACCAATGTATGGACTTGCTCAGCCTGCTCACTGTACATACTTGGGCAATATGAAGACTTGACAAACAACTGACGATGTATAGACTTCAGATGAGCATAGTCCAATGTATAGACTTGGAAGATTGAACCAATGTATAGACTTGGGGTTCTGAACGTATGTAAAGGCTGGGAATGTATAGACTTGCCCAGTGCTGCCAATGTATAGACTTGGTGGAAGTCATGCTACAGTGAATGAATGTATAGACTTCGAAGACTAATACATGAGACGCTACACTGTACGTTGTACAGACTTGCCGATCAACAGTGGATGTATAGACTTTAATGGACCCAAGGTGAGACGATCAGATGTACAGACTTTGAAGCATATGATCAGCGCTGTACAGACTTAACATAAGACGCTACATGAGACGGTAGGCTGTATAGACTTAGCCTAAGACAATGCATGAGACGGATGATGTATAGACTTACTATATGCATGAGACGCAAGTTGAGACGGTCCAGTGTACAGACTTAGCCGTTACATACTTAGTCCAATTGAGACGCTGGGAAAGACAGTCCACTGTCTAGACTTGTGATGCCTTCGACACATGCATGAACAGTAATGTATATACTTGCATGAGACGGTCAATGAGACGCTCAATGTACACACTTGAAGTCCAGAGTAAACATTGCCTTAGACTCTAAATGAGACGGACGTTGTGCAGACTTTAGCCAACGTACAGACTTGATGATGAAACAGTCTGATGTACATACTTGATCAAGACAAGGCAGTTGAGTGTATGGACTTTGACAAGCAAACGGCTGTACAGACTTTGCCTAAATGCAGAACACTGTATGGACTTGCCACCAATGTATAGACTCAATGCAAGCAGATGGATGTACAGGCTTGGCGAATGCAATGTATGGACTTGCAGACAGAACACATGCAGTGAATAGACTTATGCAGACAGAACACATGCATTCTCCAGATAATATACCAGTCACAGTCATATGCATTTTCCACAGAGTATATCAGTTATAAACATGAATGTTGGTTATCATTCAATGTGGTGACTCATTCCTGTTGCTATCATTAAAACACCACAATCATCAAAGCACAAGGGGCTCATCAAAGCACAAGGGGCACAACAATCTCCCCCTTTTGATGATGGCAACATAATGAGTCACACTGACTCGTCAAACTATTCTCCCCCTTTGACATAATCAAAAAGAGAGGGAATGGTTTGAGAGACAAAATGCAGTACAGAAAGACACAGAATAAAACAAGGTTCATGGATAAAACATCTCTCCCCCTATCAATATGCATGAATGACTACACTCCCCTTAAATGTAGATAAACCATAACTCCCCCTGAAGCACAAGAATGAGCTCTGGTTATCCAATAAATCAATCTGAAATCAGCCATACCAAGGAATCTGAATTCTGGTGAAAAGACCGCAGAATCAGAACTTATTGAAGAACAAGATGGAAGATTCCAACAGTGTGGAGAGTAAAATGATTGATGATAGAAGGGCAACAATAAGTCTGATACCAATCATCACAAGAGATCTTAATGAATAATCAGTCAGAATCAGATCTGGCTATCTGGAAAATCTGATCATGAGGGAATTTAATGCATGTATCACTTCAATAAGTCTTAAGAAGTGTAGACTCTTCTATCATAAAGGGTTATGAAGTGACAACTTAACCAATCTGATTTAATTTTTATGTATACCAAATTTGTCAAATTAAACTTCAATACTCATATCTGAATCCAAGTTTTAATAAAAATGAACCAAATATTCAGATAACACTCAAAATCAATCATCTTTTATCTTACACATATGATCTCAATAGCACCTTTGAAAAGTACACAGATTAGTACTGAAGTTAAACACTTTTCAAGAACATGAGTTGACAGATTTTTTCAAGATAATTTTATTTGAAGCACATTTTATTTTTCCTGAGCAATTTAAGTTGATCAACACCTTTTTACATGAGGCACAACACGTCTCAGGTGAAGTGACCCAGTTACTCAGTGTGATAACTGTCATTGCCTCTCACTTTGAGACCAGAGTTAGCAATATAAGTGTCTTTTTGCATGAGGAGACACCTTGATTAGAGGCCAGACTCCCCAGTTACTCAACATAAATAAGTCATTGCTCTGTCAGATTTTGTTTTACTAAATTTTATCAGAGATAACTATGGCACCTCATGACATGAATTACTTTATTTCATTGATAAAGAACTCAGTTTCTCAGTGACCAAGTCATTGCTCCGAATTCACAATTTTTCATTTGGTCAACAATTTTCAAGTTAATGTTTAACACCAATACACACTCTATGCATCTTAACCAAAGTAGCCCTGAATTCAAATTTTCAGATATCTGATGAGGGAGTCTAAGGTATACATGGCACATGTGGTTAAAATTTATTAAACCTTATCATTCAGATATTTTTTAATTCATTTAACTACAAACCTGAGAATACATTAATCTTATATCAGTCTGATTCAGTGATAATTCTTAAACCTATATGATATGAGTTTCTACCAATTTCTCAGACTGAATTGCATGACATGCAGCATAAGTTTCTCAGATCAGAACAATGAATTCAGCAGCCAACAATCAATAGTTGAAATAGATCAGTCACACCAGCTGAGAAGAATGTGAAAGGTGAGTATAAGCTGGTGCAAGAGTGAATCAGCGATAGAGAAGAGCATCAGAAGAGATTTTATCATCAGACAGTAGCTGAGTCTGGAATACAGACAGATCAGCTATTTTAGAGATATCAGCAGAGAATTCAGTTGAATAGCGCATAGTCAATAGAATGAATCAGGTTACTTAAACAAAGGGAGTTCATGAGGTGAAGAAGATATGAAATGGGAATGCTCCCCCTGTCTAAGTGTAATGAATTTCTTTTTAGGTTTTTCAAAATTTTATAATATGCAATATCCTACATATGCAGTATGCAACAATTCTAACAAGGAGAGCATGATGATCAATCAACAGCAAACAAGCTCCCCCTGTCAAAATATATGATGTGCAATGAATCATTTCTTTTCGAATTTTATTTTCTTCAAATTTATGATATGCAATACACTGCTCTACATGAAGACTTGACCCTTGGTACTTGGCGGAGAACCTGGTCACAAGGACCATCTCACACATAGTAAGAACTTCCAGACAGATTTCCCTGCCTTTTAGTAACTTACTATTTGATATACCAGGGTTATGCAAATAATATATGCAGTGCAGAACAGATTTCACAAATAGTCATGCAAATGATGTATGCAGACATTAGACACATGCATTGACTATATGCACTATATGACCCATACAAACTCAGTGCAATATATGCATTTAACAACAAGCACGCAATGCATTGACACAAAGTCTCTATAATGCATCGACTGCAAACATGATTGTGCAGTGCATCTAGCATCTCATTTATTCAGAGCAAACAGCAGTGTGAGAAGAGCATCAAATATGTTCAGAATTAAATTCAGTAGCTGAGTCTGGAGTGCAGACTGATCAGCTAGACAAGAAGAAGACATCAGAAGTCAAGCAGACAAATCAACAATATCAGATGAAGAAATTTAAACAAAGTTCAGAACTGACCTGATGTGTAGTCATGGGGTTTTCATTCTTGAGTGTTTTGGTTAACCCCTTTTATTCTTCAGCTTCCAAGGCACACCTTCAAGATAAAATCAAGTTGATCCTGCAGGAACCCAAGAAGTCTTGGGTCCTGAATTACCCCTATCAGGTGTTCTAAATAATTTCTTAGCAATATTATCATCAAATTCCATTAGAGAGCAATCAGACATAGAATGTCCAAAATTTCCACAATAATGACATGAACCAACAGATTTTCTAGTCTTATGATGCATATCTACAGCAACATGAGACCTATGAAACTGAGCATGAATTTTTCTGTTGTAAACATGAATTTTTGATTTACCATTACCTGCCCACCAGCATTCAGAAGCTCGGTGGCCAGGTTTTCCACATTCATAACAAACAAGAGTCTTTTCTTTAAAACCAGCTTTATTTCTGCCCAAGAAATTTTTGTTTGCAGGGAATCTTACAAATTTGGAATTAAAATGATTTCCCTGAGCAAACCAGCAGTCCTTGACTGCATGCCCATACTTACCACATTCAAAGCATCTAAGATGCTTGCTGTTTGATTCATTTTTGCCCCTGTGATTTCCTGACCAGCATTCATTTGCCTTATGCCCAGGCTTGTTGCAAGTGAAACAGATAATATGTTGGCCTGAAGTAGATCTGTGTCTATGTGGGTCATGAGCATGTGTAAAAGATCTAGAATTCACATTGTTATCTTCTTTCAGTTTGAAACATGCATTCATTAAATGACCACGCCTACCACAATAATAACATGATACATTAGATTTCTTAGTGGCATGGTTTCTTTTAAAAGATTTCCTTGAATGCACTGTTTTACTAGCATGCTCATCTTCTTTCAGTATTCTGCAATCATCCATGATATGCCCTTTCTTGCCACAATAATAGCATGATAATTTCTTCTCTGATGCATGTGAGTGAGTGGATGAATTGTGAGTGACATGTGTCAGTCTATCAGACTCCACACTGCTAGCAGAATTCACATCACATGCAGGGACAATTTTGACTTTATTCAATTGACCATTCTTTTTCAATTTATTGCCCCCTTTCACAATTTTTGTTTGCTTTTCATTTTTCTGGGCTTTGAACTGAAATACAGATGAAGATGATTTCAGATTTTCATTTTGTTTTGGGGATTGCTTTGAAGTACCAGCTACATCTGAACCTTGCACAAAGGTGTTGTATAGCTGGCTTTTAGTGATTTTCTTAACATCAGAAGTGCAATTTGTTTCCCCCTTTGAATTCTTATCCTCACTTTTCACAACAGTTTTTATTTTTCTTTCAGTTTTTGCAAACTTGGATGCTGAGTTTTCCATGTCATGAATTTTATTTTCCAAGGATGTTATATGAAGCTCATAACTGGCTATCTCCTGTTCACTGTAATTTACACATTCACTTAAGACTTTATTTGCAATTTTATACTTCTCAACTTCTTGTTCCAGATTGATCAAAGTTTGTGATTCTTCATCATGGACAGCTTTTCCTTTTTCTATGGTGAGAAGTCTTTCGGACAAGCCAGTGTTTAACAACTTTAGTTTTTCAATTTCATCCTTCAGTTCATTGTTTTCTTCCTCAAGATTTTTAGCATCAATTTCATTTCCAGCACATCTTTCTCTTCCAGACATTTGCTCCAGTTTTTCAATCAGTTCCTCTTCTCTTTCTTCTGCTTTAATTTTCTCAGCAAGCAGATTTTGTGATCTTCTTTAAGTGAGGCAGTTTGTTTGTTTAACCATTCATTCTCACTAAAGAGATCTTCATTACGTTCTCTTAATGCTGAGCACATTTTACAATTTGATTTAGCAGAAGAAGACCGTGAAACCTCCTCATTGATTTCATTCATTCTGACCATAAGAGTTTTATTTTTCTTTTGAAAATCTTTATTCTCCAGTTTCAGTTTGTCCATTTCAGTATTAACTTCAGTAAGTTCCTGCATGCCTTTTAGATGCTCCTTTTTCTTATCATTCAACTGATTCTCTATTTCTGACATTTTATCCAAGCATATTTGTTTTTCAATTTTTAGAGAATCATTTTGTTTCTTAAGATTCTGAACATCTAGCATGCATGCATCATAAGACTTTTTCATATTTGGACAGTTTTCACAGGAATCTTTCAGATTTATTCTATCACATTTCTTTTTCAACTTTTTATTCTCAGATTTCAATTTCTTGGATACTTCTAACAAATTTTCATACATCTCTATCAATTCATCGAAAGAGTATCCATCTGATTCAGAGCTTACCTGAGATGAGGTCTCATCTTCATCATCCCGGTTGGCCATCAAGCAGCTATCACCTTGTTGGTTATGCGCAGAAACGACTCCGTCATATATCTCCTTTCCAGATGTGCACCTGAGAGCAAAAGGGTACATATCAGTATTGATTGTAGCTCTTAAGATGTTAAGGATTATGACATTGTCACGGTTCTTTATAGTGTCCTCTTTAGACCACTTGGTCTCATCATGAGGCAGTTTGTGTGGGCCTTTAGATAGTAGCCTCCATAGTTTGGGATCTATGGAGTCTACGTACACACATAGGCCTCCTAGCCAACTATCAAAGTTAGAACCGTCATACACCGGAGGTCGACCCATTTGAGTAAGAGACAAACAGATTCAGCGCAGTAGACCAGATGACAGGGAATGCAGCAGAACCAGATGAGCAAAGCAATGCACAAATCGATGAAACAAAATACCGAGCACTGAAAACACACTCTGAAATGCACCAAGGACTAGCAGGATCCTCTGCAGATTGTTAGATCTGTTTAGTCAGAGACCCGCTCTGATACCAATTGTTGGGTTCGGTGCTATGTATTCAGAGGGGGGGTGAATGAATACACCCTTTAAAACTTCGCCCAATTAAAGTCTAGTGCTCAGAACTGCGGAATAAAAGCACTAAGACTAAATAAGAAAGTCTAACCCGGTCATCTATTGAACCTGTAGACGGATATAAAGAGTGCTCCTAATCAGACATCTAATGTGGGCAACAGTTAAACAGATCAAGCAAACACACAATACTACTGTCAAGCATACAGTGTGCGCATCAATGAAATGAATACTTATAGAACATCAAACCAAAGCGAACCTAAGCATTCATCTAGCGCCAAACATACAAGAAATCAAACCACTGCACAATGGGTTTTTAGGTGGTTCGGTCCAGCAGACCTACATCCACCCCACACTCAAACCAGAGTGTGGATTCCGCCGACTCACAGCTTGAACAGCTGGGCATCACAGCTTGCCATACAATCGCTGGGCAACACAGCTTGCCGTCCGAGGAATCCTCCTCGCCCGCTGAGCAACACAGCTTGCTGTCCAGTGGAATCCACCACTGCAACCGCTGACTAACAGCTTGAAGAAAGGATAAAATGGAAAATGAAAACAAGAACCAATCAGCACCGGAAAGCTGTAAACAGTGAAGCACAAAATGTGGCTCTTAAAGAGCTGACTGGAGTGGATCTGATCCAACTTCCAGTGGGAACGATCTTCTCTGCTTTTCTCTTCTCTCTCTCTTTCTTCTTCTTCTCTTCACACTCTGCTCTCTCGATCTCTCACTCAATCTCTCTTTCTTTCTCTTTCTCTTCTTCTCTTTCTCTCTTCTTCTCCTTCTCTTCTCTTCTCTTCCTTTTTCTTCTCTGGATCGAAGACCTCTCTGCACTCTGCTTTTTCTTCACAGCTTCTGCTCTGTCTTTTCGATCAGTCTTCTTCTGTGGAAGAAGGCTCGTATATATAGCGGTAGCAGCAGCAGCAGCCAGGGCGCGTGTGGCTTCCACAGTTCCCGCCCTAAGAATTCGGACCACGTGGCAGCATCCAGCAGGCTGTCAGTACACGTGTCCTCATCTGGGCACTCTCCTTATCCTCGGATCACGTGCCCTTCATTTAGCCTCACGAGCAGAGCACCTGTCAGACAGAGTATCGGATTAAGTATATGCATTGCAGTGTATAGACTTCGCTGTATAGACTAAGTATATGCATTGCAGTGTATAGACTTCGCTGTATAGACTTGTGAAGGCGAAGCAATGTATAGACTTAGTGAAGCTAAAGCAATGTATATACTTCACATAAGCAAAGCTATGGCATTGTATAGACTTCACGTTGTGAAGCAATGTATGTACTTCAGACTGTATAGACTTTAGATCCCAAAGGCAATGTATAGACATGGTCCCAAACGAATGTACAGGCTTCAGCTTAAGGCCAATGTATAGACTTCAATGCCTTCGTCAAATGCAATGTACAGACTTGCATGAGATGCATGCTCCAGTGCAGTGTATAGACTTGCGTTCAGCAGCAATGTATAGACTTTGAAACTGAGACGCAAAATGAGACGATGCTTAACCTGCACTGACTGTACAGACTTATGCATGAGACGCTGAGGAAGACGGTGGATGTACAGACTTCTAAGTGTACAGACTTTCCACCGACCAATGTATGGACTTGCTCAGCCTGCTCGCTGTACATACTTGGGCAATATGAAGACTTGACAGACAACTGACGATGTATAGACTTCAGATGAGCACAGTCCAATGTATAGACTTGGAAGATTGAACCAATGTATAGACTTGGGGTTCTCAACGTAGGTAAAGGCTGGGAATGTATAGACTTGCCCAGTGCTGCCAATGTATAGACTTGGTGGAAGTCATGCTACAGTGAATGAATGTATAGACTTCGAAGACTAATACATGAGACGCTGCACTGTACGCTGTACAGACTTGCCGATCAACAGTGGATGTATAGACTTTAATGGACCCAAGGTGAGACGATCGGATGTACAGACTTTGAAGCATATGATCAGCGCTGTACAGACTTAACATAAGACGCTACATGAGACGGTAGGCTGTACAGACTTAGCCTAAGACAATGCATGAGACGGACGATGTATAGACTTACTATATGCATGAGACGCAAGTTGAGACGGTCCAGTGTACAGACTTAGCCGTTACAGACTTAGTCCAATTGAGACGCTGGGAAAGACAGTCCACTGTCTAGACTTGCGATGCCTTCGACACATGCATGAACAGTAATGTATATACTTGCATGAGACGGTCAATGAGACGCTCAATGTACACACTTGAAGTCCAGAGTAAACATTGCCTTAGACTCTAAATGAGACGGACGTTGTGCAGACTTTAGCCAACGTACAGACTTGATGATGAAACAGTCTGATGTACATACTTGATCAAGACAAGGCAGTTGAGTGTATGGACTTTGACAAGCAAACGGCTGTACAGACTTTGCCTAAATGCAGGACACTGTATGGACTTGCCACCAATGTATAGACTTAATGCAAGCAGATGGATGTATAGGCTTGGCGAATGCAATGTATGGACTTGCAGACAGAACACATGTAGTGAATAGACTTATGCAGACAGAACACATGCATTCTCCAGATAATATACCAGTCACAGTCATATGCATTTTCCACAGAGTATATCAGTTATAAACATGAATGTTGGTTATCATTCAATGTGGTGACTCATTCCTGTTGCTATCATTAAAACACCACAATCATCAAAGCACAAGGGGCTCATCAAAGCACAAGGGGCACAACAGCGCCAAGGTGAATCACCCATGTGAGATTGTCGATTCAAGCCTGTGACACTCTGACGATGTGTAAATCAACCATTCAATCCAAAGACACTCTTTTGGAGAATGATTTAACTATATTCTTAATGATGTCCCATAATGATCTTTAACTAGAACAAATCTGTCATATCAACTACTTCGACAAGAACAAATCAGTCGAAGCTCTACTAACGCTCATACTAGATGTAATGATATTCTGCTATCTAACGTCCTTGGCGAAGGCCAATGCCCACTGTAACCTATATACAGTTATACACCATTATCTCAAGGTGTATTCGCCAAATATTGTAGGACGTTTCACAACCACACTACGTAAGAACGTAGCGGAACAAACCACTCAATGTGCCTTTACTGAGAATAAAAATAATGCGCGACTAATCTCCACCACGAGATAGCTCTACCAATCAGCAGGAACATCAATCCCGAGATGGACTTCCGCTTATCTCGGTCATAAGTCGACATCGCATTGTTACAACCAATCAGTTTTGGCACATCTATCTCACAAGACATGGCTAAGTGTCCCTCGCAAGTCTACAAAAGATGCGTGGGACCTTTATTGCCCAGGTGACAACCAGCTAGACTCACAGTGAAACTAATACACTGTGGACACACAACACCATGTGTATCTAGCTTCCATGCGTATCAGTATAAGGCACTCTTTACATTTCTTCCTTTTCCATTTTAATACAAAGCACAATCTCTAGCAAATGGAGTATGAATGGGAGGTAAATTGTGCTGATCCAATCGCTTTATCACTATAGGCCTCCTGAGACAACACAGGATCCTTTACAAATGATACTACATAATTTTCACTCCAAGCACATAGCTTGTCTCACCCATATAGGGAATCACACTCCAGATGATTATAATTAGCTATCTAGAAATCATTGACTTACAATGATAAATAGAGAAACACTTTCCTCCCACTCACTTGACATGCATACAGTGGCCATTGTGGATTTTCTCGAAACGAAACGAGATAATCGTCTTATAAAATTGCAAATACCACTGTCTAGACGATCATTACAAGCACTATGCTTGGGGCAGCAAGCTTTGCACCCTTATCTTTTTGGCCTCAAAGCCATCTGCCTGAGCCATATAATTTTCTCGTCTAGTTCTCCATAGAGAAATACAGTCTTTACATCTATTTGGAACTTATCTAAAAACAATGATAGCTAAAATCATGCGAACAGATGAGAATCTCACCATCGGAGATAACATCTCATCACAGACTATATCCACTCTTGGATGTAATCTTTCGCCATAAGTCGTGCTTCGTATTGTCAATCGACCCATCTGCCTTGCGTTCATGTTTGAAAACCCACTAGTTTTCAATCTTTTCGCGCACCTGTAAGGGATCTACAAACTCCCAAAACATATGTTGTGTCATGGAATCCAACGATGATGTAAAAAACTCCTGGACAAACTTGGGCTTTTCATCATTCTTTAGGCTCACGAATGAGCACATGGTCATCAAATTTTTTTTAAATTGACGAGGGACATACCCATGCTTGCCATTACATTCGAGTCTTAATTTTTTCTAGTGGTTTCACCAATACACTCCCATTGAATGTGCACTCCCCACTGAGTGTGCACTCCTTAGTAGGCGTACTCCCACTAGACTGATTATTCCTAATAGTTTCGGCAGATACATGGTGATCAGGCACGTGGTGGTGAGAAACACATTCCCTCCTCCTGCTGAAAATGGTAGGATATAAGACTATGGTTCCAACTGATGAGAATTAAGACTCTTAGCTCTATTGCTAAGGCAAGAAAAATTTTTCTTCCACAGGAAGACCATCATTCCTTTATCAGATAAGGAAGAAACATGACCATAACGATCCATAACTCGATCCTTTCCAAAAGGCTTCCGACATGCTAGATCAGTCAAGCCTAATTCACACATAGGCATCAACCCTAGTACATGTCACATGGCAGAATCCAGGTCCTCAATTTTCGACACACAAGTCGAATAAGAAAAGGAAGAAAAGGAGACGATCTACGTCAATAACGATCATAACCGCATAAGCAACCCATGCTTATTTTTGACGGATCTCTACAGTGCCAAATGCCGTAACCAATTAAGTTGTCACCCATAGTGAGATTGACAAACAAATTGTCAGTGGTCATCTCATTAAATCACTACATTCTTTAGTGAGAGCAGTGGACATCATAGTTACACATCGTCCAAATTTGCTACCAAAAATTCGAACCAATCACATTTAACTTTCTTATGTGGTGATATCGAAGTAGACGCTAGGCAACCTACAATCATCTCCCACCCACATAAGATTATTGAATGGAATTAGAACGACTTCGAGCAAATTTTCTATTGAGAGAGAAACACACATTCTCATAACAATAAGCTGCAAATAAATGCAATCACATCGCAATAGCACACAACCACATGGTGCTAAGTAAACATGCTCATCTATGCATGATAGTAAGTATAAATGCAAAACATATTTGCACATATATGCAAAACAAATTTGCACAGTTTAAAAATAGTATCATATATGCAAAACAAATTTGCATTTTTCATATGCAAAATGAATTTGCACAAAAATAAATAGATAAATATGACATATTACCATGAAACATATTCATGATTAAAATCTAAACCCGACTCCATGCTTACATGAGTGTAAATTCAAACACATTAAAAATACACCTTGAGCATGGTCTAAATTGCACAAATGCAAGAAAAATCGAAAATAGCAGTAAACCACCACTCTCATTCTCTTGGAGGTTTTCTTTACAAGCCATGGCAGTGGTGCACAGTGGAACTACGTATTCCATCATGGTGATTAACTGCCAGAGTCTCGTAATGTCCAACATGCGAAAGCACCAACAGACTCACCCTACGAGTCCACAAACATTGTATAGCTGTACAAAACAGCGTATTGAACTCATATTAAATTATCGGAACACATCCGTGGTATGAGTTATAGGATATCAGCCGGGTCGTCTCAACAGCTTTGCTTGCTATTGCCGTGGTCACTACCACCGGAAAAGGGAAACAAATAGCCACTTTTATGCCAGTTCCTCTTTATCTATCAGTCCGAGGGATAAACGTCACAATACACACATGCTCGTGTTAGCCCAAGGAAGAGAGGATATCAAACCCGCTGGCAAATCTATCGTAAATTAAACCCATGACAAAACTCTGAGCTCTGATACCACTGTTGGAAAACCTCACGGGGATATATACAACAAATATATATAACCAAACGAGTTCAGAGTGGGAGGACGTACCTCGCAGCGGAAACGAGACGTACACACGTAACAACGGATGCGGAAATAGAAACACGTGTGTACCTGTAGAATCCGGGTACAAGATCGGCTACCAGAGTCGACCCCTACCCGTGAATCGTCGCGGAGTCACAGAGCCGGCTACTAGAGTCGTCTCCAAGGGTCCACACTCCAAATCCAGGGACTATGGTGATGGTTTCCCCAGAGATGCATACCGTACTCGTCATAGGACTAACCCGCGACTAATATCGTGCAGTCGGCACACCGACGCACGACCATCGTCTCTATTCCATCTAACATATAGAGGAGAAGACGAGGAGAGAGAAGAGAAATAAACAGAGAGAATTGAGAGACAAGACCGCCGCAGCCATCATGGGCGCTATGCTCTCGAATTCTCTCTATACACACATGCACACATCCTCTCTCTTATACACTTCTTCGTCACCTCACAAACATACCTTGGCCAATGGAGACGAACTCCTACCATAGTACAACTCCCGGCGTCCTCGTACTCAACGGACCTACTCGGGCAACATGACGTCGTCCACTGACACGTCATCTCTCATACCTTGCACACATAGTGCTTCCCTCTCTCCTTTTATCTCTTTCTCCCATTATCTCTCTTATATTTCTCTTTTATTTTTCCACACCTTTCAGCACCCCCCTTAAGGGGTATATATAGAGGGGAAGTGAGATTGGGGAGAGAGAGGCTGCGACGGGAGGAAGATAAGAAGAGGAAGAGGAGGCGGGAGGCACGGTGGTGTCCCGCGAGCGCGCCACGCGGCGCGTGTGCGCACTCGCAGGCGGCGCGCGCGGGCGGGTCGCGTGCGTGTCCCGCCGCCACCGCGGCGAGCCCCACTGGTGGGGCGGTTGCCACCGTGGTGGCGGGCCCGGCGGCCCAATGGGCATACGGCCTATCAACACATATGAATGCTACTGTCAATGGGCTACGAAGTTTAAGATGCATGGATCTATATTTTTAAAATCTCCCAGGTGATTGGATGTTAAATGTTTGGGGTGCTTTAAACATAGGGAACAATCGACACTATAGGTTAGCTCCTCTCCCTCTAGTAGAATAGGAGCAAGTCATGCAACTATAGAAAGCTTGCAGGCCTCATTTCTCCTTGCTATCGAATTGTCTGCTCAGTTTGTGTGTCAACTGATTAGCTTCTCATGAACAATTCTTCTGTAGTTTTTTTTTTGAAAAGTACAATTCTTCTATAGTTACAATAATATATTTTTATCTCTATGCGTCTCACTCCATCTAAAATCCATCTCCTGGAGCTCCTCAGTATTGATCTTTTTCATGTTCGATTAGCCATCATATATCATTAATGTATAAAAGTATGGGGTAAATTTCTTTAAAAAGTTTAGTTTCTTGGATTTTAATGGTCCAGAACAGCTTTCAGTAAATGTCTTCCAAATATGACTGTAATTCCAATGCAGGTTTGAACATCACATGGCCATGCTACACTGCACGTAAGCCATCATCAATGTTGTTGTAAACCTTTTTACCATCACCAATGTTCTCCTTTTTCCACTTTATAGCATTATTTCTTTTGATCTACCAGGCCAGAAGCTCAGTTGGACCTGCTCAAAAACAAATCCGAAGTATGTCAGTGGCTACACTGGTAAGCCATATAAGAGACGTCACCAAGACAAAGTCATATGCGTGCATATCTATGATTAACTCACAGCGTTTCCTTTCTCAGCCAATGAAAAAGCAATTCTACTATTCCTTTTATTCCAATCTGTCATCATAGTGCTGCTTGCTGTGTCTGTTCGTTTTTGCTGGATATTCTGGAGAAAAAAGAAACTGAGGAAAAAGGACCTTGGGAAATTCCTTGAGAAGAGGGTGAGTTGTGAGCAGAAGTTTGAGAAATGATCCTTCCCTTTTTCCTTTTTTCCCCCCATGTTATGAAAACTTTCTTCTAAAATTCCAGCATTCACTTCACCTGAGAAAGAAAGAGTTCAAGAGGATGATCTCAGAGCTTCAAGAAAAGGCAACAGAGGAATCCATAGCCAATGAAGTGTTGGAGCAACTGGAAGATGTAGTCAAGGCCAAAGAAGGAATAGAGAAGAAACTGTCCACGGCTTATAGTCTAGGTAGGGATGGAATTGGCTCACGGCGAAACTCCCTCTTGCCATTGTATGATGGGAGGACCAAGAGCTACTTTTTTCACAGTGGAAAGAAAGAAAGTGTGACCATTTTTAACACGCTCAGCGACACTTCTGCTTCCACTGAAAGGAGCGATGATGGCAGCAGTGAAACCGATGGGGATTTCAGCAGCAGTAGTGGCACCAGTGGTGGCAGGGAGGAGCATTGGTATAGCAGTGGAGATAGAGAGCCCACACCCAAAGGTAAGGCACCTGTAGAGGATGGGCCTTCAAGTTCTAAGAAGTTGCAAGGAGAGTATTGTGAGGAGCAAATGGGTATACTTTCAAATCCGGTGTTTCCCACAGACCTTGTTGGCGGGACCAGCACCAGCTTAAATTGGGAGGAGGAACCTGTTGTTGAGCAGATGAAGCAAGAAATGGTTAAGAGGAGATCTTGGTTGAAGAGAAGAACTCTGTCTTCAACTAACTAGGGCCACAGGTCATCAGAAAAAAATGTATCCATGAGTTAGTTCATTTATCCATGTAACAGCCATTATATGTACAAATGATACTTTGATGTGTTATGTTCTCTCTCTTTCTTCTTTTTTTTTTGCGATTTAAATTAAGCATGTACAACTTGAATATGTCTCTGTTCAAATTTAACGGTTTTTGATTCGATAAAATTTATGAACTGGTGCTTTTGAGTTTTGAAGATTTATAAATATTTGCTGTATTTACAATTTTTAAGAAATGCATCACAAAATATTAAATTATCTATCACATAATTATCTAATATTATATTTAAGAATTTTTCTGCATATAAATTTTTGTTAGAACAAAAACTATCAATTTATCTTTCCTACATTTGCACATATGTTATTAAAAATACTAACAGTGTAGAAAAGTACCAGAGAAGGATCTTTCTTGCACATGTTCAGTTAAAAATCTACGAAATGCTTTCCCATGAAAATTGAGTAATTATAAAATAATTTGACTTGCTATACACCCGAGGTAATTGCACGCCTCCCGTGTGCAATGACTTGTTTTGGTTTTTATTTTTTAAAAAATAAAAATATTTTGATCTTCAACCCCACCCAACTTCATGTGAATCATGTCTTTACAAGATCCATCCGCAATGGAAGACTCAAAAAATTAAAAAAATAAAGACCCATAACAAAAATTCAAAAAAATAAAGAATAAATAATTTTTTTAAATTTTTTTCAGTCGTGCGATTGGGGTGGGCCTTGAATGGATGAGTTGGTCGGGTGGCTCAGAGGTCATAAAACTTTTGTAAAATAAAAAAAAAAGCAAAAAATTAATTCATCACGGGTGTGCAGCGAATATTACTCCTTAAAAAATCCAGATTCAAATATCGTGTGCTATCTGGGCTGGGTTTGGGCCGAACTTTACGGAGCCCGTTAGGCCTGAGGGGACCTACACAGTTTTGAACCAACGGACGGGGTCCAGACGAGTGTCGGCCCAATCCAACAAGCCCAAAAGAAAGACGAACGGCCACACCAGTCTCTGCTCAGGGACGAGATCGCTGGAGGTCCCCCGGCGCCGGCAGGCTTCGATCTCCTCCCTTCCCCCCTCCGGCCAGCAGCTGCTGCTTCCAGCGTCCTAGGGTTTTTCCTTGGTTCCATCCTCTTCCTGTTCCAGGGTTTTTCTTTTCGCCTTTCTTCTCCTCCCTCCCTGCGTACGTTGTCTGATCTTTTCACCCAGGTATTTGAGGCTTTCTACTGTTGTACACAGGAAACTACAGGAATCCCTTCAAGAGTCGGCGTGGTCCTGCAGAAAGAAACTGGGTATCCCTTCAATTTAGCGCTTGGGCAGCCACAGCCAGAGGGCGCCCTGGTTTGGGGGTGTGGGGGAGTCCACAGGAGAGAACGCTGCATTCTGGGTACGCCGCTTTTTTTTTTTAAATCAAAATTATCTCTCTCTCTTTTTTTCCCTGCTCAGCTTGGATTGCACCAGTGGTTTACCTTTTGTTTTAGGAAAACTTGAAGGGGTTGATTATCTGGGTTCTGCCGAAATTTTGGATGCTTGTGTTGCTTCTACCTGTTTTGGGCGTTGGTGGTTTTCTCTCACAGCTTTCTAGGGCAAGGATAGATTTTGAGGGTGAATAAAGTGGAGGGGTTGGGGAAACTTCGGCGGTGTAGTTGTGGTATATCCCTTTCTTGACGCTCCCCCGTTCTCCACCCCAATTCCTTCGAGGCGGAGGAAAGAACGGATTACGAGGTAGTTTTGAGAGAAAGCAACATTACAGGTCAAGAATTGAGGGGGGGGGAGGGAGAGAGAGAGAGAATTGTTCGCGCACCTCCCTCTACCTCTCTTTCACACTCAGGCATGCTCCATGCACTCTATGTCGGCCTGCGTGGAGAAAGAATGAGAGCAGCAGGTGAGAGATTGCTGTGTGTGTGTGTGTGCACCCCCATCTGTCACTTCCCTTCCTCTCTGTAGGGGGTGTGTGTGGGCATTAGATCCTTCTCGAATCTGTGTGTGTGTGTGACTAACATCATTTTCTGCATGCTTTTTAAATAAAAAGTTAAGTGATGCTATTTTAAAAAAAAGAAATCTTTTTCCCCCCATTTGGTTTACCACATTATGTCCCTTGCGATATTTGTCAGTCCACTGGACTGAATTCCATTTTCAGTTCCGCAGAACCTTGTAGTTTAGTTTTCTTTTTATTCCTTGATAAGAAATTTACATTAAAAAGTTTGATCAACTAAATGGAAATTTGATGAGATCAATTACAGAACAAATATGCTTCAGCTGATTGGTCTGGAAACTGCAGGTGCCTTGAAAATATAAACTTTATGACAACGAACACCACTCATGTTTCACGGTCAAGCTAGTGTGTGAAAATACTCGACCTGTGAGATGGCTGGTGGTAGACCACGTTTTCAGGAGCTTTCTCAAAATTCTTTAACCATTTTGCTGTTTGAGAGATCTATGCATGTCTGTTTTTCATGCTAGAAATGTTTAGGGCTCTTTTAACACAGCAGCTCATCATCATAATCCATGAACTTGAGCTATGAGCACAATCTTTGGTCGTTTGTTTAATGACACATGACAGTGATATGTCCATGTCAAGTAGTTTTTAGGTGATTCTGTCAGAATTTTAAAAAACCCATTTACATCGTATAAAAGGACTTGAATTGTTTTATAGAATACTTTGTGATTGGTTGGCACATAGTGCACAATGTTTTGGAATGATTGTCATTATATATGCTACAGCTTTGTATTTTGTGTAAAATGCTTGCAGTTTTTTTTTCTTTCTTTTGTTTAGCATATGTGATAATGTAAATCTATGCATGGATATGTTTTAAATGTGCTTTTCTAAAACATTTCAATATTTCATCAGATATCAGTTTGTTATAATATACTCTTATTTCCCATCTTTACATATTGGTGTTCTTCCAAATTAGTTCTGCAGGTTTAGGTTCTGAATAAAGTTCATCAGCGATTATGACTTCAGAAGATTTTATTGATCTGGGTTGTGATACCACAAATGAAGCCACTGAGTTGGATACTGCTAATCAAACCTTGGAGCCAATCGAAGTTCATCGTGATGAAGGCAGCCCTGATTCTGACAACTTGGAAACAGTGGAACCACATGGAAGAGAACATGACCAGCAACTCTTACAAAGTGTGGTCCATAATGATGCTTTTATTCACCAATCATCTGTGTTGCAGGAAAGTGTTGAGTTGGCAGAATCTGTTACTGTGGTAGAGAATGTGGGCATAGTTGAGCCTAGAAATATGGAAAATGGTTGCACAGATTTTAGTGCCGTTGACAACCATGTGATGGAACAAAGCAGTATCCTGTTGTTTTGCTTGTTTCTGCTAGCATGCTATCTCTATTTGAATTCTTCTTATTTGCATTATTTGATACTTGCCATAACTCAGAGTACTAGATATTGCAGGAGTTAAAAGATCTAGAATGACAAGTGATGAGCGGCCATCAGTTCATGTGGTTTACAAATCCTTGACAAGGTATGAAAAATTGCCGCGCATTTGAAAGAATGAGTCATTATCTTTCATTATTTGCTTTGAGTTATTTTTGTTTATGAGTTTTTTCATCTACAAGAATCAATCATGCATATAATCATGGATTGCTTAATTATTCCCCCTGATTTAAATTTTCCAATACTACAATTCATTTTTCCTGTCCATGCTTCTCAGGGAAAGCAGAAAAAAGCTTGAGGAGCTCCTGCAGCAATGGTCTGAATGGCATGCTCAGAATGAAGCTTCATCAGATGTACTTTTCTTTGTTCTGGATAGCAAATTGCTCTTCTTTTCCAATTGATTTATTATTACTGCATAATAGTTTTTGCTTTACATTTATTAACTTATACTTCCCAAGACTAAGAGGTAGGATATCTGTTAATTGTTCTTGTCAGTCTTGTTGTAAGTTTCATAATCAGTGAAAATTTGTTATGTTGATAAATACTATTGGTTTACTTCTAAATGATTCACATCATATGATCTATTGTTTGCTTGAGAAAAGAATAACACATGCACCTTTTTGGCAGTAGTATTACATTATATGATGCACTCTTCTGTCATGCACTGCTCATGTTTATTCAGACCCTTTCTTCTACAAATTTGATTACCCACTTGTTTTGTTCATGAAGTAATCAAGTAAAAACTAGAAAGACATGATGTTTTCTAGGCATCTTTTATAGTAAGAAATTCCCAGAACCAACTTTCTTGCCTGATTTTGACAATGTTGCAGGCTTCTTTGAAGGAGGCATTGGAACACGGAGAGGAAACATATTTTCCTGCCTTCTATGTTGGTTTAGAGAAGTCAGCTATTGTGGTATCTCCTTTTCCTTGGGGTGTTTTGGCATATTTATCTGTTTCTTGATACTGGCATATTTATCTGTTTCTTGATACTTGGAGGTTTGGCAAACTAGACAACTTTGGCATGAACACGCGCTGTTGAATTGGGTGCCTGGGATCAGGTGGATCATGATTTTGCAGTTTGCAAATGAATTATGAATGTATTACGACATTTTATTGATCATTGGCAGTTGAGAATTATCCTGTTCAAAGTGGAGTTCTGCTTTTGAATGATTTCATCTATATCTGTGATTAGTGTTATGATATTGCTCAAAGATTAGTGTTATGATTTTGCTCCAATTTTATAGGAAGGTGTAAAGCACTAATTCTTTACCGTAAAGAAAGAATAGATATTAGATGTTTATGTAACTATATGAAATGCACTGCTATGTAGTCAGAGGGCAGAGGTGACCAAGGGTTTGCCTCAAGCCTCAACGCCTAGGTGATGACCCAGGGCGTTTGAGGTGACATTTCATTAAAACTATAAATACGTCAGACATGTAGATATTTTCATTAAATATGTCAACAACACATATAAAAGCTATAAGAATACTTAATTTATACATGCACATGTGTTATAGGAATGGGCTGGGTGACCCAAGTGGGCTCGGCCCAAAGTGTCCATGGCCCTACCTAATCGCCGAGGCGAGATTGGCTGAGGCGAGGTGAACAGTTGGTGCCTTGCCTCACCTCATTGCCTAGGCGAGCACCTCAAGTGCCTTTGATAACGTAGATGGACTGTGAATAACTCCCCCGAGAATGTACTTGTGAAAAACCCACAAGTCTCCCTGACAAACCCACAAGTCTTACACAGCCCTTGAATATACTGTAGCTAAGGTGCCCCCCAATACTATTTTGAAATACGTGGTGCTTAAAACCTCGAATGCAAGCTTCTGAGAGTGAAAGCACCTTGTGACACCTGAGAAGGCTCATTTGTGTGAGAGGCTCTAGCTTGCTGGGGAAGAATACTTACACGTTGTAAGGACAAGATTGTACTGTCAGGCATCAAGGTTAAATACACCTTCTCAGAAAGGAATTCAGGCAACCAACAGAGGTTATCAAGTGTATGCATTTTCTTCAGGATTGGTATTTCAGCAGATCTGGGAGAAGAATGTCAGGTTCTATTCTCTTTAGTGGACTATAAAATTGGAGGAAATTTACTTTGTAAGGGAGGGTTTAGGGTGTAATCAGGTGTGGGGGTGTTTGGTGGAGTTCTTTACCATCTTGGTAAAGATTTGTTCTATCTTTTTTCTATAAGCTTCTTAGCTTCACCTCTTTACTTTAATGAATTATGGCCTGTAACCACCTTTCCCCCAAGAAAGGGTTAAATGCCCCTTATATGCTCGGTGGGAAGAAACAACTGATTACTTATTTGCCAACTGTAGTCTTATCCATGTTGTATGCCTGATTCCTATGAAGTGTACACAGAGGACATGGCAGGTGTGCAGGGATGTGCCGAGTGTATTGGTGGAATGGAGGTAACTGTTGGACACGGAATATTTTCAACGTAGGAAAAATAAATGAACAAATGTTCTTTTTGAAAAGAGACATTCCCCCTCCATCTGAGTAGAGGGTGATTCCGTGTGTGCGCATCGTATCAGACGATTTGGGTTCGAGTGCTGGACCTTTCCCCACTGACCGGAGTCAGTGTTGATTTACATCGGCCTAACGTCCGAACACCTTTGTTTAACTGTCAAAGAGGTCCCAAAAGACTTCTACAAGAGTTCTGATGTGGAGGGCAGGCTCACTCGAGAGACTCTCCATGATCACTCATTTACCACCAACAAGTTAATAAAATTAGGGCTAAGTCTGAGCAAAACCCTAAGATTTAGGAATAGAAACGCAAATATGCGAGAGCCATAGGCATTTTTGAAATGGAGAGAAGTTTTCTGGACCCCGAGAGTATTTTGGTAATTTTACCACCCCAGGGGTATTCTGGTAATTTTCCTAGGCCATGGGTATTGCTGAAATTCCTGAGCTGGAATGGAAGTAGGACTGGATTCCTGACTTCCCAAGGCATTGAGGCCATTTCTGGAGGGTTTCAAGGGCTCTGAAGCCATTTTTAGGTCATAGGGGTATTTTGATAATTTTATCAGACCCTAGACCTAGGTTTGAGATGATACCCGAGTGCTGGACTGAGCTGACAACACTTCCGGACCGAAGGAATGACAAGGGGCTTCATAGAAGGCACACATCTGTCAATTTGGCCGAAGGAGGGGTATATGTGCAATTTTGACAAGTCGGGGGTTTTCTTGTAATTTTCCCCACTCAATGCATAAAGAAGACATATGAAGTCATAGATTGCATTTATGGCCCAAATGGGTACAAGGATTGTCGGCGAATTGTCGACTGTACAAAGATCCGCACCAACGCGGGAAGTAGGGGCGTAGCCCGAATTACAAAAGATTGCAGGGTATAACTGCAAATTACAGGACTTTTGTCTCTTATGGTCCCGGGGAGGACATTTTTATAATTCCGTCATTATAGGGATAGAACCACCTGACTTAGTCGTCCCGGGACGTAAAGACTTACAAAACATGCCCCGCTGAGGGGCATAATTACAAACATGACCCGCTGAGGGACGTAAATGTAAATATACCCCGTAGGGGCATAAATACAAGACTCGGGGACTTACCCCACACGGGTTGAAATAAACAAACAAACTCCAAGTGCTGGATGCTCCGAGTGCCAGAAGTGCTTCGTACGTAACTCTTATGTTCTTCTCCTTGTGTGTTCGATCCTCTCCACTTGGACCCTTAGGGTCTATTTATAGAAGGCGGGAGGGCCCAGAGGGGTCAAATGAACGAATTTGTCCCGATTCTGTCAAGGTGGGGTGGTAAAAAGCCATTTTGACCCCTCTCGCCATCAAAAAAGGCCAAATGACCCCTCTGAGGGGGTTAAAATCCCTCCCTCTTTTTTTTTTGAACACCGGAGAGAGAGAGGGGGGGGGGGTCGCGCGACCCCTCTGGGAAGCCACCGGGGTCGCGCGAACCCTCTGGGATGCCAAAGGGGTCGCGCGACCCCGCCAGGTGGCTTGCGGGGTCGCGCGACCCCCGCCGACTCCGGCGGGGTGGCCGCGGCCCCCTCTCGTGTCCGGGAGGGGTCGTTTGACCCTCGGGCATGCGTTTTGGCCCCTCTTCGCGCCGTTTTGCTCCGTTTTTGTCAACCTGAGTTGAGAAGAAGCCGTGGTGGCGCTGCGTGGGGAGGAATCTTCGCGCCCGTCCGTGCCGTGTGATACACTTGCTCGGCCGCTTTGACAGGCGTGCATGCATGTCTTCCTCTTAACTTCTATTGCCGCGATGCCACTTGTGATAATATGATCGGGTCAATATATCCTAAATCACGGAAGTACTCTGCGGTCCGACGACATCGGCGCTACACCGTATCTTTTCTGTCGGTTGTTTCGGAATAAAATTTTTGAAGTATTTCGAGAAAATTACGGGTGCAACAAATGCCCCCACGGAACGTTCGTCGAGGCCGGGGGCAGAGGCGGGCGGTCCGTGCCCTTTGTAGTATTTTTGGGTATCTCCCGAGTCTTCTTGACATGGGAAGATTGTTGTAGGACTGCACCTCACTGCTTCATTGCTTTGCAGAAAGCTGAGAGTTGATGCAGGCTTGCCTCGGAGAGGCTTGTTGTCCCGGAGTTGACGTAGGCCTGCTTCTGAGAGACTTGTTGGCCTAGAGTTGATGGGGGCTTGTCTCAGTGAAACCCACCAGTCTAGAGGTGACCTAAGTCTACCTCGGCGAGACACTTTGACCTGAAGCTGATGTCGACCAACCCTTAGGGTATACTGGCCAAAGCTAATGTACACCGCCCCCTAGGACATATTGGCCTGAAGTCAGATGCTGGCCAATCTTTGAGGGTGCATTAGCCAAAGTTGATGCGGACCAGCCCTTAGGGCATATTGGCCCAGTGTTGATGCAGGCCTGCCTCGGAGAGGCTTGCTGGCCTGGAGTTGCTGTGGACCTGCCTCGGCGAGGCTTGTTGGCCCAAAGTTGTTATGGACCTGCCTCGGCGAGGCTTATTGGCCCAAAGTTGATATAGGCTTGTCTCGAAGAGGCGCATCCATCTAAGTCGTCGTTGATTGACTATCGAGCTGTGATAGCTGGAAATCAACATTGGCCGACCCTTGGGGGTGCGTTGGCCAAAAGTCGTGGTGTTGGCTGACCACTGAGATGTCGCTGAAGACGTGTCAGCTAGCCGCTGAGGTGTGTAGCCGCAAGTTAAAGTTGGCTAACTATTGAGGTGTCGTCAAAGATGCGTCGGCTAACCACTGAGGTGTGTGGCCGGAGGTTGAAGCTAGCTAACCGCTGACTTGTGATAGCCAAGGTTGATGTAGACCAGCCCTTAGGGCCTGTTGGTCTGGGTAGATGTCGGCCGTACACGGGCTGAGGCAACTCCTTTCTTTGTTTTAGCTTCAGCTAGTGAGGCTTCAAAGCTGTTTTAGAGTTTCCTGGCCTCTTGGGATGGAGTGGCCGAATGGTCCTCAACTCGATGTAGCATTGCCAGATGCATGTATTTGGTCTCCCTCAGGACGCCTGGATGACTGAGCTTGCGTCTTTATGGGAGGAGTTCGCCCGCTTTTGTGCTATTCAGGAGCGGAGGCGGAGGACTCAGCTGATCATTCAGCAAGAGGAGCAACTTTGCAGACTTCAGAGAGCCCAGGCTGAGGTGGGCGCCCAAGTCAAGGCCACTTATGAGCGCGAGCAGATGGCCTCCCGCAGAGTGAAGGGGCTTTTGTGAGAGGTCCGGGGGACCGAGAAGGAGCGCAATCTTGCGCGTGCCGATGTAGACTCTTTGCCGTAGGCTTGAGGGGCTCCAGGAGGAAGCTCTTTAGAGTGAGACTCGCCTTGTTGAGCTGAGGAGGAGCGAGTCTGATACTCGATAAGTCTTTTCTCTCTTTTTTTTTTTCACTTTACCAGCCCTACCGCCCTTTCGGGTTTTCGCCAGGACTGGCCCCCTTTAGCTTTTTCCAGTGCGCCCTTACGGGTTTTCACACTGAGGGGTACCCATTTTTGCCAAAGGCGCCCTTTCGGGTTTTCACCTTAGCCGGGTTAAAGTCTTTTTGCCCTTGATTGCTCTTCTAACAGAAACAACCAAGTCCGCTGGGGCCTCAATATTTTTAACCCCGTTTTTTTTTCTCTTTTCTTTTGACCCTATAATGCCAAAAGGCGAGGAGAAGGTGGCACTCCCGTAGGGACGTGTGTGCCGCAGAGGTGGGACAAGTGGGTAGATTTGATTGTCCAGGTGGGATGAATGAATCAAATCTGTGAGCCGAAAGGCGAAACGGGTTGGTAGCCTGAGAGGGCGTACTGAGACCGCACCCGAGAGGATAGAAACGAGCCGAAAGGCATAATGGGTTGGCAGCCCGAGAGAGCATACTGAGGCCGAACTCGGTGAGACCAAAAGGTGTAATGGGTTGGCAGCCCGAGAGAGCATGCTGAAGCCAAGCCCGGTATGACAAGATGAGTGAATTCGACTGCCCTAATGGGACGTAATTAGCCAAATCCATACCTGAAGGTTGATCGGATTAGCAACCCTAAAAGGGTGTGCATATGCCAAGCCCGGTTGGAACAACAAAGGAGTTGGTTTAACAGTCCAAAAGGGACATGAGGGTTAAACCTGGAGGCCGATAGGCGGGATGGGTTGGCAGCCCGAAAGAGCATGCATAGGCCAGACCCGAAACGATGACAGGAAGGGATTTGACAGCCCGGGTGGGACGTATAAGTCAAATCCGTGAGCCGATAGGCAAACAGGGTTGGCAGCCTGAGAGGGCACGCTGAGGCCAAGCCCGTGGGGACAAAGGAGTAAACTTGACGATCCCGGTGGGATATATGAGTCAAGTCTAAAGCCAAGAGGCGCGATGGGTTGACAGCCCGAAAGGGGCATGCAGAGGCCAGACCCAGAAGAAGAAAAAGGGTGGACTTGACAGCCCTAGTGGGACGTGAGAGTCAAATTCCAGAGCCGATAGGCGAGATAGGTTGGCAGCCCGAGAGAGCATACTGAGGCCATTCCTAATGGGACAAAGATGGATTCGACCACCCTAGTGGGGCGTGAGAGTCAAACCCGAGAGCCGATAGGCGAGTAGGTGGGTTGGCAGCCCGAGAGGACATGCTGAGGCCAGACCCGGTGGGACATGTGCCAGAAGGTACGATGGATTGGCAGCCCGAGAGAGCATACTGAGGCCAGATCCCTAGAATGAAAAAGGTGAGCCGAAAGGCATGATGGGTCGGCAGCCCGAGAGGGCGTACTGAGACCAATCCCAAAGAGGTTAGATGAGCCGAAAGGCATGAAGGGTTGGCAGCCCGAGAGAGCATACTGAGGCCATTCCCTAGAATGAAAAAGGAGCCGAAAGGCATGAAGGGTTGGCAGCCCGAGAGAGCATACATAGGCCATTCCCTAGAATGAAAAAGGAGCCGAAAGGCATGAAAAGTTGGCAGCCCGAGAGAGCATACTAAGGCCAGTCCCAGTGGGACAAGAGAGTAAGCGGGTTTAACTGCTCAGAAGAGACACGTGAGCTGAACCCGGAAGTCCATAGGCGGAATGGGCCGGCAGCCCGGAAGAGGTATGCATAGGCCGAGCCCGATGGGACAAAGTATGATACCGTCAGAATGCTAGTGGGACTAGGTGTCATAGGATGACATGTAAGGTGTAGCCCTGACATCAATATGATGTTTTGGTCGAGATGGGGTGGAGTCATTGACTTAGAGCCACCCTTAAAATAGACAGGGAGAGGATTTTTTTTTTCACATTACCAACCTCACCGCCCTTTCGGGTTTTCGCCGAGGCTGGCCCCCTTTAGTTTTTTCCAGTGCGCCCTTTCGGGTTTTCACACCGAGGGGTTGCCCATTTTTGCCCGAGGCGCCCTTTCGGATTTTCACCTCGACCGGGTCTGTGGCCTTTTTACCCTCAGCCAACCGTTGAAGGCTGACTAAGTCCGCCGGGGTATCAGTATTTTTAACCCCTTTCTTTTTTTTTCTTTTTTTTTTGAACCTTCATTGAGGAGAGGTACTGTCCTGTGAAGGCGGCTATGGAAACTCCTGCGGTGGCGCATGGTAGAGCTTCATATGCTTGCCGTTGAGAGGAGGGAAGGGATTGTCTCCCTTGTGGTCAAGGACCGTATAGGCCCCTCCTTCGTAGACCTTCTGGATAACGTAAGGCCCACGCCAATTAGGCTGGAGTTTGCCGCTGGATCTTCCTGCGAGAACCTCCTTTTCTTTGACCATGACTAGGTCGCCTTTCTTGAACGCCCGTTGCTTGACCAGCTTATCATAGGCACGTGTCATGCGGGCTTGATACACTTGTAAGTGTTTGTAGGCTTTGAGTCTTTGACCTTCAAGGCTGGACAACTCTTCAAGTCTCCTTTCTATCTCGGACTGGTCTTGACCCGGCAATCCAGCGTGCACAGCAACGCGGTATGATGCCAGCTCGATCTCCACAGGGATCACTGCTTCAGCTCCATAGACCAAAGAGAATGGGGAGCAACCCGTGGGGGTTTTGTATATAGTCCGATAGGCCCATAGGGCTTCGTGGACCTTCTCACCCCAATCCCGCTTACGGCCACCTACTATCTTGGACCGCAGCTTGCAGAGGGTTTTGTTGAAGGCCTCGGCTAACCCATTGGCCTGGGGATTGTAGATCGACGACGCTCTCCAGTCAATATGGAACTTGGCCGCCAGAGCATAAACAGTCTTGTTCTTGAACGGCGTGCCATTATCGGATATAATCCGACTGGGGGTGCCGAATCTGTATATGATATAGTGCCGCACAAAACGAGCAACTATCTCCCCTGTAACTTCTCGTAGTGGAACGGCTTCCGCCCATCTGGAGAAGTAATCGGTGGCCGCTAGTATGAACTTGTGCCCCTGGGACGATGGTGGGAATGGTCCCACAATATCCATGCCCCACTCTGCAAATGGCCAAGTAGGCGCTGTTGGATGGAGCGGGTTAGGTGGCCGCCGAGGGACTGGGCCGAACGCTTGGCATTGATGACATGTACGAGCGTATTGATTGCAATCTTCGTACATGGTAGGCCAATAGAACCCTTTGAGCTTGATGCTATTTTTCATCTTAGCTCCTGCCTGGTGAGCTCCACACAATCAGGGGTGGACCTCGTGCATGACGGTCTTTGCTTCCTTGGGCGAAAGGCACCGCAGGAGGACCGATCGGTCTTTTTCATGGACGAGCCTGAAGAGCAGACCGTCAATCAGCTGGTAGGATGTCGCCCTACATAGCAGCTGCACCCTCTGAGCCCGATCAGAAGGGAGCCAGCCGTTCTTTATTTTTATAATTGGCTCGCGCCAATCTTCTTCTTCGGGAGCATTGTCCTCTTGAACATTGTCGACCTCGTAGATAGTGAGGCCGGATTCTTTGTCGAGCACACTTGGCATAAGCCTTCGGTGTCTGACAGTAATATTTAATTCTCCCTCAGGCGGGAGTTTTAGGGCTGCTGCCAACTTTGCAAGAGCATCAACCTGAGAGTTGCTGCCTCTGGGGACATGGCCTATTTCAAATAGGTAAAATTTTTCTTTGAGCCTCGTGACGGCTGCATGATAGGGGACTAGCTCCTTCTTCCGGACATCATAGACGCCCAGTACTTGTCGGATGACGAGTTGAGAGTCCTTGTACACTTTGATGCACTTGATGTTCATCTCCAGTGCCAGTTGAAGCCCAATAATAAGCGCTTCATACTCTGCCTCATTATTAGTCAAGGACTTCATGAGAGCGCAAGAGTTACGGAGGATGCCGCCTTGTGGGGACACAAAGACTACCCCCGCACCTGAGACATAGTCTATAAGGCCGCCGGCCCTTTTGATTGTCCGAGAGGCACCATCAAAATATAACTCCCAATGTGGGAGGTCGAGGGTGAGGACGCCTGGCTCCATCTGTGGTGGGACTCTTTCAGACTGTTCCCCCATCTCTTGAGAAGGTATTAACACCTCTTCATCGGGCAACTCGAAGTTGAGTGGCGAATCTTCTGGCACAGGGTGCGCTGCTAAGAACTCCGCCATTCCTTGTCCCTTGATCGCCTTGCGTGGGACGAAGGTGATATCAAACTCCATAAGGATAAGTGCCCACTTGCCGAGCCTACCAGAGAGGACAGGCTGGCTGAGCAGAAACTTGAGTGGGTCATATTTTGAGATCAGCTCCACCCGGTGGGCTAGAAGGTAGTGTCTCAGCTTCTTGACAGCAAATACCAGAGTTAGGCACACCTTTTCCATAGGGGTGTACCGGTGCTCAGGCCCAATCAGCTTTCGGCTGAGGTAGTATAGTGGCTGCTCCTTGCCTTTGTCATTGATCTGGGCTAGTAGAGCCCCCAAAGAGGCATCCATGGCAGCAATGTAGAGGATAAGGGGCTTCCCTCTGACGGGTGCTCCTAGAACGGGAGGAGTTAGTAGATACTCCTTAATCTGCTCGAAGGCCTTCTGACAGTCTTCGTCCCAGATGAAAGGTGCTCCTTTCTTCATCAATTTGCTGAAAGGTAGGCATCTTCCAGAAAGATTAGAAATGAATCGCCTAATATAGGTGAGTCTTCCTTGAAGAGATCTGAGCTCTGTCAAGTTCTTGGGCGGAGGCAGTCCTCTTATGGCCTTGATTTTATCAGGATCGATTTCTATGCCTCGGTACCTGACAATAAAGCCAAGGAACTTGCCGCTGGAGACGCCGAAGGCGCACTTCATCGGGTTCATCTTGAGTTGAAATTGTCGAAGCCTTTCAAAGACTCGACGCAGATCAGTTAAGTGATCCTCCCGCTTCTTTGTCTTGACGACCAGATCATCAACATAGCATTCGACAAGGTCATGTAGCATCTCGTCGAAGATCTTGGTCATTGCCCTTTGGTAGGTTGCACCGGCATTCTTCAGACCGAATGGCATCCTTTTGTAGTTGAAGATCCCCTTAGGACACCGGAAAGCCGTATGGTCTTTGTCTTTGACGGCCATGCGGATTTGATTATAGCCCGACGACCCGTCCATAAAAGACAAAGTTTCGTGACCAGTGGTCATATCAACCATTGTCTCAGTGATTGGGATATGAAAGTCGTCCTTTGGGCATGCTTTATTCAAATCTCTGAAGTCAATGCAGACTCGGACTTGGCCGTTCTTCTTCTTGACAGGGACGATGTTGGCGAGCCATACAGGGTACATGCAAGGCTCTATGAAGTCCACGTTGAGCATTTTGTCAACCTCAGCGTTGACCTTCAACTCCAGCTCGTGGCGCATACGCCTCTGAGCTTGCTTGACTGGCTTGACTGTTGAAAGTATTGTTAGCTCGTGTTCAGCCACGGAAGGGTCGAGCCCGGGCATTTCTTTATAAGTCCAGGCGAAACAATCCCTGAACTCTTCTAAAAGCTGTCGATACGACTGCCTTTCTTCCTCGCTGAGGAGAGCACTTATGAAGGTGGGACGGTAGTCATTTTTGCTTCCGAGATTGATTTCAATCAACTCGTCCATAGTCGCTTGACCACCGTCTTCAAGTTCTGGTGGAGCTGGTTGAAGGTCGACGAAGTCTTCCTCATCATCCGTGTTGGCTTCATAGACCTCAAATTCTTCGAAGCACTCTTGCTCGTAGCTTGAAGTCGAAGAGCTTGCTTCATCTTGCTGATAGTTAGCAGGCTGAGCTGCTCCTTCCTCTGAGGGGTGGTCGTTGTCGACTCCTGATGAAGGTGATGGTGTCGTAGACACATCAACGGACTCCCTGACAGAGTTATCAATCTTAGGCTCAGCTTCTGCTTGCCTGTGATGGAGAGGTAGCAGTCCTATGGTGTTGACTGCAAAGTGGACCTCAAAGTCCGTCTCCTGGTCATAGCCAAGGCCCCTTGTATCTTTGCGGGAGAAGGGAGGTTGCCCACGAACCTGCGGAGGGTTCCACAGTTGATGGAAATACGCCGCTCGTGCAGGGTCCAGAGTTTGCGGGATGTGCTGCTTTTTGCACATTTCCCTGATGTATTTCGGCATATCATCCATCTCCTGGACTGGCTCTGGCACCACATCAGCGGGAGTATCCCAGCCGAAATTATCTTCAGGGGGACACGGTGGGACTAAATCACCTTTGTAAAGGATGATTGGCTTGTCCCTCTTGCCTTTGTTGCGTCTCCTTCTCCGTTGATAGGAGACTGTAAATGTCTTCAACTGTTCCACCTCATACTCCTCCCGTTGGGACGAGAGCTGGAGGCACTTGGGTGGCAAGGAGATGCTTCGGTTAATGACCTGGCTGATGAGGTTAGCTTCAAAATCAACATCCCTCCTTTCTGGTTGAGTCGGCTTGGAGGCAGCACTGAGGCTCAGCCTATGCAGCTTTACCATATCTTGATTGACAGTGAAGAGCTGCCCTTCCTCGACTTCAAGGTCCACTTTTTGCTTCCCCTTGTTCTTTATAGGCTCAGGGATTGCTAGAGTGAGCTTCCCAAAATACAGAGAAGCATCGGCCAGATGGCACTCATTGGGGTGGAACGGGGCTTGATCTGCAAAGACCGTATGTTGCTCCCCTTTTTTGGCATATTTAATGCACTGGTGCAGAGTTGAAGGAACAACCCAATTTTCATGCAGCCATGGCCTTCCAAGCAGCATCTTGTAAGATGTGTCAGAGTTGATGATATAAAATGTCGCTTGGGTGACAAAATCGCCCAAGGCAAGCTTGACTACAACCCGACCAAGCGCCTCCTCGGAACCCTGATTGAATCCCGAGATCTTGACATCGGTCACCTTTTGCAAATAAGGTGCCAAGTACAGAGACTTGAAAGTCTTCAAAGGCATGATGTTGACGGCTGCTCCGGCGTCAACCAAAATGCAATTCACGTCATGCCCATTAATCGTCCCCTTCATATATAAGGGGCGATTATGACACGGAGAGGACAACAACATGTCTTTGTCCGTGAAGGAGATGTTGGCTGTGAGTGCTTCATATGCCTGAGCCTGCAATTCAGCAACATGGGCTTCATAGGCCTCCGGGTCTTGAAGAATCTTGACAAGAGCCTCCCTGAGGTCTTTGCTCCAGGCAATGGCTTCCCAAATAGTGACATTGGTTGGGAACCGCTTCATGTGATGAATGATTTTGCGGTCTGCCCTGGCACGGGTCTTGTCGAATGGCGGGATAATCTCCGCCAGAGTCTTCGACGCCTGTCAAGGCTTCTCTCGCTTAAAAGGGCGCTCCTCCGTATTCTGGCCTTCTGCATCTTCTTGGAATAGCGGAGCCAAGGATTCATCTGGAGGTGGCAAAGGCCCATCATGCTGGTCTTCATTAGAAGGACCGGCCTGGCTCGCGGGCTCGACCCTGTTGGAGGGGCCAGCCTGCTCTGACGCCTTCTCGCACTTCGGCGACTTGGCAGGCTCCTCTTCTTCATCGGAGGAGGCAATTGTAAAAGGGACGCCACCTGGCTTAGCCGTTAAGATGGGGCCTGAACCCTCTGAGGGGCTGAGGATGAAAGGGATTCCCCGAACTTGAGTTTCTGGGATAGGACCCGGCTTTTCCCCTCTGAACAGTATGACCCGATCAAGAGTCGGGGGACCTTCACGTCCACGCCCTCGGTTACGACCTCGGCCACGTCCCCGGCCACGACCTCGGGCATTTCTTGCCAAGCGACGCTGATATGTCGCCATAGGAGCTTGGCCTCCAGTGCTATCAGCTGTGGGACAATAAATATTGTCGGGCGGCGGGATCGCCACCATGTTACAGGAGAACTCTTGCAGCATTTCATCTAGCATTTCGACAGTGAGCTCCTCATCTTTATAGAATAAGGAGAGCTCCTCCGGGATTGGGAAGTCTTCACCTTCTTCAAGACGGTGAACCATTTCTCGGAGCCATTGCAAAAGACGAGCTTTGCGCCCAAGCTTGTCCCAGGGAATATATTCGTCTAGAGTGACGATCCTGGTGGGATGAGGGGGAGTGTACTCCTCCAGCTCATCTATGAGCTTTTGAAGTCTTTGTAGAGGAGTTGGCTCCTTAGCAGCCTCCATAGCAGCGGCTTGCTCGGCTTGCTTCTTTAACCTCCTCTTCAAATTCTTCCTGCGATTCTTCTCCTGCTTCTTTTGGCGTGCTGCCTCTTGAGAAGAGGGAGGAGTTTGCTTCGACAGTGGGACTCGCTTGCCCCCAGAATTTTGCTTCTTGCTCCGGGCTGGCTCCTTAGGAGTTTTAGCGCCACGGCTCTTTCTGGGGGCAACCTTGGTCCAATTGGCCTCCTCCGGATGAGGTTGGAAGGTGGCATTGATTGCCTGAGCAATTATTTCAGGAGGCAACTCCTGGAACTCTGCCAGTCCGCAGTGGGGCCTCTGGGAGCTTTGTGGTTCCACCGACTTTGCTTGGACCGGTGGGTTTGCTTGCTTGAGTTGCTGAGGCCTTTCTACAATTGGCGGCTGCGCCAGCTGGACAGAAGCTTTCACTGGGGTCTTCGCGGGCTCAAGAGGTCGAGTCCTCTCCACGACTAACAGCTTTGCTGACTTGACAGGAGCTTTGGCTGAAGGCTCTAACGCCTTGGCTTTGCCTTTGTTGTCCAGCCGAGAGTTCTCTCTTATGACGATGCTAGGCTGACGGGACCTGGGACGGACCTTTGAACTCTCTCCCGCGGCTTGGCTTCCTAGGTTCTGGACTTTAGGCTCTTTATAAGTGACCTTGCCTTTAGTGAGTAATGGGAATTCATCATTTTCCGCGGGCTCACTTGGCCGGGCTAATCGGGAGAAAGCCTCAGTTTCTCGCCGAACCTGCTGGAGAGTCTCCCTGGCGGCCTCTGCAAGACGCAACCTCGTCATGGAGTTCCCCTGAGTATCGACAACTCCTCTCTGGATGAGGGCTTCAATGAAGTCCTGGACCTCTGAGCATTGCCGAGTGGGGTGAGACACCCTTGCATGATACTTGCAATAGCGGGGGTGTCTCTTGGCCGTCTCATTGTAATAAGACGGTGGGTCATGTGTCAGAACCCAGCCATCCTCCAGAAGCTTGTCAAAAATCTTCTCAGTGTTCTCCTTGGGGAAAGAACACTGGTGAGAGGGTCGCCACCTTGGATACCAGAGTGTGGACTTGGGCGATTGGGAACTGGCTCCCTGGGAACTAACTCCCTCCTCCTGCGGCTCGGGGAACTGGAAGGCTGCTGCAGCGTGAATGACGTTGACAGAGAAGTGAAGACTCCTTTGTGCATGCGGCTGCGGTGGGTCGACCAGGAATTCACCCATGTTGACCTTCCCTCGCCTGATTAAGTCTTCGGCGAGGTCCTTAAACGGCTCACAGTTGTGGATAACATGGCCAACAATTTCATGATATGGGCAATAGCCTTGATGAAAAGCAGCACCTGGTGTCTGCTCCAGAGGTGACGGGCTAATCAACCCCGCCCGCTGACATGCGAAGAAGATATTGGGAGTTTTCTCCAAAGGGAAGGAGTATAACTTTTCTGGGAGCTCGACTTGAAGTGGAGCCTCCACGTCTTCCGGTGAGTCCTCCTCGTCTTCAGATGAATCCGAGGACTCTTCAGAGAGCCAACCCCTGAGCGGGGCCCGACCTGCAGGTGATACACCTGCCTCCCGTATGTGGGCTGGAGCTAACCCTCTGGCAAATGGGCCAAAAGGGAAAGTGGACAACTGCTGATCAATGCTCTCTAGGAACTGCAGCAAGCGCCTTTGTTCCAGTTGCAATTGCCGGATTTCCCCTCGGATTTTCCGAATGGTTCTTCGCAATGCTAGACATTCAGGGAATGGAGGAGGAGTGGCTCTGGGACCACCGTTGGGCTGTCGACTTGAAAGCCCGGCTTCGGAGGCATTGGAGCTTGAAGCCATCACCACCATATGGACCACGTTAGCCGACCGGTTCGATCGGCTCCAGTGATGAGGCTGAGGTGGGTCGACTGCGTGGCCCAACATATTTACCAAGCCCTTTTGAATGAGCTCTTCTGCTATATTCTTGAAAACATAGCAATCCCCGACGGTGTGACCCAACCTTCGGTGATACACACAATAGGTTGGATCATCTGTCTTATCCACCTCCGCGGGCTTCCGCGGGTCCGGCAGAGTGACGAGCTGCTCCTTCATACATAGATCAAAGAGCATCTTAGTATGCTCCTTTATGAAGGAATAAGGCGTCTTCATGTTCTCCGCTAAGAAAGACGCATTTGTCTTATCACCAGACTTCTTGCCTTTCCCTTTGGACTTTCCTTCCCCTTTATCTCCATTCGTCGGGGAAAAGTCCACGGCATTCACCTCCTTACCGCTAGCCAGACGGTCTTTGGAGGATTTGCCTTTGGCAGAAGCTTGTGTAGGGTGGTCAGCGAAGAACATCTCAATCTCCGCCACGACCGTGTTGAGCTGGTCGAAGTCTCTGATATTGGAGCCCAGAAGCTTTTCGCTGACTTCTGCCGAGAGACCCCTACGGCAGATGGTGATCGCATCTTCAGGCGTCGGAGGATTATCGCAGCGCATGCTGACGTCCCTCCATCGCTTGATGAAGTCCAATGCTGTTTCACCCTTCTTCTGTCGAAGGGAACAAAGCTCTGCTAGGGAGACTTTACGTTCGACCATTTGGAAGCGGTCGACAAACATCTTCTGCATATCAGCCCAATCAGATACTGAGTTGGGCTTCAACCTTGATTACCACTGGAAAGCGGTGCCAGTCAAGGACGTGGCGAAATACCGCAACAAATATGCCTCCTCCAGGGCTAATTCACCTATGGCCGTCATGTAATAGGCCAGGTGTTCATGCGGAGAGCCCTGCCCGTTGAACTTCTGAAGTTTCGAGGCTTTAGGGCAATCAGGCGGATGCTTCTTGAATTGATGATGGAGGGGATATGGCACGCTGTACAAATCAACAGTAGCCACACCCTCGCCATGTTGAGCGAACTTCGCTTCCACAATGCGCTCGATCATTTGCTTCTGCGCCATGAGGCTTTCTGCGGCAGGAGTAGCAGATGACCGCGCATTGGCTTCATGCGGCTGGACTTCGAAGTCCACCGCCAGTGGGAGTCTTGCAGCAGTGACAGAGGCATTGGCTGCTGCTGGAATGGGAGAAGGCTGTTGATCCACTCCAGCCGGTGCCGCCTGAGGCGGGGAAGGAACCTCCTTTTCGCGCAAAAGCGACTGTAGCAGGTTCTTGAGCTCTTGGTTTTCCCGTCGAAGCTCGTCCAATGTGGGGGCCCGTGGCTCTTCCCCCAGCTCTTCTTCGTGCCGGGAGTGACTGTCCCCATCAATACTGTGGACGTCTTCCTGGCGCTCTTCTTGCCGTGCCGGTTCAGGCTGAGATGTACCGGCGGTCGGCGCCTGCTGCGTCTGCGCTAGAATTCGGGAGACCGGCGTTGACCTCCTTAAATATTGGATGGGTTGGTCAAGCTCTCCCGAGGTGTTCTCGGGCTGTTTGTCGCCGGAGGTGGCGTAACAGGTGAACACTTTGACAGTGTCATCGGTCACTTGGACCACCCACTTTTTCTTGGGCGGTTGTCGCTCCGGCTTGGGCGGCCTCCCAAGTCTGTCGAAGACAGACACTCGGGATGTGGCTGCTTGAGGTGAGCGATCCTCCCCCGTGTGTGTAGAACTAGCCCACGGGGAGGTCGGTCGCACTTTCTTGCCGGCTCCTCGGCGCTTTTGTCCCCGTAGGGGTTGAGATGTAAATCTCGCAGACGTCGAGGCCTCAGTGCTTGGCAGACTCCGCATCCGCTGAAGCTCTGACATGCGGAAGGGCTCCTCCGCCCTCGCGCGCCTTATGATTTGGGCCTCCTCCTTGGTGACCCAGATCTTCTTCAAATGGAGCTGGTGCTCCTCAATTGGGTTGCCCCCTGTCCTTGGACGGGGAGCTCGTGGCTTGGGCCGTTGCAGAGGGCCCTGGATTGCCGCCGATACGGCAGACTTCTTCTTCTTCGCTCCTTTCTCCCGGACTTGCCGGAGGGGCTCGAAGCGATTGGAGGTAGAAATAGTCGGGACATGACGATCCCGAGGCAGGATCGGCTCGCCTCCATCGAGCCGGATGCGAATATCTCCGACAATTACAGTCTTGCCGGAGCGCGAGACAGCCGCTTCAGGCTTTGCACCCTTGCGGCTACGGCGTTGCCTCCGTTGAGCAGGGGCGGCAGTGGTGGCGCTCGCCATAGGCATGGCGTCACCCTGACGACGGCGGCGTTGCCCCCGTTGAGCAAGGGCAGCACCTTTGAGGGTGGCAGCATTGGAGTTGGCGCCGTTGCGGCGGCGGCGTTGCCCACGTTGAGTATGAGCGACGCCACCAGTGATTTGATTGACCGAGAAGACTCGGCCAACAGTTGGGGCAGAAGGCCTAACACCTTCGGCCGTTGACGGAGCAGCCAATGGAGCTCGGCTGGTTGTTGGGGCCGAAGGCCTGACGCCTCCGACAGTTGTCTTCTTAGTCGAGCGGACTCGACCAGCAATTGAGGTTGAGGGCTTGACACCCCCAGTGATGGTCTTGTTGACCGGACTGACCTGGCCAGTTGCTGGAGCCGAAGGCCTGACGCCCCCGACAGTTGTCTTGTTGACCGGGCGGGCCCGATCAGCTGAAGCAGAAGGCCTGACGCCCTCAGAAGTCTTCTTGGCCGAATGAAACCGGCTAGTTGTTGGAGCAGAGGGTCTGACACCCTCAGCGACTGTCTTCTTGACCGGGCGGACCCGATCAGTTGATGGGGCGGAGGGCTTGACGCCCCCGACAGTCGTTGCAGGCATGGCTGAACTGGCTTCAGCCACCGGAACCACGCCCAAGAAGAAGGGCGAGCCGACGACCGCTGGGAAGTCGCCGAAAACAAGTGGTGTTGCCAGGTAGCCGATCCTGGCATGGTTGGCAACGATCTCGGGGCCGTAGGTGACGGCTGCCATCGCTGCTACTAGTGTTGGTGGTGGTGCGTAGCACGAAAGGAGTGGCGTGCAGATGCACAAAGAGCTCTCAATTGAACAGAGAGATGTGCCCTCCTCTTCCCGTCCTGTAAGAGGAAGAGGGGCAATCAGAACCTTGAAGAAGGTTTAGAGACTTTCTTTGACAGAAAGAAGAAAGGCGGGAAAGGTCTCACCGGGCGTGCCAGTCTGTTGGACACGGAATATTTTCAACGTAGGAAAAATAAATGAACAAATGTTCTTTTTGAAAAGAGACATTCCCCCTCCATCTGAGTAGAGGGTGATTCCGTGTGTGCGTATCGTATCAGACGATTTGGGTTCGAGTGCTGGACCTTTCCCCACTGATCGGAGTCAGTGTTGATTTACATCGGCCTAACGTCCGAACACCTTTGTTTAACTGTCAAAGAGGTCCCAAAAGGCTTCTACAAGGGTTCTGATGTGGAGGGCAGGCTCACTTGAGAGACTCTCCATGACCACTCATTTACCACCAACAAGTTAATAAAATTAGGGCTAAGTCTGAGCAAAACCCTAAGATTTAGGAATAGAAACGCAAATATGCGAGAGCCATAGACATTTTTGAAATGGAGAGAAGTTTTCTGGACCCTGAGAGTATTTTGGTAATTTTACCACCCCAGGGGTATTCTGGTAATTTTCCCAGGCCAGGGGTATTGCTGAAATTTCTGGGCTGGAATGGAAGTAGGACTGGATTCCTGACTTCCGAAGGCATTGAAGCCATTTCTGGAGGGTTTCAAGGGCTCTGAGGACATTTTTAGGTCACATGGGTATTTTGGTAATTTTACCAGACCCTAGACTTAGGTTTGAGATGATACCCGAGTGCTGGACTGAGCTGACAACACTTCCGGATCGAAGGAATGACAAGGGGCTTCATAGAAGGCACACATCTGTCAATTTGGCCGAAGGAGGGGTATATGTGCAATTTTGACAAGTCGGGGGTTTTCTTGTAATTTTCCCCGGTCAATGCATAAAGAAGACATATGAAGTCATAGATTGCATTTATGGCCCAAATGGGTACACGGATTGTCGGCGAATTGTCGACTATACAAAGATCCGCACCAACGCGGGAAGTAGGGGCGTAGCCCGAATTACAAAAGATTGCAGGGTATAACTGCAAATTACAGGACTTTTGTCTCTTACGGTCCTGGGGAGGGCATTTTTATAATTCTGTCATTATAGGGATAGAACTACCTGACTTAGTCGTCCCGGGACGTAAAGACTTACAAAACATGACCCGCTGAAGGGCATAATTACAAACATGACCCGCTGAGGGGCGTAAATGTAAATATACCCTGTAGGGGCATAAATACAAGACCCGGAGACTTACCCCACACGGGCCGAAATAAACAAACTCCAAGTGCTGGATGCTCCGAGTGCCAGAAGTGCTTCGTACGTAACTCTTTTGTTTTTCTCCTTGTGTGTTCGATCCTCTCCACTTGGACCCTTAGGGTCTATTTATAGAAGGCGGGAGGGCCCAGAGGGGTCAAATGAACGAATTTGTCCCGATTCTGTCAAGGTGGGGTGGCAAAAAGTCATTTTGACCCATCTGGCCATCAAAAAAGGCCAAATGACCCCTCTGAGGGGGTTAAAATCCCTCCCTCTTTTTTTTTGAACACCGGAGAGAGAGAGAGGGGGGGGGGGGTCGCGCGACCCCTCTGGGATGCCAAAGGGGTCGCGCCACCCCGCCAGTCCACAGCGGGGTCGCGCGACCCCGCCAGGTGGCTGGCGGGGTCGCGTGACCCCCGCCGACCCCGGCGGGGTGGCCGCGGCCCCCTCTCGCGTCCGGGAGGGGTCGTTTGACTCTCGGGCATGCGTTTTGGCCCCTCTTCGCGCCGTTTTGCTCCGTTTTTGTCAACCTGAGTTGAGAAGAAGCCGTGGTGGCGCTGCGTGGGGAGGAATCTTCGCGCCCGTCCGCGCCGTGTGATACACTTGCTCGGCCGCTTTGACAGGCGTGCATGCATGTCTTCCTCTTAACTTCCATTGCCGCGATGCCACTTGTGATAATATGATCGGGTCAATATACCCTAAATCACGGAGGTACTCCGCGGTCCGACGACATCGGCGCTACACCATATCTTTTCTGTCGGTTGTTTCAGAATAAAATTTTCGAAGTATTTCGAGAAAATTACGGGTGCAACAGTAACTAAACAACATTTCTTGCAGAAAGAGACTGATGGAGCTTGCTACAACCTGCCGTCCTAGGGAATATTTGGAGGGATAGAAATGGACGTTTCTTCAAGGATAAGTTTCACGGTATGTATTATTCCTCGAGTACAGTTAGAAGCAAAGACAGGGAAGCAGGTGCGTCTAAGGAGTAAGGGAGGTCCAAGTGACTTGTTGTTGGGATGTGGGATTGTTAGGAAGCTTATTGTATGAGTAACTACATATGTTCTGTCTAAGTGAGGTGGGCTATGTTCTAGCAGTACCATATTGGGTGTCTTCCCCATTTTGGGTTCTTGCCTCAAGCCTCAAACGCCTAGGCGATAACCCAAGGTGTTTGAGGTGACATTTCATTAAAACTATAAATACGTCAGACATGTAGATATTTTCATTAAATATGTCAACAACACATATATAAGCTATAAGAATACTTAATTTATACATGCACATGTGTTATAGGAATGGACTGGGTGACCCAAGTGGGCTCGGCCCAAAGTGTCCATGGCCCTGCCTAATCGCCGAGGCGAGATTGGCTGAGGTGAGGTGAACAGTTGGTGCCTTGCCTCGCCTCATTGCCTAGGCGAGCACCTCAAGTGCCTTTGATAACGTAGATGGACTGTGAATAACTCCCCCGAGAATGTACTTGTGAAAAACCCACAAGTCTCCCTGACAAACCCACAAGTGCCTGATTCCTATGAAGTGTACACAGAGGACATGGCATGTGTGCAGGGATGTGCCGAGTGTATTGGCGGAATGGAGGTAACTAAACAACATTTCTTGCAGAAAGAGACTGATGGAACTTGCTACAACCTGCCATCCTAGGGAATATTTGGAGGGATAGAAATGGACGTTTCTTCAAGGATAAGTTTCACGGTATGTATTATTCCTCGAGTACAGTTAGAAGCAAAGACAGGGAAGCAGGTGCGTCTAAGGGAGGTCCAAGTGACTTGTTGTTGGGATGCGGGATTGTTAGGAAGCTTATTGTATGAGTAACTACATATGTTCTGTCTAAGTGAGGTGGGCTATGTTCTAGCAGTACCATTTTCTACTATATTGGGTGTCTTCCCCATTTTGGGTTCTGTATTGTATTGGGTGTCTTCCCCATTTTGGGTTCTGTATTGTTTTATTTCATCTTGATGAAATATGGTCTTTCCATCTTCAAAAAAAGTTAGATTTAAGAAGACAAGATCCCTTATGAGATATCCCACAAAACTTATCTCCTCTAGATGAGTCTTTTCATATTTTCCTGATTGGCCCGCCTTTCCTCATACATCAAAGCTCCTGCCTTCTCATTTTCGTTTCCGTAGGAGAATTCCCTATCTCCTATTTGGGCCTGTCGCTGTTTCCAGAACAGTGTGATCCAGAGATTTGAGAATAGGCTGGCAGGATGGAAGGCAAGACTTCTCTTCTATGGAGGGATGGAAGGCGAGACTTCTCTTCTATGGAGGAAGATTGGTGCTTTGCAAATCAGTACTTAACTGTCTTCCCAATGACTATCTTTCTATCTTTTATATTCCAAGGACAGTTGTGAGGAAGCTTGACTCTATCCCAGCAAGGTTCTTTCGGCATGGCAGTGGAGATCGGAGCAAGGGATGGCATGATGTTGCTTGGGGTAGAATTTGCAAAAGCAAGGAGGAGGGTGGCTTGGGCACCAGGAGCATTATGGATTTTAATACGGCTCTGCTTTCCAAATGGCTATGAAAGTTGGTTTCTGCTGAAGGTGGATTATGGTTGCAGGTCATTCGACACAGATATTACTGCAGAGTGAGGGACTAGGAGCTGACCCCAACCTCTTTGTATAATCTCTCTCCCATCTGGAGGGGTATATTACAGTGTACATATA
Organism: Amorphophallus konjac; assembly: GCA_022559845.1. Classification (NCBI taxonomy): domain Eukaryota; kingdom Viridiplantae; phylum Streptophyta; class Magnoliopsida; order Alismatales; family Araceae; genus Amorphophallus; species Amorphophallus konjac. Next base: position 18,016,049 of record CM040124.1, read on the forward strand.
TTTTAAGAGTCACTGCACGCATCCGGATGGGTGATGGACAGAGGTGTTCTAGTTGGATAGGTTTGCACAGGGACTTCACCCTTTAGGAGAGGTTCCCTCAGCTTGTTGCCATAGCTACTTCACTGACAGCTGGAGTCTCTCAGGTTTTTGAACCTCAACTTTTAGGAGGTACTTGGAGCCCATCCTTTAGAAGAAATCTACGGGTGGAGGAGATCGACCAACTCCAGGATCTTTTTTCCTTTTTCCTTGACTTCGCGCCAGTAGCCAGCGGCATTGACAGATGGTGGTGGCGATGGGATAAGGAAGGAAAACTTTCAGTCAGATTAGTCTTTGATTTTATCTCGAATGGAGGGGTAAGTCATGAATTGTCATCACACATCTGAAGGCCTGGGAGTCCATTGAAAGTGAAAGTGTTGATTTGGAGGATTTCACATGGTAGGCTACCTACGTGCAATAGGCTGACCTCTTTCTTGATTGATATTCCTAGGAGGTGTGTTCTATGCGAGGCTATAGATGAGTATTGGGATCACCTCTTTGCAAGATGCTCCTTCACTCAGGAGCTATGGACTAAGGTGACGAGCAGATTTCTAGGTGCTCGGATGACCCAGGATAGTGTGCATCTCCTTATGCGGTTATGGCATAGGTGGTGGCAGCTGAAGGGTGATCGCCACATTTGGTGGCTCATCCTTCACGCTACCCTCTGGGCCGTATGGAGAGAAAGAAACAAGAGGATCTTCAGGAAGGAAGCTCGAACTGTGGATAGAGTTGTTTCTTATGTTTTGGAGCGAGTGAGCGAATGGGCTTTGACTCTATGTAATGTGAACTCACAAAACTCTTCCTTTTTGGTTTTATTGGGGGGATGATAGGTACCACAACACCTTGGCATGGTCATTTTGTACAGGGATTTTTTGAGAGCACATAGCCCATATTTGTATATCCCTTGTTTTACTTTTAATACAATATGTGAAACCAACCACTTTCAAAAAAAGAATAATTTTTTTGTTTTTGAATCTTGAAGAAAATCCTTGGTTGAAGCTCCAGAAGAATTGACATTCTTGTCTGCCCTCTCAACTGCGTAATCTTACTTTCTTGATCATCTTTTCCGTGGATCTTGCACTGGCGAAGGCCAGTGGGAATAGGGGATGGGTCACAAAGAAAAAGCTCCTTTTCATAAATGCACTCTTTGTTACCCTGAACTTCTAATGAAAGCTCCTGTTCCGATCCTGTAGATATGTAAATGATCCTCCCAATTCAATGAATGAATTTTCCCAGATTTTTTGTGACAACTAATGACTGATCAGGATTTCTGGCCTGAGATAATTAAACTTAGGGAGGGTGGAGAACCAGCGACCCCCTACTTTGTGTTCCAACTTCCAAGAAGTTTCTTGGTTCTGACTTATAAGAATCTGTACAATGCATAATCTGCCCATTTGAGCAGCGTGGGCTTTTTAAATCAATGGTTAATTTTCTTTTGATGTCAGTTTTCTTAGATTGCATGGCATTGGAGTGATGGGTGCCCGCATAGACTATAGTGGCCAGGCTACTTCCGACAGCCACCTGGATTTTTGATCTCTAGGTGATTGCCTCAGGTGACCTACAGACTTCTGGCTGACATTCTCGCCTCCTACTGGTCATTCCTTCTTCACTTAGGTTCCTGTATTGTCTTCTATGGTTGCAGCCTCTTCCTTTCTGTTGTCTGCTACTATGTGAAAAGGATAAGGGAAATTTAGTTTTTTGCCCCTAGAAACTTTCAAAATAGGAAAGCCCCCCTAATTCATCTATTTAGCCAAAAGCCCTCAATTCTTCTTCGTTACATGAAAAAGCCCCCGTCGTCTGTCTCCGTAAGATAAGGTCTGGTTAGGTTAGCTTAACCAAGGTCTAGCCAAGGTTGGAAGGTGGAAAAAGACCATAACACCCGTGTGTTAGTGAGTGTCCACATAGAGAGAGAGAGAGAGAGAGAAAACTTATAATAGGAGATATCATGGGCAAACAGCCTGAGGTGCTGCCTGGCTTGTTTGCTTCCTTGCGGCACCTTGGATGTGATTTGGATCTTGCACCTCAATGGGCACGTTGAGGAGTACAGCCGGCTGGTCATCATCGCTGAGATCCTTCGTGCCAACAAACCACATCCTGAGCAAGCCTGCTCCCAGGGCGTCATGCGCAGCATCCTCGTCATCTCCTCCAAGGCCGACCTCAAGTAGGGCAACATCTACTTCCTCATCCCGGAGTCATCTCTTCCGGAGAAGAACGGGGTCCCCCCCTCTAGCGTTGGCACCCCCAGTGGACCGAAGTTACTTCGGGTAGTTGGGGATGATGGTGCTATTCTGGTGCATGGATGAGAACCCGTCACTCCATCGATCGTTGTCGGCTGCACCCGCCAACTGCCCCACCTTGGCTCCACCTCCGCTCTCGCCATTAACACCCACGGGTGTCGTCTTGGAGCCATTCGAGAACGAATTGATCGAGGGGGCATCGTATGGTTCGTACCTAGACGGCAATGTCGGCTTATGCTGTCTCTTGCCAGTTGAGAGGAGGGATGCGGTGGCTGACGTGTTGGACTGTGGTGTTGAGGGTGCCATAGAGGGGCGGTGATGGCGATGCTGTGACCCATGGAGTACACTGTGAAGTTCGCAAGGAGGAGCATGACAGAGACCATGACGGTGGGCGTGTAGGCGAAGATGAGCCAACAGAGTGAGGCAGACCATGAGGGTGGGCGTGCAGACCTTCTGGAGATTGTCAGTGTCACCCTTGGTGATCTCACCGTAGTCCTACTTGGGAACCGCCGGCCAAGTTGTCGGATCTACTTGTTGGTTACGAAGGTCGCACGGACGATGTCGGAGCAGCTAGCAAGGTCCCACGCCTCTAGTTGTCGGTCTTTTCTCAGCATCTCCAGGTCCGCCAGGAAGGTCATCACCAGACCCATCGGATCACAGATGACTGTCCTGTCCTAGGATGGTGGCCCCCCGATGCAGTTGATGTTGACAACCCCTTTCCTCCAGAGTCGGCACTTCGCAGCCCACGTCTTGATGAAGTGCGCCGACACGGAAATGTCAGCGTAGATAGGGTGTTGCGCGGTGGCATCAAGCGCGACGCCCACGCCGGGAAGAGTGTGACCTACGGCACCAACATTGGCGCCCACCTACCACCTGCCCATGGCAGCAGGAGTAGCGACACTACCGGGTGCAACCGGGCACTGTCCTGCTCGTGGTTCCCCACCAGGTGGTGGAAGTTGTTGCCGCTCTCCGCCACCTTGAAGGCCACTATGTCGGGAGGGAGGGCGCCGGGGGGGGGGTTCTCCCTCTTCGGTGCTGGCACCCCCACCCAATGGAGATAGAGAGAGAGAGGGTGCCGGTGGTAACCATGACGGGCAAGGCGACAACAACTCCGGACGTCTTCGCCTTCGGAGTGCTTGTGTTCGAGATCGCCTATGAGAGGATGGTGGAGACCCAGGGGCCGTCGGATCAGGCGTGCCATGAGGTAGTTCTGCCGGACTGGGTGTTAGAGAGAGAGAGAGAGGTGGGGAGGGTAAAAAGTGAAAGGAAAAAGTTAATTGGAGTGGGGGATGGAATATTACTAAAAATAGAATGGTATATTCTATGTTTCAGACGTAAGTTAACCTGAGGGACTTAAAATTTGGGGGCTTTTGACTACATAGATGGATTAGGGGGGGTATTTTTCTAATTTTAGAAGTGTTAAGGGTTGAAAACTAAAAATCCCAAAGGATAAGGGTTCATGAAGTGAGCCATCAGTTGGCATATAAAAACATTGATAACATGAGTTGTCTATAGCAGTTGGTGTGAGAACTTCATACTTTTGTGTGAACATGGGTGCTGACCTTTCGTTAGCATTAGTGCATTGAAGCTGGGGAAGTGAACACGTATGGTTCTTCTTGGATAATTTCTCCGTGGCCCACCCCCTTCTCTTGAAGTGTTGTCAGTTAAGCTCCCTGAAATGTTTATCTTGTTTAATAGTTTGTTAATGCTATGTAGCCTCATTTATCCATTTTGAGGATTGAAACTATTGCTAATTTTCCCCCTTTCTCTTCCATATAAAGTCATTTCGGGTTGACAAGAGAGCAAGAAAAGAGGAATCTGATTATATAGATAAAGACTTGGTGCCCCTTTATGATCGTGGATATGCACTGGGTTCAACTTCAGCTGATGGATTGGCTGGCTCTGAGAGGTAATGCTCTATGTTTTTTGTAAAAATGTAGTATATATCAGTATTTATGGTACAATGGAGACGGGTCAGTTTACATTTGCATCATTTCTTTTATGCCCAAATTAGTTCATTTTCTTATTCAGTCCACTAACGTAGAATTTATTATTTGCTGCTGATTTAATGTACAAACCCTTTATTCTGCTCTATGACTGTCATTTTTTGTCATTGAATTAAACTCTGGCTACTTTTTTATATTTAGATCCTATTTTCAATTTTTAATAATTTGCTGCTGATTTAGTTTACAAAGTCTTTCTTGTGCTATATGTGGTATGACTGTCAATTTTTGTCATTGAGTTAAGTGGTGTGTGGAACAGTGAGCGTGATCCTATTTTATATTGGCAACATTTCTTTTATGCCCAAATTAGTTCATTTTCTTATTCAGTCCGCTAACCTAGAATTTGATTATTTGCTGCTGATTTAATGTACAAAGTCTTCATTCTGCTATATGACTGTCAATTTTTGTCATTCAGTTAAGCTCTGGCTACTTTTTTGTATTGAGATCCTATTTTCAATTGTTAATAATTTGCTGCTGATTTAGTGTACAAAATCTTTCTTGTGCTATATGACTGTCATTTTTTGTCATTAAGTGGTGTGTGGAACAGTGAGCGTGATCTGACACAAATGCACATAACTACAAGCTGAGCAGCACCAGGTGCATGGAATAGCCCACAAAACCCGCACACACATGCCTGATGAGAGCTGTATTTACTGCTGGATAGAAAAATGCATTTGTTACCGTGTTACAGTGAGCGTGAGCTGACACAAAATGCTCAAAATTACAAGCTGAGCAGAGCCAGGTGCATGGAGTAGTGCACAATGCCCATGCGCACATGCCTGATGAGAGCTGTATATACTGCTGGATAGAAAAATGCATTTGTTAATGTGTTATGCAGCCTGCGCTGAATCAAAGTTTACAGGGATGTTGAGTCAATGAATATGGCAAATCAAAGTTCACAAGGTTTTGGTGTCTGGGAATACACATGTTAGAGACAGAGTGAAACACAAGGGTGATACTATCTGTTCTATGGCTTCCCTTGGAAAGTCTCCTGACACGAGTCCAGAATGTTTAGGTTTAACCGGTCCACCATAAAAATCATGGACCATGAACTAAGAAGATTTAGATTTTGCTGTTTCACCAAAAAAATCATTATATCTATTATACACACTGGTGCACTTCACCTTCCATCCATTCTACTTAAGATATACGGAAAGCTGATGACTCTTATTGAATGTCTCCAAGTGGATTTTGGAACACTAGTTGACAATGGGTTGACATTGTGATTCAAATGAGAAAAAGATAATTAAATACACTAATGGGATGAAAAAGACAATTTAAAGGAGAATCATTGTGGGGTGGAGATGGTATGTTGTAATGCTGGCATTTTGTAACTTGTTCATTCAACGGTTCTGTCATACTGATCTATGTTGGAGTACTTTGGGCTGTTTGACCCTGTCCCATTTAGTCTGAAGTGTTCAATGCCTGAGATTATATGCCTTCAATGTAGTCTTGTTTATTTCTCTCATTATAGTCCTACATGCATTTACGACAAATCATTGACATTTTTTTTCTTTATTCACTTAACTTCAGGGTAGAACCACTTGAGGCTTCTCGTTGCTTTAACTGTGGTTCATACAGCCATTCATTGAAAGATTGCCCAAAGCCCCGTGATAATGTTGCCATCAGCCATGCTCGAAAACAACATAGTTCAAAGAGAAATTCTATTTCTGGCTCTCGTAATCCAACACGCTATTACCAGAGTTCTTCTGGGAAGTATGATGATTTGAAAGCAGGCGTTCTTGGTCCTGAACTAAGAACATGTTTGGGTATTGGGGTAAATAAATTCTTCCTAGTTCATAAAGATATACTATGTTAATACTGTTAATCAACTATTCTGGGATTATTATGTTCCATGAAAGTGCCTTTAACACTGGTTATTCTTATTCTCTTTTGAGTTTTTTTATAGCATTTCACAAACATATGCTGTTTGTCTTTCTTGTATCAATTTTACTGTATGCAAATGCATTTTGCCTTCTTGTTAGATGTCAAAATACAGCTTTATTCTGTTAATATATGATTGGCTAGAATTTGGTGTTTGAATCCCACGGCCTTGGTGACTATACTTATTGACTGCCTGTCAAGATGACAGCTTACTTGTTTTCCCTGATTATCTGCCCTTTGTGCAGTTGGTGGATTGATGTGTAGGGGAATTACCTTATGCTTTTATATTTTTGCATCTTGTTAGAACTTAGAACTGGGTTGCTTATAGACAATGGTTGACAGATGGGGTTGGGCCACCAAATCGGGCTTATCGGATCAATTGGGCAAAGTTGGCTACTTTGGAAAAGGAAAGGCCAATCCCTGACTTTGCCAAATAAAGAATCAAAGAAAAGAGACTGAAAATAGAGAAAATAAAAATTATGAGGAAAAAGGAACACACTAAACCAGAAAGAAATTTCTCATTCTTCTTCCTTTTTTCATTTTTCTTTTTTGGTTCTCATTCTTCTTCTTTCTGGCCCACACTGAACTGCAGTGGCATGAGTCAGTTCAACCCTTTTATTTTATTGATTTTATTATACAAAACTATACTAGTTTTCGCCACATAAGCTCAGATGGCTAACTCTGGCCACGCATTCATTTGTTTCTGCCATATTGTAGGTGGAACATGTGGATGTCTAATATTTTTAGACGAGATGCTTCTTAAACTGCTGAGATACTTGTCCAACTTTATAAGAATTAATGAGGGGTAAACATTTTGAGATGCTTCTTGTGTATAAATACTAAGATACCAGCCCAACATTATATGAACTTTAACTTGCAGCAATACATTAAGGGTTAATGTTTTAATATGCTGCTGCTTGTGTGCATGAGATAATAGGATGCCGGTCCAACTCTGCCGGGTCTTTCTTTTTTAGCTACAAGTTTGTGAACTGATATCCAGATTTAAACAATTTAAAGGTGGCTCAGTTTGGGCTCAATATATAAGCGACAAGGATGTGGCCTTAGAGAATGCAAGGGTTTCCTCTTCCTTTACAACAGACGTGTGGCAGGAGCTGTGGGGTTCAAGGTCCAAGTGGCTGGTATTGATATCTGATTTGGTGCAGAATGGACTTTAAGAAAGGAAAGTAGAAGGGTCGACTGGTGTTCTCTTGGTTGGAAACAATAGAAGAGATGCTGCAGTACATTCCTCCTTGATAGTTTTCTATGCAGCAGCTAATGGCACAACATTGAGGAAATGCTGGCACAGGTCGAGAAACAGGGAATGATCAGAATAGAATTACCAACAGCTGTCTTTATTGAACTGTGAGAACAATTCCGAGAAGAACCAGCAGCCATCAAATTCCAAACAATGACCCAAGTTCAAAGGATGGATGCAGCAGGCTCTATAGAGGAAGTCTTATCCTTATTATCTCATACAGTTGATACTCATTTCTTCTTTTTCAGTTGCTGTGAGCTGGATGGGGAGTTTGATTTACGTTGAGGAATAGCTGCAGGCATTGATGAGGTGTTGTTTGCTTAGGACTGTGCTTAGCCAACCAGGAGGGAGGAAGAAGAAAGGAGAGAACAGAATAAAGAAAGGAGGAGATAGAGTCAATGAAGATGAAGAAGAAAAGAGGGCCCTGACAGAGTGAGGGTAATGGCCTCAACTTCTGATGAGAAGGATAAGATGGATTTATGCCAGAGGAATTGAGCTTTTGTTACCGTAAGGAAGAAGAGTAGAGCAATACATTATTGCACTTAGTGATTTCCAACTTCATTGTACAGGATTATATTTTTATTTCAGATTGTTTCAATAGTTGTCTTTCACTTATTCACTTAATAAGACTCACTTTAACTCATCAAGAGTTTGGTACCAAACAGTCTCTTCTCTCACTTCTCGTTGGCTAACTTTTGTTTTGAACTAACCCTAAGAGGCAATTGATCACTCTAAGAGGCAAGTGATCAATGTACACCTTATCAATTTTAAAATAACTACTATAAAGGTAAAGAAATAAAATAAATGTGAGAACACAGATATTTTTCTTGCAAATCATATTGTTCCATTTGATGTACGGCACATGTCATGCTTGTATTGCTCTCTCCTGCATCACATTGGGAATAGTCACCGTAGCCAATTCCAGTTCTGGCCCTTAATCAAGAACTACAGAATCCCAGCTAAAGAATGCATGTTCCAGCAGTTCTCACATTCAGAAAAGGGGGAAAAAGACAAAATGGCAAGAGAGGAAGAAGAAGAAAGAGATGATGAAAGGAATGGGAGAAGGGCGTAGTAGTTCCACCAGCTCTCATCTCAATCTTTTCCCATTTCTTCTAACTTTGATCTCTAAGCTGTAGTTTTTTTCATATATAATTGAAGAATTTAGATGTCAGAATTATCTTCTATCTACTTGATTGTACTTGTTTTAGTTGATTTTTAGCACCACTTTCTATTTTCCTAGTGCACGTATTGATTAGTCGTTCACAATTTGCCTAAGACCAGCTAGCTAAGCTCTCTGGAGTTTAGAGATTCTCTGGATGTCTTGTACATAATGTCATGTCAAATATTGATTATATCAGAATGCAGATCCCTATTAACTTCAGTTAATGCTTTCTTCAGGAGCTTGATCCACCTCCTTGGCTACATCGTATGCGTGAATTGGGTTACCCACCAGGATATCTTGGTATGCAAAATCAATTACTCTCATCCTTGCAGTGTCACATTTATTCTGCAATCTGGCATGCCTCATTATGAGTCTCCCTATCTTTTTATGTTCACATTTTTAAAGGCAGATATTCTAGAAAGATGTAAAAAAATCTGCATAAATGTATGAAAGGGTTAACTTGGGATAGGTTCATTTCTTGCTGTGTCCATAATGAGGTTGAGCCATGGAAATCATATTTTATTTAGTTTGAACATCTTGCTCCTTGTTTCCTTTTAATTAGTTTAATGTATAATGCAATATTTTATTACTACATTTTGGCTTCATCCACTTCTTTAATGAACATGCTAGAGACAGCATCCATGGCCTGTGGTTAAGTGTATCCGGATTGTGCATACATGTATTACTTCCTCATGGTTTTATGTTAGGTCAGTAAAGAAATCACTCAAGGACTAAGCATGTCATGGTTGTTGGACTTAATACTCTAGATGATAGCCCGAGAAGAACGTAGTTGTGTCTACTATTTGTACCATGCCTGTGTAGGTAGCCCTTGCCATGTAGACGGCCAGTGTACTGACATCACTGTTGAAGCGTAGTTGCCCCGCTTCCAGGGAGAAGTTTAAGCCCAAAATCAGGTAAGTCAGTCAAACTCATAGCCAAATCAGGGCTATATCCGACTGACAGCACTTAGGCAAATCAGGGCTTTATCAAAGTTGGTCAGGTCAGGGCTATATTAGGGTTTGTCAAACCTGGGCATCTATAGTCTAAATATCTAATAAAAACAGCCCATTTGAGTGCCATTAACTCCAACCCCTTAGGCCCAATTGAGACCTCATATTATAAAACTATTTGATTTCTAATCCTAAGAATTTTATCCTATTTTTTTATCACACGAAGTGCCTAGGCTGAGACAGGAGAAATGTAGGAGAAACACACTTCTGACAAGTAGGAACTTGTTCTGCCTCATTTCTGTTATGGTCGAGGCTAGGATCTAGCTGATTCTTGGAAGCACAGCCAGATCTGACCAACTATAAAAAATAAAGCAAAAATCATGGTTTGATAACCCGTTCTGGATCGCTGCGGTACGGGCGACCTGCCAAAAGGAGCTTAAGCGGCTGCCAGTGCAACAAGATCTGTGTATTAGATGCTTGCAGAGAGGGCACTGGGCTAGAGATTGCAGGAGTGCCGTAAGATGTTTGTATTGTAAGGGGGTTGGCCACAGGAAGAGGTTCTGCAGGAAGTCTCACACTGGGAAGGAGATCAGAAATCAATCCAACAAACAATAAACTGCAGAGAAGATGGAGGGTTATCAGGAGGAGTCTGTAGGAAGGAAAGGGAAACAAACCACCATAGATATCCCTTGGTCACCCTTGGTGGGGGAAGGTAGGAAAATGCTAGAAGCCTTTGGGGTGGTGTCCATCCAAGGAAAAACTCAAGACAGAATAGGAGTGGTGGAAGATTTTTTGAAGCTCACCTGGAAACTCATCTCTTGGTGGATCAGAAAGCTGAAGAATGAGGACTTTCTCGTCTGGTTCCCTAGACCAGAGTGGAAGGAATCGTGCCTCCAGAGAGGTGTGATTCGCAGGAATGACTACTGCCTGATATGGAAACCTTGGGTGATGGAGACTGCAACTTGAGAAGTGCAATAAGGGTGGGAGGGAAGAAATTCTCGATGGGGAAAACCTACAGTTTGCAAGACTCCTGGTTGAGGTGGATTCACTGCTGCTGATTCCAAAGGGTGTGCTCATCAGGGTGGGAGGGAAGAAATTCTGGTTAACCATTATCGTGGAGCTGGGGGAGGCGGGCAAGGAGGTTCAGAAGGCGGTCATGGACTGGACTTGGGCAGAGGTGGTCTCAAGCTACCGGAAATTCCGTCGCCAAGATTCGTCCTGAAGTAGTGGTGCTGGAGCCAGAGAAGCCGCCCTTTGAAGGCTTTGAGTTGGTAACTCGGACGCAGGTGGAGGAGGGGGTGAGTCGCTCTCTCACTCGGATGCCTCGGGGAAAGACTCGTGGCAGTGACCTCCGGAAGCCAACCCCTCCTTCCAGGGAGCGAAAAGCTGCAGGTGTGGCTCCTGGGGAAGAGAGCCTACTGCCAGGCTCTCTGACCCAGGGAGATTGCTTCCAGATTTCCGAGGATTTTCCATGGAAGCAGGTCCAAGATTTTCAAACAGTGGAAGGATCGGCGGTATCGGGTGTAGAAGATGTGCAGTGTTGGGTCTGGCGTGACCCAACACGATCTGTCATATGTTTAGCTGAAGCGGGTAAGTTAAACGGGCAGGTGGAGCCGGGTTATCAGGCCAAACCGGGTATGATAATGGGTAAGTCGCCGGGTAGACTCACTGAATCGGCGGGTTATCTTCCCTACCCATCGAAGCTCCGGAATTGCCCAGCGGGACGTGCCCCTGAAGTCCCCATTGCGCCGGCACCTATTCAGCTACTATTTCCCGGCAACGGCGAAGGCTCCGGCGCCGGAACAGGGTCATCTATAGATGGAGGTGGCAAGCAGACCTCGAGCAGACTGACCACCTTGTCGCCTATGCTGCAGAAGGATGGGACATTGGGGATGATCGTGGGGCCGGCTCACTTGTCTTCTCCCGGCGATGGAGACTACTTCGTCGGTGGATGCTCTGCGGACGGAGGCGGCGAACGTGTGCCCTGTCCGGTTGGTCCTTCTGTGCCTGCAGTGTGGCCGCAGGAGTCGGGGGTGGAGGCTTGCGATGGGAATTCTTGTGGAAGAGGAGGAAGCATGGCACACACGGTGGAGTCCTCACGGGCCTGAGCAGGGACTTCTCTTTGTAAATGCAGATCTCCAGCAGAGGAAGCACATCTACAGCAACTCACATCTGGAGGATCAAGACAAGGCTGTCATCCTCTGGGGTGACAAGGCTACGTGGCCTCTTCAACAGGGTTTGGAGGTGTCTGAAACACCACTGGCCTGCATGGGTCCAGACAATGATGCGGAGTGGTCAGATCAGTGCATCAAGCAAATAGGGCTCTTAGTGGGGATATCCTTTGAGGGGAAGGACTGTGTCAGGAGAGCTTTGAAGAAAATCAAAAGAGATATAAACCTGCAGCTGAGTGCTAGAAGGAAAGGCCTCGGAGGAGGTTCGAGGATTGGCAAAGGGGAGGTGTCTTTCTTGCAGAATAATACAATGATCGATGGCCTCCGATCGAAAAGCAGTGAGAGGAAGGGGAAGAATGTTGTGTGTTAATGAAGATCCTAACATGGAATGTTAGGGGGTTAAAGGGAGAGAGGAAGTGAAGTCTTTGATTCAAAGACATAGGGTTGATGGGCTAAGTATCCAGGAAACTAAAATGGAGACCTTGGACAGCTGGTTTATCAAAAACATAGGGGGTTCCATACTGCAAGGATGGGCCTGTAAACCTGCTGATGGACAGAGAGGTGGCATACTCGTTTTATGGAACTCAATGGTCCTGGATATCCTGGAGGTAGTTATTCATCAGTTCTCTATAACAGTTAAGTTTAAGCTCAGGAATAGTGGGTTTACTTGGCTTTTCACTAGTGTTTGTGGGGCCTGTGCAGTATGATCTGAAAAGGAATTTCTTTTCAAAATTGAATCTATGTAGTTGAAAACGCGCCTAGGCGGTGAGAGGCGCCCGTCGCCCGCCTCGCGCCGTCCCGGCTCGCCGAGGCGAGCGCCTCGCGCGCCGTCGGCCGCCTCCGCGCGCCTCGCCCGCTCTGCCGCTCGCCGGATCCGCGTATCGGGTCTCAACGACCCGATATACGAGTCCGTCCGGTTAACTCCCCCCCCCCCCCCCCCCCAGGGTTTCGACTGTGGGTTTTTTTTTTTTTGCCTTCGCTGCTTCCACCTCCGCGGCAGCGGCGACTGCGAGTGTCCTCCGTCCGGCGAGCGGCAGCGGCGACAGCTTCCTCCGGCGTGCGGGAGCGGCAGCAGCTTCCTCCGGCTTCATCCGGCGTGCGGCAGCGGCTCCGGCTTCCTTCGGCCACTCTCACTCTCGGTATGTCCACTCTCTCCGATCTCCCACTGTCTCTCCACTCTCTCCGATCTCTCTCTCACTCTCTCCGATCTCTCACTGTCTCTCCACTCTCTCCGATCTCTCTCTCTCACTCTCTCCGATCTCTCACTCTCACTCTCTCTACTCTATCACTCTCACTCTCTCTCTCCGATCTCTCACTCTCTCCGATCTCTCATTCTCACTCTCTCCACTCTCTAACTCTCCGATCTCACTCTCTCACTCTCTCCACTCTCTCACTGTCTCTCACTCTCTCCACTCTCTCACTGTCTCTCACTCTCTCACTCTCTCCAATCTCTCACTCACTCTCTCCGATCTCTCACTGTCTCTGATCTCTCACTCTCTCCGATCTCTCACTCTCACTCTCTCCACTGTCTCTCTGATCTCTCACTCTCTGTCTCTCTGTCTCTCCGATCTCTCACTCTCATGGGTGGCAGTGGGCTTAATAGGCTTATATATGTTATTATTGTGCAGGGTATGATATTTTATGATATTTCTGTTTAGTGTATATACAGTTTTATGATATTTACTGTTCAAAATATATATATTTTTATGATATTGTGACATATAATTTTAATTTTATTTTTTTATTAATTTCTCGCCTCAAACGCCTCGGCCATCGCCTAGGCCTTTGAGGCGTGAGGCGCCCCCCTGGTCGCCTCGCTCGCCTCACGCCTCAGACTACATAGAATTGAATGCATTGTGCAGAGGAGAGTCCGAAGCTTGGTGTGTGGCTGGAGATTTTAATGCTGTTAGGCAACCGGGAGAAAGGGCCAACCAACACAGGCGGACAGATGAAATGGAGCTATTTGAAACTTGGGTACGGGATGCTATGATGCTGGAAATGCAGATAAGCTCAACCTTTTTCACATGGATAGGGGAAGGGGAGAGAAGAACTCAGTCAAAGCTGGATAGAATCTTTATCAACACAGAATGATACCAGAGATTTAGTAAAGCTGAGGCTAGAGGCCTTCCTAGAGTGCTGTCTGATCATATCCCTCTTATAATTAACACAACAAATGGCAGGAAACAATCTAGACTATTCAGATATGAAAGGGCCTGGCGGAGACATGAGGACTTTAAGGATCTGGTGAAGGCTTGGTGGCCTGAAGCTCCAAACACTCCATTCACTTGCCTTACTCTAAATTATAAGCTGAGGTGGGTGAAACAAAAAAATGTAAGTGTGGAGCAAGGAAACCTGTGGCGAAGCTTCTTTAATTAGGCAAACGTTCCTGCGTGATATTGAGCAATTCGACATCAAGAATGATCAGGGGTGCTATCCAAAGAGGAAAGAAAACAATGGGTAGTGCTAAGAAGGGAATATGAAGAGTGGCCATTTTGAGAGGGAATCAAATGGAAACAAAGAGCTAAGGAAAAATGGCTCAAAGAAGGGGATAACAATACAACATATTTCCATGCAATGGCAAGTGTTAAGAGAAGCTCCTTATGTATGGACAGGTTGAAAGTGGGGAATGAGGTACTTCACTATGAGACAGACATTCAACAAGCTATTCTGAAACATGAGGCACTCTTTAGAGAAGAAGAGGAGTGGAGGCCACACATGTACAGTGACAGCTTCAACAAGATCCCTCGAGCTACAGTCCTTGATCTCATCAGACCATTCACTGAGGAGGAGATAAGAAAGGTTGTATTCAGCATGGATCCTAATAAATCACCCGGGCCGGATGGTTTCTCTATGGGTTTTTACCAATATTTTTGGGAGGTGGTGAAGGGGGAGGTCATGGAGGCAGCTCTAGAATTCCAGAGAAACCCTGCAGCAATACGATGCCTCAACTCCACCTTTGTGGTGTTAATACCTAAGAACGAAAAAGCAGAAGCTTTGAATGATTATCGGCCAATTAGCTTGCTGAATGGTAGCTACAAAATTATCACTGAGGCCTTGGCGATCAGATTGAAAGTAGTGATCAGCAGCCTTGTGGATACCAATCAGTCTGCTTTTATCTCTGGTAGGTACATATTGGATAATTTCATGGCTGCCCATGAATGCTTGCATGAACAGAAGGTAAAAAAGAAAGAATGTGTACTGTTCACGCTAGACTTTGAAAAAGCATATGATAGAATCAGCTGGGAGTGCTTGTTTCATGTCCTTCACTGCATGGGGTTCAAAGATCAATGGGTAGAATGGATTCGACAGTGTCTTCAGACGGCAAGGTTTTCCATGTTGCTGAATGGGTCTCCTCATGGCTTCTTTGGGAGCACCAGAGGGCTGAGTCAGGGGGATCCTCTTTGCTCTTTGTAATTGTAGGGCAGGTGCTAAGTGCTATGTGCAAGAGAGCACGGGCTTCAAGCCTGATTTGTGGGGCTTCTATAGGACAGGTCTGGAAGAGGTAACTCATCTACAATTTGCAGACGACACCATTCTCTTCGCTTCGGCTGATATGGACAAGCTTCTCAACTTAATAATTATGTTTAGACTGCTAGAGGCGGTGACGGGTCTCAAAATTAATTTTCTGAAGAGTGAACTGGTTGGAATCAACATCAAAGAGGGTGATAAGGAACTCATTGCTCACATGTTAGGGGCTCAATGGGGTAGCTTCCCAATCAAGTATTTGGGGCTACCTCTTACTGTCGGCAACCTAAAATCCTCAGATTGGAATGATATTGTTAAGAAAGTGGGAGATCGGATTGCTGCTTGGAAAGGGAAGCTACCCTCAGCTGGTGGCAGATGGGTCCTATCCAAAACAGTGCTACCCAATATTGCAATGTACTTTTTGTCCACATTCAGGGCACCCAAGAAAGTCTGTCTCAGGATTGAGTCTCTCAGAGCATCCTTCTTTTGGAAAGGTAAAGGTCCGGGGAAGAAAGGAGTACACCCTATCGCGTGGCAATTTGTTTGCAGGTCTAAGGAGGAAGGTGGAATTGGTTTGAACTCCATTGACGCTATTAATGAAGCTTTATTATTGAAATGGCTGTGGAGAGCAGACATGGATGAATTAGGCCTGTGGAAAACCATAATTGTTAACAAGTATTTGGGGGGTCGGACTGGGTGGGTTTCAGAAGAACCCTCTACTAGCCAGATGTCCACCATTTGGAGGAATATTTTCAAGCTCAAGGGGACCTTTATAGCTTTTCATCTTCAATATGTGTAGGGGATGGAAGAAAGACTAAATTCTGGGAGGATCCCTGGCTGCTGAATACATCATTTAAGGAAGCCTTCCCCAATCATTTTGCACTCGCATGTAGGACTGAAATGAAGGTTTATGATGTCTGGTCACAATCTGTTGACAGCCCGGGGTGGTTTCTACAATTCAGAAGAAATCTGAATGAACTGAAATGGCAGCAGTACCCGAAGTTCTCTTCTCTATTGGATGAAAAGTCCTTACATTTAGACTCTAATGACTCCAGAGTTTGGAGATGGGAAACGAAAGGAATTGTCTCTGTCAGATCAGCTACTCAAATCCTTTTGCAAGGGGCCGGAAAGTCCCGTGGCAGAAGCAAGTGTGGAATGTCAAGATCTCCATCTGATTTATTTTCTTATCGCAATTGGCATGGAGGAGAATTTTAACTGCCGATAGAGTCTACAAGTTCAGACCTGATATTAGAAGCCGATGTGTCTTTTGCGGCTGCTACCTAGAGAACCTGGACCATCTCTTCTTCACCTGCGGTATTATCCAGACAGTGTGGCTTCAATCTTTCTGAGCAGCCAAGGTTCAGTGGCAGATCAAGAACTGCTTGGAGGAATGGCGCACAGAATGGATGCTTCTAAATCCAATAAAGGAAGAGAGTGACCTATGGGGAATGTGCTTTCCTGCTATGCTTTGGTCAATCTGGAGGGAAAGAAAGAATAGTGTTTATAGAGCAGCTCAAACACCCATTCAACATTATCCAAAACTGTATTAATTGCTTAATGGACTGGCACTTCACAGTTAAAGGGCTTTCTTGTCATCAATCACCTCTGGTTTCTAGAATACTTGGGTGGAAACAACTTACCCTGTAATTCTCTTTTTTGAGGAGTTTCCCCCCCATTCTGGGGCTGATCTACCTTGGTAGATCTCTTTTTTGGCTGGCTCATTGGTGGATGTACTCTTTCTTTTTTTTTTTCTAATGAAATGTGGCTATATGCCATCTTCCAAAAATCATACCAGGGGTGAATCCGGTACATGATATGGTACCGAGTTGTTTCAAATTATTATTTTAAAAAAGGTTTCAATTTGGTGACTCTGCCCAAGTCAGTCCGAGTTGGTTTGAGTCAGGCTGATCCATACCGTACCAGGATGGATCCGGGTTGGTCCATCCCGATGGTACGGAAAACCTTGGTGAAAACATTAAAAAATGTGTGCATTCTTGACTACATCTCCATGCACCAACTAGCAACTCCAGAAATGGCAGCACTGGGCCCATTCTGGCCTTGTCTTATCCATGTCTGCAGGTTCCTGTCTGTAGTGGCCTGTTGAAACTATGAGAAGAGAGGCAGATGGGACTGCTTCATAAAATGAATTCCATTTTCACAGGGAACCATTTCAATAATCGTTGCTGAGGAGTGGTTCTGGACAAGAAGCTGAATCAACTGATAATAATTCGTGGTAAGTAAGCTGACTTACAGAGAACGAGTTCATATACAATCTAAAGATATGTATACCTGTTGAAACAGGAACCGGTCACTATGAGTTTCATGCTGAGAGATAAGAAAGCTGAATACTTTATTTTTTTCAAAGCTGGACCAGAAAAGTGCAGCAGTAGCTGGCCAACTCTATCAGATATTTGAAAAAGTGAATCGGATTTTACCAACTTGGTAGCAACTGCCCCTCGCTCTCTCTCATGAGCACATGCCCGGGCTTGCCTTTTTTGTGTATGCATGCTCACATGTGCTTGCCAGAGGGGGATCCATCTATCTTTCTATATGTCTGAATGCATGTATGTACATCAGATTTTACCCATTCGGTGGCAACTACCTCCCTGTGTGTGCGCGCGCACGCGCGTGTGTGTGCCCGCATGCATGCACATGCTCATGTGTGCTTGTCTCTGTCTGTGCATATGCATGCTCATATGTGCTTGTCAGAGGAGGATTCATCTTTCTATATCTGTATGTCTGCATTTATGTACATATATAAACTATGTGGCACTCCCAGGGTACACCTACCCCCTTCCCTCCTTTATCTTGTCTACCCTCTCCCTCCCTCTTTCTTTTTTCTTGAAGTTTTCTTCCCACCATTGAGTAGGGTGATTATGTCATTTTCTGTCTTTCTGATCGTTTTGACATAATTTTGAAGTACAGTGCATGAATATTATTTTTATCTTTCAGACGGTTAACTAGAGGGACATGTTTCTGCGAAGAAATAAGTTTAAGAGAGTACAAACTAAATATGCAAGGTCTGAGGTGCTTGTTTTTCCAAGTTCTGAGGTTTACTGTGGTTGAAAACTGCAAAGCCCTTCTTTTATTTCAGCATTGCAGAATTTGTGTGTGAAATTGAAGGGGAAATCTTCAAGATGATATGCTCTTTATGAGATAATACAGTTTCCTGCTTTTTCTCTCTTCCCAGTTAGACAATTCATTATGTTTATGTGTTCCTGTACTTGTATGATCTCATACCAATTTTTATAATATGGATACTTACAATGAAAGATAAATTCATTCAGCTTGTTATCAATGTGAGAGACGATTGACATTATTCCTTTTATTATTTCAACCATTTTCATTCTGCAACTATTTTCTTTATGATTTGTAGATGTAGAAGAGGATGAGGACCAGCCTTCAGGAATCACTATACATGCTGATGAGGAAACTAAAGTGGAATATGAGGAAGGAGAGCTTCCTGAAAAGGGTGATCCAGAACCGCTGGAGAAGAAGATGAGTGTGGAGTTCCCAGGGATAAATGCACCCATCCCTGAGAATGCAGACCGGAGACATTGGGCAGCTTCACCGGGTTTTCCTTCAGGTTCAGATTCATTTAAAAGCCGATCACAACCCCGGGCAATGCATTCTGAGATGCACAGAGGCAATTTCCCTGATCAGAAGCGCTCCTGGGATTACCGAGAGAATGGTCCACCAAGCTCAGAGTATGGGCCTTGTCATTCACCAGGTTATAGTCCTTATGATCATAGCTCTGTTCCAACAAGTCCAAATCTTCGGAGATCTCTGTCGGATAGGGTGAGAGGTTTTCCATCTCATGAAGGATCTCAAGGTCATTTTCTCCAAAGCTCGTCCCCATACTCCTCAGGCCATTCCCATTCCTCAGCAGATCGGTACAGTCGGTCTGTTACCATAGATCATAGGGCTTTTGAGAGCCATTACAGTGCAAGTGCTGACGACTCACTGAGGAGAGACAGGTCTAGCCATCGACATCATTAGAGGAGGTAACAATTCCTTGTTGTGTATGCCACAATCTTTGTGCATGTTTGTTGTACCGGATGAAGTATTTAAGTGAACAATTCATTGTTCTTGCACCTGCATGAGAGGGTATTTTGTCAAAAATGTTGTCGAACACAAGCTTACTCTGGGAATTTACATGGAATCATATTAAAATGAAAAAAGGAATCAATAAGATTCATCTAACTAGTCTGAGCTGACATTTCATCTGGACATGTTTGGGCATTTGCTATTGAAACATTCTGCTCTCTTAAGGGGGAACAGTTGTGACCCTCGGAGGCCCATGTTCTTGAGTTGGGCAAGGCGTTTTGGCGTTCAATGCCCATGTGTTAAAAGCTGGTAATGAAAAGTACCTGATTTGAACACTCAAAACAGACAACATGGAAACGTCCATCAAATGAATGATGGTTTTATGGGAACCCCGTCGGAGGGATTACCCGACATTTTTCTTGAACTGAATGGAACTATGGATGCAAGACGAATGGTAAAAGCCTAACCAACATACCGCAGGCATAAGACTGGTGAGTAATGTCCATGCAGAGCTCAGATGAATTTGGCCGGTAACAAACATCAGGCTCCAAGGTGAGATGGGTACTTGAGGTGCTGCTGGTAATCGAACCGGAAAGACAATCCTTCCTCTCATTGAGTGAAAAGATGAAATCTGAGTGAAGCCTAGGTCACTTGGATCAGCTTCAGAGAAAGGCCGTTCTTATGGTATCTCAGCTTTTCTATTTGTTGGTAGCCTGTGGGATGACTGGATGAGTATTGTCATCTCGAAATTTTATGAAGATCTTACACTCCGGAGAGCTCCGAAAGGGGCAACAAAGGACATAACAATTCGAATGAATGACTTTGTGATGGGAGTCCACTTCCAACAACGCCCCCCCCCCCCCCCCCCCCAAAAAAAAAAAAAAAAAAAAAAAAAAGAAAGAAAGAAAGATCTTTGTGATGGAACTCGATCGAACCATTTACCCAGACATAGATCCAGACTAGGAGGATTTTTTTGGGTGAGTTAGGCTTGTTGCACATCATCCTTGATGTGGACCATCCCATTGGTCTGCACTGGAGCAATAGGGCGTGGGTGTGCGCCTCCAGCTGCACAGCCCCACGTGGCCCGTCCCATTGGTCCGTGTTGTACCAATAGGGCACAGGTGTGCACTTCCAACTGCACACCAGGGTGTGTATCAAGTTTTCTAATTTTTAGATTTTTAGATATATGCCATTCTTAAACTTGCCCCTGCAACGCATGCATCTATATACATAATAGTGAACACCGAGGTGTACAGCGATGCAATGTTTTTTTTTTTTTTTGGTTGGGGGGGGGGGGGGGGAGAGAGATATGCTCTATGCTTAAACTTGCCACTGCGAGGCATGCATCTATGTAGATTGCCTATCTTTCAGGACTTCATTTATTTCTGTTCGACCTACTGAGATATTCCAAGCCCTAGGATACTTAAAGGGAAATTTTAAATTTCTTTTTAGATATCCGGAAATCTAGCACAATTCATCTCGCACTCAGTCTGGACATTTGACATCTTGAGTTCAAAATTTTGTATGGACATTTGTAGGTGTAGTATCTTTTTACAACTAACGTGTTAGTAAATCGGAGTTGTACAGTCAAGAATCGGGAATCACACACTAAATATTTTTTTACCCATCCTATATCCGAATTCGAACACGCAATCTCTCATCTACGTGGGTGTAGTATCTTTTTACAATTAATGTGCCGTTAAATCAGAGCTGTACGGTGAAGAATTGGGGAAGATAATTTTTCACCTATCTTGTGTCCAGATTCGAACACGCAACGTCTCAACTATGTGAGAGGACGGAACTATTCAGCCATGGGACTATTCCCGAATAATTTAAATTTCTACTTGGTATCCCTCCCGTGAATTTAAATTACTGCAATAACTTTCATCCCATGTTGGCGTTAGATCATAGCACGCAGAGAAAATAGTAACTAAAGTGGAAGGGAATAAGAATTGGCGTTTCTTGATCGTAGCACCGGTGAAATCCCGCCCACAACGTGAAGAGGGAACATGACAAGCATGGAAACCTTGTGATTACATGAGACCGGCAACCTTCAATATCTGAATGCCCATGGAAACATGCTACCAACTGGTGTGCCCATCTCTACCTGTGCGATTAATGGTGAGAGCAATGGAACATGGGCAGGATAGAAAACAGGAACAGAAGGGTGAACATGTTGCTGCCGTTAAAAGGAGAGCAGCCCTTCACGTGTTTCGGTCGACGTTCATCCTTGATGGCTGTAGTTGGGCCGAACCTGGTATCATCATTATTAATTAGTTGGAAGCACAGCATGTGAGACAAATGTTATGGTTTTCATGTGTTGTCCAATGGGCGGATGATACTATGTTTGATCATCTGTGTTGCCGAGACATTGGGCCTCATGGACTTGTCTCCCCAGTGTTGTTGATGGGGTACGTTTTAGCCAACTAGGTTGAAAGAAGATGGTGCCACATCAAGAGGAACAGAAACACTTGCCTCCTAAGGATAGAAAAATCACAAATTCCTACATGTAATTTTGATG
Organism: Amorphophallus konjac; assembly: GCA_022559845.1. Lineage (NCBI taxonomy): Eukaryota > Viridiplantae > Streptophyta > Magnoliopsida > Alismatales > Araceae > Amorphophallus > Amorphophallus konjac. The sequence goes on from CM040124.1 coordinate 18,037,780, forward strand.
ATCATGGTCAAGTCTTTATCAGTCTTTATCAATAGCCGTGTAATATGTTTTTAGGTCTGCGAAATATCTAGTTAGTTTGTTCGTACATCTATCTGCAGCACACTCACTTTCTTACTCCTCACAACAAATTGATCTCAAGAAGGAGAACCTTTTAGAATGGGCTCAATAAAAGTTTTAATTACAAGTCTCCTTTTGGGTTTTCCTTTTAATTTCTTTCCCTGAGAATCATCGTTTAAAAAAAGATCGGTGCCTTAATGCACTAAGACTAGCTTAATTATTTGAGACTTGTGCATCAATTGAGAAGATGATGTAACGAGACCCAAGACTTATGCTTATTCTATTATCCTTAAATCATGATTCAGTATTTTTGAGATAACAATGATCTATCAATCATTTGAGATCGCATTAAAACATGAAAATAATATTATTTTTACCTCTTTTGATAATTTTAAGATTATTTTTCTAAACTATTGAGAGTTATGTCTCATTGTGTCTAAAGATTTACGTCTTACAAGGCTCACATAAAGTGTCTCTCATCTCTCCCTCTCCAACACTCGTTCGAGCACTCTCCCCCTTCTCGACCGATAATTATCTGCCTTAAATATCGTAGGGTTATCCTCTGGGATTATATTCTCAAGGCTCCTTCTGACGTCTTCTGTACTCGCAGATTTATCTCGGGGACGGCCTCCTCTTCTCTCACCGAACAGATCTCAGGAGTGTAACTCGCGATTAGAGACAAACCAATCTCAATCTCTACCGTTAGAAATACATATTTTTAAAATCTATAAGATAATCTAAAGATAAAATATTGATAAAGACTCAATGTCTAGATAATATATAATTCTTACATCAAAGTGAGATTTTGATTCTAATCATCACCAGAGGTTATAACTTTTTTGTTATATCGTATTAATAATATGAGCATGGATGATGTTACACACATGAGGCCACCTTTGGATTCTAGATCCTTCCATGCTCTTAAATTCTTTTAAATAATATTTTTTTTGGAAACCCATTGTCACCAGGTTCATGTTCTCCCCAAGGGTCCTTTCGTTCACGTCATCTTCCTTCACTGTTCTGCAATAGCACCGTTGTCGTCGGCATCATCATCTTCCAACTCCCAACTCCGAGTGTTCGGTGTGTGTGAGTGAGTGAGCCCTTCCAAATGCCCCCCTGCAAAAGGCCACCGGCTCCCCCACGCCCCCTCCTCACTCTGCTCCTCGTGGCCTCGTGGGTCCGCAATGAACTCCTGATGCATATCCCCATGGGCGTCACAACCCATGTCCTCATCCCTGTTTCAATCACTCGCCTTCCTCCTTGTCCCCTCTCCCTCTCCAGCATCTTTCACTCGACAGTGTCCCCTCTCTCTCTCTCTTCCCCTCCTCTATCAAGCTCTCTCTATCTTCATCTCTCCCTCTCTTTCTATCACATACACAAAACAAACACATGCAGGGACGGTCTGAGACCTCTGTGATGTCTGTTGCTGCCTGGTTGCTTTCATCTGATTTTATTTCTCTTAACAGTTTAATAGGGTCTGGTCACTTCACCCTGCCTTTGTCCATTCCTCCCACCTCTCTCCCCTCTCTCTCTCTCTCTCTGCGCCTCTGCACATCACTGCACTCCGCAGAAGGAAAAAAAAAACACAGCACTCCTGCCGCCCCCACCACAACATCACCAAACAACAGTGGGACTAGAAACTTGCAATAAATGAGCATGCCTCACCCCCTTCTCCAAGAGACAAAAGAACACTCCTCTCTCTCTCTCTCTCTCTCTCTCTCTCTCTCTCTCATTCTCTCGTGTAGACAAAAGAGCAATCTTTTTATACACCTCTCTCTCACCTCACAGTAAATAAAAGCAGAGCAAAGCAGAAGAGCATACAAAAAAGAGCAACCCATCTCCCATTCCCTCCCCCACAATCTCTCTATTGTCTTTATTCTCTTTTCCTCTCCACACTACTTTCTCTTGTCTCTCTTCTCCCTCCTTCCTTCCCTCCCTCCCCTGCCTGCGTCCTCCCTCGTCTTCCAGCTCAATTATAGCTCCCTCCCTCCCATCTTAAATGAGGACCATCATGGCGAGAACCCCCCACGACTCCTCCCTCTCCTTCTCCAAGCGCCACTTCCAGTGGGCCACCAAGAAGGCCGCCGCGGGAGGAGACGCCCAGGCCAGGCGCGAAGGCGAGGAAGACGGCGACGAGGTGGGAGACGTCCCGGCCGGTGCAGCAGCCCCCGGCGCCGCCGCCTCCTCAGCCGGCGGCGACGAGGGGCGCCCCGTCCCCGCCCCCACACCGAAGAAGAGAGCCCACAGCGCGGCCGTGTCGAGGTTCCGAGCGGTTTTCACGGCGGCGATCGCGGCGAGCCGGCTGCGCCGCCCGGGCGTGGGCGGCGGGGGGCTGGGCTCCCGGGTGACGGGCACCCTCTTCGGGCGGCGGCGTGGCCACGTCCACTTCGCCTTCCAGGCCGACCCCAAGGCCTGCCCCGTGTTCCTCATCGAGCTCGCCACCCCCACCAGCGGCCTCGTCCGGGAGATGGCCTCGGGGCTCGTCCGCATAGCCCTGGAGTGCGAGAAAAGGCCGCCCGGGCCCGCCGCGGGGGACGGCGGCGGGAAGAGGCGGCTTCTGGAGGAGCCGCTGTGGCGGACGTACTGCAACGGAAAGAAGTGCGGGTACGCGGTGCGGCGGGAGTGCGGCCCCGCCGACTGGCGGGTCCTGCGGGCGGTGCAGCCGGTGTCCATGGGCGCCGGCGTCCTGCCGGGGGCGGCGGGGGCGGCGGCTGCCGGGGAGGGCAAGGAGGAGGGGGAGATGATGTACATGAGGGCGAGGTTCGAGCGGGTAGTGGGTTCGAGGGACTCGGAGGCCTTCTACATGATGAGCCCCGACGGCCATGGCGGCCCCGAGCTCAGCATCTACCTCCTCAGAGTCTGATGAGCAGAAGAAGAAGAAGAAGAAGAAGAAGAAGAAAGAAGCTGTTAGCAAGAATCTATCTTGTTTTAGCTAGTTCTTCAGCTGTTCTTTTTTTTCCCTTTTTGCAGTTCTAATGTCTTCTTTTCTGGTTAAAATAACGTGGTCGTTTGGGTTTGGGCAATGGTTTTTGGTGGGTTGGGAGGGGGGGGGGGAGGGGTGTGCAGTGTTTGTCTAAAACAAGCATTGTAGTAACCATGTCATCTGATGGTGATATATTTAACCTTACCGTGTGCAATATGTATAGCTTTTCCTCCAAAAAAAAAAAAAGTTTGAAGCTCTTGTGTGGTGATTTTCCCCTCTCACCGGGACACCGCCGGCAGAGGGATGTGATGATGATTTTATAATCCGTGGGGAGTGATTTTCTGTGCTGCCCAATTTGCTAGATAGAACAAAACAGAAGTTCAGACATACCCAGTAGGAGAGAAAGGGGACAGAATGTCCGAATGATTGGGCTCAAGTTTCTTCTTCCAGTTGAATGCTGATATGAATATGTTATGCATGCGTGAGGTCCTGGAATTATTGGACTTGTGTGTGTGTGTGTGTGGGGGGGGGGGGGGTTGTGCAACTGTGTGTGCATGCATGAGATCATATGGAATTATTAGTGTCTTGCCGGGTGAGACAGAGGAGACAGAAGGGGGAAGAGGTGGACAAAATAGGGATGGGGACACCCTCTGCCCTTACCCACTAATAACCTAATAATGAGCAAATTAGGATAACATACTATATAATAATAAGAATATGTCTAGATCTCTCTCCAGCGTTCTTGTTTCAGAGAATTTCTTGGGCAGTCCAGAATACCCACCTCTGCATCTTTGACCGTCAGTTTTTTCAGTACAATGCAGAGAGACCAAGGGGATGACCCATTCATTAATCACAAGTTGCCAGGAAAATGTGGCCTGTAGATCTTGCCTTGTACCCCTTGAGAAAGATCCATGTCACACCTTGGAGGGAGGGTGATTGATGTCATGGCACCCGTACTATTGGAATCCCAAGCTCCCACCGCCGGTGTTCCCAGCTTACATCACTCCAAAATGCGATCTTTTCTTCTCTTCTCCTTTATTTATTTTTTTTGTTTTCACACCCCGAGAGAGAGAGAGAGGGAAAGAGGGAGAGGGATGTTGTTCTGGACTCGCGGTGTGATCCCAATCTCACATGAAGTTTTGTATTCCTCCGAGGACAGAATGCAGACACACCCTGCAAGTGAGACAGCGGATAGCAGATGGTAGCTACAAGGGTTCCTATTCTGCACAGGCAGAGAGAGAGAGAGAGAAAGAGCGGCTGTATGCTTGCTTCTAGACTCGTGGTGTGATCCCAATCCAACTTTTATCTCATGCGCATGTATTTTATATTCCTTGTAGGACAGAATGCATACGCCAATCCAGCGAGCAGAGACAGAATAGGGTGGCTAAAAGGAAACCAAGCTCTGCACACGCAGACACACACACACACGCAGAGGGGTTTTACTGCTCTGCCTCCACCAGCAATGTTCACGGCTTATATCACTCAAAAGTGCAATCTTTTTTATCTTTTCCATTAGTTTTTATGTTGGATAGAGGGCCAAGGAGAGCTCTGCTTTGCACTTCGCACTTCGCACATTGCACACACAGTCACAGAGAAGTTTACAGTTCAGAGTCACAGAGAGGGGGTGTTAAAGAGAGTTCTGATCTGCGAACAAACACACACACACACACAACACAGGGCTTTGCTGCTCTGCTTCAACCGTCGATGCTCACAGCTTATCACTCTAAAACGCCGTCTTTTCATCTTTTCCATTTCCCACTCGAGAGTGGGGCCAAGCAGAACTCTGCTTAGCAGTTTGCGCACGCCAAGAGAGGGGGAATGCTGCAGCTAAAAATCGAGCTCTGATCTCCACGCACATACAGGAGGGAGAGAGACAAGGCTTCTATGCTCTGCTTCCACCAGCAATGTTCACCGCTTATATCACTCCAAAACGCAATCTTTTTCATTAATTTTTTCCCGTGTGAGAGGCTAAAAAGTAGAGCTCGGCTTTGCCGTTTGCAGAGAGAGGGAGGGAGGGAAGCCAAAGAGAGCTCTGATCTGCACACACATGCGCAGAGAGAGAGAGAGAGAGGGGGGAGCCAAAGAGAGCTCTGATCTGCACACACATGAGCAGAGAGAGAGAGAGAGTGAGTGAGAGAGAGAATCAGGTGTTGGGTACAGCCGGGACATGGAAATCCAGGGAGATTCCTGCTCTCCTCGTTCCTCGGGAGCCTGGACCATCAGGCCCCATTTAATGCGGACTTCAAAGCTCGACCTGCCGCTGCTTTAGGCCCTTGGAATCGGAGGCGCCTCACCCACCTTGGACACCCTTTTCCCACTATCTCCAAACCCCCTGCTCTCTCTCTCTCTCTCTCTCTCTCCGTGGGTCCCCACCATGCTCTCCCCTCCACCGCTGTCCCCGCGGTTCTTCCCGGCTCATCATAATCACAGCACCTCGTTAAAGAACTGCAAAGATGGACCTCGCCGGACTCCACCCTCTCCTCTGGGGACCCATCTGCAGCACCGGTGGGCGCCCCCCCCCCCTCCACAGCCGGGGAACGAAGAAGAGGGGGTGGAGCCGTCGGCCATGGCCAGCGCCCATCGCCAACTTGCGAGCAGTAGTGCAATGCTCCTCCCTTAGTGAGACCGACAGTGGGTGGACACCATTTTGTGGGAAGGTCACACGTCGGTTGGGGCTCTCGACAGGGACACCCGTGAGTTGATCGTTACCCGTCGTCGGAGGGAGCTGCTGCTGCTCCCCCGGGAAGGGGGGGGGGGGGGCGGGGGGTTGCGTGCGTGCGAGGACTGGCCGAGGGGGCAGCCGCCATTAATGTGGGTGGAGGGCGGAGTGGGGCAGAGACGGGGGGGACGTGAAAAGGAGAGTGGAAGGCGTGAAAGGAACCAGGCGTTGGTGGGCGGTCCTTCCTTCCAAAGAAAAAAAAAATATCAAGACGTCGAAACGTCTATCTGGCTTATCTTATTTTAGGACATGTTTGATTGGTGGATAGAGACTAAAATGACTTCTTGCTTTTTCACTTGAATTATGTCATGAAAAATCGATTTTTGATAGATAATATATTAGTTTAATAAAATAATTAAGAATATTAATGTATGGATTCATCAGTTGTAACTCTCACATGTAGTGGGGAATGACCTATTTAACTTATCCCCTCCGATTAATGTAGAACAGTTGTTGACTCCAACCTAAACATGAAGAAAGTAGACTGAAGTTCTACATGGTTGTCTTTGGAGATGATTGAATCATTGTTAAACCCTTTGCTGTTTTTGTAACTAAAACGAAAAATTGAGATGATCACAAATAAAAGATACCTATTCAACATGTCAGACGTCATTTTTATTCTTTTTCTTAGTCTCAAATTTTCAGCTGAATATTGTCTTATAAAAGGCGAAAGTTCTTTTAAATTTGACAGATTGTGATAATTCATTGTGCAGTGCAATATACACATGTAGCATGTACCTTTTTGAGAAATTCACGTAGGGCACATTTGATAACAGGGCGGGGTGACTTATTCATGTCCCACCGTGCGAATAAGTCACGCCACTCTGATCAGGGGGATGGGTGTGAGGAGAGCGGGTGGGACCCGCCACCCTCTGTCATCGGGTTGGATTAGCCGGTTATCAAACCAGCCCATAAAGTTTCCCACACACGTGGACTAAGATGAGGTAAGATGTTAGAGTCACTCAGCAAAGGTTTCACACTCTACGTCCAGAGGCACTGTAGGGAACATGACCCTTGAGAAAGGAAGCACAGTCTCTAAGGGAGAGAGAAGGGGGCACTAAAAAGAGAAGGAGAGGAGAGAGAAAGGAGACGCATCAAGCACAAAGGGGGATGCTCCAAAAAAGTGGCACCCCAATGTATCCATGGTTGACCGACACGTATTGTACCTAGTGGACATCGGGTCGACGACAACACTGGTTAGGGTGAAGGCGACGGATGCGGTGGTGGCAGAGGGTGAAGGGGGAGGACACGGTGACGGTGGAGGGAGGCCGCGGTGGGAGACGACGCGTTCAGTCGAGAGAGCTTTTGCAATCCCAATTGGCAGGGGACGATGCGTTCGTGACGCTTGAAGTTGAGGCTGAGGGGGAGGCCAGCGGAGGAGAGGGAAGGAGGAGGGCCGGATGTTATTCACGCGAGAGTAGTAAAATTGAGGATTATTGGGGAAATATCACTGAGTTGGGTGTAACGTGGTCTGTGCCATACTGTGGCGCCAGAGAATTGGGTAAACCGACCCACGGACCATGCATGGATCCTCCCCTTTATTTATAATGTGTTCAATCCCAATGCTAATCAGACTTCAACTCCAAGTTAGAGGAGCCCACTATTTGCTCTAATTGGATTGATTCAATTTCCATTTTAATTTGGGGAACCAAAGAAATCAATCTCACTAGTTTTCCTTCCTAAACTTAGAAACCCCAATCCCAAACCAATTGAGATTATTGGCTCATGGATTTCCCTATCATCTTTTCCTATCCCAAATAGAAAAGGGGCCCTTGCATCCCGTGGGATTTGGTTGCCCTTAGTGGGCCAACTTTAATCAGCCCATGGCCCATTGTCTAACAAGATTGGACAATAACATTAAGATAGCTGAGATTCATGGAGCCTATATTGGTTTCCCTTCTATGTAAATCAGATTCAGGGATACGGATGAAGTACTCATCGCCAGATTTGGTGTGGGTTCCAATCTGAAGGAAGTGAGTTGAACCTTACTGTATTCAAATTTGACTCATTTAATCGAATTCTTCTAATATTGGATAAGTTTAGTGCATTTAAAAGCTACCAACACGTTTGGAATATTAAAATATGTGAAAATGAATGAAGATTTTTTTTATCTTGTTGGGATTATCACAAATTACTTATTTTAAATTATGATAAAATAAATATATTTTAATATATCTCAGTTTCTATGACAAAATTTATAACTCAGATTTGACTAAGTAGTTTATAGGTTTAATGTAGTCTAGATCTTCCAAGTATTTAGCCTAAAATCAATTTTATCTTTTCTAGGCAATATTAGACGTCGCTGCATCTAAGTCTTAAACATAGAAGAAACATCATCTAAGTCCTCCACCTAAAGCAAAGGTTAGATGATAGGTCATTCACAAACTTAACTTAGATGATATGATGCCTTCCGCCTAAGGAATGAAAGATGGATGATACATCGATCGTCCACCTTAGAGAGTTAGATGATATATCGTACACCTTTTGAAAGGCTAAAAGACTCCATCTAAGTGTCAATGACTAAAATAAAACATAAACGAAGCATCGTCTACTTTGGAAGTTAGACTATACTCTGCCTAAATCCTTCTAAAACCAAAAAGTTAAACAATAAATCGTCAAAGTCTCAAAAATAGAAGGAATATAGTCTAAGTCTCAAAATGAGTAAAAGTTAGACGATATATCATCTAAGTTGAAAAGTTGGACAATGCAACACCTAAAGGTAGATCTTCCATCTAACTTTAAAAAATAGGCAATAAAAACATGTTGGACGATACATTGTCTAAGTTCTAAAAGTAAAGAGAAGATTGTCTGAGTAGCAAACAAGTAGACGATAGAGAGTTTAAATGAAAAGTTAGATAATACATCATCTAAAATAGTTAAATAACAAAAAATATCGCCTATCATTAATCCTTCCATCTAATATTCTTACATACGCGATACATCGCCTAAGTCTAAACATAGACAATAGTCACGTTATCTAAGTGATTAGACGATGCAACATCTACGTTCACACTAACTCAAATTAAAATAACTTTTTGATCGTGCTTCATCTAACATCACTAAATGACAAAAACCACAGTGAAGCAAATATATAAACACTTAGACGCTACATTGCCATGCAACATAAACAATTCGTCCAAGTTGCTTAAAATACTTTAACGCTATAAAACACTGGACGATACAAGTCCAGACAAAACTTCTGGTGCTAACCATTTGACCAGCTATATACATCCCGCATTAAATGCGTAGTATCTATTGGGATATTTTGTACAATGGATGTATAAAATAAAATACTATGTGTCCAATATATATTGTTACTCTATGTCGGTGAGATACACTTTATTTGCACACCTAAAACTATTTTATTAATATATTCAAATGGTAAAGCACATATTTCAAATTTTATTACTTTATCTCACGTTACTCTAATAGTTGTATATGGAGGAAATACTTTTAATATATTTACAAGATATACATGCTACGACATCAAAGACATTAAATACACATATGGAAAGATTTCTAGATGGGCATATCTGTGTTAAAGATCTGACCCACCTACCACCTGGATGTAGACCTGTACACATAAGGGAGGTAGAGTTCCAAGGATGAATTAGAGCTGCCGAACGTTGCAAAGGATTGAATTGTTGAAGGCATATGTATCTAACAGATAGAAAATCTAGGAGTTTATAAATATCTTAGAGTTCAAAGAAGAAATCATCCATGCTGAGCACGCATCCCAAGCACTCAACGAGTAATCAAAGTGATCTCTAAGCAAAGCCAAGCTTCCTACACAGTCACGCTAAGATAGACTTCACCGCATTCACTATGATCTCTGAAGTCTCTCATTCCAGGAAGCAATTAAGAGAAGGAGAAATCTACACTTCATTGACATTCTTCATTCTCTCATGAACATCTATTGCTCTTAGGGCAGGACTGCGTGTGCTAGGTTAGTCTCGTGATCATTAAATCAGTTGGGCGCTAATTCCTGAAAAACTAGTCAGGTGCGAAATCACTGGAGGAAATTAAGTCGATTTGTGTGAGTAGATGGTTTGTTAGAATCTGATCAAAAATCAACTAGGTCACATTTTCCTGGAAAACAAACAGAGAAGGTTTGTTGAGACTTGTGAAGATCAGTTGAGGAGTTAGACTCTAAAAAGCTAGCAAGTTGTAACCGGGACTGATTATAGTGAAAGCACTTGTTGTTTGGCAAGGGGACTGGACTTAGGCCTCCCTAGGAGGGTAGATCGAATCAGGAGAAAACCTTGTGTCCCATCTGTTTGTTTGCGTGCGTGTTGTTTCTCTGTGTTTTTATTTTCCGCTATGTTTATCATCATTTAAAATTTTAATACATGATTATTTTTATAATATACCTATTCACCTCCCTTTAGGGTGTGTCTAGTTATTAACATGTCTTGTGTACATCCGTACCAATTATTCAAGTTTGGCTATAAAAAGACTACGTCCAGGTTATTAATGAAATCTATTATTCATAAACGTGAATGAGCTAGGTATACACGTATTAAAGCTTGGCTTATTGATTAACAGACCCTAAAATTTTACTCAGATTTGTCTCATTTATTTTGACAAACTAGCCAAATCAAACTTTATGGAATTTGATTATGGGTTGTTCATTGAGCACTACTCTTCATTTATACATCTAACGAAAGCCATAATCATTAGACACACTTACGAGACAGACTCCATATCAATTCACGACCTTATCTCATGGTGGGGAGATCTCTAGTTCAACTCTCAAGAGGAGTTTAATTGACTCACATTTAATCCTCGAGAGATGTGAACTTAGAGTTTGTTAGACTTGTTAGATTCTCAGTTATCAAAAAAAAAAAAAATCAATCCACTAATACCATTCCATGTGATGTGCACGCTGGTCCATTCTGCCTTCTTACTCTTATCTTCACCCATCTATAATAAAAATAGGCAAGGTTCCCTCTAGTTTTAGCCATTGAATATGATATATAAATTTAAGAAAAAATGTAAAATTTTAAAAGGTATCTATCTTTATTTTGAAAACCTAATGTACTTTCAATTTATTAATTCAATCCATTAAGTTGGTAGCTTGACTCAAAGTCACCTTCCCTGATTTCATGCTGTGTAGCTTTATTGGGCTGTTGAATCTTCTCTCCACTTGGTATAGAAAATGGTGGAGCCAGAATCATTTCATAAGAGGACAAATATTGTAGTACTAATTGCATCAAGGGTTTTGCCATGTTGTAAAGGAGGAGGTTATGCCCTACAGTTCTGTCTCATCTGAAACTCCCCAGAGTCCCAGGTACTCGATCTGGGATTTGCAAGTACAACATATCAGCTACCATGTCCTCCTTCACAATCTAGCAGGCATGTGGGATGTATTCAAAACTCCAAGCTAATGTGCGCCTTTCAATGAAACAATGCATTCCATTCCCAGGATTATCACTTGGCTTGGGAAACATTTTTTCCCCTTAATTTACAGCAGCACCCCCATCTGAAGGGCTCTGTCTGGAAACTCCTAACGCCCTACAATATTCTCAAGCTATTTTGTGCATCTTTCGGAAAAATCAAGAATAATTATTCAGAATTTTAGGAAGAACCCCTAAAGAAGGGGAAGCCTTTCAGATAAACATATAATTGTGGTACGTTGAAAATAAATATTAGAATTAAGAAGATCAATCGTTATAGGTGGTGATTTTGATTTCTCTTTTCTAGTTCATTTTGCTGTTGTACAGTGACAATAAACTTGAATTCTAGCATCGCTACCCACAATCAAATTGGAGTGGCCTCCGTCCCTCCCCCAACCTTGGTACCTTGTACACTATATTTTCTTGGGGGAACACATCTTTGCCGGTGACATGGTTCCACCCGTTCTTCACCTCCATAACAGCAGGTTTCGTAATCATGTTCATAAGGGGCCTCGGCATTTCATTCACTTGCGTCTGGCTTCCAATTACAGTTGGTACTTGTACTCGTCACTTGCCTCCTTAGTCCACATGCATTCTCACCTTCTCTCGGAAGCAATTGTGGGCTGTTTGGATTGAAAGAAAATTGTAGATTCCAATGATTCCAAACTTAAATGCTTGGCCTTGAAAAGAAGGAAAACGGGGAAAAAGCAGGTGTTCTGCTTTTCATCGGGACTGTAGAGGTTGAAATCTGATTTCTATACCACGTACCACCTTCTCTATTTGTTTATCGGGGAAGTCGTTCGGCCCCTGTGGAAGTCTGCACACACCAGAAGTCGAAAGGGCGTCAGAAGGAGCCCTGAATGTTATCCCAGAGGACAACTCTCCGATGCTTAAGTCAGCACCTTAGTAGAAGGAGATTTAATGAGCAGAGAAGAGCAAAATAGAAGAAGAAGACGGAGGTCGCCGTAGTAGATCTGAGAGCCGCGTAGGCCTCCCTGGCGATTGCTCGCTGATCCCAGTGGTCACTCGGAGAGTGCTCGCTGGGTGGTAAGGTCGCGCGGGAGAGATCTTCTCTCCGGACGTGGGGGCGTCCTCTCTATCACTATAGCAAGACTAGCTGCTCTATTCTCCGGGCGAGGCTATTGGCAGAAGTTCTACTGTGTCCTCTCTTCTCTGTTGACATCCCTTTTATAGGGGGTTGCCTTAGAGCAAGAGACCTATCCCTTAACAGGGAGGGGCGTAAGTAGTGGAGTAACGCCTCCTGCGATTGTGGCGGGAGTTTTCCGTTGGAGGGCGATTACTCCGACGTCGGCTGGTCCCTGGGCGGGTCTTACGGCGCTCGTGGGGCGTGCTCGCCCGTTATGGGGTCGAGGCCGACGTCGTAGGAGGTATTGGTCGGTCGTCGGAGGGTTCTCCGGCGGTCATTGCGCCTGGGCCATAGCCTTTCTGCGCTGTCGAATCTGATGTTGAGCCGTAGTGGACCGCACCTTAATGGGCTGCGGCCGCTGGGCACCCCTTGGGCGCGCTGTAGATCCGAAGTTGAATTGGGCTCATTGTTAACGGGCCGGTCACGGGCCGAGCTAGATTTACCCTCTTAGGGACCATGGTCATTTTTGCACATAGCTTGTGTGATGTTCCTAAGTAAAACTGTGGATCTAATTTTCTTTCTTTAGAACTTCACAAAAATATCTTTTCTATAGAGAGAATATCTTGTTTTCTCAAAGTTTTTCTTTAGTCCAAATGGATATGAAATGTCTTGGATTACCATAATACTTTATAACCCAGCTGCAAAATACTTATATGAAAAGAAAATAGCATGCTTGCCTCTTTCTCCCTTCAAATAATTTATACATTGTGTTTTGAGATTTTTACTTGAATAATCCTGGTAACATCTCATTCATGTTAAAAAAAAATTACAGCATCATCACTCTCTTAAGAAAGGGAAATATCGTAATTTTCTTTTTGATGTTACAAATGCCTTCATATTCTAGCACATATTACATATCAAACGGCATTCGAAATGATAATTGTGGCCTTTCTTGAAGAAGTGTACCATGATAATATGATTCTAACATCTCTCTTTATATAGTTGAAATTTTCTTTCTATCTCAAGGGGATCAAACAAGAAGTTAAGCCTTGTTAGCTTACATGAAGGACAAATACAACAACTTTCCTTTTAAATGTTTGGGAACAGATGTGACCAGTAACAACTGTTGTTAGTTGATCAAGTAAATAACAAATGCTTCGTCAAACGAGCAAACTATCTCACAAATGACAGATCAAATAAAATACGACTCCTTGAAATGAATTCATTCACTGAATTGTACGAGCATCCTAATGTCAGTGCATCAAATAAATAAGCAAATCTTGGTTAGCTTGCTTGATAAATTAGTGAGCCCTTTTCACCCCCACATTAGCAGAATGTGGGAAAGATGAAGAGGGCAGCAGCAGCAGCAAACAGGTCCTGCTCATCCTCTATTTCTTCGCAGAATCAAGTCTTTGACGCGTGAAGCCTGGCTGAAAGACACATGATGCAGAAGGTGGTGTGGCCCCAATGTCAGCACAAACCAGAAACATCGATATGTAAGCTGCATTAGTAGGATACAACTCACAAACCAGAAGACCAGAATAAAGAAACTGATGGACACCTTGACAGTGGTAATCACATTGCATCATTTGTTAATAAATGTTGTTTAGTATTCTTTTAGCACTGGGTTTTGATTGCTTGTATCTCTGCAGTAGTGTATTGAAAGATTAAAATGTGGAACTCAGAGGATTATACCTGAAGTAGCATGGAAGGGGCAGCTGGTGTAGCAGCTGCAACATGGCTTTTTATTTTCCTGCCATTGACTGAAATCACTGATGGGCTATTTGCTGCAGTAATATCCCAGAAGCTGCGCTTCTTAGCTGTTGGTAGTGGTGACAGAAATCGGTGGCTTGGGCTCTTCAGCTCTCCTGCAGTGACCGATCTCTCTGCCTTCCGCAAGCTTGCCCTGGTGACAATCCTTTTCTCTCGGTCCTCACCTCCTTCCAGTGGCCTTAGATTGTTTTTAGTGATAAGCTCCCGGATGAAATCATCTTTCTGCTTGATCTGAAGCCTGTGCTCCTTCTTAACTCTTTCCAGTTCCATCTCCAAAGCCTTCACCCTGTCCTGCAGTTCACGAGCAATGGCATCGGTCGCGCCGCGCTTCTTGGGCTCTGGTGTGCTGAAGCAGGCTCCAGATAGAATGGAGCGTTTGACTCTCCGTTGGGACGAAGGTGGTGGCGACATCAGAACAGAAGTAGCTGGGGAGGGGGCTGGAGAGGCATTGTTTGCTGCCAAGGATTGAGCTTGGAGCATCAATAGCTTTTGCTTTTGTTGAGCCAGTTGCTGCCTCAGCTCACTGTTCTCTTTCTGAAGTTCTAATAGCAGCTTTGCTTGGTCTGTTTCGGAATCAGGCACTTGCAGTGGATCCTCATTTACTGGACATGCCTGAAGTTGAGAAAAGAAACCCTCATAGTTCAATAAGGCTCTCTCAAAAAATATAGCAAGCATTGGTGAAAATTTTGGAACACATTAGTGAATCAGGTAAGAATCCATGTGAAGGAGATGCACTACTCAATTCAAATGCCCACTAGAATGAAGATTGATTACACATTAAAATTTTGATTATAAAGAGTAGAAGGTTTTATTTTTTGCAAAATGTTCACAAGAGGATCTTTAGGATTCACTCTCAAACAAGAAATCTGGCAAACCTTGGTCTTAATTTCCTTGGCTCGATCAGCCCAATGAAGAGTGTTCTGTGTTTCCCCGAACGAGAGATTGCTGGGGCTGATGTTGGCAATCATCACAGTGTTGCAAGGGCCACCCAGGGAGTCCTTGAGGAGCTGGGTGAGCTTGGAATTGCGGTAGGGGATGTGCTTCTTGCCCTCCACCAGAGCATTGATACAGCTGCTGAGGGCAAGGAGCGAGCGGTTGATGTTGGCACCCTCCAGTGATCTCTGTGTCCTCTGATCCGTCGCCAGAGCTCTCTCTGAGCCGGCCAGATCGATCAGGGAGAGCTTCCCCATTCGGTTTACAACGTTGCTGGAGACCTTTTCTCTGTATTCTGCTACAACCTGCAGTCGAAAAGGAGATTACAAGATAGAAACAAAACTTCTATTGATATGTGGTAGCCCTCGGAGAACAAACAAAGCACCTGCAAAATAGCATGAGATCTTGAAGATGTCTCATTGGCCCTGGTTGGTTCTGTGGTTCTGTTCTGATTTCCTTGCTGGAGCAGTGCCATCACCTGCAGTAGTACACAAAAAGTTCAGTTCCTTTTCAGAATATCCTAGTTCATGTAATTCCATGGAGATGAAACAAAGTGGAAAGCTGCTACGATTACTTCATCAGTTGAATATGCTCTGTATTGTGTCAGGCCTGCAGCCACAATTCCCTGTAAATCCAAATAACCAGATTAAAGATGAAAAATCATAGTAGTAGTATGAATATATACAACAGCAAGTAATTCCCAATGAACTGAAAGAAATGCAGGTGATAGAACTCAACTGACCTGCTTATCTTCTCTGAGAACAAGAGGCCTGCCAGGGGAGAGCAAATCTCTGACAGTCTCATTGTACACCTCAAGATAGGATAGATGCACAACGTGGTTCCCATCAAAACTCCTCTGTCTGATCTTGGCAAAGAGGTCCTTGATGGCCAGCACCATTACGCCTGGGTTCTCCATTGTCCCCAACATGGTGTATGTTTTCCCGGCTCCTGTGGCTCCATAGCAGAACACAGACCCATTCCTCCCATGCAAGACACCCTCCACCAGCTCTGCTGTTCTGCATGCAAACGGGCAAAGAGTATCATAACATATGGCAATTGCTTATGCTTTCTATCTGGAAGGAGCTTTTAAATCAGTCTCAGAAAAAACACCAAGATGCAAATCGGCAACGTATCCAGTACTTAGCATCCAAATATTTTAAAAGATGCAGGTTATTTTAAGAGGATTGGTCTAGAAATTGGGAAGTAAAAAGATGGAGAACCCAAGATGCGGATCATTCTTCAACAGTACTGATCAAACTACAAATCGCGAAGCAAGAACATAGAGGACCCAATGGCTTACGTGGTACCATAGACCTCCTGCTGGGTCGTCGATTCCGGGAAGGAAGCGTCGAAGCTGAAATGGCGGCCCCGGAGCCGCTTCAGCCGGAGGTAGTCCGTCTCCGACGTGAATTCCGTCAGGTAGACATCCTTCCGGTCGACGATCCGGACGCAGCACCGGGATCCGGCTTCTTTCTCCTTCTTGGCCACCGGCCTCAGCCTCACGTACACCATGATCCGGCTGCCGCCCCCGCCGCTGTCCTCGGAAATGGTCCCCAGGTCGCCGCCGCCGGTACTTGTCTTTGGCCTCAGGACCCTTGACTCCGACTGCGTCCCGAGGCCGACCAGAGAGAGCTTCCTCGCCGCGCCCGCCGTCTCCTTCTTGGGGCAGGAGAACGCGGCGATGCGGTCCTCGCCACCACCTCCCATGTTCTTCTTGGACTCGTCGGCCGCAGCGTAAAGCACAGTGGGCTTCTTGGCGGCGGCGCCCGGATGGCTTATCGGCATCACATTGGCAACATTCTCCTTCATCACCAGGTCCGCAGCCTTCGTCGCCGCCTTCTCCGCTTCCTCCTCTCCCCCTCCTCCTCTCTTCTTCACATTGGCGTCGAGGAGGTCGACGCTGGGGTGGTGGGTGGCTATGATATGCTTCTGCAGACGGGAGGCCTGGCTCCCGGCGCCGGCCAGCTGATGCTGGTGCTGCTCGTAGAACTGGGTTAGGGCCTTCATCTTCTCCTTGAGAGCGTGGTGGGGGTTCCGCATCAGGGACGGGGCCAGGCCGGCCGGCGCTTCTTGATCCGGCTGAGTGAAGCGATGCCGCTGCGCCGTCGCCAGATTTGGTTCATCCCGGACGACGGAGAACTGCGACCTGGTGGAGACCGGCATTCCCCTGAAGAACCCACACACACACACACACACAGAGAGAGAGAGAGAGAGAGAGAGAGAGAGAGAGAGAGAGAGAGAGAGGGATTCCTGGTTGCCACCTGGCCAAGCAGTGGGTTGCTCAAGAAGATAGATCAGATGCAGAAAACCCAAAATCTTGCAGAAAGAATCTGTCTTTAGCTTGGAATGATGGAAATGGTGGGAGATGGTGAAGGTTCTGAGCAGAGACGGCAGCAGAGGAGGAGCTCGGAGGCTTGTTTCCTTCGGAACAGGACGGAGGGGGACAAGATCTCGAATGGGGGATCCTGGAGAGAGATCCTGGCCGTCCGCTAGAACGGGGATGTGGAGAGAGAGAGAGAGAGAGAGAGAGAGAGAGAGGGGCTACGTTTGAATTTGCAGAGTAACGGTCGGAAATAGTGTCTGCGAAGTCGCAGCCAGGGCCTGTCAACGGTCGACTTTAGCTTTAAATCTTTTAAATTCGGGGTGACATCTTCACCGCCTTGGCTTAATGTGCCTGACCAATGAAAAGGAGACACGATACTAACTTTTGTCTCATACGGTGTCCCACATGTGTGATGCCTACTCGCAATTAATCTCCGAGAGTTGGGCGTACTGAGCAGTGGTGTAGCAATTTCGTCTCTTTTATTCCCCCAAACCCGCATGCCGCGTCTATGATTAAAGCGGATCCCATCATCGGCTGCTTACCTGATCTTTTTATCACCTTCCGCCTGCAAGGGAACATGATTTGCGGTGGAACAGTGTGGCCAAATAAGTGGGCGTTCCCTCGGTTCATGGTAATGAAAATACTTACAATATCACTTTTTTTTATGTCGAGAAATTTGACGAATTAGAAAATCTTGGGTCATCTATCCCTTAAGGTCTATTTGATTGCAATTGGGTTTAGGCCGCCGGTTGTTACCCCACCGTACACTACTAGAAAAAGTGGAAATACAGACGGATATTACAGACGATATTTTCTGTCTTAAAATTCGTCTGTATTTCAGACGGATATTCCAAATTTGTGACGGATTAATTTTCGTCACAAATTTCATCTCTATCAAGGATATACTATACTCTCTTTGAAGATCCGTCTATAATTATAGACAGAATATATTCCGTCTTTATTATACGTCGCAAATTTGGGATCCGTCTGAAATTTTCCGTCTCAAAATTTCATCCCCCGCCACCATCGACCCCTTCCTCCCACCCCTTCCACCCGCCCCCATTTCCACCCCCCCACTCTCCCTCTCACTCTCTCTTTCTTCTCTGCTTGCAGTCGTCGCCGCCGTCGCCGCCGGAGCCGCAGTCCTCGCCGTCGCCGCCATTCGCCAACCTCCCTCCCTCTCACGGTCGTCGTCGCTGTCGCCGCCATCATCCTCTTCTCACGGTCGCCGTCGCCGCCAGCCTCCTCCCATCATAGCCGTCGTCGTCGCCGGTAAGTGCTCTCCCTCTCCCTCTCCCGATCCTGTTCCCCTCCCTCACTCAATCCCTCTCCCTCTCTCCCGATCCTGTTCCCCTCCCTCACTCAATCCCTCTCCCTCTCCCCTGTCCCGCTCCCTCACTCCCTCTCCCTCTCCCTCTCCCGCTCCCTCACTCCCTCTGGCCGCCCTCCACCGCCCTCTCTTCCCCTGTCCGTGGCCCCCCTCCCCCTCGCAGACACACACACTCACACACAGACACAAACACACGCACACACCTCAGCCCCCCTCTCCCTCTCCCTCTACCGTTGGCTGCAGGGCTTCCGTTGCGCCCCCCCCCCTCACAGGCACACGCACACACCCGTCTCACACATGTAGATATAATAATTATTTATTATTTTAATTAATATATCGTTGTATTCATCGTAGGATAATCGACCGAGGGAAAGGGAACGAAAGAATCAGATAAGTTTTTTCAAATAAACAGTAAGTAAAAATTTAATTTCATATTTATATGATGTTTCATTTTATTTTAATTTATGTAATCTTACTCAGATTTATTGTTGGGATGTCTTGTTAGGACAAAGAGACTCAAAATATAGCAAAATATAAAGCTCGGCGGTACAATCGAAAAGCTAAACTACTCGGATGGCTGGCAGCCCAGCTCTATCCAATCTTAATGCACCCTTTGTCAACCGAGGGAGGTCTCCTACTTGAATGAAAACTTGATTTTCTGGAGTATTGCATGCATAGGACGCCAGGGAATCTGCAACCTGGTTGCCCTCTCTATAAGTATGCAATATCAAGTAGCGACTTTCATAGATAAGATCCAAAATCTTCCTTCACCATGGGAGAACCATCCAGCTAGGAGGAGCTCCTTTCCTTACAGCCTCCACAAGAAGGGCACAATCTGAATATACAGCTGCCAAACATAGATCACCTAGCTTAGCAATTGATAACCCATCATATAGAGCCCTTGCCTCTGCCACAAGACTATTCCCAATGCCATAGTGGAAAGTAAAGCCAACTATCCATTTACCATTTGAGTCTCTTACACAACCTCCACCACCACACCTACCAGGATTATCCTTGGAGGCCCCATCAACATGCAATGTGAACTTCTGAGGTGCCAATCTGCAGAAGACCAGAAATGGCTGCTTTAAATTGACCCGGGGGAATAGGTGAAAAGAAGCAAGGTAGCTGGATTGAGCTGGGGATAAGGGCTTGCAGAAGCAAAGCTTGTCCAGAGCCAGGGCTATTGAGGAGGAAATTCTCTTCTTTATTGAATCAATTTTAAGAGCCATACCCTCAAATCTGGTAGCACACCTTTGTTTCCAAATTTCTCACATCATCAAAATGACAGCATACATCCCCACAAAACTGAAGGCTGAGAGTAGATTGGTAAAGGTTAGTAGGTTCCAACACCTAATCAAAATCTGATTACTTAAATAGACATTGTTGCTTACCAAGGGCTGCACCCAGCCCCACAGTTCATAGGCCAATTCACCAGAGATGAATAAGTGGTTGAGGTCTTCCTGGGCAGAAGAGGAGCAACAACTGCATTTGGAGACAATGGGAATACCACAATCTGCCACCCTGCTGTCCACTGGTACTGCCCGATGGATAAGCTTCCAGACAAAAAGAGCTGCCCTCGGTGCTATTGCTGAGTGCCAGAGCTTCGCCCAGGCAGGCCTTGAAATGCCTTTAGTCCGTATTAGGTTGCAAGCTGATTTAACGGAAAAGGAACCCTTTACGGTACCTGTCCAGACACAGCAGTCAGCCTCATTGCTTAGTTGAATATTAGGAAGGTGGAAGTCACTATTAAGGTATCCCCGTGCAGCATGTTGGGTGTTGCATAGAACCTCTCTAACAGAAGCCAAGGGGAGGCTATTGAGCTCAATCCTTTCATTAGTCATTGCAGCATTAATGGCTGGACCACACCCTATCCAATTGTCACTCAGGAAGTCTATATTAGCCCCATTCCCTACTATCCATCTGCTGTTAGAGATAATAATATCTTTGGCCTGTCTAAAGACAGTCGAAGGCATTCCAACTGGGAATGGTCTTACACAGTTGGCTAGATGGGCCTTGATGAATCTGCGCCTAGCATACATGGACCAGAGAGAAGACCCGTGAACAATGTTCCAAAGGGTTTTGATTGCCAAAGAAGTCTGAACCCACTGCAGATCTCTGATTCCCAGACCTCCCTCTAACTTAGGTCTCTGGATATCTGACCATGCTACCCAATGCCTGCGTTTGGTGCCTTTCTCTCTATACCAAAAAAAATTTGCACATAGCCGGTCAATGAAACTGATCACCTTCTTTGGGATAAAAGTGACTTAGGCAAGGAAAACTGGCATACTATATAGGACTGAGTCAATCAATACGACTCTACCAGCTTGAGATAGAAATTTTGACTGCTAGCCTTCCAATTTTAGCTGCACCCTTGTTAGGAAACGCAATACCTTTAGAGATGGACAACTAGCAGAGGAGGAAGAAGAAAGGAGAAAGAAAAGATCAATAACAAGAACACACAGGGATTTTTTACGTGGTTCGGAGGCAAGATGCCTTCCTACATCCACGGCTGCAGCAGTAATCCACTAATAATCAGACGGCTCCATTACAATACAAAGAGAGAGTTCACCCTTTTATACTAGGAGATTAGGGTGTCATTAGTCAGGAGATTAAGGATAACAATGTCCCTGACTAAACATAAATCCTCTTCCGGGGTACATTAGACGTGCATGCTCGCCTGTCTCCAAGGATGCTCTCCTGAGACCGAGTATGCCCTCCAGCGACTGTAGATGCTCCCCCACCATCAGTCAGGTCATGCATTGCCCAAAGAACCAGGTCGGCACAAACAGTATGTCAGTCGACCAGCTCCAAGTGACATCGAAATACCTTGAACCAGCAATGCATGCTCCTCTGACACTAGTGATGCTCTCCAGAGGTAATGGATGCCCTCCAGAGACAGCAGTGCACAGACCGCTAGAACCTAGACAACATATGCTCCCCTGCCACCGAGGGATACATTCTTGAGGCCATAGATGCTCCACTGAGGCTGAAAGTGATCCCATTTGAACCTTGTCTTATGATGATAAGAAGATATAGAGAAATGGAATGACCACATATCTTAAGTAGTACATATATATAAAGATGTGGATAAATACAAAGAAAGCAGAATTCTCTATAGCAATAGGTAAATACTCAAAAAATTCGTTTTGTGATTTAAAACTTTGTGGATTTTAATTGCATGTAAATATATTTTTTAATCTGATTTTAATAGAAATTTGATGTTAATTTGACTAAAAAATGTAGATTGTTTAGCTTCGATGTTCTTCATTTGAAAAATTTTATAATTTGGGTGTTATAATGATAATTGTGTTGTTATTTAATTTTATGTTATATAAATGCATGGGGTATTCCCTGTGAGCTGAGGTGCGTGGGTGCGACCTAACATTACACGCACCTCAGGAGAGCGCGTTAAAACCGTATCAATGTGCCTTCCCGTTCAAGACTTTGGGATTGATGTGTATGTTCTCATTTATTTATGAGAATGTATATATCTACCTCAAAGTCTTGAATTGTCCCGTTTGGACAGTCTGTGAATGTTTGATCGCACTTAGGCAGTCATTTACTATATGTGTTTGTATGGTTTGTTGAGAATTTCGGTTGCGTCTCCTCACTCTTCTCTGATATACCATTATTAATTTTGAGTGTTTTTATAACCACTTACTTGTAAGTGTTTAAGAAAATTTCAAAATCAATAAATATTTTTGGTATATCAGAGAAGTGTGGAGAGATGATGCCAAAATTTTCAGCAAATCGTGCAGCACATATAGTAAGTGATTGTGCGATCAAACCTTCATGGATGGGTTAAAAAGTGATAATCTAATTAATATTCCTCTTCTAACTGCAAATGATCTATGATGAACGATATGAGGAAATGGTCGGGTGTAATATCATGAGTAATGATTTGAAAGTTAGGATGTGTATTATCATTTATTGGGTGCAGGTAAAATGTCGACAGATCGTTCATGGATGTATCGTAGAATAGTTGACCGGGTGGTGTCAGATGACTTTAAGCATGGGGTTGAGAGTTTCATTCAATTTATATTGGGGAATCCAAATGCAGCAATAGATCGCGACGGTCACATTCGATGCCCTTGTTCAAGTTATAGAAACTTGAGGTGGTGTTCAACATGGGATGTGCAACATCATTTGTACACGAAAGGGTTCGTGGATGGTTATACGAATTGGACGTGTCATGGTGAGCAATTCTTGAGGTATGAGCCTGACAATATTACAGGCACAAGTGGGTACGTGGATATAGTTGTAGATACTGCTGGTCCTAGTTTTAATGTTCATGAGGAAGCGCCGAATAAGACAGCCGGAAGATTTTATGAACTACTTAGGGATGCTGATGAGCCGCTGTGGGATGGTTGTGAAAAGCACACTCGATTGTCTGCAGTGTCACAGTTGTTGAACTTGAAATCTGAATTTCACATCAGTGAGACTTGTTTTGACCGTCTCCTCTTGATCAAGAGTATGTTGCCTCGAGACGAGAAGTTGCCAGAAACTTTTTACCGTACAAAAAAGATGGTCAATGACTTAGGACTTGGATATGTGAAAATAGATGCATGTCCGAATCATTGTATATTATATTACAAAGACGATGCATATAAGATATTATGTTCTATTTGTGGCCATGACAGATTCAAACCTAAGGGGGGGGTCAATTCAAAGGCAAAAGATGTACCTTATAAGGCGTTGCGATACTTCTCTCTTGTGCCTAGGCTGCAGTAGCTGTATATGTCCTCAAAGACGGCTCGGCATATGACATGGCACACCGAAAGAGTACGTCGTGCCGATGATATAATCAGTCATCTTACCGATGGTGAAGCTTGGACTCACTTTAGTCGTACTCATCTTGCCTTTTCAAGGGAGTCACGTAATGTTCGATTGGGTTTATGCACATATGGTTTTAATCCATTCTGTAATATCCCGGACCTTTCGGATCCTTCTTCATGGGTCCCGGATCTAGTTTTCGGAGTGTCCGGCTCCGTTGTGTCCGAAATTTCGTTTCGGACATCTTTCGTGTTCGGATCGGCGCGATCCGGAGTCGTTTCGGAGGCCCGGAGGCGTTCCGCGGCTTTTTCCGCGTGTGTTTTCCGATTCCCGGTGTGTGTTTCGGCTTTTCTCTTCGGACGCTCGTTGCGGGTGAACCGGGCTGTTCACACGGACACGAGTGGTACCGTTGCGATCGGTGCGTTCCGAGGATCGCGGGGGTGTGATTTCCTATTTTTTGGAATTTTACGGATTTTCCGGGTTTTTCTATAAAACCCTTTTTCTTTTCTCTCTCCCCCACCATCTTCTTCTTCCTCTCTTCTTCTTCCTCCTTCCTCCTCCACCGTGTCTCCCTCCCTCTCCCTCTCTTCCTCCCGGTTGGCCACGGCGAGCTCCCCTCCGGCTGCAGACGGCGGCGGGGCGACGGCGCGGCGACGTGGGCGGCGGCAAGGCGGTCGTGGGGGCGTGCGGCAAGCGTGGGAAGCTTAAGGAAGAACGAGGGTTTTCAAGCGTTCTTCGCGATTCGTGGACGATCCGGCGGAGCATTCGCTCCATTGAGGTAGGGTGACGTTCCCTAGCTCTTCGCCGTTCTTTTCCGTGGTTTGTAGGCCGCGGGGAGGCCGAGAGAGGCATGTTTGGGCGTTTTTGGGGTTTTTCCATGTTTTGGGGTGAGCCGCCCGATCTATGGTTTTAGCCCATGATTCTATGTTTTGGTGGTTTAGATGCATGCTAGGGGTCCCCAGGGGTCTTCCCCCTTGTTTTCCCCCTCTCCGGTGGAGGTACGGGGGCGTGGTTGGTGTTTTTGGGGTTTTCCCGCCGTAGCGTGCTCTGGGGCAAGCGACGGTCACTCCAGTGACCGTCACATGCTTGTAACGCCCCTAGAGGGGTGCGTTACTTCCCTGGGTGTTGGCCTTTAGGGTCGAGGGCTGTAGCGGTCCTGCGACTGGCCGCCGTTTGCTAGTGACGCCCCTGGGCTGGGCCGTCACATGCTTTCGACCGTTGGGTTTTGACCGTTGGGGGTCAGGCCATGTAACGCACCGAGATAGGCGCGTTACATGCGTGTAACGCACTGGGGCAGGAGCGTTACTTCCTGTTGTCCCCCATGTGGATGGGCCAAGCGACGCACTGGGCCCAGCGCGTTACTTACAAGCGACGCGCTGGGGCAGGCGCGTCACTTCCCTTTCCATCCCGAGCGTGAGGGCCACGCGACGCGCTGGTCTAGGCGCGTCACATGCGAGTAACGCACTGAGCCCGACGCGTTGCTTGCAAGCGACGCGCCAGGGTAAGCGCGTTACTTTCCCTGTGGTTTTCGTGGGTGTGGGGTGCCATGTGACGCCCTGGCCTAGGTGCGCCGCTTCCAAGCGACGCACTAGGGTAGGCGCGTCGCTTCCCCCTACCCCCTGGCCGTGTGACGGTCCGCCTTAGACCGCTATTTCCAAGTGACGGCCCTAGAGTGGACCGCCATTTGGCAGTGACGGTCTGAGGGTCGGACCGCCACTTCCTGTGTTGCCCCATGAGGGTGGCAACCTCGCTTTTCTCCGACCGTGGTCTCCGTGCGACGGGACTAGTGCGTGGGGTGATTCCCACACGTTGTCGGGCTTGGGCGTTGTTTTCCGTAACTTGAGAGTCTACTCCTTCAGTGACCCCCCACTAGTCGTAGCCTACTAGTACGCGTGTGCTAGTCGCACCAGGGAGTGGTGTACGGGCTGACCTTTAGAGACGGTTTGTGGACCGGTTACCGTTGGGCCCCACGTCTTGCAGCCAGAGTCCGGCTGAGGGGAAAACCGGTCAGAGGGCCAGACCAGGGACGCGCGGTCTGTGTGTGCACACGTGGTTGGGGGCGGTTGGACCCACGTCGACGGGCGTGACCCCAGCTAGTCACTTGTTTGTGGTTACTTGTACGGTGTTCGCGCCTCGGGTAGGACCTACCACGTCAGGCGGTTCACCTGCGGTGCGGTGTAAGACGTCAGGGGACGCTACCGGCTGTGCTTCTAGTGGGTGGTACTCCTGTCGAGTATGGAGTGTCAGACTGTCAGTCGTGTGTTTCCGACCTTCGGGTTTTGACGGTTCGACCGTTGAGTTGCGGTCTTCTCGTACCGTGGCACGTGTGTCGGTTTGCGTGCCGTAGGGTCTAGTTCTGTAGAGTACAGGGCTTTCCTTTCCGAGGTACTTTCCTACCGCTAGAGTAGTGGTTTCTCGTTTTTTGAGGTAGGGTTCGAGTGATCCCTACTGAGTCTTGTTCCGAGACTCATTCCCTGCGTGTTTTCACCGTGTTTTAGGTGAGGCGCCACCTTCGGGGAGCGTGTCAGGAGCGCAGCGGAAGCGTGGTGCGGGTGTCCTGAGGTAGTGCCAGAGGTCAGAGCCGGGGGATGCCCCGTGTAGCTGTACTTTTCTTTCTTGTCACTGTACTAGTCGTGGACTACTGTTGCTGTTGTTGTTATTTTATTGTGGACCATGTAAAATGTTAAATTCATTTCCTGCTTAATATTATAACTGTTTAATTTCTGCGATTATTTGTGATACTTGTGTAGTTTCCACACCATCCTTTTAACCCTTCCGAGTCTTCGGACTCGTGGGTGGCGATGCCTCATAAGGAGCCATGCCGATGCTCGAATGAAAGCTGTTGTTATAGGCAAACTCCACTAACGATAGGTGACGAATCCAACTCCCCTGCCACTCCAGGCAGCAGGATCTCAGCATGTCCTCCAAAGTCTGAATGGTCCTCTCAGACTGACCATCTGACTGTGGATGATACGCCGAGCTAAATGCCAACTCCGTGCCAAGAGCTCGCTGGAAACTCCTCCAGAATCCAGAAGTGAAGCGCGGATCCCGATCCGACACGATCGAAATGGGAACCCCATGCAACGGAACGATCCGCTCCACATAAAGACGAGCCAACTTAGGCACGCTCCAGCTGACCTTGACCGGTAGCAACCGCGTCACCTTCGTCAGCCGATCCACCAGCAACCAAATACTGTCCTGCCCAGTCGGGGTTCTGGGCAACCCCACCACAAAATCCGTGGTCACATGGTCCCACTTCCAAGCAGGAACATCCAAGGGCTGGAGAGTACCGCCTGGTCGCTGATGCTCCGCCTTCACTTGCTGACAGATCAGGCACCTGGCCACAAACTCGGCCACATCTCTCTTCATGCCAGGCCACCAGAACTGCCTCCGCAAGTTCCGATACATCTTCGTCGCACCCGGGTGCACAGTGTACCTGCTCCCATGAGCCTCGCGTAACACCGCACGACGAACCTGCTCCTCCCCTGGGACGTACAGCCTGCCACGAAACCTCGCAGCACCGTCCTCGCCAAGCTCCACATCAGCTATCGCCAAAATCCGGGGCAACTCAGGGTCCGCATGCTGAGCCTCTGTCACCTGACGACGGATAGCAGGAGTGACAGTCAGACTCGCAAGCACTGCCAACCCTGGCTTCTGGGGAATCTTGAGCCTGAAAGATACTTCGGGCACCTGTTCCCAGAGCCTCCACTTCCTCAGCATCAAGGTACTGACCGCAACCTTCCTACTCAAGGCATCGGCGACGACATTCATCCTGCCCGGCTGATAAGACAGGGTGAAGTCATAGTCCTTCATGAACTCCATCCAACGCCTTTGTCTGAGGTTCAGATCTCTCTGCGAGAACACATACCTCAGACTCTGATGGTCAGTGAACACCTCGAACTTCTCACCGTACAGATAATGCCTCCAGATCTTCAGCGCGAAGATCACTGCCGCCAACTCAAGGTCATGGGTAGGGTAGTTCTCCTCATGGGGCTTTAGCTGCCGAGATGCATAAGCCACCACTCTACCATGCTGCATCAGAACAGCACCCAATCCAACGCCGGAAGCATCTGTACACACCACAAAACCTCCCGATCCAGAAGGCAAAACCAACACCGGAGCCGAGGTGAGCAACCTCTTCAGTTCCCTAAAGCTCTGCTCACACTCCTCGGACCAGACGAAAGGCACATCCTTCCGCGTGAGCCTCGTCATCGGGGTCGCAATGCGGGAAAAATCCTGGATAAACCGGCGATAATAACCCGCAAGCCCCAAGAAACTCCGGATCTCCGTCACCGACCTCGGCCTCGGCCACTGCATCACGGCCTCGACCTTGGCGGGATCCACGGAAATGCCATCACCAGAAATCACGTGCCCCAGAAAGTGCACCTGGTTCGTCAGAACATGTTGGCGGCCCAGAGTCGGCAGAAGAGCTATGCTGACCGTAGGCGGCAGCCCCTCGAGTTCGCCGTGGGCGATCATGTGTTCTTGAGAGTTTCTCCGATGAAGGGGGTGATGCGGTTTGGACGGCGTGGGAAGCTGAGTCCCCGCTATATTGGTCCTTTCGCGATTGTGGAGCGCATCGGTGAGGTTGCTTACCGGTTGCAGTTACCCTCTGAGTTGGCGTCGGTGCATGACGTGTTCCACGTCTCTATGTTGCGGAAGTATATGCCCGATGACTCTCATGTGCTCGAGTTTTCCGTTTGGCCTGAGGTGACTCCAGATCTTTCTCTCCCAGAGTTTCCGATCCGCGTGGAGGATAGGCGAGAGCAGCGCCTGCGGAACAAGGTCATTCCCTTGGTAAAAGTCGTGTGGCAACGACACTCTGGTGGTGAGGCTTCGTGGGAACGTGAGGACGAGATGCGTCAGCAGTTCCCGTACCTGTTTGAGTGAGTCTTCCTCTTCTTTCCCCTTGGGTTGTTCTCAATTTCGAGGACGAAATTCCTTAAGGGGGGAGGGCTGTAATATCCCGGACCTTTCGGATCCTTCTTCATGGGTCCCGGATCTAGTTTTCGGAGTGTCCGGCTCCGTTGTGTCCGAAATTTCGTTTCGGACATCTTTCGTGTTCGGATCGGCGCGATCCGGAGTCGTTTCGGAGGCCCGGAGGCGTTCCGTGGCTTTTTCCGCGTGTGTTTTCCGATTCCCGGTGTGTGTTTCGGCTTTTCTCTTCGGACGCTCGTTGCGGGTGAACCGGGCTGTTCACACGGACACGAGTGGTACCGTTGCGATCGGTGCGTTCCGAGGATCGCGGGGGTGTGATTTCCTATTTTTTGGAATTTTACGGATTTTCCGGGTTTTTCTATAAAACCCTTTTTCTTTTCTCTCTCCCCCACCATCTTCTTCTTCCTCTCTTCTTCTTCCTCCTTCCTCCTCCACCGTGTCTCCCTCCCTCTCCCTCTCTTCCTCCCGGTTGGCCACGACGAGCTCCCCTCCGGCTGCAGACGGCGGCGGGGCGACGGCGCGGCGACGTGGGCGGCGGCGAGGCGGTCGTGGGGGCGTGCGGCAAGCGTGGGAAGCTTAAGGAAGAACGAGGGTTTTCAAGCGTTCTTCGCGATTCGTGGACGATCCGGCGGAGCATTCGCTCCATTGAGGTAGGGTGACGTTCCCTAGCTCTTCGCCGTTCTTTTCCGTGGTTTGTAGGCCGCGGGGAGGCCGAGAGAGGCATGTTTGGGCGTTTTTGGGGTTTTTCCATGTTTTGGGGTGAGCCGCCCGATCTATGGTTTTAGCCCATGATTCTATGTTTTGGTGGTTTAGATGCATGCTAGGGGTCCCCAGGGGTCTTCCCCCTTGTTTTCCCCCTCTCCGGTGGAGGTACGGGGGCGTGGTTGGTGTTTTTGGGGTTTTCCCGCCGTAGCGTGCTCTGGGGCAAGCGACGGTCACTCCAGTGACCGTCACATGCTTGTAACGCCCCTAGAGGGGTGCGTTACTTCCCTGGGTGTTGGCCTTTAGGGTCGAGGGCTGTAGCGGTCCTGCGACTGGCCGCCGTTTGCTAGTGACGCCCCTGGGCTGGGCCGTCACATGCTTTCGACCGTTGGGTTTTGACCGTTGGGGGTCAGGCCATGTAACGCACCGAGATAGGCGCGTTACATGCGTGTAACGCACTGGGGCAGGAGCGTTACTTCCTGTTGTCCCCCATGTGGATGGGCCAAGCGACGCACTGGGCCCAGCGCGTTACTTACAAGCGACGCGCTGGGGCAGGCGCGTCACTTCCCTTTCCATCCCGAGCGTGAGGGCCACGCGACGCGCTGGTCTAGGCGCGTCACATGCGAGTAACGCACTGAGCCCGACGCGTTGCTTGCAAGCGACGCGCCAGGGTAAGCGCGTTACTTTCCCTGTGGTTTTCGTGGGTGTGGGGTGCCATGTGACGCCCTGGCCTAGGTGCGCCGCTTCCAAGCGACGCACTAGGGTAGGCGCGTCGCTTCCCCCTACCCCCTGGCCGTGTGACGGTCCGCCTTAGACCGCTATTTCCAAGTGACGGCCCTAGAGTGGACCGCCATTTGGCGGTGACGGTCTGAGGGTCGGACCGCCACTTCCTGTGTTGCCCCATGAGGGTGGCAACCTCGCTTTTCTCCGACCGTGGTCTCCGTGCGACGGGACTAGTGCGTGGGGTGATTCCCACACGTTGTCGGGCTTGGGCGTTGTTTTCCGTAACTTGAGAGTCTACTCCTTCAGTGACCCCCCACTAGTCGTAGCCTACTAGTACGCGTGTGCTAGTCGCACCAGGGAGTGGTGTACGGGCTGACCTTTAGAGACGGTTTGTGGACCGGTTACCGTTGGGCCCCACGTCTTGCAGCCAGAGTCCGGCTGAGGGGAAAACCGGTCAGAGGGCCAGACCAGGGACGCGCGGTCTGTGTGTGCACACGTGGTTGGGGGCGGTTGGACCCACGTCGACGGGCGTGACCCCAGCTAGTCACTTGTTTGTGGTTACTTGTACGGTGTTCGCGCCTCGGGTAGGACCTACCACGTCAGGCGGTTCACCTGCGGTGCGGTGTAAGACGTCAGGGGACGCTACCGGCTGTGCTTCTAGTGGGTGGTACTCCTATCGAGTACGGAGTGTCAGACTGTCAGTCGTGTGTTTCCGACCTTCGGGTTTTGACGGTTCGACCGTTGAGTTGCGGTCTTCTCGTACCGTGGCACGTGTGTCAGTTTGCGTGCCGTAGGGTCTAGTTCTGTAGAGTACAGGGCTTTCCTTTCCGAGGTACTTTCCTACCGCTAGAGTAGTGGTTTCTCGTTTTTTGAGGTAGGGTTCGAGTGATCCCTACTGAGTCTTGTTCCGAGACTCATTTCCTGCGTGTTTTCACCGTGTTTCAGGTGAGGCGCCACCTTCGGGGAGCGTGTCAGGAGCGCAGCGGAAGCGTGGTGCGGGTGTCCTGAGGTAGTGCCAGAGGTCAGAGCCGGGGGATGCCCCGTGTAGCTGTACTTTTCTTTCTTGTCACTGTACTAGTCGTGGACTACTGTTGCTGTTGTTGTTATTTTATTGTGGACCATGTAAAATGTTAAATTCATTTCTGCAATTATTTGTGATACTTGTGTAGTTTCCACACCATCCTTTTAACCCTTCCGAGTCTTCGGACTCGTGGGTGGCGGTACGAGTCTCGGGTTATCGGGCCTTCCCGGTAATCGGATTCTCGGGTCGTTACACATTCGGTGGTTCAGTGGCATATTATTCTTGTTGGCCAGTGTTCATGACACCGTACAACCTTCTGTCGCACATGTGCATGAAGCGAGAAAATCTATTTTTGTCCTTAGTAATTCCTGGTCCAAAAAGTCCCGGAAAAAATTTAGACATATATCTCAGGCCGTTGATTGATGAGCTCAAATTTTTATGGACTGATGGAGTTGTTACTTATGATGCATATAGGAAGTAAAATTTTATTATGAAGGCTGCACTGATCTGGACAATAAGTGACTTCCCTGCATATGGAATGCTATCTGGTTGGAGCACACATGGGAGGTTAGCATGTCCTTACTGTATGGAAGATACCAAATCATTTGTATTGAAACGTGGTGGGAAAGCATGATGGTTTGATTGCCATCGGCGGTTGCTACCAAGTGACCATCTTTTACGAAGGTAAAAAGACTCGTTTAAAAAAATACTGTTGAAATGGATGAAGCTGACTTGCAACGGGTGTCGGGTCTACATATGGCGTCACGGGTGCACAATTTACCAGATGTAGTATAATTGTCTGGTAGCACACGACAACTCCCTAGTTTTGGAAAGGATCACAACTGGAACAAGAAAAGTATTTTTTGGGAATTACCTTATTGGTCAACTCTTCTTGTACGACACAATCTGGATGTCATGCATATCGAGAAGAATTTTTTTGATAATGTGTTCAATACGATCATGCATGTTAAAGGGAAAAAAAGGACAACACCAAAGCACGTATGGATTTAAATATGCTTTGTAAACGTCTAGAACTGGAACTACAGAACGTAAATGGTAAAACTGTGCAGCCTAAAGCAACTTACGTGCTTCATGATACACAGATCAAGGAAGTGTGCCAATGGTTGAAACAGTTGAGATTCCCAGATGGATATGCATCCAACATAACCCGTTGTGTGAATGTTAATGAGGAGAAAATATATGGTATGAAAAGTCACGACTGTCATGTGTTCATGGAGAGGCTACTGTCCATTGCATTTCGTGATTTGTTGCCAAAGCAGATATGGGGAGCACTAGTTGAGATGAGTCAATTTTTCAAGATTTTATGTGCATCAGAATTCAAACTTCGGGATGTACAAACTATCGAAGAAAAAGTTGTCACAACCGTTTGCAAGCTAGAGAAGATATTTCCTCCGACATTCTTTGATTCGATGGAGCACCTGGTCGTTCATTTGCCATATGAGACTATCGTCGGAGGGCCAGTACAATTTCGATGGATGTATCCATTTGAGAGGTATGTGACAATTTTTGTTAACTTACAAGTCATCCATGGCCGGTACATATCGCTGCCATCTGACTTGTTGTTGTAGGTGCATGCATGAATTAAAAATGAAAGTTCGCAATAAGGCACAGGTGGAGGGTTCGATTGCTGAGGCATACATTCTTGAAGAAATTTTGAACTTCTGTTCTATGTACTTTGAGCCAGAGATTCAAACTCGTCGTACTTGACCTCCACGTAATGATGATGGGGGAGTGGATGAATCGTCCGATCGACTCTCCATATTTAAACATCCTGGACATGCGTTCAGACGTTACTTGACTCGCACGCTCGAAGATAGAGAGTTGCACGCCGCTGAGATATATATTCTTCTGAATTGCCTCGAGATTGAACCTTATGTTGAGTAAGTTCTTAACTCATATTTCCAGCAAGTCCATAAGTTGTTCATCCTTCTTCTGCAGTTCATTTAAAGTAGTAGTGCATTTATATTGCAGGCAATTTGATTCAGAATTAGCTAAAAAATGCCCAAATATCCATGACGTGGAGATTGAAAAAGAACGCGAGAAGTTTTTTACCAAATGGCTGAGAAACCGAGTTAGTGTCATCGTTGAATATATATGTTTGTATTTATGTATGTTGAGGTAATTGTTATTATTTTAACTACTCTAATTTGAATATAGGTTGAACAAGGTCTCATTACTGATCAAAGAGTACAACAGATAAGTTATGGCCCCTCGAACCAGGCACGTGCCTATCCAGGATATATT
The DNA here is from genome assembly GCA_022559845.1 of Amorphophallus konjac. Taxonomy (NCBI): domain Eukaryota; kingdom Viridiplantae; phylum Streptophyta; class Magnoliopsida; order Alismatales; family Araceae; genus Amorphophallus; species Amorphophallus konjac. The sequence goes on from CM040124.1 coordinate 18,070,743, forward strand.
GTGAATGGATACAAATTTCATACAAGGGATTATGGGTGAAGTAAGTCTACGATGAACATTGGCGTATCTGTGAAGGGAAGTTTATATAATGAAGTGGAATTGGACTACTGTGGTATTCTTGAAGAGGTCTTAGAACTTCAGTATTTGGGACAAGACAATCATGTATACATATTTAAGTGTCAATGGTTTGATCCTAGTTCTGTTCGACATGACACAAATTATGGGATTGTCGATGTCAAGCATAGGTCTAAACTTAAGACCTATGAACCGTTCATTTTAGCCACACAAGCCCAGCAAGTGTACTATTCAAGCTATCCATCATCCAAGAATAGAGATTGGTGGGCAGTTTGCAGGGTTAATTCAAAACTCTTTCCCACTTATGAGTTAACTATGAGTGGAGATGTCTCAGAGGTTGCTAGTGCTGAATATTATCAATCAGACGAAGTTGACGTTGTCGGTTCCTCTAGGTTTAATCTGGACGAATCTGATGAGCCACTGTCATTACGTATGCGAGATGAAGTGGAAGAAGTCGATCCGATGGAGCTAAATGTTGATGTTAGAGGGGAGGAAGAATCAGATGAAGACGAAGAGTTTGAATCTGATGAGGCTACTATGGATGACGAAGATGATGATGAGTTAGATATATCATCAACATGAGGGAGGCACGTTTTCATAATTTAGTGAGATATCCTTACCTTTTTGCATAATTTTTAATAACATAGATTTTAGTCTTGTGCAATTGAGGATTAATATGTATTAATTGTTTTGTTAGTAATAAAGAAATGGTTCGAGAAGGTCGTACTGAGAGTGGGAGGAGATAGGGCAGTGACAAGGGCTCTACTCCCTCCTGTTTGGCGTCTTCTTCGGGCACATGTATATCTATTAAAAAATTTAGCTATATAAATGTTTACAACATTTACTAGCCTAAAAGAATTTTTTTTAGGTTCAAGTGTCGACTCGTTGCCTGTTGTGCAGACGCCATCCCCACCACCTTCCTCTGTAGGTATGTATATTTTAATTTAAATTCTCCAATATTTATTTTACTTATGAAAATTAAATCTTGCAGGTGTCAGTGGCCTCCCACCTATTGTGCAGATGTCACCCCCACCACCTCCCGCTGCAGGTATGTATATTTTAATTATAAGTTCGCAATACTTGTATCACTCCACATTGAAATTAATTCTTGCAGGTCTCAGTGGCCTCCCACCTGTTGTGCAGATGCCACCCCCACCACCTCCCGCTACAGGTATGTATATTTTAATTTAAAGTTTCCAATATTTATTTTACTTATGAAAATTAATTCTTGCAGGTCTCAGTGGCCTCCCACCTGTTGTGCAGATGCCACCCCCACCACCTCCCGCTATAGGTATGTATATTTTAATTTAAATTCTCCAATATTTATTTTACTTATGAAAATTAATTCTTGCAGGTCTCAGTGGCCTCCCACCTATTGTACAGACGTCACCCCCACCACCTCCCGCTGCAGGTATGTATATTTTAATTTAAATTCTCCAACATTTATTTTACTTATGAAAATTAATTCTTGGAGGTATCAGTGGTCTCCCACCTGTTGTGCAGATGCCACCCCACCACCTCCCACTGCAGGTATGTATAGGTCCCAGTGCCCTCCTTACTTAATTATGTTATTTCAAAGATCTGTAATACACTTAGTTTTACTTGTGAAGATCTATTCTTACAGATCCCAGTGCCCTCCCACCACCTCCCACTTGTACAGGGTACATCCCCACCAGTCAGCCACTTGACAATGCCGACAGTCGTCACGAGGGAGGCACGGCCCATGATAGACGTCGCCCGTGTTGGATCTCCGGGTAAATCTATAAGGTTATATTACATTCATTATTTAATTAGCCTTCAACTGTCTAATATGAATATTTTGACATTTTCAATTGCAGTAAGAAATTTGAACCCCACAATGCTGTCCATCATTCCACCGAACTCATGTTGGCACATGTGCCCGGGGCAGCATCCACTTTCAGAGAATTTCCGATGGCCGTCCGCGATTCATTGTATAACATGTTCTTAGTAAGTAATTACGTCATTTAATTCAAGTATTTCCCAAACTCAATTTACAACAATATACTAAGTGTGAAAAGTAATTGATTTACAGTGGTCTTTTCATTTCAGTGTGGACATGACGCGGCGAGATGTCATCGTGCCTGGGAGTCTACTATGCAGTCAAGTTACAAGAGGAAAATACATGAGGCCCGAGCACACGTTAAAAAATTGAGTGGGGGGAGTGAAGACCGACAATTGTGGAAGGCGCACCGCCCTCTATGGATGAGGCAGGAGGATTGGGAGATATCTTGTGACCATTTTTCCGACCCCAAGTGGATAGAAAAGTCCGAAAAAGCCAAAGCAAATAGGGCGTCAAAATCAGGTTCAAATTTACATACGAGTTGGTCCATCTCTTATGCGGCTCATAAACAAAATTTGGTAAGTAATATAACAATTTATCTTCTTACAATTTATCCCAATATTTGACTTTTTTTACTATGAATTGTATAACAGGCTGTGGAGCTTAATCGACCTCCGTCGTTCCTCGAGGTGTTCGACAGAACACACAAAAAGAAGGGGACTAATCAATTTGTGAGTGAGACAACTAAGTCAGCAGCGGTAAGTTTATCTACATATGTAACTTGTACCGTTCATTTAAATCGGCATGAAATTCATATGAAATTGACTAGTTATTTTATTCATATTTGAAGGAAACATATAGCAAAGCATTGACAGAGAAGTACGGGGAGGGAGACACGCAGCAGCCGGAGTTCGATCCGGTGGAGTGGGTGGCAGCAGTTGGCGTACCGAAGAAAGCCGACTATATGGTTTTGGGGAGAGCCTAGACGTTAGCGCAATGATATCATCGTGTGGGAGTTCTAGCTCTGCCCAAACCAGTAGCAGTGCCTTCACTATACCTTCCGTTGCCCCCAATGCTTCTGCCAGCGACATGATGGACATGGTCCGATCGCAGATTTCTGATTTGCAGCGGCAGCAACAGCAATTCCAACAGGAAATCTCTAGCCCGTAGACAATCATTTTGCAGGCAATCAGTGGCCTCCTCTCCCAGGGGGGAATGGTACCTCAGCGATCCACCACCACCACAGCACGGGCCGCACAGGTGAGTGTTTACTATGTTTTTATTTTGATGGAATTACTCAATTATGTTCATTTGAAATTTTAACACTCCCTAATTTTCAAAACTCACTTAGTTTAGAAGAATTGAGAAAATCTGGGGTTCGGGGGTTGGATGGCCGTGCCGATCGTTCCAACACGACCTGGGAGATGAAAGTGACTTGTCAGAACTGACGGAATCCAAATCGGATGTCCGATTTGGGCTCGGCGCTCAAAAGTTCATTTTCAAAATACACTTAGTTTAAATGAACTGCCAAGTCGGGTCCGGGAGTCTAAAACCTGAAATACCGGTCGGATGGCCGTGCCGATCCTTCCAACATGACCTGAGAGATGAAAGTGACTTGTCAGAACTGACGGAATCTAAATCGGATGCCCGGTTTGAGCTCGGCGCTCAAAAGTTCATTTTCAAAATACACTTAGTTTAAATGAACTGCCAGGTCGGGTCCGGGGGTCTAAAATATGAAATACCGGTCGGATGGCCGTGTCGATCATTTCAACACGACCTGGGAGATGAAAGTGACTTGTCAGAACTGACGGAATCTAAATCGGATGCCCAGTTTGAGCTCGGCGCTCAAACGTTCATTTTCAAAATACACTTAGTTTAAATGAACTGCCAGGTCGGGTCCGGGGGTCTAAAACCTGAAATAGCGGTCGGATGGCAGTGCCGATCATTCCAACACGACCTGGGAGATGAAAGTGACTTGTCAGAACTGACGGAATCCAAATCGGATGCCCGGTTTGAGCTCGGCGCTCAAAAGTTCATTTTCAAAATACACTTAGTTTAAATGAACTGCCAAGTCAGGTCCGGGGGTCTAAAACCTGAAATACCGGTCGGATGGCCGTGCTGATCATTCCAACACGACCTGGGAGATGAAAGTGACTTGTCAGAACTGACGGAATCCAAATCGGATGTCCGGTTTGAGCTCGGCGATCAAAAGTTCATTTTTAAAATACACTTTGTTTAAATGTACTGCCAGGTCGGATCCGGGGGTCTAAAAGCTGAAATACCGGTCGGATGGCCGTGCCAATCATTCCAACATGACCTGGGAGATGAAAGTGACTTTTTAGAACTGACGGAATCCAAATCGGATGGCCGGTTTGAGCTCGGCGCTCAAAAGTTCATTTTCAAAATACACTTAGTTTAAATGAACTGCCAAGTCGGGTCCGCGGGTCTAAAACCTGAAATACCAGTCGGATGGCCATGCCGATCATTCCAACGCGACCTGGGAGATGAAAGTGACTTGGCAGAACTGACGGAATCCAAATCGGATGCCCGGTTTGAGCTCGGCGATCAAAAGTTCATTTTCTAAATACACTTTGTTTAAATGAACTGCCAGGTCGGGTCCGGAGGTCTAAAACCTGAAATACCAGTCGGATGGTCGTGCTGATCATTTCAACACGACCTGGGAGATGAAAGTAACTTTTCAAAACTGACTGAATCCAAATCGGATGCCCGGTTTGAGCTCGGCGCTCAAACGTTCATTTTCAAAATACACTTAGTTTAAATGAACTGCCAGGTCGGGTCCGGGGGTCTAAAACCTGAAATACCGATCGGATGGCCGTGCCGATCATTCCAACACGACCTGGGAGATGAAAGTGACTTGTCAGAACGGACGAAATCTAAATCGGATGCCTGGTTTGAGCTCGGTGCTCAAAAGTTCATTTTCAAAATACACTTAGTTTAAATGAACTGCCAAGTCGGGTCCGGGGGTCTAAAACCTGAAATACCAGTCGGATGGTCATGCCGATCATTCCAACACGACATGGGAGATGAAAGTGACTTGTCAGAACTGACGGAATCCAAATCGGATGCCCGGTTTGAGCTCGGCGATCAAAAGTTCATTTTCTAAATACACTTTGTTTACATGAACTGCCAGGTCGGGTCCGGGAGTCTAAAACCTGAAATACCGGTCGGATGACTATGTCGATTATTCCAACACAACCTGGGAGATGAAAGTGACTTGTCAGAACTGATGGAATCTAAATCGGATGCCCGGTTTGAGCTCGGCGCTCAAAAGTTCATTTTCAAAATACACTTAGTTTAAATGAACTGCCAAGTCGGGTCCGGGGGGCTAAAACCTGAAATACCAGTCGGATGGCCATGCCGATCGTTCCAACACGACCTGAGAGATGAAAGTGACTTGTCAGAACTGACGGAATCCAAATCGGATGCCCGGTTTGAGCTCGGCGATCAAAAGTTCATTTTCTAAATACACTTTATTTAAATGAACTGCCAGGTCGGGTCCGGGGGTCTAAAACCTGAAATACCGGTCAGATGACCATGCCAATCATTCCAACACGACTTGAGAGATGAAAGTGACTTGTCAGAACTGACGGAATCCCAATCGGATGCCGGTTTGAGCTCGACGCTTAAAAGTTCATTTTCAAAATACACTTAGTTTAAATGAACAGCCTAGTCGGGTCCGGGGGTCTAAAATTTGAAATACCGGTCGGATGGCCATGCCGATCATTCCAACACGACCTGGGAGATGAAAGTGACTTGTTAGAACTGACGGAATCCAAATCGGATGCCCGGTTTGAGCTCGGCGCTCAAACGTTCATTTTCAAAATACACTTACTTTAAATGAACAGCGAGGTCAGGTCCGGGGGTCTAAAAACTGAAATACCGGTCCGATGGCCATGCCGATTGTTCCAACATGACCTGGGAGATGAAAGTGACTTGTCAGAACTGACGGAATCCAAATCGGATGCCCGGTTTGAGCTCGGCGCTCAAAAGTTCATTTTCAAAATACACTTAGTTTAAATGAACTGCCAAGTCGGGTCCAGGGGTCTAAAACCTGAAATACCAGTCGGATGGTCGTGCCGATCATTCCAACATGACCTGGGAGATGAAAGTGACTTGTCAGAACTGACAGAATCCAAATCGGATGCCCGGTTTGAGCTCGGCGATCAAAAGTTCATTTTCTAAATACACTTTGTTTACATGAACTGCCAGGTCGGGTCCGGGAGTCTAAAACCTGAAATACCAGTCAGATGACCATGTTGATTATTCCAACACGACCTGAGAGATGAAAGTGACTTGTCAGAACTGATGGAATCCAAATCGGATGCCCGGTTTGAGCTCGGCGCTCAAAAGTTCATTTTCAAAATACACTTAGTTTAAATGAACTGCCAAGTCGGGTCCGGGGGGCTAAAACCTGAAATACCAGTCGGATGGCCATGCCGATCATTCCAACACGACCTGAGAGATGAAAGTGACTTGTCAGAACTGACGGAATCCAAATCGGATGCCCGGTTTGAGCTCGGCGATCAAAAGTTCATTTTCTAAATACACTTTATTTAAATGAACTGCCAGGTCGGGTCCGGGGGTCTAAAACCTGAAATACCGGTCAGATGACCATACCAATCATTCCAACACGACTTGAGAGATGAAAGTGACTTGTCAGAACTGACGGAATCCCAATCGGATGCCGGTTTGAGCTCGACGCTCAAAAGTTCATTTTCAAAATACACTTAGTTTAAATGAACTGCCTAGTCGGGTCCGGGGGTCTAAAATTTGAAATACCGGTCGGATGGCCATGCCGATCATTCCAACACGACCTGGGAGATGAAAGTGACTTGTTAGAACTGACGGAATCCAAATCGGATGCCCGGTTTGAGCTCGGCGCTAACGTTCATTTTCAAAATACACTTACTTTAAATGAACTGCGAGGTCAGGTCCGGGGGTCTAAAACCTGAAATACCGGTCCGATGGCCGTGCCGATTGTTCTAACATGACCTGGGAGATGAAAGTGACTTGTCAGAACTGACGGAATCCAAATCGGATGCCCGGTTTGAGCTCGGCGCTCAAAAGTTCATTTTTAAAATACACTTAGTTTAAATGAATTGCCAAGTCGGGTCCGGGGGTCTAAAACCTGAAATACCGGTCGGATGGCCATGCCGATCATTCCAAAATGACCTGGGAGATGAAAGTGACTTGTCAAAACTGACGGAATCTAAAGCGGATGCCCGGTTTGAGCTCGGCGCTCAAACGTTCAGTTTTAAAATACACTTAGTTTAAATGAACTGCAACGTCGGGTCCGGGGGTCTAAAACTTGAAATACCGGTTGGATGGCCATGTCGATCGTTACAACACGACTTGGGAGATGAAAGTGACTTGTCAGAACTGACGGAATCCAAATCGGATGCCCGGTTTGAGCTCGGCGCTCAAACGTTCATTTTCAAAATACACTTAGTTTAAATGAACTGCCAGGTCGGTTCCGGGGGCCTAAAACCTAAAATATCGGTTGGATGGCCATGACGATCGTTCCAACATGACTTAAGAGATGAAAGTGACTTGTCAGAACTGACGGAATCCAAATCGGATGCCCGGTTTGAGCTCGGCGCTCAAAAGTTCATTTTCAAAATACACTTAGTTTAAATGAACTGCCAAGTCGGGTCCGCGGGTCTAAAACTTGAAATAACGGTCGGATGGCCATGCCGATCATTCCAACACGACCTGGGAGATGAAAGTGACTTGTCAGAACTGACGGAATCCAAATCGGATGCCCGGTTTGAGCTCGGCGATCAAAAGTTCATTTTCTAAATACACTTTGTTTAAATGAACTGCCAGGTCGGGTCCGGAGCTCTAAAACCTGAAATACCAGTCGGATGGCCATGCTGATCATTCCAACACGACCTGGGAGATGAAAGTAACTTTTCAGAACTGACGGAATCCAAATCGGATGCCCGGTTTGAGCTCGGCGCTCAAAAGTTCATTTTCAAAATACACTTAGTTTAAATGAACTGCCATGTCGGGTCTGGGGATCTAAAACTTGAAATACTAGTCGGATGGCCGTGTCGATCATTCCAACACGACCTGGGAGATGAAAGTGACTTGTCAGAACTGACGGAATCTAAATCGGATGCCCGGTTTGAGCTCGGCGCTCAAACGTTCATTTTTAAAATACACTTAGTTTAAATGAACTGACAGGTCGGGTCCGGGGGTCTAAAACTTGAAATACCGATCAGATGGCCATGCCGGTCGTTCCAACATGACCTGGGAGATGAAAGTGACTTGTCAGAACTGACGGAATCCAAATCGGATGCCCGATTTGAGCTCGGCGCTCAAAAGTTCATTTTCAAAATACACTTAGTTTAAATGAACTGCCAAGTCGGGTCCGGGGGTCTAAAACTTGAAATACCAGTCGGATGACCATGTCGATCATTCCAAAATGACCTGGGAGATGAAAGTGACTTCTCAGAACTGACGGAATCTAAATCGGATGCCCGGTTTGAGCTCGGCGCTCAAAAGTTCATTTTCAAAATACACTTAGTTTAAATGAACTGCCAAGTCGGGTCCGGGGGTCTAAAACCTGAAATACCAGTCGGATTGCCGTGCCGATCGTTCCAACATGACCTGGGAGATGAAAGTGACTTGTCAGAACTGACAGAATCCAAATCGGATGCCGGTTTGAGCTCGGCGCTCAAACGTTCATTTTCAAAATACACTTAGTTTAAATGAACTGTCAGGTCAGGTCCGGGGGTCTAAAACCTAAAGTATCGGTTGAATGGCCGTGTCGATCATTCCAACACGACCTGGGAGATGAAAGTGACTTGTCAGAACTGACGGAATCCAAATCGGATGCCCGGTTTGAGCTCGGCGCTCAAAAGTTCATTTTTAAAATACACTTAGTTTAAATGAACTACCAAGTCAGGTCTGGGGGTCTAAAACCTGAAATACCGGTCGGATGGCCGTACCGATCATTCCAACACGACCTGAGGGATGAAAGTGACTTGCCAGAACTGACGGAATCTAAATCGGATGCCCTGTTTGAGCTCGACGCTCAAACGTTCATTTTTAAAATACACTTAGTTTAAATGAACTGCCAGGTCGGGTCCGGGGGTCTAAAGCCTGAAATACTGATCGGATGGCCGTGCCTATCATTCCAACATGACCTTGGAGATGAAAGTGACTTGTCAGAACTGACGGAATCTAAATCGGATGTCCGGTTTGAGCTCGGCGCTCAAAAGTGCATTCTCCAAATGTAATTAATTTAAATACTGTTTCAAGCTAGTAGTTGGTCTATAAAATCTGTTGTTATCAATTTGATATGTTTGATTTCAATTTATGCTAATTTTTTCGCACTAATTTTTTTATCTATTAATGAATGTTATTATTTTTTTAATGTAGGGGGATCCTTCTGCGGGCGGCGACAGAGGAGATGAGCAGGGCAGGGAGGATATGGACGATGTACCGGATATTTCTTGATGTTTGATGATATTCAGACGGATCAGCAGGGTTGATGTGTTTTTTTTGTGGTATTTATTTGATCAGCATGGTGTTGAGTTTTTTTTTTCGGTGGTGTTTATTTGATCAGCATGGTGTTGGTGTTGAGTTTTTTTTTCGGTGGTGTTTATTTGATCAGCAGGTTCCCAATTTTTTTTTCAGCAGGATATTTCTTGATGTTTATTTGTGATCCAACATGTTTTTTAGAATAATTTAAGATTTTTTTAATTTTTTTTTGACATTTCAAACAGATTTTCAGACGGTATTTGAGACGAAATATATCCGTCTGAAATTTCAGACGAACGGTTGACCTAACCGTCGTATAATCCGTCTGAAATTCAGACGGTATTTGAGACGAAATATATCCGTCTAAATTTTAGACGAATAGTTCAGCGAACCGTCGTATAATCCGTCTGAAATTCAGACGGTATTTGAGATAAATATATCCGTCTAAAATTTCATACGAACAGTTGAGCAAACCGTCGTATAATCCGTCTGAAATTCAGACGGCTTTCTCACCACTTTTCGGACGGAATTTTGACCGTTTTAAATTCAGACGGAATTAAGGACAGATGGTATTTCAGACGGAAAATATCTCGTATGATATTCAGACGGAATATGTGACTGAATTAAATCTGTCTGAAAATTTATTTTCAGACGGTATTTCAGACGGAAAATGGAACTGTCAAAAATTTGTGACTAAGAATATCAGACGGTCTAAGTCCGTCTGAAATCCGTCGGAAATCCGTCTCAAACGTGTTTTGTGACAGATTTTTAGACGGATCTGAGACGGATTCCGGCCGTCTGAAATCCCGCTTTTTCTGGTTGTGGTATTCCACCATTTCGGTGGAATACTTAACCCGAACAAGCTACCATTTTTATCATAAACAATACCTTTTACATGGTATTCCATCCGTAATGCCATGTTATACCAAAGTGAGAATAAGACTTGACCGGCGAACAAGGGGTGTGACTGGCGAACAAAGTATCCTGTTCGGCGGTATTCTGCTATCAAACAAAGCCTTAAGGATTATGTACGTGACTAGATAAAATCTATCGAAGTGATACTATATTAAGGAGGATAAATCCAGTTTGGCCCACATTCGGCCCAATAACGATCGGCCGATGCCCACAAGCTTTCGATAAGTGCGCAAACCGACAGATGCGGCCCAATTCGACCCGACTTTGGATTCTACAGTAAGGGGAAGCGCGGTTCTCGCCGGAGAACACTCCGACGACCGACCGTTGCTCTCACGACATCGGCCTTGATCCCGTAACGGGAGAGCACGCCCCATGAGCGCCGTAAGACTCGCCCATGGACCGGTCGGCGTCGAGGGTATCGCCCCCCAACGGAAAACTCCCACCAATATAGCGGGGGAATATTACTCTACTAAACGGACCCTTCCCTCTCAAGGGATGAGGTCCCTCGCTCCAGGACAACCCATATAAAAGGGACATCGACAGAAGAGAAGGGGACGGTAGATACTTATGCCATAAGAGCTTCCTACTGAGAATAGAGCAATCAGACCTACCATGATAACAGAGAGGCTACCCGCAACACCCAGAGAGAATCCTCCTCTTGCACGGCCTTACCACCCAGCGAGCACTCTCTGCGTACTCGCTAGGAGCGGCGAGCACGCGTGCAGAGGACCTACACGCCTCTCAGATTGTCTACTACGAATTCGACTTCTCTCTTACTTCGCTCTTCTCTATTGCTCATTGATCCCTTGCCGACTTAAGCATCGGAGGGTTGTCCCCTGGGGTAACACCCGGGACTCCTTCTGACGCCTCTTTGGTTTCTTGGTGTTTACAGGCCTCCACGGGCGCGAGACGACTTCCCCAACAAATAAATAGAGAAGGTGGTACGTGGCCTATGAACCATTTTCCTGCCTCTACACTTCTTGGCGCCGTCTGTGGGAATCCGAGCGAAAAGCTATGGCGCCCCATGGAAGCCTCCGCAACGCCAGCAACTGGGGGCGGGGCTCCCACCAGGGACCCAACTCTCGTCGGGGATCACAGGAAGCTTCCTCCGCTCACCCCTGACAAGAGGTCACCCCAGGTGACCTAGATGAGCTCCGCCAAGAGATCCGGGCCTTGGCAGAATTTTGCCAAGAACTTCGGGACCAAAGGATGAGGCCCCAGTACGCCCCATCCGAACGACGAGAAGATGAAGGAGGCCAGACCAGAGAGAACCTCCGGTGAGTACGGGAGACATCCCGTGCCTCCGTTACAAGGACCCGACGGTCACGCATCGTACATGCACCAAAAGTACGCAGCCCACTCCACTCCAACCCAGATATGGACCGCCGGCTCCAACGGTTCGATGAGATAGAGGACAAGGTCCGATACCTGGATGACGTCCTCCTGGCCGCCAAGAATCACGGCCTCATCGACGACGACCTGGACTTCCACGCTCCCTTCTCTACGGAAATCATGGAAGCCCCCATTCCGCCAAAGCTCCAGCTGCCGTCATTCGCCTCCTACGACGGCACCACCGACCCGACGGACAACTTGCACGGCTTCGAGTCCCACTTGGTGTTTCACCGGGCCTCGGATACCGTGTTGTCCCTAGGTCCTCGTATGGACAAGAAGGGGGGTCGAATTGTCCCCGCCAAGCGCAATGATAACTTTTAAATTTTCAACACAGCTAATTAAAATAGATGCCAAAGCAGAGAAAGATTGCACGAAGTATAAGCAATAAGAAAGTTAATTCTCTCACGCTTATCGTTCTCACACGATCAAGACAAAATGATAACAATCAAACCACAAGCATACAGATGTGAGACAGGATTTTTAGGTGGTTCGGGACCACGACGGGCTCCCTACATCCACCCTCACCGACCCGGCGAGGATCCACTCGCTTCAAATGAAGCGCAAGGAGCTTTCGCTCCAAAAGACACGGAGACGTAGTCTCCTACACGATCCTACCACGGATCAACAATCACACACACACTCGCCACAACACCCGCGGCACAAGAATACCACAACCGTTCGCAGACGGTCAACAGACTCACAGAGTTGAAGTTTCAAAAACAAAGATATGTTCAATACAAGCATGCAAACCTGAAGCTAGTGACTCCACTAGACATAAACAAGATCTAGAAAGAAATCTACATGGAAAGAAAGGGCTGTAGAAATTCTTCTCTAAGCCTCGGGTCGGAAGGAAGTCGGATGTTGACGATGTGAACGTCCTCGCGTTCCCCTTCTCGTTCCTCTTCTTTTCTTCTTCAATCACGAACTCCAGAAACGATCGGAAGTAGATGAAAACCTTGGATCTTTGCTCAGCTTCTCTCCTTCTCCCTTTCTTCTCCTACAAGACAAATAGAGAACATTAGAAACCCTAAAGATCTCCCAAATTCGTAACTCATATATATGGCCACAAGAGATGCATGAAAAGACCTATATACCCATCATAAAACCCCTTCAAAATGTGTCTAACATATGTATGAATGCCCTAGGGGTATTAGGGTCAAGTTTGGCCCTTAAATGGATCTCCAAAAGATGGGTTTCAGATGCATTTCGTGAAGCCCGATCGCGTAGCAGAGCAAGTCCGGTCGACCAATTTCATTAGGGCGGTCGACCGGTGACAACACGGTTCTGTTTTGGGCATAGCAGAGAACAATCGGTCGACCGGTTTTACTGGGCCGGTCGACCGGACAGAACTGGGTTCTGTCTGGCTTTAACCGGTCGACCTGTTTAGTGGGGCAGTCGACCGGTTCTGGTTCTGCACAAGACAGACCAGAATAAATTTGAGAGATTCAAGGGGTTAATGCCAAGGGTTTAAAAGCAAGATGTATATACATAATACCCCAATGTGAAAAGGAACATATGACCACTTTGAACCCAATTAACATCAACACTTTTGCCAATTAAACCAAGGATTAACCTTATGTTTAATTTATATGAATGCTCATTGTGATGCTAAGTTTCAACCAATGTTTGCATTACAAACCATAAACTAATTTCATCTTTTAAAACTCTAAAAGAATATGCAAGAATGCTCTTTGAAGATCAATGAGACACACCTAGCATGAATGACCTACTGGCATGAATATGAGCAAGGTGTGAAACCCAAAAGAACTATTTTCAACCAATCTTTACAACACATGATTACTCAATATGCAAGTTCCATCCAAAGCGTTCCAAAAATGCACAAGATTGAACATTTGTTACCTTTACAACCCCAATGACAGTTTTACAATCATAGATCTTACCATTCCATCTTTGATGATCATTGTGTGGGAATTTCAACCTATTTGGTCTTGCTGATGACACGATACATGTTCCTTCAATCCTTTGGTTTCAAGAGGATATTCACCATGAATTTCAGTCATGCAAAGTAAAGTTGTCATATGTTGCATGAGATCCTTGATTAACCATTCATTCATCAATTTGATATTTTGCATACCACATGCACACAAGCATGCACACAAGTTTTGTCAATATTAAAACTAAATCATCAAACACACCAAGGGGTCCAACAATCTCCCCCTTTTTAATGATGACAAAACATGCATTGTGTGCCCGACATTTGATAAACAAACTAGAACGTGTGTTTGTGCATGGTTTAGAATAGTGATTGAAAATGCCACTAGGAGATGATATTAAGAACGCCAATGACAGCGTTATGCTCACATGTTCTCCCCCTTTTTGTCAGCACCAAAAAGCAAGCATGCAACATGAAAGACAAACAAGACCGACAAGCATGCATATAAATATGTATAGCTCCCCCTAAGTGGGATAGGCAGATAGCAAATGAGCATTTGATTTGAATCAGAATGTGAGAAATGAATCATAATCAAAAGAGGTAGTGTATATATATGTTTGAAGCACTGCATGAACTATGATAAGAGCAAATTCAAGATACACATACATGACAATAATACCCGAGTGAGATATGTGAAAATGAGCAATGAACTTCAAGCATATATGGATATTGGCAGAATGTCTAGAAAATACTAGAGGGTTATTTCTTTTCTACAAATCCATTTAGATCCTCGACTTTTGGTAGCTTCGCATAACCCTTTTTTTTATTTGATTTCACCGTTCGGCGCGAGTCACCTCATGTGTCTCAATGGGGTTTCCCGGCTACTAAGATTCATCATAATTTTCTTGTGGATTTTAGCTTCACTTTTCGACGCGAGTTTCCTCCTTTGTTTTAGGGGGGATTCCCGGCTACTCGGTTTCACATTCCACTTATTGAATGGGGTTGGTAACTTTTTCCTCACGATTACTTTTCATTTCCATGTAGAAATTTAATTCTCCTTAAAGTGTTGAAAAGAAGTTCTGAAATCCTTATTAATAAAAGTCATATGCATCATCTTGTGCAAGGTGTGTGGGTAATTGCTATGTATGTAGAACATGAATTTATCAAAAACATAGCTATGACTCCCCCTAAATGTATGTACAATTGGAAAAAGTTCCTCCTCCTTTGTATATGTCATTATTCACAAATGATTAAAATCAAAGCATTTTATTTAGTAAGGAAGTGAGGTCTTAGAAGATTTTCAAGAAATGGTTTTCTAGATATATATATATATATATATACATGCAGTCAAGCAAGGATATGAAAGTAAAGTCATGCAAGATGATTTCCGGTACGTGACGGAGAACATAGGTCCGAAGACCACCATCGCGCATGAGGAATGCTTCCAGCTAGACATAATCCAGCCTTCTGTAATCGCCATTTGATATACCAGAAAATCATGGCATTAAGGCACAGTTACTCATTCAAACAGTAAATTCCAAGTTCTCTTCTGATTTGAGTGAATTTTTCAGGAGTTAAGGGTTTTGTGAAAATGTCTGCAAGTTGATTTTCTATATTTACATGCAAAAGTTTAAAATGACCCTTACTCACATGATCTCGCAAGAAGTGATGTCTAATCTCTATGTGCTTTGTGCGAGAGTGCAAACATGATTTTTGGAAAGATTAATCGCAGAAGTGTTATCACAAAGAATGGTAGTGTCATTCAAAGAAATGCAAAAGTTAATTAATTGTTGTTAGATCCAAAGCACTTGGACTGCACAACTACCTACCGCCATGTACTCGGCTTCGATAGTTGACAATGCCATAGTATTTTATTTTCTAGAGGCCCATGAGACCATGCAACCTCCAAGAAATTGACAGTACCCGCTTGTGCTCTTACGATCCACTAAACACCCAGCATAATCGGAATCCGTGTAAGCTACCAAATCAAAAGTGCAGCTACATGGAAACCAAAGACCAAGATCCGTGGTGCCTAGCAAGTATCTGAAAATCCTTTTGACTGCTAACATGTGTGAATTTTTAGGATCAGATTGAAATCTTGCACACATGCAAACACTAAACATGATATCTGGCCTACTAGCAGTCAAGTACAATAAGGAACCAATCATTCCTCTAAAAAGTTTCTGATCAACAGACTTATCTTCTTCATCTTTCTTCAATTTCACTGTTGTAGACATCGGCGTCTTTTGTGGCTTTGTATTGTCGAATTTGAATTTCTTGATGAGCTCCTTTGTGTATTTCCTTTTGTTGATGAAGATGCCATCTTTTTGTTATTTCACCTGCAAACCCAAAAAATAACTCCCCCATCAAACTCATCTCAAACTCCCCCTACATCAATTTTACAAAGTCATCATTCAATGAATCAGAAGTGGCTCCAAAAATAATGTCATCAACGTATACATGAACAATAAGCATGTGTTTATTGTTGCTTTTAATGAAAAGAATTTGATTGATATTACCTCTCTTGAAGCAATTTTCTGAAAGAAAAGTACTTAGCCTTTCATGCCACGCACGGGGGGCTTGTTTCAGACCATAAAATGATTTGTCAAGTTTGAATACATGGTCCGGATACTTCTCATCTTCAAAACCCGGTGGCTGCTCAACATAGACGCCCTCCTTCACTACACCATTCAAAAAGGTACTTTTAACGTCCATTTGAAAGAGTTTTATATTCCTAGAGCATACAAAGGCAAGTAATATTCTAACAGCCTCAAGCCTAGCCGCGGGTGCAAATGATTCATCAAAATCAATTCCTAATTCTTGACTATAGCCTTGGGCTATAAGCCGGGCTTTATTCCTAATCACCACCCCTTGATCACTAAGTTTGTTTCGAAAAACTCACTTAGTTCCTATCACCGGGTGGTTCTTAGGTCTAGGCACAAGAAACCACACCTCATTCCTTTGGAATTGGTGTAATTCCTCCTGCATAGCCAAGATCCAGAAATTATCATTTAATGCTTCATTTATAGATTTGGGCTCAATATCAGAAAGAAATGTAAGATTATCAATTTCTTCAACTTCTCTGATTGAAGCCCTTGTTCTTATGCCTTGTTCCACGTCTCCTATGACATTGTCTTGTGGATGGTCTTTGTGGAACGTCCATTACTTGGGGAGCTCCTCATTTTGAGTTGGAGCTTCATCATTCTTGTTGCAATCCTCATTTTGGGTTGGAACTTCATCATTCTTATTGCTCGACTCTGCTTGATCCACATCTTGATTTTCCTTATCTTTCTTTTCTTCTCCATCTTCATGCCCTATATCAAGAAAATGATTATCTTTGTCAGACATTCTTAAGGTGTATTCATCAATGATCACATGAGGGCTTTCCTCTACCACAAGAGTACGTAGGTTATATTCTCGATATGCTCTAGATGATGAAGAATAACCAAGAAATATACCTCTATCACTCTTTGCGGCAAATTTCTCCAAATAAGCTTTAGAATTATTCAAGATGAAACATGGAGAACCAAAAGGTTTAAGATATGTAATATTCGGCTTCTTACCTTTGTACAGCTCATATTGAGTTTTCTTGAGTATAGGTCTTACCATGGCTCGATTGATGATGTAGCAGGCCGTGCTTACCGCCTCGGCCCAGAAATACCTTGGTAAGCCATTTTCTGCAAGCATTATTCTCGCCATCTCCACGAGCATCCTATTCTTTCTTTCCACGACTCCATTTTGTTGTGGGGTTCGAGGTGCTGAAAAGTTGTGTGTAAACCCCTGTTTCCTGCAAAAATCATCAAAGTCATGGTTATCAAACTCTCTTCCATGATCACTTCTAATTGCTTTAATTTGATACCCCTTATCAGTTTGTAAGTTCCTGCAAAGATCTTCGAACTCCTGCAAAGCATCATTCTTATGGGTTAAAAATAATACCCAAGTGAATCTTGAGTAATCATCTACAATAACAAACCCATAAAGTTTCCCTCCAAGACTGTGTGTCCTAGTGGGACCAGATAAGTCTAGGTGAAGGAGTTCAAGGGGTCGAGTGGTGGTGACAATGTTTTTGGATTTAAAAGACACTCTGGTTTGTTTTCCCATAGCACATGCATCACAAGTTTTATTTACATCAAAATTCAATTTTGGTAAGCCTCTTAATTACCAAATCTTTTCTAAACAGTTTTGAAAGAACACTAAAACTGGCATGACCAAGTCGTCGATGCCACAGCCATGCATCATCCGACTTATTAGCAACTAAACAAAGATTTTTATTTTGAGAATTTTCAAGATCAACATAGTAGATGTTTCCATCTCTAACATCAATGAACTTTATTTCATGTGAAACTTTATCTACAATGGAGTAGTGTGTGTTTTCAAAAATGACTTTGTGACCCTTGTCACAAAGTTGACTGATGCTAAGCAAACTGTGATTCAAACCATTTACAAGCAAGACATCTTCAATAGATTGGTTTGAATCCTTACCTATTCGTCCAATTCCTACAATTTTACCTTTGTCGTTTCCGCCAAAGGTGACCAATCCGCCTTCCTTTTCCTTCAGGTCTGAGAAGAGTTCCTTATTGCCTGTCATGTTTCTAGAGCATCCACTGTCTAGATACCACTTGTTCCACTTGTCTCTTAAACAGACCTGCACAGTCCAAACAACTCTCAAGTTGATTTAGGTACCCAAGTAAGCTTGGGTCCCGAAGTGTTAGTCCTACCATGAGAGAAATGCATTCTATTTTTCTTTTCAAAATATTCATCATCGGCCCTCATCAAATCACAAACATACATTGAGTGGCCGAACATTCCACAATAGAAGCATGTGACATTTGGCTTTCTAAACCGACTCCTATGCATGTAAGATCTATCAACAAAAGAGTTCATGCATGAGTGTGGATGCACTTATTATTAGGCACTTCATTTTATTTGTTTATCGATTTATTAAGTGCGTGGGCGTGCCAGTCACCGAAGTGACGATTTGTTCGGGCTCCGAAGAACCCATGGTGCGCTCGATCTGACTCAGTCAGGCGATTGTGTAGTTCGGGTCGGGACTGAGACCCATTGTGCCATAAAGGTCACAACGTCATTTACATCCCCTCGGAGAGGGGAATACCCTTGATTAATTGCCGGAAATAAGGGCTCCACGACCGAAAGAAATACTAATTAATACATGAAGAAAAATGGTAGCCGGGCTTATGCAATAAGCCCGTGGTAAGGGCATGAACACTCAGATTGTGTCGGTCACCGATGGACCATTCCATGTTCGAACAAAAGTCCATACGGAAAATGAGACGGTAATGGGGGACAGATCCGTACCAATGTCTGCCAGGAGATGGCAATTTTAATGCAGACGGGGAAAAGATCGAATCCCGGCGAGGGAAGGGAGACTTTGGTAAAATATTGGCCCGGGACAAAGCCGGGCAGTGACCATGACGGGAGGAGTTGCTCCCGAGGGTGAAGCCCAGCTTGCGAGGGTATGGTTGATATTCCCAGGTCCGGGATTCGAGGAGGAGGGATGACAGCCATACTGCCGCATTCACGATGATCGTCAATGCTTATTATTATTATTATCATTTATCTATCGGCATTACCCTTTCCGTATTTATTGTCTTCTATCACCCCTAGACCATGAGCTCCTCCCCTATTTGTCACTACATTTTCCATTATCCCTCTTTTATTATTGTTATCATTAGGTAAAGTCTCTCCCTCTATATTGCTATTATCGCACAAGTTCCATTTTCTATTATCATATTCCCTTGCTGAGGTGTAGATTTTAGATATGGGATATGTTGTAGTTTAGTTAAGTGGGGAGTGTACCACTGGAAGGCCAAGGAAGTTAAGAGATAAGTGTATCGCTGGGGAGTTGAGAGGAATGCGTAGTTGCTGAGAATGGGAAGTGTGCCGCTGAAGGGTGCAGGGGTGTACCGCTGGAGAGTTGAAGAGAGTGTACCGCTGGAGGGCGTAGGTAGGTTGTACCACTGAAGGGTAAAGTCTAGGGCGTACCGCTGGCAGAAGTGGACTGGGGTGTACCGCTGGAGAGTTGAAGGGAGGTGAAGGATCAAAGTAGACAGGGCGTAGCTTAGCTGGGTGAGACAGAGTTCGAGAGGGAGAGAGAGAGAGACCTTGTTCATGCAGGTCCGATATGGCCTCGGAGGTTCAGCTTTCACCCTCGTTATACGATTGAATCCCAATTCACATTCAGTAGTGCAGTCCTTTGAGTCTTATTCAGCCAACTCCCGAGGCTTTGCACGATTCCTTTAGTTGATTAAAAATGTTTTATTGTTGTTGGTTTCATTTGTTTGTTGCCCCCTCTTGTCTTTTAATTTATTATTATTTCTGACAAAAATTCGGCAGCATCTCCCCTTGACCCGGGAGGTAAGGGAATGCAAGGGACATGCCCACATGGGGTGGCATGAACCAACAACTGAGGTGTGTGCCTAAGCAGCCACCTTTGGGGAAAAACTCCGAAAAACTTGGAGAAATCGCCGCACGAGGAACCAATAGACCGAGGCAAGCTATGAAGACTAGAGAAATGATAATCAAGGTGTGCCGCTGGGCAGGCCAAGGGCATGTCGCTGGGCAGGTCAATAGAGGAGGCGTACCGCTAAGCAGGAGAATAAGAAGGGTGCACCGCTGAGCAAGCCTGGGGGAGTGTGCCGCTGGGCAGGCTCAAGGAAAACTATGCCGCTGAGCAGGCCCAGGCAGGACCATGCCGCTAAAGGGCAAAGGGGGACGCTCCAGGCCTTGAGGGGACCCAAAGTGTCCAAGGGGAGTGGACTCCCACAGACATGTATGGCAAAGGTCAAGGGTGGTTATACTAAGGAAACCCGTTAAAGGGGGGGAAAAGAGGCCAACCTTGCCTTATCAAGCCAAGAGCTAAACCTTTCAATCAAGTAGATCCATGCCATGGGAGGTGAGGTCAAGCAAGAAGTTGGGGGACCGGAGACAGACGCCAAACTCACCGACCAACAGTAAGAAGAAATCAGCGAATGCAACAAACGAAGGTAAAGTCCAAGGGTATTTCATTCATGGCAAACTCAAAGTGACAAGGATCATGGCCTGAGGGCCGAATACAGCATATTGCGGAACAACAAAAGAACTGTGAAGGGAGAAGAGGAAAACTGAGAAATGGAAAGAGAAGCAAAAGAAAATAATGCCGGGGGAGAGTTGGAACAAGGGAGGGTGCCTCCCTTCACCCCATTCCTTCTCTCCCTATACAGGTGGCTCACTCTCTCTCTCAATCTCCCCACTGTCTTATACCTTCTTCTTCCTTCTTCTTCTTTTTTTCTCCTTCGGTGCTGCTCTCTTCGAACGGGTCCTTCGCCTATTGCTCTCCCCCTCTCTTTCTTCTCCGGCGGCTTTTTATACGTGGGCCGTTGACGGGGTCGACCTCATGATGGCACTGCCATCCGAGGTTGACTTCGGTATCTTCCTCGTCAGGTGAAGATCTCCCTCACCCAACCAGAGGGCGACACAAAGGCAAGGGGTTAGCTGGCGTTGACATGGCCACACTGCACGCCAAGGGGCCCTTCTAATGACCGTTGTGTATCTTGCCGGTTTGTGCCGTTCGGGGGAGTTCACGCTGTGCCGCTGGGGGTTGAGGGGCCGTGCCGCTGAGGGCTTGGAGGCTGTGCCGCTGGAGGCTTCCCAGGGATGTGCCACTGGAAGGTGACTGGAAGGCGTGCCGCTGGGAGCACTCCCATAGAGCGTGCCGCTGGGAAGCTGGCAGCGTGCCGCTGGGGCACTTCAGGGGCGTGCCGCTGGGACCGTTTGGAGCGTGCCGCTGGGACACCTCAGGGCGTGCCGCTAGGGCACTTCAGGGCGTGCCGGAGGGGCCGTTTGGAGCGTGCCATTGAAAGGGGCACCAGCTCTTGATTTCGGAACTCAAGTTGTGCATTCTCGGGGGTATTTCTTCACTGTTAGGGACCCGAGGGTGGGTCTATAGCAGTGTATCAATTCAGGAGGGCATCCTGTGCTTTCTAGGTCTCTTAATGCGCCTGTGCAAATGCGGGGATTTACCGGACGGTAGTATTCCCCCGGAGCCCTGGATGGCCAGTCTCTCCGGGTCTTCTTCCTTTGACTTTGACATTAATGCGGGGCTTGGTGGGACACACGGACGTACAATTTTTATGCGTCCACAAATGCCCCCCACCCACGGGCGACGCGGGCAAAGGATGAGCCCAACGGTGCTCGCGGGTGTGTCTGTGGGATTAACGTATATTATTGGACGTACGTTCATAAGACATGTGATGTGGACATCGTTACCTCTATCGTGTATTTGTTGTATTACCATACTATATGTATTGTACTATTATTACCATTATTATTTTTTATTCTCTCTTTTTTTATTCTCTCTTTTTTTATTCTTTTTCTTTTTTCTTTTTTCCTTTCTCTCTTTTTTTTCCTTTTTTCTCTTTTTTTTCTTTTTCTTCTCTCTCTTTTTCTTCTTTTCTCCCCTTTTTTCTCCTTTTTAGTTTCTTTCGTCCATCTATTTCTCCCCTTTTTTTTTACTCTATCTTTTTTCTCTTTTTTTTTGGGTTATAAAAGGGGAGGGGGAGTTCGAAACTCCCCCTCTTCTCTTTTCAAATTCCTTCTCTCTCTCTCTCTCTTCGTCTCTTCGACTCCCGTCATCTCTCCTCCTCTCTCTTTCTCTCTACCGTCGCCGGACGACACCGCCGCTCACCGCCGCCTGGGGTGAGGCCACCGTGCCCTTCTCCCTTCCCTCTTCTTTTCTTCCTCTTCTCCTCCCCTTCTTCTTCTCTTCCTCTTCTCTTCCTCTTCCGTTTTCCTCTTCTTCTTCTTCCTCTCGTTCTTTCTTCGTTCGGGGGACGACGGAGCCCTAGGCTCCCCGTCATCCTCTTCCTTCTTCCTCTCCTCTTCTTCTTCCCCTTTTCCTTTTCTTCTTCCCCTTCGTCTCTTCTTCTTCTTTTTTTTATTGTTCTTCTCCCTTTTTTTTTGGTGTGGGGTGGAGCGTCGGAGCGTGCCACTGGGACTGGTACAAGGCGTGCCGCTTGGGGCTGGCACGGGTGTGCCGTTGGGACTGGCACGGGGGTGTGCCGCTGGGGTGGCCAAAGAGTGCCGCTGGGCGGCCAGGGGGCGTGCCGCTAGGGCGGCCAGGGAGGTGTGCCGCTGGGGGAAAGGGCACGGGGCATGCCGCAGGGGAGAGGGCACGGGGCGTGCCGCTGAGCAGGGGGCACCGGCGTGCCGCTGGAGAAGGGTACGAGGGCGTGCCGCTGGGAAGAGGCACAGGGCGTGCCGCCGGAGAAGGGCACGAGGGCGTGCCGCTGGGAAGGGGCACATGGCGTGCCGCTAGGAAGGGGCATAGGGCGTGCCGCTGGACGGCCAGGGGGTGTGCCGCTGAAGGGGGGAAAGAAGAATTCTTCAACCGTAGGACCTCCGGTGTCGCCCTTGGGCACACCGTGACTTTGTTGGGGCCGTCACTCCTTGTGGGCGTGCACCCGTGTTTTCCCTTATGCCTCCGGCCTAGGGGAAACTCTGCCAAAATTTCGTCAGAAATTATTGGCATTCTTTTAATTCAATTGTAGTGTAGCCCCCTTTATAATTCCCTTTCTTTTCTTACTTGTATCTTGTTCTGACTTGAGGTACCTTGCACCTTGCAGAGAATGGCTGCCCCGAGAGATTCTGCTGCTTCCGGTGCCGAACACGTTCCCCCGCCCCCAGTGCCGGTGGTTACGTGGTTCAACGTAGAGGACTTGGACAGGGAGCATGCTGAGATAGCGGCACTGGCTGGATCGTCGGGCTCGGACACTGAGACGATGGATTTCCGCAGGCTTATTTGGGTTGAAGGTGTCATGACTTTTGACCGGGCTATGGGGGAGTACCGGAAGGACTTCCCGAAGGACAGGCATCTCATTCGCTTTCTGAAGCACCTCAGTCACCAGGAGAGGTGGAACTTTCGAGTTGTCAAGAGGCCGAGCGGACGATTCTGCAGTCCCGGGACAGCCTATTCTACAGTGTCTCGAGGAGCATCCCGATGTACCTAGTGGGAGAAGCTCGGGAGTGGAAGCCCATCTTAGGACTCGAAGCCGTGCTACCGGCAGAGGACAAGTTGGTGCGGGCGCCTCAGTTCACCCCTGCTCGGTGGGACACGTCTGCCGGGCGGGTTCAGAGTGAGCACCCCCGGTTCGGCCTGTTCCTGGCTCCGTTGAAGTGGGGATACAGAGACGAACCCTTCTTGCTAGATTGC
The DNA here is from genome assembly GCA_022559845.1 of Amorphophallus konjac. Classification (NCBI taxonomy): domain Eukaryota; kingdom Viridiplantae; phylum Streptophyta; class Magnoliopsida; order Alismatales; family Araceae; genus Amorphophallus; species Amorphophallus konjac. Next base: position 18,094,536 of record CM040124.1, read on the forward strand.
CTGGCCATCCGCTTCAAACATGAGCTGGCGCTGGGTTGGTTCGGGGAGCTGAGGCTTAAGGATGCACACAGCTTCCGGGAAGGGGCCGTGGAGTTTACTAAATACGTGCTATTCAGTTACGCGCCGATCCTCATCCGAGCTGGCGTCTACCACAGTGTGTACGCCTCCCGGTACAGTTACCCTATTTCCAGGGGTCTTTGCTATGGGATGATCGAGGTGTTCAACGCAGAGACCAACACTTTTTACACAACAGAGGGCGAGACTTCGTTAGATCTGTGGAGTCTTAATCAGCTCAGTGGTTTGCCCATTGACGGGGAACCCTATGAAGAAGTCTGCCCCCTGGATATGATTAAGGATGAAACCAACGGGGATGGCTACTATTCTCTGGGCTATTCATACCGGTACCTTATGAAGGCGTACCGGGAATTATATCAGTTGTCGCATGGCGGGAGGCAACCCCCCCGAGGGGACCGAAAAGGGTCTGCATGGTCCTCTGGGTGTAGTATTTTTATGATGGGCTGAAGCAGTATGAGGAGTTCCCACATATTGGCGCTGCTGTTGCACGGAAGAAACGTCCCAAGTCAAAGGTTGATGTGAAGATCCCTCCTCGAGGGCACCGCGGCGGGCCGAACCCGATGGGAGTCGACCCATTGACGCATTGCGCGGCATATCTGACGTACTAGATGTGCTCGTTCGCCATGCCCTATGGGGACGAGACCGTCATTCTCCCAGACGCCATCTACCCAGCCTGTCAGATGGCTTGGGGTATCAAGCTGTCTTTGTGCCCGACCACGCTGTGTCTGATATACAAAGCGCTTGGGGACATCAGCAGTCACCAGTTCCCGCGGCAAGCGCGGTATGTGTGCCCACTGCACTTTTTCAATGCGTGGGTCTGTTCTTTGTTCCCGGAATTCGCCCCACGCACCATTCAAGGCTGGGGGTTGGTTCCACGGATGCTGGAGTTCGCGAGTGTGGTGTCAAGCTCGACGTCCATGCGGCTATACGACATTCGAGGCAGGTTGACGACGGTGCCCCTTGATGCCGCGGGCACTATCCACTTTTGGACCCTGGCCGCTCACTCAAGTCCATTAGTGAACAGTAACCGGGAGTGCCGAGACGACCAAATGGAGAAATATGTACACCTGATCAGCCAGGAGAACGTGGTTCGCTCGCTATTAGAGCCGGAGCTCAGGGCCTGGGCGCTGTCCATCCGTCCAAGTGTGCTGGCTTTCCGAAAAGGAGACAGTTTGTTGCTGGAGCCATATTATCCCTTTTGCTTCGGCAGGAATTTTGGATATGACCAGCATATCCCAGCACACAATGCTCACTTTAAATTATCGGTGCGAAGTCTCCGGGGGAGTCCTACTGCTGAAGCTGCCCGATCCTGGTGGGATTTCTTTCATCGGGCAGACACTGCCAGCTTCAGGGTGCCAGCCCCGGGTCGGGTTCCAGGGTGACCCCCGAGTATGTGAAGTGGTGGAATGCCCGGACAGCTTTTTACCGACGATGCCGGACCGACTGCTGGGATGGGGTAGAGCGGAAATTTCTGAGCCGGCAGCTAGTGCCGGTATTGGATATTGACCCGGAGCACCTACTCCGATTGAGGCGCGGCAAGGAACAGGAAGTTGCCGTGTACATGATCGTGCGCAAGGCAGCTCGTGAGACCAAGCCAACGCCGCATGCCAAACTGCCTCCTGTGGCAAAGGATGATTTCAAGAAGACATTGCGGGACCTCTGCCACATCGGGGGTGACCACCTGGAACTGATCAACTATCCATTTCCCATGGAGGAAGAAGGCACCCCGGCAAGGAGCTGGCACCCGGAGAGGGACCCACTTTGTCCCTATCACACATTTGTGAGGAGGGAGGAGCGGAACCCAGAGAATTACAAGGACACCACGTGGCTCTACGTTCTCCTCCGAGTGCATGGGTTGAAGATTGAAGATTCGGCGATGGTCATCTTGGGCAAGCGCCTTCACATCGCCTATTACTATGCCGAGGGGTGGAGAATGGACCACTTCAACCTTTTTTGCCACTTGGCCGCTAAGAAGCATGCAGACCTGGCCGCCCTTGCCGATCGCTGCCAAAAGATTGAAGATGTATGCTGGCTAGTCCGGGAGGCGGCTCGTCGGGACAAGGAGCCGTCTCTCAACTATTGGCCGATAACGCTGCGGCTGTACACTGGCCCGCATGGTACTTAGTGTTCTCTTCCTTCCCTTGTGTTCTTCAGTGCTGACCTTACTTGAATACTGGACGTTGATTGGGTCCCTTGTTCTCTTTCTTTTTTTCCTTTTTTTTAACAGATCACCCCAACAGCACTCAAATGGCGACGTATCGCAATCTCCTGCGGCAGGCAGCGAAACCTGCTTACTTCGAGGAGGCGCCAGCGGCTCCGACCACGACCCCTCTTCCCCCGCCTACGAAGAGGTCCCGGGCGAAATCGCCCGTGAAGAAGGCTGTAGATGCTGCTAAGGCGGCTGGGTGGCGGGAGGCCAAACGAAGAAAGACAGAGGCCGCCAAAGCCACTCCGACCGCTCCCCCGGCACCCGTAATCTCCTCATTCGAGGAATTCGAAGCTGCTCGGGCCGAGCCGAGTCGGCCTGCAGGTTGGGTCCCTTCCGCTCTTCGAAGCTCTTCAGAGTTTATTGAGATGTTAAGAGGGGCGCTTCCCGTGACACGTGTGTCCTTCTGTTTCAACTGTCGTCGAGAGGCCTGCGCCCGCATCCATCCCAAGCGTGGGTGAAGCCGTAACCCACGGGGTCGTGGGATCTGTCGACGAGACCTTTTTTGCCCCAGCTCCTGCTACTGAAGTCGAAGGAGGTATATCACTTTCTTGCCCGGTCATTTGATTAATTTTCTTCATTCCTCGAAACTTTACGGGCATGACCGAATCTGGATCTTGCCTTGCTTGTGCAGGAGCTGATGCGGCGGCCCCAGAACCGGAGGCGGCCCCGGAGGCATCCCGGTTCGGGCAGATATATCGGAAGAAGGGGCGACGGTCAAGGAAGTCGCGATTGCCGACCCCGGATGTTGAGGCGGGGGCTGCCTTGACAGCAAAAGAGGTGCCCACTAGCACTAGATCTTCATCGGGCGAAAAGGTAGACTACGGCTACTCTTCCGACGAAGTACTTTCAACTGAGGGTGTCCCAGGGGAGCCCCGATTTCGAGTTCCTGCCTGGAAAGCCCCGGTACTGTCTGTGTCTCTTAGCCTGGTGAAGCAGGTGCCTGTAAGTGTGAACCTGTTAATTCAGGTTTACTTTCTTTAGGCCCTCGGCTAATCTTCTTGATCTTATTATTTTTAGCTTTCAAAGGGACATGCCCCGTCAAAAGATGCAGAGATCTACGTCCCGGGGGCAGAAGCTACCAGGTGAGAGACAGCTGCTGCGGCTTTGGACAAATTGGCATTCCTAGCCGAGGCTGTGCGGCGAGAGGAGGCCATGGTGAGCTCAGGTGTCGCCGTCTCGACCGCTAAGATCTCACTTCGGGAAGAAGCGGCAGTGGCTGTGAGTGTATAATTTCCTCTTCTCTCTTTCTGAGCCCTCCCTCGGGGTTGTTGATTTATTCGAGGCCATACATGCTCATGCCTTTGAAGGAGCCGTGGAGACCACCACCCCAGCCACCGAAGCCCTGGAAGAGGGAGAGATAGCACCGGAAGTCGAAGTGCAGGCGCCGGTAATGCTCGAAGCCGGAATTCGGGTGGAGGAAGAGGCGGTGCCGACGGCCGAGACCCGCGGGGAGCCAATTTCTGAAGTCGACGCCCGGGAAGAGGTAACGCCGGGGAGCAGCATAGTGCCGGTGAGCGAGGTAAGCGTGAGGATCCATTCGGCTTCTTAGGGAATTCAGTGATTCACTTCGTTTGACAAGCGGCTAACCTCTCTTCATATGGTCAGGTAATAACAGCGCCCCAGGGAGCATGCGCGCCTCGGGCTCGTAAAGCCGTCCCCAGGTGGAGTTCGTCCTTCCGCTTACATGCAGCCAAGAGGCTGAAGACACTCCTAGGGCCAGACGCGGGGTCCTTGACGTCTCTTCTACGGATGGGAGCCGTCCTGCGGTTGGTGATCCCGCTGCCACCGATCCCGACGCCGGTGATACCCGAGGAAGCCCGGCTCCTGGGGAGGATATTGACGATCCTCTATGAACGTTCGGGGGAATTCCAGGTAGGGAAGGGATGAAGATTTCCTGGGAACGACGACGGACCCGCCCATCATCGATACCTTGTCTGCCGAGGTCATCATCCCTACGCTTCCGGTCTGCTGGGATGCCATGGACTCAGAGCCTGTTGAGGAAAAGGAGGTTGGAGCAACTTCGTCCGCTGCAGCACCGGATTCGGCCTCCGCGACCGCTCAGTCTTCCGACACAGTCATGGCTCTGGTTTCGATGGAGGGGGCGACCTCGTCGGACTTCAATCTACGCAGTCGATGGCGCTAGAGCAGTCGCTCATCATGGCGGAGCCGGACGTTTCTGTTACGGTGACTCAATCCCTTCCGACGGTGGCTGGCCAGAGGTCATCCTTGGAGCCCGGGAGGCCCCTCCTTTCATCCTTGACACTTCCAGGCAGCTCGGCCGTGGTGGACGCAGAGCTATGGGCGGTCGTGGACAGCGAAGTTAGCTTCGATCCACCAGTCGTCCCTTCTATCGGCCATGTGAGTTCGGACCGGCCGGTCCGCCAGACCTTAGTGGTATTACGATCGATGGTCATTGCCGACCCGACGCTCACGTACCAAGGCGTGAGGGCTATCGTGGAGCAGCTGACCAAGGCACTGCAAATGATGGGCTGCCCGCTGGAAGAATGGTCGCGACGCGTTCTGTTATTACTGAAATACGTAAATCGTCGCGCATTCCTCGAGACGCAAGCCCCAACTGAGCTCACAGCTATCAGTGCTTAGAGGGATGAGTACCTGGAGGCTCTGGCGGTGCGGGAGGACAGCCGGGAGCAGCACCGAGAGGCCCTGGACAGGCATAATATCGACATCGATGCTTTAGAGAGCCGGATCGAGAAACTCCGGGGCTGGCTTACCCAGGCTGAGTCTGACCTGCTCAAGGCATAGACGAGTAAGGCCCGGGAGACCGAGGGGCTAGCTGTCGCCGAAGCAGCAGTGGCCTCTGCGGCGACCGAGCTGGAGCGCCTCGACGTGCAGGAAGACCGCTTGCGTGAGATGATGAGCTTCCCTTGCGTCGGGATCCTTCCCTTCGAGGACATCTTTCGGGGGCTAGATTAACTACCGATTCCCCTTCCATTCCTTTCTTTGTATGTAACACCGAGGTATGCCTCGAGGCCAATGTAATTCTTTTCGAAAAGAATATAACGCAATTATTCCATGTGTCTCTTGTATGCGTGTGGTGTTGGGCAGTCTCTTCCTTCCTTTTCTCTCTTTTTTGCCATATGATGGAATGCAAGTCCACACTAATAGTTTATCTGGGGAGGACCTGGTGAGGTTCGCATAGGAGCATAGGAGAGTGCTCGTCCCTTCCAGAGGAGGGGCGAGGGGACAACTCCACCACGTCCATGAAGCGACTCAGCCGAATGATGTCACCGGTATGTTTGACCTGACTAGGTTGATCTGACCATGGAAGGGCGGAGAGAAGAGTTTGTTCATCCGACGACCCAGACTGGAGGTCTTAGTCAAAAGGGGTTGTTCGTCGCCCGAAGGGGCGGAGAGAAGAGTTTGTTCGTTCAATGACCCTAACAGGAGGTTTGGTCAAAAGAGGGTTGTTTATCTATGCCGATAGAGTGCCGATGACAGGTGTGGTTTATTTGTCTCTTGGTGTGTTCGTTGGTACGGGTGGATGCCAACGTAAGGAGGAGGGTTGATTCCCCGATCCCGGGCGAAAGGTCCAGTTGGGGTATTTTTTGTCAGTGCCGACAGAATGCCAAGGGCTGACAGGGTCGATTCGCTTATTGAAATATTCGTTGGTACGGGCTGGTGCCAACGCAAGGATAAGGGTTAATTCCCCAATCTCAAGTGAAAGGTCCGGTTGGGGTATTCTTTGTCAGTGCCGACAGAATGTCAAGGGCTGACAAGGTCGATTCGCTTATTGAAATATTCGTTGGTACGGGCTGGTGCCAACGCAAGGAGAAGGGTTAATTCCCCAATCTCGGGCGAAAGGTCCGGTTGGGGTATTCTTCGTCAGTGCCGACAGAATGTCAAGGGCTGACGGAGTTAGTTCGTTTATTGAAGTATTTGTTGGTACGGGTTGGCGCCAATGCAAGGAGAATGGTTGATTCCCCAATCTCGGATGCAAGGCCCGGGTGGGGTATTTTTCGTCAGTGTCGACGGAATGTCAAGGGCTGACATGGTTGATTCGTTTATTGGAATATTCGTTGGTACGGGCTGGTGCCAACGCAAGGAGAAGGGTTGATTCCCCGATCCTGGATGAAAGGTCCGGCTGGGGTGTTCTTCGTCAGTGCTGACAGAGTGTCAAGGGCTGACAGCGTTGATTCGTTTATTGAAATATTCGTTGGTACGGGCGAGTGCCAACGCAAGGAAAAGGGTTGATTCCCCCTTCCCTTTTCTTTCTTCCCTTCTCTTTTCTCTTTTTTTTCTTTCTCTTTCTTTTTTTTGTCTTTCTTTTTGTCTTTTCCTTTTATTTTCTTTTATTTCTTTTTCTTTTTTTGCTTTTCTTTCTCTTTTCCCTTTTTGAAGTGCATGGTGAATAACGACAAACCATCCAAGCGATCGAAATGCAAATTCGCCCGCTGTGGGGCGAGAGACTGTATTATTCATTAAAAGGGGGGAATCGGAGCGTAGTATAACCTCAGATGCCTACCATTAAGGGGTGGGAACTGGACCTCCCCCCGATGATCGACTATCACATATGCTCCGCCTTCATAAACCTTTTGGATTACATAGGGTCCGAGCCAATTCTCGTTCAGCTTGCCCTTGGGGTTGGAAGCCATGACTTCCCTCCTTTTGACCATAACGAGGTCACCCTTCTTGAATTCACGCTCCTTGACAAGCTTGTCGAAGGCGCGAGCTATTCGGGCCTGATAGACCTAGATGTTCTGCTGGGCTCGGAGCCGCTTCCCCTCCAGGTCGGAGAGCTCTTCGAGCCTTCGCTCGACATTTGTTTGCTCCTCTTGGACTAACCCGTGTTGGATTACGACCCGGAGGGAGGGTATTTCTAGCTCAATGGGGACGAGTGCCTCTGAGCCATATACTAAAGAGAAGGGTGAACAACCCGTTGGAGTTTTGTATACAGTTCGATACGCCCACAGGGCCTCATACATTTTCTCTTCCCAGTCCCTCTTGTTAGAATTTACAATTTTGGAAAGGAGAGTACAAAGAGTTTTGTTGAAAGCTTCAGCGGAACCATTGGCTTGCGGGTTGTAGGGGGTTGACGTCCTCCAGTCGATCTTGTACTTCTCTGCCAGCCGGTAGACTTTCTGGTTGCGGAAGTGGCTTCCGTTATCTGAGATGATTCAGTTTGGCGTGCAAAATCGGAATATGATGTTGCGCCGGACGAATCTGGCGACGATCTCCCCAGTCACTTCTCTCAAAGCAATGGCTTCCGCCCAACGGAAGAAGTAATCAGTTGCCGCCGAAATGTATTTGCACCCGGCGGATGACGCGGGTAGTGGGCCCACGACGTCTGTTCCCCACTAGGCGAACGGCCAGCTGGGCAATGTCGGATGTAGCGGCACGGGCAGCCTCCTGGGTACTGTGGCATGCTCCTGGCATTTTAGGCAAGACTTGGCGTACTTGCAGCAGTCGTCAAACATGGTTTGCCAGTAGTAACCAAGCTTCTTTATTTCAATTTTCATTTTTGGTTCCGCCTGATGTGCACCTGTTGTTCCGGCGTGGACTTCCTTCATGACCCTCCAAGCTTCTTCCGTAGATAAGCACCGCAGGAGTACTTTCTGTTTGGCATCCGCCATAATTCGGAATAGGATCCCGTTCCAGACCTCGTAAGAATCCTTTGTTCTGATCAGCCTGATATTTTCTTCTCTCTGCTTGGGCAATTGCTGGTATTTAAACCATTGCATGAGGGAATCCCTCCAGTCAGGTAGGCCGATGGCGTCTGCTGCAGCGACCTCCAGCTCTTCTTCTTTTGATTATTCTATTATGCTAGGCACTTGGCGCTGATTCACCACTCGGATGCTAAGAGATCCATCAGGCGGGACTGCTAATGAGCTTGCCAGCTTTGCCAGTGTATCGGCTTGTGCATTTTCTCCCCTGGCAACATGGCCTATCTCAATAAGGTAGAATTGTTCCATGAGCCGCTTCGCCTTAGCATGGTAAGGGAGCAACTCAGGCTTTCGGACATCAAACTGCCCCTGGACTTGCTTGACGACTAGTAACGAGTCGCCAAACACTTGTAGCATCTTAATCTCCATTTGCAAAGCGACTTGGAGACCTATAATCAGAGCCTCATATTCTACCTCGTTATTCATGCAAGGTTTGCTGATCGAACAGGACGTATGCAATACTTCTCCCTCAGGGGATTTAAGGATGAATCCGGCCCCTGCCCGTACCCTTGCGTGCCCGGACGGGGTTGTTTCAGTTCTCGAAGCCCCATCAAAGTGCAGCTGCCAGGCGACCTATTGGACTAGGTCCACCTCCAGTGTTTCATCTTCAGGCAACTCCGTAGTCAATGGGGAATCTTCAGGCACGGGATGTGCTGCAAAGAATTCGGCCACGGTTTGACCCTTAACGGCCTTCTGCGGCACGTAGGTGATATCAAATTCCATTAGCAGTACGGCCTACTTGCCGAGACGCCCCTTCAGGACTGGCTGGGAGAGAATGTGTTTAACTGGGTCAGCCTTGGAGATCAGGCTCACTTCATGGGAGAGCATGTAATGCCTCAGCTTCTTGACTGCGAAGACCAAGGCGAGACAGACCTTCTCCATCGGGGTGTATTTTGCTTCCGCCCCCACTAGCCTTCGGCTATGATAATAGAGAGCCTGCTCTTTTCCCTCATCATTGTTCTGGGCGAGCATTGCCCCCAGTGAACATTCGGTGGCGGCTATGTATAGAATAAGCGGCCTCCCCTTGACAGGTGCCCCCAGCACATGCGGGGTTCTTAAGTAGTCCTTAAGATGATCGAAGGCCTTCTGGCATTCCTGGTTCCAGTCAAAAGGCGCATTCTTCATCATCAATTTGTGGAATGGCTGACAGCGCCCTGACAAATTGGAGATAAATCTTCGGATGTAGGCCAGCCGGCCCTGCAGGGATCTTAGCTCTCCCAGGTCCTTCGGAGGAGGCAATTTTTGAATGGCCTTTATTTTAAAGGGGTCGATCTCGATCCCTCTGTATCGGACAATGAAGCCGAGGAACTTCCCGTTGGAGACGCCAAAGGCGCACTTCATCGGGTTCATTTTCAGCTCATACTGCCGGAGTCTCTCGAATACGACTCTAAGGTCCTTCAGGTGATCTTCCTTTTTCTTTGTCTTGACGACCAAGTCATCAATGTAGCATTCGACTTTGTTGTATAGCAGCTCGTCGAATATTTTGGTCATCGCCCGCTGGTAGGTAGCGCCGACATTCTTGAGGCCGAAGGGCATTCTTTTGTAATGGAATATTCCTTTGGGCGACCGGAAGGCCGTATGAATTCAGTCGTGCTCGGCTATCCAGATTTGGTTATAGCCAGACGATCCATCCATGAAGGACAAGGCTTCGTGGCCAGTGGTTGCATCAATCATGACTTTCGTGATGGGCACCGGGAAGTCATCTTTTGGGCAGGCTTTATTCAGGTCGCGGAAGTCCACGCAAATCCTGATCTGTCCGTTCTTCTTCTTCACCGGCACAATGTTGGCCAACCAAGTGGTATATTGGTTTTCAGCTACAAAATCGACCTCTATGAGCTTGTTGACTTCTTTGCAAATTTGGTTTATCAACTCCGGCCTCATGCGCCGGGGGGACTGCTTCACTGGTTCCACCTTGGGGTCAATGGCCAGAATATGTTGAGTCACGCCAGGACTCAGGCCGGGCATCTCCTTATAGTTCCAGGTGAAACAGTCCCGGAACTCTTGCAGCAACATGATATACTGTTCCCTCTCCTGTAGAGGAAGAAGGGCACTTAGAAAGGTCGGCCTGGGGTCGCCTTCCGTGCCCAGGTTAATTTCGATAAGTTCATCTACTGTGGCCTGACCCCCATCTTCAATTTCCGGCGGTGCCGGCAATAAGTCGATGAAATCCTGACCTTCGCCATCTTCCGCCTCAAGGACTCTGTAAGTGTCGCCTGGTTCCACCCTATCGGGCAATGAGGCTTTGCTGTTATTCCCCTGTTCTGGGCTTGTGGGTTGCGACTTCGAGGGGTCCTCCTGCACGAAGAAGCAAAGAAGCTCTCCGAAGTCTTCTTGGTATTTGTCATAGACAGCTTCGGCAGGGGCTGGAATAATTGGTTACCCCACCGGGGGTTGGTTCTCAGCCACATCTTCAAAACTCTGGTACTAAACCGACACCATGTGGATGCCTCTGTCGTGACTATCTGTCACGTGGGGGCGTGGCGGGGCCACTATATAGTCCCCCATTCTGAGCTCATCCGTCTCAATCAAATCTTCAGCAATATCCTTGAAGACGTAGCAGTCCTCAATGGGGTGGCCCAATACTTGGTGATAAGGGCAGAACAAAGGGTCACCACTTCTGCGAGCATCTTGCGGCCTCTTGGACCTTGGGAGGGTGACTTTGCCATAATAGCGAGCCCATTCGAAGATCCCTCGGGTTTTAATCGTCGGGAAGGAGTAGGGTCTTTGCATTCTCTCTTGTAATGTAGGGTTTCGCTCGGCCGACCGTCTGGCCGGGGAAACAGTTACATCCATGGCCTCCCTTTTCAGGTGCATGGGGGCATTCGGGATGGTGCTCGGGGACTGGTGCGTGCCAATGTTCTGCTGGCGGAGGATCCCTCCGATTAAGTCAGACACGAGTGCAGTCACTTCGGCCAGCCGGGCCTTCAACATCTCAATTTCCCGCTGTTGCTGGTAGCACAGGGCAAAGAGGGCGGAGTAGCATCGAGGGAGGCCCGGGGTCCAGCTTGCTTCTCTGTCCTTTGCATCAGTATCAGACGAAGGCAATGGTGGCCCTTTGCTGTAGTCATTCGGGGCTGGTCCCTCAGGGGAGGACGGGGTCTTCCCCTTGTTCCTGCAGGGGGGTGGATTCCATAGGAATTCCTCTTCATCCTGCTCCTCATTGGCTGAAGGCTTAAGGTGCTGGTGACCTTCAACCTCTTGTGGGCCTACGGCGCCTGTGAGGCTGCTGCCATTCGGAGTCGAGACTGATATCATGTCGGCTTCGTAGGAGTCTTCCAGTGAAAAACCTAATCCTGGATGTCGGGTGATTTGCAGCAATCTCCGGTCCAGGTTTGGTGGGTTCCACATCTTCTTGAACATGTCCTTCCGACTAGAGAGCTGGCAAAAGGGAATCCCTTGTTTCCTGGTCATTCTGGCCACACGGCCAGTTATGTCGGGCAGTCCCGTGATCGGGACGAGTGGGTCATGTAGTTCATCGGGGAGTTTACAATCATCGTCCCCTCTGACCGGGTGTTCATTAGCCACATAGAAAATAGTGGACCGTCCTCCGGGGTTAGGCACCTCAAAGGTCCTCAATGGTTCAACGACTAGGCAGTCAGCTTCTGCGAGAGGCTTGATGATCCCAAGCGGGACCCTGATGTCCTCCAGCAAGTCTTCGAGGTGTGGCAACCCCGGTGCAGGGTAGATGGAAAGGGGAGTTGCTTTGAATACTACTTCTGCCCCAGAAACAAATGACACTTGACGGGGAGCTACATAGCCTGGCGACGGTGGAGGGAACCAGCTGTCGGGCTCCGCCTTCTTCTTTCCCTTGTCCAGGGTGACTTGGGGAGCTTGCTTCGGCTTCTCTAGATACAAATTGGCGTCTGAGAGATGACATTCGAACACCTCAAAAGGGTGGAGGTCAGCGAAGATCCTCTCCTCCATCCCGTTGCCGGGGTACTTGATGCATTGATGCAGAGTAGACGGCACTACCCTGTTTTGGTGTAGCCAAGGTCGGTCGAGCAATGCTTTGTAGGAGGTGCTAGAGTTAATCACATGAAACTGGACCTTAGTTGTGAAATCCCCGAGAGAGAGGTTAAACTCTGCAATTCCCATGGGGACCTCGCACTTCTGGTTGAAGCCAGCAATCTTGACATTCTTGACCTCGATCAGGTGTACATCAAAGTAATGCTTCTGGTATATCCGGTAGGGGAGTATGTTCACCGCCGCCCCAGGGTCAATCAATACTCTGTTGATGGGATGCCCATTCAGCTGCCCCCTCATATAGAGTGGCCTGTTGTGACTGCAGGTAGGTAGGAGCATATCTTCTTCTGTAAAAGCCACAGCTACCTCGGGTGACATTTCTGCAAGGCAGGCTTCCACATATGCTGGTGTGTGGAGCGCTGCGATGACGGCCTGGCGTGTCTCTTCATCCAGGGACAGGATCTCCCATACGGTGAATCTGGCTGGGATCTTCTTCAGGTGCTTGACTATTCTGTTGCTAGCTCGGACCTCGAGCAACTTCATCTCTTCGGCTCTATTGCGCCTGCCCCCAGTATGGGCCTGGGGAGCCGGCTCAGCGGGTGCTTCCTCCACCGGGTCAGGTATCACTTGAGCTTGTGGGGCCTGTTGGGTTACTTCCTTATGTTGCATGAACTCGACAAGGTTCGGGGTGTTGTCAGGTTCTTCCCTTGACCGAGAAGGAATCACTATTAGCGGGGCCGAAAGGCCGCTTGCTTCTTTGGTCTGCCGAGACTCGCGGGGGCACGACTGTCTTCCCCCCTGAGTCATGAGAAATTCAATAAATGATGGGGCGCCCTGACCGGCAGGCACCCCGGGGTAGAGACCCGAGGGAGGAGGAATCTCCATGCCTTGGACCCTAGGTTCGAGGATATGATATGGTTGTTCTCCCCTTAGCAGGATGTTATGGTTGGCCTGAGGAGGGCGTCCCCATTTCCTTCCCGACCTAGTGGCATGCTGGGAGGTGGATGCTTCGGCCTGGTTTACTTCTGACGACTCAATGGGCGTCTCTTGCTCTTCCTCCCCCAGGGAGAGGGCGGTGTCGAACAATACTGAGAGGGTGTTGCAAGAAAGGACGACCCCGCTCTTCTTCTTGTTTCTGGGCCTTCTCTGCTTCCTTTTCTTCTTTTCTTCAGTGGCAGGCAACTGGCCTTCGGGGGGTTCGCCCCATAAGAGAGGCTCTTCCTTTGCGTCAGCCTCTGCCCCCGGAGCTAGCTCGAGTGACTCGAACTCCTTCCAAGGGACATATTCCTTCAGCTCCACAGGCTGGATTTCGGGCTATTCATAATCTTCGAGCACGTCAATATTGGCCTGAAGTCTTTCCACCGCGGGACTGGTCTCCTTGTGCACTCGCACCGGGATATGTTTCTTTTTGTTGCTAGTGAAGCGCCTTACGACCAGCCGGGGGGCTGTGTCGTGCCAAACAGGCGTCACTGGTGGCGGAGCTAGTCGAGGTGTGACACCCCTTATGTGAACCTCCGGCGTGGGACGGGGGGCTTGCCTTCTTCTTCTATTCCTTGTCGGCGCAGCCTGCCAACCTCCTTGGTCTTGAGCTGGTGCCATAACGAAGGCTTCATATGTTGCAGTTGTGCTGGCCTCTGCCCATTCTTTAGGCAGCTGCTGGTAAAGAGAGGTCATATTAATAGAGGTACCGAGGTTTGGCATTTCATGCGGCTGCGGAGGATCCACTTTATGCTCCCCCATGTCCAGTTCTCCCTTCTTAATCAAGGACTCAATGACATCCTTAAAGATATAGCACTCCTCGATAGTGTGCCCCAGCATCTGGTGGTACGGGCAGAAACGAGGATCATCCTTTATTTTTATGTCGCCAGGCCTCTTTGGTTCTGGCAATGTGATTTTATTGTACCTAGTGGCCCATTCAAACAAGATCCGAGACTTATCTCGAGGAAACGAATACAACTTATTCCTCATTTTCTCCCGCAAGGAAGGACCTTCCCGTCGCTCAGTAGATCTGGCTGGAGGGGAATTGGCTGCCTCCTTGGCTTTCTCTGTCTGTTTCCTAAAAGCTTGAAAGTCCAGTGTGTGGACTTCTGGTGGTATCGGCTTCTTCTCGGCCTGCCTGGCCCTTTGAGTTGATACAGTTGGAGCGGAAGAGTACCGAGCAGGGAATGCCTCGATCTCTGCCACTATATTGTTTAAACGGTCGAATGTCCTTACTTCGGCACCAATCATTCTCTCAAGGATTTCTTTCTTTAGGTTCTGTTTACAGATTTGCACCGCGTCCTCCTAATGCGGGGGACATCTGCATCTCATGCTGAGGTTCCTCCACCTCTTTATGTAGTCGAGTGCCGACTCATCATTTCCTTACCTCGTGGCATAGAGTTCTGCCACAGTGACCTCCCGTTCAGCTATGTAGAACCTTTCTTTAAATTTCTTCTGCATGTCAGGCCAGTCTGCAATGGACCCGGCGGGCAGGCTCGAGTACCATTCGAAAGCAAGCCCGGTAAGTGTTGAGCCAAAGAATTTGAGGAGGTAGGCTTCATCTGCGGCTAGATCTCCCATAACATTCACATAGTAGGCAATGTGCTCCCTAGGAGACCCCTGCCCATTAAACTTCTCAAATTTTGGCGGCTTGGTGATACCGGCCGGGAGCCTCCTCGCAGCATAGTGTGTCGGATAAGGTACCCGATACACATCAAAGGGCGTGCAACCACTATCGCTCCTTTCTGCCAGCTTCATGTCTATCATCTGTTCCAACATCAGTCTGTTCACCGTCGCCGGGTCCACCGGGTTCGGGTAGAAATGAGCAGGTTGCGCCAACGGCGTTGTTAACACTATCGCCTGAGGTGCAATGGTGGATCCCTGGAATGGTAGGTTCGGCGGCGAGGCCAGAGTTGTGTGCTGCGGCTGATGCATGGGTATGCCCTTGGTGTAGCTGGTGATCGGTGGAGACACCGTCGCCTGTGGAGAAGCTTACGAGGCTTGACCGTTGCTCCCAGGGGTCTCTAGTAATGCTTCGGTCTGCCCAGACGTCGAGGGCTGAGCAGCTCTATCGGTCAACTGCTTCTTTAGCAACTCGATCTTCCTTTGATATTGCTGCATCATAAGTAATACATCTGGGTCACTCATGGAGAGGCTTGGGGTGCCCCCTCTTTCTTCTGCTGGCGTCTCTTCGGACGAAGTGGACGGTCCTCCCGTGGTGCCTTCAGTAATGACATTGGCAGCCAGGGCCATTGACGATTCCCCATAGTCAGTTCCTTCAGCGTGAGCTTGTGTCCTTTCAGTTGCTACTTTCCCTCTTTTGGTGAGAGGTCCTGGCCTCGCTGCAAGTCTGGCCACTTCCTCAGGCTCGGTCGGCAAGGCCCCGTACCGGCCGAATACCCCTGCCATGTTGCAAGTATAGACCCTTAGGTCTCTACCTCTTCTTGCTACTCTTCTCGACGGCCTGCCTGGGAAGACCAATCTGTCAAAGACCGACCCCCGCGGCCTCACCTCTTCCCTCAGTGGGGACTGATAGCACTCCTCGGAGCAGTTCCTCGACTCGGCACTAGGCACGGGTCAGATTTCTTCTTCTTCGAATGAAGAGGCTACTGCCCCCAGCAGTCTTTGGTGACCCAAGGGAGTGCTCCCCGAGCCCCGCAGGTAGTTTCTCATGGCTTGCTCCACTCCTTCCCAGTCTTGATCAGGAGGAGAGGCGGGTGGTGCTACTTTGTTGCCAGCAACGGGCATGTGGATTGCAGGCTCCGCGCGGGCGTCCTGATGGTGACGTCGGTGGCATCGACGGTGGGCACGTTCCGGTGGGGCCAATGTGGCCGATACCGGCTGATAGATGGGGGCCGATGTCCCGACCCGGTCTGCTTGTTGAGCCCTTGCTGGGCGAAAGGTGTTGGGTCCCGCCTGGGCTGGTGAAGTAATCCGGGCTGCCTTGGGAACCCATGCCTGCTTGCCCTTGGTCGGCCTAGGGGCCGGTCGGTGCTGCGGGACTGTGGCTGGAGTCATGGGCGTCATCCTGCCCTTCATCTTCTCTAGTGGCTGGAAAGAGTTGCGCACTGGTACAGTGGGTGTGATGCGATCCGGGATCACTTCGGAGCGTTGCCCGGAAAGATGCACCCGAAACGTTCCGACGACAGTAGACTTGCCGGTGCTAGAGACCCGGCCTCGAGGTGATGCAGTGGCATGGCTCCTCCGGAGCCTTCTCTGGTGGGAAGCCGAGCCTTGACGAGAAGGGCCGGCACTTTCGTGCACGTGGTGGACGTGGCAGCCCAATGTCTTCACGGGAGCAGTCTTGGGAGGTCCGGCCATTGGTCAACCGGTGACAGCTTTGGCGGCCCCCTGGGTGGAGGCGTTGTTCTTGATCCCGTCAGACGCTTCCACGTCCAACAGGTGCGTGAAGGCCACTCCCAAAAAGTTGGGGAAGCCAACCGAGGGAGGGAAGCTCCCGAAAGCGAGGGGGACGGCCAAGTAGCCGTTCCGCACGTGACTCTCGATGGGTTGCTGACCGAAAGTGAGGGTCATCTTGACGTTCGGAATGCAACCTGCATTTGCAAATTGAGGAATTAGTATTACAAGAAGGGGGCCGTGGAGCCCTTAATTCCGGCAAAGAGATGAAGGGTGATCCTGTCCCACCGGGCGTGCCAGACTTGTGGACGCACTTATTATTAGGCACTTCGTTTTATTTGTTTATCGGTTTATTAAGTGCGTGGGCGTGCCAGTCACCGAAGTGATGATTTGTTCGGGCTCCGAAGAACCCATGGTGCGCTCGATCTGACTCAGTCAGGCGACTGTGTAGTTCGGGTCGGGACTGAGACCCGTTGTGCCATAAAGGTCACAACGTCATTTACATCCCCTCGGAGAGGGGAATACCCTTGATTAATTACCAGAAATAAGGGCTCCACGACTGAAAGAAATACTAATTAATGCAGGAAGAAAAACGGTAGCCGGGCTTATGCAGTAAGCCCGTGGTAAGGGCATGAACACTCAGATTGTGTCGGTCACCGATGGACCATTCCATGTTCGAACAAAAGTCCATACAGAAAACGAGACGGTAATGGGGGACGGATCCGTACCAATGTCTGCCAGGAGATGGCAATTTTAATGCGGATGGGGAAAAGATCGAATCCCGGCGAGGGAAGGGAGACTTTGGTAAAATATTGGCCCGGGACAAAGCCGGGCAGTGACCATGACGGGAGGAGTGGCTCCCGAGGGTGAAGCCCAGCTTGCGAGGGTATCGTTGATATTCCCGAGTCCGGGATTCGAGGAGGAGGAATGACAGCCATACTGTCGCATTCACGATGATCGTCAATGCTTATTATTATTATTATCATTTATCTATCGGCATTACCCTTTCCGTATTGATTGTCTTCTATCACCCCTAGACCATGAGCTCCTCCCCTATTTGTCACTACATTTTCCATTATCCCTCTTTTATTATTGTTATCATTAGGTAAAGTCTCTCCCTCTATATTGCTATTATCGCAAAAGTTCCCTTTTCTATTATCATATTCCCTTGCTGAGGTGTAGATTTTAGATATGGGATATGTTGTAGTTTAGTTAAGTGGGGAGTGTACCGCTGGGCCAAGGAAGTTAAGAGATAAGTGTACCGCTGGGGAGTTGAGAGGAATACGTAGTTGCTGAGAATGGGAAGTGTGCCGCTGAAGGGTTGTTTACGATGGGATCTTTCCGTTCTCTCCAGTTTTCTTTTTATTTATTTATGATTATCATTTGGGTTTATTTGGTTTATTTCACGTGTCGATCAATCAATTAACTGACTGGCAATTAACTGACTGATTGACTGCGCGGGCGTCCAGTCACGTGAGTGACAAATTTATTATGCGCTCATTCTGACCCGTGTCGGGCGAAAGTGAGATTCGGTCGGGACCAGCAGTCCGCCACACGATAAAGGCTGTGGCGTTAATTACATCCCCCGCGAGGAGGGAAAACCTTTGATTAATTGCCGAGATAGCGGGCTGTCGAGGCCGGAATAAAGATGCGATGTTGTGAACATGACGAGATCACCTGAGATGCCTTTATCTATCATGCAAGAGAGGCATGGTTCATTAAATTGGAGGCCCTTGGTATGTGGCGAAGGACGTAGGTCCGAAGACCACCATCGCGCATAGCGGAGACTTCCGATCGGGGGTAACCCGTTCTTCCATCAACGCCATTTGATATACCCGAGGTCTATACGAGCATGCAGGCATGATATTCGTGACTGTGCTAATCATGGCAATAGAGTTATGAAAACAACAGTGATCAATCACATTTATTAATCTCCGCCAAGGGGAACGAGAATGGTAACACAAGCATGATAACGAAAGCGAAGTGCTGATAGACAAGGTAGTGAAAGCATGATAACAAGACGATTCGGACTCGAACAACCCTTCACTTATTCAGTTTATCACTAATTAAGGTTTGTTAACTCCGACCACGGGAGACGAGGATCGCTCCGGAGGTGAGTGAGTGATTAAAACGGCATAAGGGTTCAAAATCGGCGCGGCCACGCGTAGGGGTAGGTTTCCCCGGCGCGGCCAAACGTAGGTGAAAGATGCTTAATCCGGCGCGGCCATGGCAAAGTTAGCCCGGCACGATGGCTTTGGGGCGCGCCGGGAACGAACCAAATAAAAATAAGAAGCCATGAGTCTACTGTTAATCCGGCGCGGGGGGGGGGGGGGGTACCGCGCCATATTAGGGCGCGCCGGATTAGGACCGCGCCGTTTTAGCTTATTTTTTGATGAATTTTGAAACCATTTAAGTTCATTAAGATTCTGTTGAGACTTTTGAAGTTAGTTGGGCGATTGCTTGTTTAATTGGGGTCCAGAGCCCCTCCAGAATGAAGTGACGAGCTAGTGCGAGGTCCATACTCGAGCACTAGGGTCCCTGATTCAGAATGAATATTCAATTACAGCCAGTACGCAGAGACGACTTGCCTGTCCAAAACCTGCCAGAAATTGGGCAGCATCTCCCCTGAACCTGAAAGGTTGCAGGAGAGAAACGGGGTCATACTCACTTGTGGAGTAAGCCCCTAAACCGCCGGTCTGCATGGTGACAGCCAGCAAATTCCCAACGGATAGGGTACCCCGAGGACTGGCCTACGAGGGGCACCAAAGCTCCGTGGGTGGAAGCAGAGGACCGGGGCAGCTCGTGACGGAAGAAACACCCCGAGGATTGGCCTACAAGGGGTGGGCGACCTACAACATACACTGCACCGGCTAGGGAGAGACCCTTAGGGAAAGAGGCTCCGAGGACTAGCCTGCTAGGAGCATTTACCCCTTTGTCACCACAGGGTCCCGTAGGGCTTCGGGTTTGAGACTGTTGGGCTGGAGCCCCCTGTTGCTATCAACTTTGTGACTCATGAGAAACATCCATCATTCGAGAGTGGAGTTCCCACGGCCCATTAGCAGCTCTGTGAACGGTGAGAGATATCCCCCTCCCTGGGTGGAGTGCCAAGATGTTGATGCTCACGAGACCGGGTTGCCATTCATGGAATAGAATGCAACAACTGTCACGGAAAGAGGCGATCGATATGCAACTAGAAAAGCTTACCTACACACGCATACCCACAAATGACTGGGATGCAGTAGTCGCGAAGCGGGCTTCACTATCCCAGAAACATCACCGGCCTCCTCTGAACAACGGAGAAATGCAAAGAGGAGGGGAGGTGAAGGTCAGATTTCATATCAAAACGGAGAGCGACGTGTGCATAGGCACAGCCGAGGAGGACCCAGGGAGGGGTTATCCATGTAGCCCATGGGATACCAGGGCGCGTTCGGAATCTGGAGAAATCGAGATCTCAAAGCCGTATACAGGAAGACCCATATATATATACACATCGAACAAAATAGCACCGGAAGAGGAGGACAAGATGCTAAACATTCAACCCATTGGCACATTCATGTAGACATGCTATCATTCCATTGACAGGGGAAACCACGCACATATTACGAGTTCGGTGTCGGCATCGCGGCACGGCCACCACTCTACTCGCAGGAGAGTTCACAGAAGAGCAATCAGTAAAAAAAAGATGCGGAGAAGGGGGGAGAGGTTGGCTCATATCATCACCATCCCTCCCCCTCTCGCTTACATTCAATAGATAGAAAGGAAGGCTGGGAATCAACGGAAACACAGGCGCCCACCTGTTCCCAGAACAGAGTATCGGGATGCCTTCTTCTTCTCCGGCTCCGGAGGGCTTCAGGCGGGGGAGGGAAGACGGTGGCAACAGGCACTCCGGGGAACCCTTCTTCGCTAGCAAGAAACCCTTTCTCTCCCCTCGATGATTTTCCCTTCGACCTCTCCCTTCTCTTTTCCCTTTTTTCTTCTCCCCCAAAGCTCCTCTTCTTCTATTTCCAATTGTCTCCCTCCTTATCAATTGAACGGTTGCCTATATATAGGAGGAGGTTCGAAGCCTTAATCCGGCGTGGAGAATGGCGCGCCAGGAAGGGGAGCTCATCCCTTGCGCGTCGGAGTAGGAGGGCGCCGGGTGGAAGGGTTTTTTGCACGCCGGAATAAGGGGTGCCAGATGGGGGCGCGCCGGTTTAGGGCGCGCCGTGTTAATGCTCTTCGCACATCACGAGTTAGCCGATGAGTCCGGGGGTCACCGTGAACATTTATCTTGCCAATGCTCCTTGAAACCTTGACGAGATGCCTTGTTGAAGCTTTCAGGCCGACGTACGGCCATTCTCAGAACTTCCGATGACTTTGGTTTGATCACGCGGGTTTTCCGCTGACACAGCTCTCGGCACTATGATAAGTGTCACTGGCTCGGTCTGGCTTGTGCTCAAAGCTCCTTGGAGGGTGGAATAACACCAGGGATAGTTCCGCCTGAGCTGGGCGATCATTCGGCCACTAAGGGGCCCATCTGGGCGGGAAGCCGTACCTGTGCCGGGTGACTGGGATCTTTTGCCGACAGAGCTTTCGGTCCTCCGTTCTGAAGAGCAAAGGGGACTCTTTTATCTCAGGAGAGTCTTTCATGAGGTGGGTAGCCACTGGGTAGACCGTCGTCCTTGGTCGGACAACGGGTGTAGTGTTTGCGGCACGACGGAGTTGATGTCGGTTCATTGGGTAGGCCTGATCTCACTGCCGGTTGGTTGTGAGTTCATCTCGGTTCTCCTGAGGTGAAGTCCCTGGCGTTCATACGGGGTGACTTGAGGCTTTGGCAGCTTGAGAAGTCTTCAATATGTTGATCTTTATCGGCTTCCGTGCTTCAGCGGGCCGTATCATTCATCTTTATGGCTTGATCGCTGACGATCACATTTTGGGTGCCAACAAATGCCCCCCAGGCGTGGGTGTTGCAAGCGAGGCATGAGTGTCACAAGGCCGATGGATGAGCTTCACCTGGAATGATCTCCTCTTCAGTTGATAGGAGCTTGGGACGGCCCTTGATCCGGCACGGATGTTAATCCGGAGTCATTTGAATGTTAATACGGCGCGGGTTAATCCGGCGCACCCTTGGCTTTTAACAACTAATCCGACGTGGTCCTGGGCATTTGGCCAGTAATCCGGCGCGCCTTTTCCA
Organism: Amorphophallus konjac; assembly: GCA_022559845.1. Lineage (NCBI taxonomy): Eukaryota > Viridiplantae > Streptophyta > Magnoliopsida > Alismatales > Araceae > Amorphophallus > Amorphophallus konjac. Next base: position 18,115,972 of record CM040124.1, read on the forward strand.
TTGACGTTTTAATTCGGCGCGGCCAATTGCAGCGCCGAAGCTTTCTCATGGCCCGGATAGCAGAACTACAGGCCGAAGTTTCAAGGGCAGAGGCTGAGCTTCAAGAGGTAGAACGCCTGGAAGTCTAGAGGGTGGAGGAGGCAGAGATGGCCGAGGGACAAGTTGCTTCTCTCGGGGAGAGACTATCTCAGCTGGAGGCCACTGAGTTCAAACTGCAAGAACTAGCCCGCCATCCTTCCCTGGGCATTCCGGCGCTGGAGGATATCTTCCGACGCCCTCTGCCATAGTCATTTTCTATTCGCCTCTTTTTGATGGATTTCATGTATTCCGGGGAATGCCCCGCGTAACATGTACCCTTTATTCTATAGGAATGAAAATCTTCATTTTGCTGTTAAATGACGACTCCATTCTTTCATTATTCTTTTCTTTTTCCTTTCCATTCACCAGTTAATTCTAGTCCGAGCGTGTGGGTCACGAGGGCAGGAGAGCGCTCACGACTTCAGCAAAGGGGTGAGGTGTTCTCTCCACTGCGCCGTGACTATTCTCAGGATTAAACAACGGCCAGTGCAAGCCGAGAGTCCAGAGGACCCAAAAGAGTATAGAGGCCTCTTCAGGGCTAGAAAATAAGGACAGATGGCCCATCAGCCGAATCTGTTGAAGCTGATGGAAACTGAGGATAGGGCTTATTCATCAACAGAGTCTATATGGAGCAGAAACAATCTGCTGCTCAATGAGGACGAGGAGTCCAGGTTAGGGGGAAAAGTCGGCCGGTCCTGTCGAAGGCGACAAGGGTCGATAGAAAGTCGGTCAGTCTAGGAGACAAAATCGAAAGAGATAGCGAGCGACCTTGCCGATGGTGACAAGGACCGAAAAGGTAGACGGTCTTGCCGATGGTGACAAGAACCGGAAAAGGGTAGCGACCGATCTTGCCGATGGTGACAAGGGTCGAAAAGGGTAGACGGTCTTGCCGATGGTGACAAGAACCAGAAAGGGTAGCGACCGATCTTGTCAAAGGTGACAAGGGTCGAAAAGGGTAGACGGTCTTGTCGATGATGACCAGAATCGGAAAGGGTAGCGACCGAGCTTGCTGATGGTGACAAGGGTCGAAAAGGTAGACGGTCTTACCGATGATGACAAGAACCGGAAAGGGTAGCGATCGATCTTGCCGATGGTGACAAGGGTCGAAAAGGTAGACGATCTTGCCGATGATGACAAGAACTGGAAAGGGTAGCGACCGATCTTGCCGATGGTGACAAGGGTCGAAAAGGGTAGACGATCTTACCGATGATGACCAGAACCGAAAGGGTAGCGACCGAGCTTGCCGATGGTGACAAGGGTCGAAAAGGTTGACGGTCTTGCCGATGGTGACAAGAACCGGAAAGGGTAGCGACCGATCTTGCTGATGGTGACAAGGGTCGAAAAGGGTAGACGGTCTTACTGATGGTGACAAGAACCGGAAAGGGTAGCGACCGATCTTGCCGATGGTGACAAGGGTCGAAAAGGGTAGACGGTCTTGTCGATGATGACAAGAATCGGAAAGGGTAGCGACCGATCTTGTCGATGGTGATAAGGGTCGAAAAGGGTAGACAGTCTTACCGATGATGACCAGAATCGGAAAGGGTAGCGACCGATCTTGCCGATGGTGACAAGGGTCGAAAAGGGTAGACGGTCTTGCCGATGATGACCAGAACCGGAAAGGGTAGCGACCGATCTTGCCAAAGGTGGCAAGGGTCGAAAAGGGTAGACGGTCTTGCCGATGATGACCAGAACAGGAAAGGGTAGCGACCGAGCTTGCCGATGGTGACAAGGGTCAAAAAGGGTAGACGGTCTTACCGATGATGACAAGAACCGGAAAGGGTAGCGACCGATCTTGTCGATGGTGACAAGGGTCGAAAAGGGTAGACAGTCTTGTCGATGATGACCAGAACTGGAAAGGGTAGCGACCGAGCTTGCCGCTGGTGACAAGGGTCGAAAAGGTTGATGGTCTTGCCGATGGTGACAAGAACCGGAAAGGGTAGCGACCGATCTTGCCGATGGTGACAAGGGTCGAAAAGGGTAGACGGTCTTGCTGATGGTGACAAGAACCGGAAATGGTAGCGACCTATCTTGCCGATAGTGACAAGGGTCAAAAAGGGTAGATGATCTTGCCGATGATGACAAGAACTGGAAAGGGTAGAAAATATATAAATATAGGTGGGACATTGGATGAAAACTCCACTTCGACCCTGTAAAGGGTCTTCAGGACGGAGGATGGATCATCACTATTCATCATTCATTTATATATATTTTTTATTCACATTACTGACCTAAGCGCCCTTTCGGATTTTCGCCGAAGCCAGCCCCCTCTTGCTTTTGCCCACGCGCCCTTTCGGGTTTTCACGTGGCGGGGTACCCGATTTTTCCCGTAACGCCCTTTCGGGTTTTCGCTACAGCCAGGTTATAGCCATTTTTGCCCTAATATAGGAACAAGGCCGGCGGGGTATCTCTATTTTTAAGCCCCTTTTTTTTTCTTTTTTTTTATGTAGGAAGAAGTCGGGACACAGGAGAGCATGCCCACTAGCATGCCGATCGGCCTTGTCGATGATGACAGGGGTCGGATCCTGGTTTAATTCGTTGACATTGGTTAAATGCCGAAGCAAAGGGTACAGTTCTTAACAGGGACGGAAGGTCCAGGTTAAGGGTAGAGATCGACCGATCTCGCCGATGATGACGAGGGTCGAACATAGGTTTATTCATCGGCATGGGTCACATGTCGAAGCAAAGGCAGGACTATTAACAAGGACGGAAGGTCCAAGTTAGGGGTAGAGATCGACCGATCTCGCCGATGATGACGAGGGTCGAACATGGGTTTGTTCATCAGCCTGAGTCACACGCCGAAGCAAAGGTAGGATTATTAACAAGGACGGAAGGTCCAAGTTAGGGGTAGAGATCAACCGATCTCGCCGATGATGACGAGGGTCGAACATGGGTTTGTTAGAGGATCTCCGGTGGGACTTTTGATGATTGTCCCTTTATGAAGTTTCAACGGGGGGAGAACAAAAAGAGGAATTTTTAAATTACCACTTTACTGACTTAAGCGCCCTTTCGGGTTTTCGCCGAAGCCAGCCCCCTCTTACTTTTACCCACGCGCCCTCTCGGGTTTTCACGTGACAGGGTACCCGATTTTACCTGTAGCGCCCTTTCGGGTTTTTGCCACTGCTGGGTTATAGCCATTTTTACACTTGTCCTAATATAGGAGCAAGTCTGGCGGGGTATCTCTATTTTTAACCCCATTTTTTCTTTTTTTTTGAGGATATAAAAGGTGGTAGGTCGAAGTGTGATTTTTGACTCTTGGTTGACAGTAGACGGCTGTTGGCCGGAGCACCGGGCCTTGTGCCGAGCAGAGCGGTTCATTCGTTAGCAAGGGCTGAATGCTAACGCAAAGGAATGATCTTTCGCCGATTCCGGCGTAAGGCCCGTAATGGCAACATTGTGAGAGGGCCGGCTGGGACATGAAGTCTTAAGCCGAAAGGATTTATTCGTTAGCACGAAGATAATGCTAACGTAGGGGAAGGGTGTGACGACCCGAGAATCCGATTACCGGGAAGGCCCGATAACCCAAGACTCGCACCGCCGCCCACGAGCCGGGAGGGCTCGGAAGGGCTAAAAGGAGTGTGGAGGCACAAAGAAATAGGAAATAAAGCAGGACAACCAACAACAACAAGCTGAAAGAAAGAACAACTACAGCTACAACAGAGTCCAGTCCAACAGAAAGTACAGTCTAAAGCAGTAAAACGTACCACATGCCAAGTGAACACTCGGCCCGGCAAGCTGGCAACTAAGAACCTCTGCTCCGCACCCTCGAACCACGAGGAAGAACCGCTGCACCTGAAAAGCAGGGAATGAGTCTCCAAAACAGAGACTCAGCAGGGATCCCGCGGAACCCCAACCGGAAACAACGGCGGTAGCGGAAAGGAAGCTACAACTACAGCAGGAACAGCAAACCGGTGGCCGGTCAAAACTCGACACTACAGCTACTCCTACTGCCAAAAGGCAGACCTCGATCACACAGTCGAAGCCACCAAACCACGCTAGTACCGCCTATCGAAGTAACAACACACGGCAACCATGCCGCAGAGGCCTGTCCCCCGGACACAGCCAACCTGGACACGCTGTCCAAGGTGCAACCCCGACCATCCGATCGCGGGTACCGCACCACAAGACGGAACCTCGGTAAAGCCACTAGCACTAGACTCACGACGCGAAGACCAACACACGCGCCACGGCAAAACAGCCGAAGGACTTAACGGTCAACACGACTAAAAACCCGAAGGTCAAAGACACAGAGACTGACACTCTGTCACTCCGTACTCGACAGGAGTACCACCCACTAGAAGCACAGCCGGTAGCGTCCCCTGACGTCTTACACCGCACCGCAGGTGAACTGCCTGACGTGGTAGGTCCTACCCGAGGCGCGAACACTGTACAAGTAACCACAAACAAGTGACTAGCTGGGGTCACGCCCGTCGACGTGCGTCCACAGTCCCCAACCACGTGTGCACACACAGACCACGCGTCCCAGGTCTGGCCCTCTGACCGGTTTTCCCCTCAGCCGGACTCTGGCTGCAAGACGTGGGGCCCAACGGTAACCGGTCCACAAACCGTCTCAAAAGGCCGGCCCGTACACCACTCCCTGGTGCGACTAGCACCCGCGTACTAGTAGGCTACGACTAGTGGAGGGTCACTGAAGGAGTAGACTCTCAACTCAACGGAAAACAACGTCCGAATCCGACGACGTACGGGGACAACCCCGCGTACCGGCCCCGTCGCACGGTGACCACAGTCGGAGAAGAAACGGGACTCACAGTCCACGGCCACGCACACACCGTGCGTTAGAGTCGAGAAAACTCAAGTGGCGCTAAGCCACTGGACTCTGGACAGTCCTCTAGACACACTACAGCCAACGGTCCTTGAGTCACAAGACTCGGGGTCAAGACCGTTGCACGCAACAGCACAAGGCCGTCGATCTAGCCCAATCTCTAGGTCCAAAATCACGATATCGCGAATACCGAGACAACACACGAGTTGCCAAGACCATTCCCTTGGGAAGGGAACGCAAGGGACAAAGGCCACTCACATGGGCCACACGGAAAACACAGAAGCATGATTCCCAAGGCAGCACACAAGCCGCCACGACGATTTCCCATCTTGAAGCAAGCGAGAAACCTCCAGCCCCAGGCCGGACAACTGGACTCACAGTCCAAGGCCAAACACATGGCCCACACGGGAATCGCCTTCCAAAGAAACCCACGACATGCGGGGGAGACCCCACCGCTCACACACTGACACACGGTGACTCGATCAAGCGTAACACAAGAGCCCGGAACACGTGGGGTCACCCGGACCCACCACACCTATGGGCACGCTAATCGAGGTAACACGGTCCCTCCTGACACCCCCAAAACAAGGACACGGAACCCATGGGGTGCCCGGGATACTCACAAGGCCGGAGGTCGACCACTGGGTCCCAACCGGGTCGACCGGAGACCAACATAATGCGAACGGATGCTAAGAGGTCACCCGGACCTTTAAGCGCACGGGCACGTAAAACGAGGTAAACGGAACCTCCAGACACCCCAAAACACGGTCACGGAACTCCACTGGGTGTCCAAGGCACACACGGCCCACGAGGAGCACGATCAGCCGCAGATCGCCCGCCCCGGGTAGCCCGGCTGGTCCCTCCAAGAACGCGCTGTAGGTCCATAGCGCGTTCAAGCAGAACGCGCTATGTACCTATAGCGCGACACGACAGATCGTGCTATATCCCTATAGCGCGACTGCACAGATCGCGCTAGGATCACCTAGCGCGAGAAGGCAGAATGCGCTAGGGACCCCTAGCGCGACAGGGCAGAACGCGCTAGGACCCCATAGTGCAACAAAAATCGCCTTACTATTCATCTTCTCCGATGAACGCGCCCTATCAGGGCAGCGCGACCTTCAAGAACGCGCTACCCAAGGCTAGCGCGTTCTCAGTCCGCACCCGGAAACGGTGGAAACCGCGGGAAAAGCCATGCCACGCCCCGTTCACCCCCAGGTGAAGGGGAAACAAAAGGGGAAACCTCCCCCAAGCTCCTAGGCATGCATCTAAACCCCTGGATCGCCCAAAAACACCATAAAACGGGAGATCCGGCTCACACCCCAAAAACACACATTTTGCCCAAAACGCCCCGTTTAGCCCGCTCGGCTCACCACGGCCTACGAAGCTCGCGGGAAAGGAAGTACACGGGCTGAGGGTCCATCACCCTACCGCTGCGCACTCAAATCCACGCGCACAGTCGAGAAAGCAAACACCGCCCAACCAGCACTCGTCCTTTAGGAATAGCGCCAGCACCCTCACACGACAAGGGAATGGGCACAACTTCTCACAGGCAACCACCCTGCCAAGACAAGGAGCACGTCTCGCACGGACTTCATGGCACACAAGGCCAACCAATCCGAACACGCAATGCAAGACGACGAACCTTAACCCAACACAATCTCTCCAACCAAGGGGAGACCAAACGCACTTCCGACCAACGGAAGGGCTCCACGCTTGACCTGACCTCGAACCTCGCGCACGCTGGAAACAGCACCATCCAGCACCAAGGAAAACCATCGCTTCCATCAGGTCAGCTCCTCCGACACACTCGACGAGTACGTCGGACCACAATCACAGCATCTACCGATGCACCACCGCTGCAACTCCTCGAACTGCAACACGCCACGCACAGAGCCGCAACACGAGCCATAACAACAACCGCCGATGCTCATCCCCGAGTCCCGAACTCGCCATGGAGCCTTCACATCTCAAGCCAACTCCAGAGCGAACACAACCCATCCACTGACATAAGCGCAGGAGCAAAGACTTAACGGGACATCTCTGCCAAATCCTGCCTCGAAATCAGTAGAACAATCGGGACCGACACGTCATTTCTGACGCCACAGAGCGCGACAAGATCATCAGGCTCGACGAAACAACAGCTCACCGAGAAGATCCTCCGCTCACCCGAGCACACTTCTCGATCAGAACACCTCAGGGGCTGGACAAACCTCAAGCTGGAGTGACCAAAAACCGACAGCAGCTCCCTCAGAGCACGCTCACGGCCACTTAACCAAGAACAGTCCGCACCAGCCACCTGACCACGCTGCAGGTTCCTCGAACGCAGCACCGCGAACTCACGCCTGCCAGCAACCTCTGCCCAACGCAGCACAACCAGGGCCACCACCGATGAGGGAGAAGGCTCTCGACCTCGATCCTTAGACCCCATGCTGGCACGAAAGCCTCGGACAGCAACTACCTTCACAGCGCCGCACAGCGCACTCAAGCTCTCAAGCGAGAAACAAGGCGGAAAGCGAACACAAAACCCTAAGCCAGCTGCCGACTGTACTAGACCTTACGGACTCTGATCACTGCAATGTTTCGAATTCCTAAGTACGCCCACAACCACCGCTCTGATACCAGCTGTGACGACCCGAGAATCCGGTTATCGGGCCTTCCCGGTAATCGGATTCTCGGGTCGTCACAAAGGGTTTCATTCCAGTTCGGACGTAAGGTTCGTAATGGCAATATGGTGTATTCTTTTGAGAGCTTGTTGACACCTAAAATATAATCAAGAATAAAGATGAGACCGAAGAGAAGATTGAATCAGAAATGAAGATCCCAGGGATTCCTGCAAAGTTAGAACTACAGAAAAGTCGTCACTAAAGCTATCACCCGGCTGAAGCCCTCCCCGGCCAAGCTGATGTCCGGTGTTGTCATCGCCCAGATGGCAGTGCTGTTAAAGAATTACGGTCTATTGACTGATGAAAATCTCTGAAAATGTTTTGATAATACTATGTCAACTCACCAACTAAGAGGCCTTCACCGGTTCTGACAGATTCGAGGAACTGGCAAATGAAAAGGCAGGTTAGGCATCTTTGACAGCTCAAGCCCGCTAATGAGAGAGATCAAAACATTAAAAGCCCTAAATGGGCCCATGAGTGTGGCGCCGGCAACTCCTCACCCAAGCCCAAAGCCATGGGGGTGGCGCCGAGAAGCTAGACTCTTGGCGCCGGAAGCCTCCGCAATCGACTGAGGCGCGCCGGGAAGGTGTGAAAGACACGCCGAAGTTGATCATGCCAAGAAGGGGGATGCTGTGCCTATAAAACCCCCCATTTCATCCACTTAACAAAAGAAGAGAAAAAGAAAGATAGAGAGAGCCATCGAAGAGAAAAGAAGAGAGATATTCAGATAGCCAGACAACAAAGGAGAGGAGAGAAGAGAAGCTACTGCCGAGGCTGAAGGAAAGAGAAGGTGGGTGCTTGGGGAGGGAGAGGAGTCAATGCTCCACCCTCCCCCATCTTCTTGTTATCCGGATGTGTTTTATTTCCTCATCTGATGTACCCTTTCCTCCCCCTTTTTTTGTGGGCTCTTCTTCGATTTGAATAATATCTATAGTTCTTCTCTATCGTCGTTCAAATTATATCTCTGTAACCGATGAAATGTAAACGATGAGACTGATTGAATGAATGGAAGCCCGGGATTCTTCCCCTTCACCCCTCTCTGGCGATTGTTGTCGTTAACCTTTCTATCGCATCGTTTGATTGATGAATCCGTGATTTCGAGTGTCTGTCGTTCGCCCGAGTGGTTATCGAACACTCTCTGCTACTCTTTTCTCTTGTAGTCTCGATGGAGCTATTGCAGATCCTCGATCCTCACTTCTGTGGATTCCTGGGTTTTGTCCCCCTCTCTCCCTCGATGACGTCGATGATATTAACGCAATGGAGTCTTCATCCTTCTCAAGTTTCCCAAAGCCATCAGGGCCATTACAGGGATCAGAGACAGTCATCTCTTGATCCCCTGGATGGCCGGCGACATAAATGGCATAAAGCCTGTTCCAGAGGGTTTCGAATGCTTGGTGACTTTTTCCCTCGAACCCCCTTTCATCCCTGCTACTCCTTGACGTTAATCTGGTAAAGCCCTTGGCTTCCTCCTCGTTTGCATCCTAAATTCTCCCCAGTCATCATCTGAATCCCAAAGAAAATCCTCAGAACAGAGCACCGTAAAACCCCATAAACCTTCCCGACACCGGCATCCCTCGGCGCGATGAAGAGCTCCCGGCGTGGCCCTTTGCGCGCCGAGAACTGAACGCCGAGAACCCTCTTCTCCTTGTCTCAACCATGCCGAGAAGCCCCTCCTATTGACCGTGCCGAGAACATACTAAAGCCATGCCGAGAAGCCCCTCCAAGATGCGCGCCGAGAACCCCTTTCCCCTGTGCCAGGAAGCCACTTTATGCTCATTTTTGCCACGCCGAGAACCTTTCCCCCTCTGTTTAACCCTTGATCACCCCACCATGCCAACCCGAGGGGTATCTAAAGGTCATCAAGCATGCCTCAGGAAATAAACTGACGGGGAACGGCCTCCCCAACATTTACACTGATCCAGGGCCTAGTGCCCTTTTTCTTTCAGCTTTCATCTCGGCACTCCGTGGATGATCGCCTATTCTTCCCCGGGCATGATCCGAGTTAAGGGGAGATGCTGCCGAAATCCAGTCTAACGTTATCAACCCCGGTGAACCAAGGGAGTATCACCGATACACCTCCCATCTGGCTCCATCTTTTGGGGGAAATGAATCTTTTTGGAGCATCCAGTTAAGTGGAAATATCGAAAGGGAAATACCCTAATGATTATCCGAATTCCGTCCCACCACTGCGTGGATGGTCTTCTATCCCTACCCGGCACGACCCAAAGTCGAAGATTATGCTGTCTGATTTAATCCACCAAACTCAATAAATCTGTCCACAGCATGAAATCTTTATTTCGCATTTTAGTATTGTCGATCGCCTTCTGAGGCCTCCTGTCTTTGGCGTTTAATCAAGGGTTGCCTTCCTTAGGGAGGGCGTAATTAACGTCATGGCCTTTACGGCATGGCGGACTTCTGGTCCCGACTCGGACCTCACAATCGACTGACCATGTCAGGTCGAGCGCATAATAAAACTGTCACTCCGGTGACTGGCACGCCTAATAAACTAACTAACGAATCAATAACCAAATGATATATCAAAAACAAAAAAAAAATAAATAACAAAATAAACCAAAGAAAACCTGTTCCCACAAGCTGGCACGCTCGGTGGGACCTAGTCTCCCTTCATCTCTACGCCAAAGTAGGAGGCCTGGCGGCCTCTCTCAAAATTCTAACTGTGTGTTAATCTTACTCACAGAAACTACAAATGGAGACTGGACTGGTTGTTGTTCACTTCGGCTAGCTAGTGGTCGATGGCCACATCCATGGAGGGTACCTGGCGGTACCAATGGAGTTCGATCCATGCCTCCGGCGGTGGGTGTGCCCAACTGCTTGGGCCTAGTGTTTGTCGACCTGCTACAAGTCGACAACGAAGCTGGAAGCGTCGCCACGGTAGAGGCCACGGTGGCATCAAGAGCTGAGGAGGAGAAGACGGCGGTTGCTCCTACTATCGTTTCTTGCTTTGTCCATCACATGGGATGAAGACTGCTGTCTCTGCCACTGCTGGTAAGAGAAGGAGAAATAACCGGAGAGACCGGTTTGCTACAACTGGAGGTCATCTCTCGGCCTCAGGAAAGACTATGTGATAGGGTGCAAGGCCTGGATACAGAGGGGGGGTGAATGTATCCTGCTCTAAAAATCGCCCAATTAAAACTCTAATGCTCAAGTAGCGGAATAAAAAGTAGTTGATGAAATGTGCTGAAAAAACTTAAAATCAACTCAGCAAGACAACACAAATCTATTAGCTCTCACACGCTCCTAAGCAAACATCTAAAGATCGCAGCAGAAAAAATAACATATAAGGAAAAACACACCACAAGAGAACACCAAGATTTTTAGGTGGTTCGGTCCAAAGACCTACGTCCACCCCTCACTCCAAACTGGAGTGAGGCTTCCACTAGCTAGGCTAGAAACTGCAGACTCAGTCTGCAACAAATTGCTGCCACACAGCTTGACCTGGGGAACAACCTCCCCTCTTCCTCCCAACCGGAGGGACACCCCAAGTGACTCCCAGCCACTTAGAAACCAGAGACGCAAGTCTCTCTTCCTCCAGACCAGGAGGGAACACCTAGTCTTGCAACCACAAGACCAGAACCGGAGGATCAATCCTCCCTTCCTCCAAACCGGAGGGAAACCTAGAGACCTAAGTCTCTCTTCCTCTGAAACCCAGAGGGAAGTACAGGTGACACCAAGTCACCTGCAAACTAGAGGTCTCAGACCTCTCTTCCTCCCAACCAGAGGGAACCTGACCTCACACAAGAGAGTCGGAAGAACAACTGTTGAAGGTTTAAAAGGAAAAACAAAAACGCAGCAACAGAAAGCTGGAAGAATAAAATGCACAAAGGCTCTCGCAGGAGCTGGCTGGCCTGGATTTGATCCACGGTCTAGCAGGAACAGATCTTCAGTTGAAGCTTCCTTTGCTCTAGCTCTCTCTTCTTCTCACTCTTCTTTTTCTTCTCTTTCGTAGGCTCTCTCTCTGTCTCTTCTTTCTTCTTTCTTCTTCTTCTTTATTCTTCTTCTGCTCATAGCCTCTCTGCTGCACTGTCTGTCTATCTCGATCACTCTTTCTCTTTCAGACCTGGTTATCTCTTCTTTATCTTCTTATTTCAATGGACGGAGGCTTCTATTTATATCAGGTTCAGCATGTGCTAGGGTGTGCTCTTTTCAATTCCCACCCAAGCTTCAGTCCACATGGTGACTTCTCAGCATCTTGGATTACGTGCCAGATGCCAGCCTAGTGTCACGTGCCCAGACTCTGTAGGTTTAAGGAAACAATACTTCAGTCGATCAGCAGAATGTATAGACTTAATGTAAAAGCAGCAGTGTACAGACTTAAAAGATGCAGCGTGATAAGCAACCGAATGTATATACTTCAGAACAGCAAATGATCAAGTATGTACACTGAGAGAGTGTATAGACTTGTAACATGCGCTCTCAGTGTATAAACTTGCTGATGAATGCATAATCATAACAAGATAGAATGTGTAGACTTCTGTGAAATGCATGAGAGAATCGGGTGTACAGACTTTGGGTGAAGCATGTAATGCAACACAGTGTATAGACCTGAAGCTTGATATCGAGTGTATATAGTTGAAGCTTATCAAACGAATGCATAGACTTCATGATAGCGAACGAGTGTGTAGACTTATAGTTAACGTGCCAGAGCAACCAGTGTACAGACTTCATGTTAACGTGCCAGACAAACTAGTGTACAGACTTGCTGAGCTTTCACTAAGTCTGTACAGGCTTGATGAAAGAGTCCCTGGGAAGGCAGTGTACACACTTGATGGCGTGAAGGAAAGAGTGTATAGACTTCGTTTGAAGGGGATGAACATGTGCTGAAGTGTGTACAGTCTACAAGGATGGATGTTCAGACTTAACCTCTGAAGAGTATATACTCTGCTGAAGATCGTGCAGTCGATGTACAAGCCACAGGCTGTATAGACTTCATATGTGAATGCAACATTGTATAGACTTGAGAGAGACGCTGAATGAGACGCAGATGCTGTATAGACTTTACATGTGAATGCATATGCCAATGTATATACTTGAAAGCAAGAGACGCTGACTGAGGCGATCGGATGTACAGACTTCGAATCAAGGCTTGAATAGTAGATCAATGTCTAGACTTGGATGCCCAATCGCCAATGTATAGACTTGCAGCTTGAGCCAGTGTATAGACTCTGATGCAAATGAGAAGCCAATGTGTAGACTTCACAAAAATAGTACGCCAATGTATAGACTTGGAACATCTGAGGACCAGTGTATAGACTTGCAGAGCCGAACCCAATGTATAGACTTGTGAAGCTTGAGGCCAATGTACAGACTTGGCGTTCCACTGTGGATGTATAGACTTGAGTGTAGTGAACGAATGTTCAGACTTTGAAGATCCACTGTGGATGTATAGACTTTGGCAAGAGATTGGTTGTACAGACTTCAACATAGCTGCGATGTACAGGCTTTGACAAAGCAGCGTTGTACAGACTTGATGAAGCTTCAGATGAATGAATGTATAGACTTGAAGCAGAAATCAGGCAAGCGTTGTGTAAACTTGGCCAGAACGTAGGAAAAGGTATGAGTGTACAGACTTGGCCAAGCGTAGGAAAAGATGTGGAGTGATGTGTAGACTTAGCGTTCAACTGGATGTATAGGCTTGGAGGGTTCACTGATGGCTGTACAGAGTTGGGCGTTGTATAGACTTGGAACGGCTTCAAGGTAACAATGTACAGACTTTGAAACCAAGAGTGTATAGACTTGAAAGTTCAAGGCCACGATGTATAGACTTTACACAGGAGTGCCTGAAGCGATGTACATACTTGGAGTGCCAAAGCCATTGTATAGACTTGGCGTGCCGAAGCCATTGTATAGACTTGGCGAATGGCTTGAGACACAGGGACTCTGCTCGCTGTACAGACTTGAGGTTTCAACAGTATGAAGTACACACTTGGAAGGCTTTGAAGGCAATGTATCGACTTTTAAAAACCAAAGGCAGTGTATAGACTTGATGCAGTTCCTCTGCCAATGTACATACTTTGATTCCCAAATGCGAAGCACACAATGCAAAGACTCTATACAGACTTCATGGCATGCAGCAATACACTGGACGATGTATAGACTTTACATTCAATATGCATGAGACCTTGTACATGGGCTGTACAGACTTAGTGTGTGCTGGCATGTGAATGTATGGACTTCATGAACAAGATGCAATGCTGACTGATGTAGACACTTGGCAGATAGAGTGATGTATGAACTACCCTGTACAGACTTTAAGACTTAATGAGCAACCCGGTGAATAGACTTGGCGATTGTGTGAGCATGCGAAGCATGCGAAGTATAGACTTTGTGTTGTGAACACAGGCTGTACAGACTTGCTAAGATGCATGAACAAATGGCGTTGTATAGACTTTACGAAGAGCACACGAAGCAATGTGTGGACTTGGTGACTCACGCAGACAGATGAGTGAACAGTCTATGCCATGCTCACAGTTAATCAATGTACCAAGTTCTGAATGAAGTAAACACATTAGACATCAATTTGTCATCATCAGAACACACGTAAACTATGTCATCATCAAAACATAAGTCAACACATATGACATCAAACTTATGAGAGTCATAGTGTTTGTCATCATCAAAACATAATATCCAACACTATGATGGTTGGGAACATGAGGGTAAAGCTCAATGGCCGCCCCATGGATGCACGGCCTGACAGGGTCATTCCATCGGTCCATACCAACAACAGATTCCAGCCGTTGGCCACCAGGAAGGCCGACTGGGAAAATAAGGGAAAACAGCCGCTGGCGCCTAAGCCAGCAAAGTTTAAACAAGTTTGGATGCCGAAGAAGATTCAGAGCTGGGCACCAGCTCAAGAAGAGGATGTTGCTGTCACCCGCCCCAGGGCCGGGGGCAGAAGATATGAAAGGGAAGAAGAATATGTTGCTGTTGTCCGCCCCAGGGCCGGGGGCAGGAGATGGGAGAAGAAAGAGAGAGACATTGCTGTCACTCACCCCGGGAGGAGGGGCAGAGATTTTCGAAAGGAAGATAAAAGGAGAGTGAAGGGAGTTGCTTCTGTTGCTGCTCCGCAGAGACTCAGGGCATGCGCTAGACATGCCGATGTATTCAGATATCCCAAGTCAGAGTACTTGGCTGCTCAAGTCTCGTGGCTGGCCTATCAGCCGAAGACTTAGGAGAGGCTGTTGCCCCGTCCAGGACTACATGGGCACAATCAGGAAGAGATGAACCGAGTGGTTCAAGATTACTTTCATTGCCTAGGGAACTCCTCCCTGGGGCAACGAAGACTATCTCATGCCCTGGGCACTATGGGGGAAGAGGAAGAAGTCCCAGAAGAAGTGATGCTGGAGGTTTCATCCTCTGACTCCAATGACTATGAAGATGGCCGTAGGGCCAGATATGAGAAAGATATCTACCAGGAAGAGGGAAAAGAAAAGAGAATGTCTGTATTTGACCATCTGACATATCCTGGACAGGTCAAGAGAAGAGTTCGCAGGCAGAGAGGAAAAATGCATATTCTTGCTTGCAATATGGCCGGCGTCGCCGGAAGGTATGGTATGTTACCAAGTCAACCAGAAGAATTGATCAGCCTGGCGCACAGACCGGGTGCAGTCACAAGAAGAAGCAAGGCAGCGAGAGATAAGATAGTAGCTGCTAATCAAGACGACCTCTCGACCGTCAATGAAGCCCAAAGGGTCACCACGATGATAGTAAATGTGGTAACTACTGAAGAGGAAGACAACCCTCTCTTAGACCCCGCTGAAGGGACTTCAGGAGAGATGCAAATTCCAACAGCCATAGATCCCATGATCCAGATGATGTTCATGAGATATCAGCAGGAAATCGAGTCTCTCAGGAGACAGTTGAATGAGAGAAATGAACAGACACCTATTTCTAAGCAGGCCGAGCCAGTAGGGCAGACTTCTAGCTCAACTGAGGGGGCCGTCCCAGCCGTTCCTCATCTGAATAGCGAAGGTAGGGCGCCAAATCAGCCTCTTCTACAACAGGTGGCAGCCCAGCCCTCCGCATCTCAAACGCAGTCTGCTGTGCCTGCATCTCAGCCGACGCTACATACAACGGTCATGACGACCCCTTTCAGCCATCAGCAGGCATATTTCTTTCCGGAACCAGTGGATCCAGCAGTGGCAAACAAACTGATGATAGAAAAGATTATCGAGATGAAGCTGTATGAGAAAGTCGGGGATGATTCTGGTACCTATGACATCTACAAGGTACCGTACCCTACACATTATGCTACCAAGAGACTACCACCAGGCGTCAGCAAGCCGCCAAAGTTTGAAAAGTTCAATGGCCAAGGCTCTCCCAGGGAGCATAAAGCCTATTACACTATAGTTATGGGCGACTTGGCGGCTGATGAAGCATATTTGCTGAAATTCTTTGGCTCGTCCCTTACAGGTTTAGCCTTTGAATGGTACTCCAGCTTGCCAGCTGGGTCGGTAGCTGACTGGCCCGATATGCAGCGGAAGTTCCGAGACATGTTTCATGTTACAGAAAGAGAAATTACAATATCCGAACTGTATGCATCCAGGCAAAAAAAAGATGAGACCACCCTGGATTACATCAAAAGATGGAGGAATCTAGCCATGAGATGCAGGCGACCTCCCCATCAAGAAGATGCAGTACAGATATGCAAGCAGAATCTCAGAAGGGAGGTGCTGGAAAAGATGATCGGGGCAGATGTCAGAACATTTGACCGGTTAAATAACATAGTTGCAGAGGTCGAGACGTTCCTATCTAAGCGTCCGACCGCTAATGTCCCTGCTATGCAAAAAGGGAAGGCCGCTGATCGACGGCCATCACATTCAGAGGCCAACACTGTTGATTTCGGAACCTTTGAACAACAGAAAGAAAAAAATAAGGCAACTGATGCTCCTCCGCCGGCAGGCCCAGCGGAAATGAAAGAAAAGGTCTCCCTTAGGAACAAGATGAGAAAGGCATACTCATTCCCCAAAGAGAAGACGGGTGCACTGTTCAATTGGGCTTACAAGTTCAACAAAGTAACATTGCCCGAACCGAAGAGACCCGCTGATGCGGCAAAGAAAGATGACCCGCTGTTCTGTCCGTATCATCGAGCACTGGGGCATGCTATAGAAGACTGTTATGTCTTCAAAGATGTTATGTAGAGTATGTTCAAAAGGGGTGAACTACAGTTGGGAGATTACCAGGTGAACCCTCCACGCCCCCATGAACCTCCAGCGCTGAGGATGGCTGCAAATATGATTTCTGTATGTCAGCAGTTGCCCGAAGAGGCTGTTGAAGAATGCACTAGGCACACTTATGAGACATGCTTCCTAACCCCATTAAGGGATCAGGAGGGGTGGCAGACAAAGCCGGCGAAGACCAGAAAGAGGACACATGTTGCCGGAACAACTGGACCATCCATTCAGAATGCCCCTCCGGAGCCGGGTGCACCTCCAGTAAAGCCGATTTGGCATCTAACTAAGACAAAGTCGGTCATTTGAATCCCCACCTACAATCGGAGGAGGCAGACTCTGCTTCCCACACATAAAGAAATAAGTCCTGAGGCAAAACGTCTCCAACAGTACATCAACGGGCTTGACGAATATGAACAGACTGAGCCGAAGCCCCTGCTGGTAAAAGACTGCATACTCTGGGAGCAGCTGGAAGAATTGACCATTGGAGAAAAACCAGAGGAAAAATAGAAAAAAGATGAGGCCGAACCTTTCTGGGGCAAGAGCCAGCAAAGTCAAAGCACCAGAAGAAGAAAAGGCAGCCAAAGAACAGAAGAAAGAAGAAAGTCGTGACAGTACACTGTAATACACTCTCGGTGCTATTCACTTTGCCTGGGGAGGATGATGACGCAGAGGCATCGGCCACGCCATTGGAAGCCAACCATGCTGAAGCTTCAACCTCGGCGCATGCTACCCGTTCTGGGAGAAGATGGGGACGTCCCCCGCCAGCCAACCACAATATCATTTTTAGGGGAGAGCAACCTTATTAGATACCAGAGCCGGAAGTGCGAGGTGTCCAGATCCCTTCTCCTGCTAGTCTATACCAAGAAGAGAAAAGAAGGGATGGAGCTCCATCATTCCTTGAATTCTTATCCAGTTTAGAGGGCGAAAAGCCAGTGCAAACTGCACCAGCCAGAAGTAATAAGCACCAGCGATCAACGGCTCTGAAGCCTAAGCAGGGTGAGGGAGAAGAAAAAGATTCCCTAGTAACACCAAGGGCCGTCTTTCCAGAAGAAGCCCCTCAAGAAACCAACCAAGAAGCCGAGGCAAGAGGTGGGCAGGTAATGCCGCAAGCACCTTGGGAGCCTCCAAAGCCCCGCTGGGCAGAAGAGATGCGGCTCTCCAACGTTTGGGTAGGCAGCCGAATTATGAAAATGCTGAAGAAGCTCCCTACCAGATTCTCTATATGGGAAATTCTTTCCTTGAGCGAGGATGCCCGACAAGCAATTATTGATGCTCTACAATCGCCAGCACAGTATGAAGCACTACTAACGGAAGTCAACTATGGGCCAGCAGTCACTTTCACTGAAGATGACATGTTGATTCCAAATCCCAGCAACAACAGGCCGCTGTACATGAGGGGACATCTCAACTGCTAGCCGTTAAGCCGGATATTGATAGATCCAGGGGCTACTGTAAATATTCTACTGTACCGCATCTATCAGAAGTACTACTTTGATATGCACCTCACCAAGGTCAGAGACATGAAGATCGCGGGCTTTAACCAGAAGTGTGAGACACCTTTGGGGGTCGCAGATTTCAACCTCACACTGGGGGACCTCACTACTGTGGTGCGATTCTATGTGATCGAGTCTAATACCACATACAAGGCTTTGCTGGGGCGACCGTGGTTGCATGAGTACCAGATAGTGCCTTCCACGCTGCATCAGTGCATGAAGTACTGTCATGATGGTAAAGAGGAAAGGGTGTTCGCAGATCTGCACCCCTTTGAAGTCTTCGAGTGTCACATGCTCGATGCATCCTATAATACGGGCATTCTGTAAAAAGATAAGAACAAAGAAGCTGTGACTAGTCTGGAGAAGTCGGTAGCGAAGATAGAGGATTGGTCTCCGCCGCCACCACGGGGCCATGTCAAGAAGTATGAGGTATCCCATATCTCTCATGTTGGGGATTTTGCTCGGATTGCACCTTCAAGCATTCATCCCGATGATACTGATGAAGAAATGAAAGAAAAATATACACAAGTCAGGGTACCGGAAGGGCTGGTCAAGCCCATCGCCAGTTTGGAATGCCAGATAGTGCTGCCACTCAAGATTATGGAGGTCCCTCGCTTCTGCGAGCCTCCCATCATATTCTACACCGGGGAGCCTGTTGAGGAGGATGATCAGGACTGCATGATCCCGGAAGAATCCACAAGCCGAATGGTGCTAATCACAGGCTTGGACTACACCACACAACGGGTCTCACAGATGTTCTCCAAACTGCAAATGCCTTAACTGCAGCCCGTTGCCCAGAAGAAAGCATTCCAAGAACTTTGGGATCCGCCCCAGAGCAACAAGGAATTAATGAAGATCACCCAGCACCTGGGATTGGGCTACACTCTACAAGAATACTATGAGGCCGAGGTAGATATCATCTCCGCCTTCTTTTCACATGAAGATCCTCCTGGGATGGGTTATGACGATTACCCCTCAGAAGATGAAGAGATTATATACCAATCTATACTGGATGGTGGGCCTCCCAATAGCCAGCCAGGGGCAGAAAAGTCTAATGAAGCAAATGTATGCCGGTGTTGGGAGGAGCTGTCCTGCATAGAAGATCTGTTCCAGGCCGAAGCAAAGTTTGACACAGGAACCCCGGATGAAGACCGAATTTCTGATGATACAAGAGAATGCTTGGAGTTTGAACGTATTCTGGAAGAAGTTCGAGCTCTGTAAAGTATAGATTCCCCAAAGGAATTTACGCCAGTAAAGCCTCCGGAACTGGAAGACCTAATCTTTAAGCCGTACACGGAGCAGGTCATGTCCCATGGGCAGGCTGAACAGAGTCGAATGGTTTCTGTCCTGTATGACGAGTCATCATCGGCCGGGGTCCGACATGAAGAATTAGAGAATTCTGAAACTGAAGAAAACTATATCCCGGGAGGTTTCGTCGATTTACAGGAGGCTCCGCCCGAAGTTGAATATGGTGGCCAGGCCACTGTTGATGAGCTTGTAAAAGTAAACTTGGGGACAGAGGAGGAACCAAGGCCAACCTTTCTTAGTGTTCTGTTGGAACCAAAGGTCCGAGAACATTACATACAATTTCTGCGGGAGTTCAAAGACTGCTTCGCTTGGACGTATGTTGAAATGCCGAGATTAAACCCCGATGTGGCACAACACCTGCTGGCGATTAATCCAGAAGCCAACCCCATAAAACAGCCACCCAGGAGGATGCGACCTGAGCTGATCAACCAAATCAATAAGGAGGTCGACAAGCTTATTGATGTTGGCTTCGTCGAAGAAAATCAGTACACCACATGGCTGGCGAACATAGTGCCCATAAAGAAGAAAATGGGCAGATCAGAATATGTGTTGACTTCTGAGACCTTAATAAGGCTTGCCTAAAGGAAGATTTTCCAGTGCCAATTACTGAAGTAATGATTGATGCAACCACTGGTCATGAAGCCCTGCCATTTATGGACGGTTCGTCCGGATACAACCAAATTTGGATTGCTGAAAAAGATAGAGTACACACTACATTCCGCACTCCAAAAGGAATATTACACTACAAAAGAATGTCGTTCGGCCTTAAAAATGCCGACGCTACTTACCAAAGAGCCATGACGAAGATTTTTGATGATTTACTCTTCAAGAAAATGGAGTGCTATGTTGATGACCTGGTAGTGAAAACCAGAAGGAAAGAAGACCATATGCAGGACCTGAGGATAGTATTTCAAAGGCTGTGGAAATACAAGATGAAGATGAACCCTATGAAGTGCGCCTTTGGCGTGACCAGCGGAAGATTCCTTGGATTTATTATCCGTCACAGGGGTATTGAGATTGATCCGTCCAAGATCAAGGCTATTCAAGAACTCCCTCCACCGAAGAATCTGTCTGAGCTAAGGTCTCTGCAAGGGCGTTTGGCCTACATCTGCCGATTTATATCAAACTTGTCGGGTCGGTGCCACCCCTTTCATAAGCTCATGATGAAAGATGTGCCGTTCCTGTGGGACGACGGATGCCAAGAGGCTTTTGAAAAGCTGAAGGAATACCTCAAGACCCCTCCGGTGTTGGGGGCACCAGTCAAGGGCAGCCCTTTAATCCTCTATATAGCAGCCACACATTGTTCGCTGGGGGCAATGTTAGCACAAATAAATGAAGATGGAAAGGAGCAAGCCTTATATTACCTTAGCAGAAGGTTGATCAGAACTGAAGAAAGCTATACTTACATAGAGAAGACCTGCTTGGCACTGGTTTTCACTGTTAAGAAGCTCCGACACTATATGCTGTCACATGAGATCGGGTTGATATCTGCAGCAGATCCGCTCAAATATATATTGACTCAGCCGGCACTCAAAGGTCGACTAGGCAAATGGGCTATGATTCTGATAGAGTTTGACATCACTTATATACCTCAGAGGGCTATAAAGGGTCAGGCTGTGGCTGATTTCTTTGCAGAGCACCCTGTACCAGAAAATGCTATGCTGGAGACCGAGCTCCCTGATGATGAGGTGCTCGAAGCCTGCCAAACCCAGCCAGTCATGTGACAATTATATTTTGATGGGGCATCAAGAACAGAAACTGATTCCAATGGGAAAGCCAGAATACGTGCAGGGGCCGGCATTGTGCTGAAATCGCCAGAAGGAGAAGTGTTGCACACCTCCTGTTCTATAAACAAGCCATGCACCAACAATGAAGCTGAATATGAAGCTCTGATAATTGGTCTCCAGGTCACCCTCAGAATGGGTATTCGGATGCTTCAGGTATTCGGTGACTCCATGTTAGGAATAAAACAAATACAGGGAGAATTTGAAGTGTGAAAGCCAGAATTGAACCACTATTACCAAAAGGCTATACGCCTCATGGCGAATTTCTACCACATTGAGCTCAATCATGTGGGCCGGGGACATAATGCTCAAGATGATGCACTGGCAAAGCTGGCCAGCTCACTATCGGTCCCGCCAGATGAGACACTCAACGTTATTGTCATGAACAGGCGGCAAGTCCCCAGCATGCTGGAAGCGTGTCCTGAAGAGTATGAGATTGATGCCGTTGATAGAGTACAGGCATCTGATTGGAGACAGCACCTACTGCAGTGGTTCCTACACCAACAGCTGCCCAAGAACAAAGAAGAGAGAATGAAACTCCTAAGGGTTAAAGATTCCTATGAATGCAGAAATGGAACTTTGTTCCGAATTATGGCGGACGCCCGCAAGAAGATTTTGCTACGCTGCCTATCTACTGAAGAAGCTTGGCAAGCAATGAAAGAGATACATGCCGGAACAGCAGGGGCACACCAGGCTGGGCCTAAGATGAAGATTGAAATCAAGAAGCTGGGTTATTATTGGCCCACTATGTTTGAAGACTGTTGCCAATTTGCAAAGTCATGCCAGAAATGCCAGGAGCATGCCACTGTACCCAGGAGGCCTCCTGTAGCTCTACACCCTACAATTCCCAGCTGGCCTTTTGCTCAGTGGGGAACCGATGTGGTCGGGCCACTACCGACTTCCTCAGCTGGACATAGGTACATCCTAGCTATAACAGACTACTTCTCCAGGTGGGCGGAGGCAGTAGCACTCAGAGAAGTGACTGGTGAGTTTGTTGCCAGATTCATCAAGCACAATATCATCTTCCGGTTCGGGGTCCCCAGCCGAATAATATATGATAATAAAAGTCACTTCAAGAACCAGAAAATATATCGGCTTGCCGAGAAATACAAAATTGAATGGAGAACCTCCACTCCTTATAATCCACAAGCAAATGGATTGGCCGAGGCCTTCAATAAGACACTGTGCACCCTTCTAGCCAAGGTCGCCAGCTTTAATAAGAAGGACTGGGGTGAAAATATGTATGAAGCACTGTGGGCATATCGCACCGTCTATAAAACCCCCACGGGTTGCTCACCCTATTCACTGGTATACGGCTCCGAGGCAGTAGTCCCTATAGAGCTGGAAGTACCGTCACTCAGAATTGCAGTCCAGCATGGCCTAGTTCATGACGAGGAAACCAATGCTGAAAGGAGACTTGAAGAACTGGCTGAACTGGAGGGGAAGCGTCTGCAAGCCCAGAAAAATATCCAGATGTACCAAGCCCGCATGGCAAATGCCTTCAATAAGCTCGTCAAAGGGCGAGAATTCAAGAAAGGAGATCTGGTCATGGTCAAGAAAAGAGAAGTCATGGCTTCCAATCCAAAAGGCAAACTTGCTGCTAACTGGCTGGGTCCATACGTAGTCCAGAGGGTCTACGAGGGCGGAGCCTACGTGGTTGTCAACCATCGAGGGGAAATTCAATTCTCGCCACTCAATGGGAAACATCTGAAACTCTATCATGCCGCACCACTGCCTGCTGGGGGAGTAGCGAATGGACAGATAAATCAAGACTGATGATAATTAGAAGGGTCGCTCCTTTGCTACATACCAACATCGATCCAGATCTTCCATCCGTATTAGATAATGAAACCTTATTCTTCCTTGTGTCGATAAAAAAAAAGAGAAAAAATGGGGCTTAAAATAGAGGTGCCCCGCCGGACTTGTCCAAGACGTCTCGGACGAGTGCAAAAATGGCAAACAACCCGGCTGTGGCGAAAACCCGAAAGGGCGCTGCAGGCAAAATTGGGGACCCCGCCACGAGAAAACCCGAAAGGGCACGTGGGCAAAAGCAAGAGGGGGACTGGCTTCGGTGAAAACCCGAAAGGGCGCTTGAGCCAGTAATGTGGTAATGTAAACTTCCCCTTTCCGCCCTTCCTGATAAAACTCTGAGAAGGACGATCATCATAAAGTCCTACCGAAAATCCTGTCCAACTATCTTTCGGCCCTTGTCATCATTGACAAGATCGGTCGGCTTACTCCTTTAACTTGGACCCTTCGTCCCTGTTAAATGAATCCACCCCTCCGGCAGACGGCTTCGTGCCTAAGCGGCTACCCATCAGCATCAGTTCAGACCTTCCGTCTGGACTGCATGAGGAAATATCATCCTTCTTTGTGTTGATGTTTATCCCCACATCAACGATAAGACTTATGTACACATTTCCCAGTGAACGGCCCCATGCCTGAGCTGCTACACAGCAACGTCACTCAGACCCTCCGTCCGAGTAGATGATGAAACCACTCTCCTTTGCGTTGATGTTTACCCCCACACCAACGATAAGATCCACATTCCCGGTAAACAGCTTCATGCCCAAGCCACCGTCCACACACTTCAGTTCAGACCTTCCGTTTGAATTGTATGATGAAGCCCTACTCTCCTTTACGTTGATGTTTACCCCCACACCAACGATAAGATCCACATTCCCGGCAAACAGCTTCATGCCCAAGCCGCCGTCCACACACTTCAGTTCAGGCCTTCCGTATGAATTGTATGATGAAGCCCTACTCTCCTTTGCGTTGATGTTTACCCCCACACCAACGATAAGATCCACATTCCCGACAAACAGCTTCATGCCCAAGCCGCTGTCCACCGACTTCAGTTCAGGCCTTCCGTCTGAATTGTATGATGAAGCCCTACTCTCCTTTGCGTTGATGTCCACCTCGCATCAATGAATGGCACACGCTCAAAGAACAACGTGAGAATAAAAAAAATGATAAAAAAAGAAAGAATAAGAAATGGGGCTTAAAATAGAGGTGCCCCGCTGGACTTGTCCAAAACATCTCGGACGAGTGCAAAAATGGCAAACAACCCGGCTGTGGCGAAAACCCGAAAGGGCGCTGTAGGCAAAATCGGGTACCCCGCCACGTGAAAACCCGAAAGGGCGCGTGGGCAAAAGCAAGAGGGGGCTGGCTTCGGTGAAAACCTGAAAGGGCACTTGGGTCAGTAATGTGGTAATACAAAAAGTTCACTTCATAAATCTCCTTCGGCAACACATCCACCGCATGTCCCACCGATGATGAAACCCCGTTGATCATAAGGCATATCGTCTCGATCGATGCTAAAGCCCATCTCGGAATAGACCTTCCGTCTGTTCTGATAAAACCCTTCCACTTTCTGTCCGAGACCCACCACGGTAAAACCTATCCAGTTTAGAGCTCACATCTATTCTGATGAAACATATCATATGTCCCACCGTGATAAAACCTGCTATTGATCGATTGGCACACTGCCCGGTCAGCGATGAAACCTATCTGGCTTAGACCTTACGTCTATCCCGATGAAACCTATGAGATCCTTGCATTGGTATAAACCCAATACCGATGATGAAACCTGCTATTGATCGATTGGCACACTGCCCGGTCAGCGATGAAACCTATCCGGCTTAGACCTTACGTCTATCTCGATGAAACCTATGAGATCCTTGCATTGGTATAAACCCAATACCGATGATGAAACCTGCTATTGATCGATTGGCACACTGCCTGGTCAGCGATGAAACCTATCCGGCTTAGACCTTACGTCTATCCCGATGAAACGTATGAGATCCTTGCATTGGTATAAACCCAATACCGATGATGAAACCTGCTATTGATCGATTGGCACACTACCCGGTCAATAATGAAACCTGCCCGGTTTAGACCTTATGTCTATCCTGATGAAACCTGTGGAGCTCCTTGCATTGGTATAGACCCAATACCGGTGATAAAATCTGCTACGGATGGAGTGGCACATTGCCTGATCAATGATGAAACCCCGTCCAGGGCAGACCTTCCGTCTGCTCTAATAAAAACACAACATATTTTCTCAAGTCAATCCGGACCTTCCGTCTGGATGGATAATGAAATCCCATTCCTTTGTGTTAATGTCAATCCCCACATTAACGATTACAGTCATGCTCTCGGTGAACGGATTCGCGCCTAAACCACAAAATACACTCAAGTCGACCCAGGCCTTCCGCCTGGGTGGACGATGAAACCCCATACCCCTTTGCATTGATGTCAACACCCACGTCAATGATGATGCATACACAGTTGAGCACATGGATTAACAATTTGCAAAGCCAAAGTCCTAGTTCAAAAAGAAAAAAAAAGAAAAAAAAGAGACAAAATGGGGCTAAAAATAGAGATGCCCCGCCATACTTGTTCAGACATTCTGAACAAGGGAAAAAATGGCCCAAAACCCAGCTGTGGTGAAAACCCGAAAGGGCACTGCAGGAAAAATCGGGTACCTGATAAGTGTCCATTTCTTATGACAATTCATTGCATGTACACTATTTTATGTGCATATAATTAGGCAATTATGCATATTTCATAGTTAACCTCAACTCCGCATTTAAATTGGAGCTTTCACGTAAATTGATTAATTCAATTGTCTTATTTAATAATAAATTAAAGTTGAGGGCCATGAGAATTAATTCTCCATTGCATAATCATGAGCATTTGAGATTGATATGCACATTGTGGTAATTTTTATGGACTAAAGTGTAATTATATGTGTGTAGGACACCGAAGGTAATTACAAAAGAAGCCGGGGGCAAAAGGGTCATCACCATTTTGACCAAGTCAAATAAAGAATTCAAATTATTTTGATTGGAGGGAAAGGAAAGTTCAAAATTTCGAATTCAAAGTTTGAAAAGGAGGAATCCAAACTTTAAGTTTGGAAAGGAGGAAAAGGACATCCAAAATTTGAAATAAAGGAGAGACATGATGAGCCTTGGGAAATGGGGTGCCTAAAGTCCAAGAAAGGGGGTGCCCACCTACTTTTACTCTTCCCCATGCATCATATTCCATTTGAATCTTAGCCATCCATCTCCTTTTGATATAATCTCCACCCTCTATCTACCAAACTTTCCCTATAAATAGCCCATGGTAAGGAGGAGAAGGGGAGTCTTTTTTTTTGGCAATCTTTCACTCTCCCTCTTTCTCTCTCAACCTTAGGCCTCCGATTTCTCTCATGTAAGTTCGTTTTCTCATTTTGTGTTCTTCATAAAAGTTCTTCATTTTTACGTCCTCTACAATTTCTTCTTCTTGCTCAACTTCTAATTCCTTCTGGTTTTCAAGCTATTTCGTGTTTTTCACTGTGCTGTCCTGTTCATCTGCGACCCAGTATTTTTCTCTGTTCTTCCCCTTATTTCTCCCTCTTCTAGTCCTTTTCTGCTCTAGCTTTCTTCATGAAAGTTCTTTGTTTTTAAGTTCTCTACAACTTCTTCTTCTTGCTCATCTTCTAATTCCTTCTGGTTTTGAAGATATTTCTAGTTTTACAACTTGCTGTCCTGTGTTTTTACTGTTCATCCGAGGTGCTGGCTTCGGTTATGTCTCCATTTTGAAGCTCTTCTTCTCTTCTTTTCTCTCTGAGTTCTTCATTAAAGTTTTTCCTCTCTTCCCCCTCTTCAACTTCTTCTTCTTGGGCATCCCCTAATTCCTCTTGGGTTCAAAGTTATTCACCCTCCAAAGGCAGCTTCAACGACAAAGGCGACTTCTTCCCGGTGTAGACGACATCTTCCACAAGGTGGTTCGTGATCCAAGGCCAAGAGAGGACGGCGCCGTCATCACCATTGCGGCTACCATCTTCACATCTCAGGCTCCTCTTGTTGCTATTGCTTTAGTTTCATTTTACTTCATTGTAATCTCGTCACATCTTTATTGTAAGCTCGTCTTGCACTTCATGTAATCGTTTCTTTATGTTAATGAAAGAAGTGTTCATTTGATCTAGTGTTTGTTCATCTTCCCTCTCTTCCTACTTTTTCTACCTCTTCTTCTCAATGTTATGCAATTATTTCCCATGGCATAGACTCATAATCATAGGCATTTTGATTTAATTGTTGGAATCATTCTTTGTTTAATCATTCTCTTCAAACTACAAAAAATCACAAACATTTTCTAAAAGGTTACAAGGTTTTTAACTCTAAAAGTATCTTCTTCCCTGTGGATTCGACCCGTGCTTGCCATAGTACTACGTTCTCCTTTGATCATTTTGTGCGAGTTCGGTTTTAAGATTGTTATACGCGTGTTTTAAACGACAAACTTTCGCGTTATCAATTTTTGGCGCCGTTGCCGGGGAAGAATGATGATTTTTGACTTAATAACTTTGTTTTCCTTGTGTTTATAGTGTACTAATAAAGTTCTCTTTTTTTTTTTTTTTGCAGGTGAAAAAAAAGGGAGAAAAAGCAACTTGAAAACTCAAAAAAAAATTAGAGGTAAGTTTGCCTTTCTTTCTTTCATCTTTGTGATTTAGTCATTCATTTCAAAAAAAAAAAAGGGAACGAGGGAACGCTTTTCAAGTAAGTATCCAAACTTTTCCTCTTTCATTTCAATTTCATTTCTCTACATTTCATATCTTGTAGTTAGATAGGTTCATTAAATAAAAACAAAAAAAAAAGCATCACTTGAACTTCAATAAAAATGTCCATTGCAAGAGTAGAACCCACACTTCCATGTTTTAGGTCATGCATCATTTAGGATAGACTTTGTTTTTCCTTGTTGTTTAATTATTGTTAATTGCATTATTGAAGATTGCGGGAGGCAAGGTGAGTACTCTAATTTTTTCAAAAGCATGCTCATGCATTTCCATGCTTGCATAGAACCCCTTGTTTGAACTTGGTTTGTTGCATATCATTTCTAAAATATTCTAAGGGCAACACCCATAAACAAGATAAGGTGGGGATTTCATCACCCTTCCTTAGCCCACAAACCATAATTCCCTTGCATCTTTGCATCACCTAGACCTTAAATAAAATTCAGTAGACATTGGCCCTAGGTTCACACTGTGGTTCTTGTGTTATTTGGGCTTACCCTCTTGTGAAAACCGGTGCCTAAGGCAAGACGGTCGGACGGCAAACGCCTTAAGCGGGATAGTGGTTTGGCATAATTAGGTCCCTACGAAAGTAGGGGGAACCTCCCACTTCCCCACCCCTTACCTGGCCGGTGGAAACATTGAGGGTGAACTTAAGTTTCATTTTAATCATTTTGTGAAACCTAATTTATAGGTCTAGGTCACATCTGGGTCATTAGGAAATTTGTGTGATAACTTGTTTGTGATTGCATAAAAAATTTAAAATAAAAAAAAATCAAATTTTTTTTTCTCCTCTTCTCTTTCCTCATCCTATTTTGTGTCAAAAAAAAAATAAACAAACAAAAAAAAAAAATCTTTCATTTCTCTCTTCGTCCTAGTTAATGCAAGGTAGAAGATCTCAACATCCAAACCTACTAGGACCCATTCAAGAAATTGAAAGAGTCTTGTATCCAGGGAACGATCTCCAACAAGATCTCATGGCCGAAAATCAAGGACCTCACCACCAAAATCTAATGGCCGAAAATCCCAATCCTCCAAAGCAAATGAAGGATTATTTCTTGCCCAATCAATACCAACCATCCTTCTATGTCCAAGCACCTCAGAACCAGGCGGTTCATTATGAAATCAAGTCTAGTACCATCCAAATGTTACCGTCTTTCTATGGAAATCCTAATGAAGACCCTTACAAACATCTTGATGAGTTCCTTCAGATCTGCTCAACTGTTAAAATTCAAAATTTCTCTGATGATGCTCTTAGGCTAACTCTCTTCCCATTCTCTCTCAAGGATAAAGCCAAATATTGGTTAGGAGCCTTGGGTAGAATCATTGATACATGGGCGGAAATGCAAAAAGAATTTTTGAAGAAGTTCTATCCCATAGGGCGAACCAATACCATGAGAAGAGCAATTACTGGATTCACACAAAACCCAGGGGAACATATCCATGAAGCATGGGATAGACTAAAAGATTTATTGAGGAAATGCCCCCACCATGGGTTATCAAGATGGCAAATTGTACAGGCATTCTATGAGGGTTTGGCGGAGAATTATAGACAGATGGTGGATGCATCATGTGGGGGAGCATTCATGAGTAAGAGCGAGGATGAGGCTTATGATTTATTCGAAATGCTTAGTGAAAATTCCATAAGCTATACCTCGCTTTCATCATATGAAAGAATGATTGGGCCTTCTAAGAGGGGTGGACTTTATGAAGTTAAGAGCCAAGGTGAGTGTGAGAACAAGATAGATATTAATGCCATAACCCAAAAGTTGAATAAAATGGATTTGTTGGCGCAAAAGATAGAGAAGGTCGATATGGTTGCCCAAAAGCTAGACCAGTTGTTGTCCATGTCTAGACAGGAACCCTCTTTCCCTTCTGCCCCTCAACCTCAACAAATCTCAACCCCAAGTCAAGAAGAAATCTGTGCTTTGTGTTCGAGCCCTAGCCATTCCGTGATTGGGTGTCCCACAGCAGCCCAACTCCCCCCATTTATCCAAGAATAAATCTTTGCTGCTCAAGGTGTCTCCAAGCCCACATATGATCCTTATTCAAACACTTACAATCCGGGCTGGAGAAATCATCCAAATTTTTCTTGGAAGTCTAACCAAGGCCCATCCACCCAATCTCATCCCTCACACCATCCAAATTCGAAACAATCATTTTCCATGCCAAGTCAGTTAAACCAAAATCTCTCTTATCAGCCACCTTTCCATCAACAATCACCTTCCCATCAAGCTCAGGCCCCATATCCTCAAGCTCAATTTGCTCAGGGCCAATTTCAGTAATTTTCTGCACACCGTTCACATCAACCACATTATCAACCACCTCCTACTCAGCCCACTTTTGATGACAAGTTTGAACAACTCCAACAACTCATCCTTACCCAAGCACAATCCATTTCCAAGTTGGAGAACCAGATAGGGCAACTTGCTGCCAATAACATGAGAAGAGAGGTAGGTCAGCTCCCTAGCCAACCGGTGGCCAACCCCCGCAATCAACAACCTCCAGGCTTCCCTCTAAGAGCTCCTATTCTTCCTCAACCTAACCAGCCGAACCAACCTCAGCTGCCCCCTCATATAGGTCCTCAGTTCGAGAATGCCAAAGCCATCTCTAGCCTTAGGAGCGGAAAAATTCTTAATGACCCTTATCAAGCTAAGGATGTGGGTAGTAGTTCGGGCCAAGATGCCCACGAGGATAGTGATAGTGAAGATGAGGAGTCAACAATTTTGCAAGAAAAGAAGAGGCAAGAGGGGGGAGAAAATAAGCTGGACAAAGGGAAAGCAAAGGTTGATGAAGGACCTCGAGAATATGTTCCTAAAGTCCCATTCCCTGATGCATTGAAGCCTAAATCTCAACAGAGAAAACCGGTCCAACAAGATGAACTAGTGGAATTGTTTAAACAAGTGAACATCAATATTCCACTATTGGATGCGATCAAACATGTGCCAGCGTATGCAAAATTTTTGAAAGAGCTATGTACACCAAAAAGGGAACCAAAGGCAGTAACACAAAAGGTCCGCTTGTCTGAAGATGTCAGCGCAGTTGTCATGAATCATTTGCCTAAAAAGTTGAAGGACCCTGGAGCTCCACTGATTTCTTGTGACATAGGTGGAATTACATTTGATAGAGCATTGCTGGACCTTGGAGCAAGTGTGAACTTGTTACCCACCTTTATATATGAGCAGTTTGATCTAGGGGAGTTGAAACCCACATCTATAATCCTCCAACTGGCAGATCGATCTGTAAAGACTCCAAGGGGACTATTGGAAGATGTGATTGTGAAGGTGCATGAATGTTATTTCCCGGTGGACTTTCTTATTCTGGATATGGCCTCATCCCAAGAATTAAAGCACACACCTATCATTTTGGGACGTCCTTTTCTTGCTACGGCCAAGGCTAATATAAATTGCGCCATGGGGATGATGGATATTTCTTTTGGAGGAGAGAAGGTTTCTTTAAATGTGTTCAAAGCATCTCAATATCCGAACCATGAGGAAGAATGTAGTGTCATTGATGTTTCTGAACTAATTGAAGAAAGTCTGGACGTTTATGAGGAATGTCTAGAAGAGGGTAGCATGCTCCAGGATTCTCCACTTTCTAGTGCACCCTACTCTAGAGTAGAGCCACTCCCTCCACTTCAAGCTGAACCCATTCTTCCATCTTTAGATCAACCACCCAGTCTAGAATTGAAACCTCTGCCGGATCCTTTGAAGTATGCTTATCTAGGTCCTAACCAAACTCTTCCCGTAATCATTGCTTCCAACCTCACCGCTGCTCAGGAATCCCAACTCCTAGATGTCCTTCAGGAGCACAAGAGGGCGATAGGTTGGTCAGTGGCCGATTTGAAGGGTATCAGTCCGGATGTGTGTATGCATTACATTTACTTGGAGGATAATGCCAAGCCGAGTAGAGAGATGCAGCGTCGGCTGAATCCAAGTATGAAGGAGGTAGTTAAGAAAGAAGTTGTCAAATGGTTGGATGCCGGGATCATATATCCCATTTCTGATAGCAAGTGGGTCAGCCCAACTCAAGTTGTTCCCAAAAAGTCAGGGCTGACAGTTATAACAAATGAGAAAGGAGAAGAAGTTCCCACACGATTACCAACTGGGTGGAGAATATGCATTGATTATAGAAAACTAAATTCAGTCACGAAAAAAGATCATTTTCCACTCCCATTCATTGATCAAATCTTGGAGAAACTGGCTGGGCAGA
This sequence comes from Amorphophallus konjac, assembly GCA_022559845.1. Taxonomy (NCBI): domain Eukaryota; kingdom Viridiplantae; phylum Streptophyta; class Magnoliopsida; order Alismatales; family Araceae; genus Amorphophallus; species Amorphophallus konjac. The sequence continues at coordinate 18,148,034 of CM040124.1, forward strand.
AGTATTATTGCTTTCTAGATGGCTATTCCGGGTATAACCAAGTTGCAATTTTCCCGGAAGATCAAGAGAAAACAACCTTCACATGCCCCTATGGCACATTTGCTTTCAGAAGAATGCCTTTTGGGCTCTGTAATGCCCCTGCCACATTCCAGCGATGTATGATGTCCATTTTCTCTGAAATGGTGGGGGAATGCTTGGAAGTTTTTATGGATGACTTTTCAGTGTTTGGTGATTCATTTGATGATTGTTTGAGAAATTTGACTCGGGTATTGAAAAAATGCATTGAGTCGAATCTAGTGTTGAGCTGGGAGAAGAGCCATTTCATGGTAAGAGAAGGGATCGTTTTAGGCCATGTAGTTTCAGAGAAGGGAATAAAGGTTGACCAGGCCAAGGTTGATGTGATTTCTAATCTTCCTCCCCCTTCTTCGGTCAAACAGATCCGTTCCTTTCTTGGCCATGCAGGATTCTACCGCAGATTCATTCAAAACTTCTCCACCATTGCTCGACCACTTACACAATTGCTTGCCAAGGATACTCCCTTTCATCTTAATGAGTCATGTCTAGAGGCGTTCAATTCTTTGAAAGCGACTCTCATACAAGCTCCCATTCTCCAATCTCCTGATTGGTCGCTCCCTTTTGAGATCATGTGTGATGCCTCAGACTATGCTGTAGGAGCTGTCCTAGGTCAAAGAATTGAGAAGAAGCCTGTGGTGATATATTATGCGAGCCGCACCCTCGCTGATGCCCAAATGAACTACACCACCGCAGAAAAGGAATTGCTAGCTGTTGTGTTTGCCCTTGAAAAGTTTCGATCATATTTGTTAGGGGCGAAAGTCATTGTTTATTCCGATCACTCAGCATTAAAATTTTTGATGTCTAAGAAGGAAGCCAAACCCCGTCTCTTACGATGGATTTTATTACTACAAGAGTTTGATTTGGAAATAAGAGACAAGAAGGGGTTGGAAAATGTTGTAGCTGATCACTTGTCCAGGATTGTAATTCCTGAAAGTGCTCCTATGTCTGATTCCTTCCCTGATGAACAAATTCTTTCCATCTCTCACACAACAACCCCTTGGTTCGCTCATATAGTCAATTACCTGGCAGTAGGGCAGATTCCCGAAGGGTGGTCTAGACAGGCAAAGGATCGATTCTTTTCTAAGGTAAGGCACTATTTTTGGGACGACCCAGAGTTATTTCATATGGGTCCAGATCAAATAATAAGAAGATGTGTCCCCGAGGAGGAGCAACAATCTGTTTTGAACTTCTGTCATAATCTCGCTTGTGGGGGACATTTCTCAGGTAAGAAAACTGCTGCTAAGGTCCTGCAAAGTGGGTTCTTCTGGCCCACACTTTTCAAGAATGCCTATGAATTTAGCAAGACCTGTCTAAGGTGTCAAGCTGTGGGGAATAATTCTAAGAGAGACATGATGCCACTCAATCCCATCTTGATTGTTGAAATTTTTGATGTTTGGGGGATTGATTTCATGGGACCATTTCCAGCATCATTTGGAAATGAATACATTCTTGTGGCCGTAGATTATGTGTCTAAATGGATAGAAGCAATAGCCACTCGGACTAATGATCATAAAGTTGTGATGAAATTTGTTCGTAAGAATATCTTCTCTAGATTTGGGTGTCCCAGGGCTATCATCAGTGACGGGGGTTCACATTTTACTCACTCCCAATTCCGAGCTTTACTTAAGAAATATGGGATCACTCACAAAATCGCCACCCCCTACCACCCCCAAACAAGTGGCCAAGTGGAAATATCCAATCGAGAAATTAAAAACATCCTGCAAAAGTCTGTTCGGCCCGATAGGAAGGATTGGTCTGAAAGATTGGATGATGCTCTTTGGGCCTATAGGACTGCCTACAAAACTCCCATAGGTATGTCCCCCTATAGGCTGATTTTTGGAAAAGCCTGTCACCTACCAGTCGAGCTAGAACATAGGGCGTACTGGGCAATAAAACAAGTGAATTTGGACTTGGCCCAAGCTGGTTCCCATAGAGCTCTCCAACTCAATGAGTTGGAGGAGCTACGCAATGAAGCCTATGAAAGTTCCAAGATCTACAAAGCTAAGACCAAAGCCTTTCATGACAAGCACATTTTGAGAAAATCTTTTCAACCTGACCAAAAAGTTTGGCTTTTTAATTCAAGGCTACGGTTGTTTCCTGGAAAATTGAAATCTAGGTGGGATGGTCCATTCATTGTAATCAAAGCTTTTGACCATGGTGCTGTCAAAATTTTAAATCCTCAAAATGGTCACATTTTCACTGTCAATGGTCAAAGATTGAAACCTTATTTGGAAAATGATCAGTTGAAAAAAGAATCCATTGTTCTAAGTGGTCTGGAATAAAATCTTTGTGAGCTCTCATGCGTCTGGCTGAAGACGAAAAATTTAGCGCTTCTGGGAGGCAACCTACAATTTTTGTTGTTTTGACGTTTTTGTTTGAGTGTGTTTTAGTAGTCAGGTTAAGGCCAAGGAGAGGAAGTCATCACCGCCTATGACATTGATGGAGGTTTCGTCCCGCATATCCGGTTGTCTCTTTCCCTCTCAGAAGTATTTATTGATACATTATTCTTTTGCTTTCAATTCTACATGCCATTGAGGACAATGTCATTCAAGTAGGGGGGAGAGAAATTTTCATGATGCATATAGTACAACCTGATAGGAGTTCTGTCTTGCATAAAGATGTAAACTCCATTTTGAGTTTCATGATTCATACTTAAATTAAAAGTAATTCTGGAATAGAAAAGACTAGGGAGAAGGATGATGGAAAATTTAGTCAATCTAGCCATGGAAAACTGATATAAGAATCCCTTTAAAGTTCATGTGCACTAAAAAAAAAAAATTTTTTTTTTTTACATTACACACTAATGAAACAAGCAAGACAAGCCCTCTGCTATTTTAGGTATATTGTCTGATATTCTGCACTTCTTAAGAAAAGAGATCTTTATACAAAGCTTTCTGCCAAATTATCTATCAAATAAAGTGCAATGGCACTGAAAAAAAAAGAGAAGAAGAAAGAAAGAAAAAAAAATATATCATGAAAAATGCCCCTAATCTTAGTAACCGGGCCTACTTCACCTAAGACGTGTTGAGGTTCGCGTAAAACGGAAAAGGGAACCTGGATCTGCGAAACTGGGCCTGCTTCTCCTAAGGCAAGAGTCGAGGTTCACGTTGAGCAGTGAAGGGTAGTGCAGCATCATGTGTGGTATAAAAGATCCCAAAGGGACAAAATAATAAGGCAGACAAAAAGCTAATATACTTAATGCTCTGATCTAAGAGGTGCAGGGTTGAAAGACATTTACTTGGAATAGCGAATGGGGGATGCAATTGTCTAAGTTGTGGATTTGGTAGTTACACATGCACAAGTGCTATTGAGATTTAATTTGAATTCTTAATCATGTACTATTAAATTCCTACATAAGGCTAGTGTGCATTAATGATTCTAGATTCCTAATCTTTGGTTGATTCTATGAAGGGATAACTGGATATGAGAGCATGAATCTTACAAACTCTTGTTAGTCCTAAAATTCAATTTATTGACATTGCTAAGGGACTAGCAATGAGTAAGTTGGGGGGTGTGATAAGTGTCCATTTCTTATGACAATTCATTGCATGTACACTATTTTATGTGCATATAATTAGGCAATTATGCATATTTCATAGTTAACCTCAACTTCGCATTTAAATTGGAGCTTTCACGTAAATTGATTAATTCAATTGTCTTATTTAATAATAAATTAAAGTTGAGGGCCATGAGAATTAATTCTCTATTGCATAATCATGAGCATTTGAGATTGATATGCACATTGTGGTAATTTTTATGGACTAAAGTGTAATTATATGTGTGTAGGACACCGAAGGTAATTACAAAAGAAGCCGGGGGCAAAAGGGTCATCACCATTTTGACCAAGTCAAATAAAGAATTCAAATTATTTTGATTGGAGGGAAAGGAAAGTTCAAAATTTCGAATTCAAAGTTTGAAAAGGAGGAATCCAAACTTTAAGTTTGGAAAGGAGGAAAAGGACATCCAAAATTTGAAATAAAGGAGAGACATGATGAGCCTTGGGAAATGGGGTGCCTAAAGTCCAAGAAAGGGGGTGCCCACCTACTTTTACTCTTCCCCATGCATCATATTCCATTTGAATCTTAGCCATCCATCTCCTTTTGATATAATCTCCACCCTCTATCTACCAAACTTTCCCTATAAATAGCCCATGGTAAGGAGGAGAAGGGGAGTCTTTTTTTTGGCAATCTTTCACTCTCCCTCTTTCTCTCTCAACCTTAGGCCTCCGATTTCTCTCATGTAAGTTCGTTTTCTCATTTTGTGTTCTTCATAAAAGTTCTTCATTTTTACGTCCTCTACAATTTCTTCTTCTTGCTCAACTTCTAATTCCTTCTGGTTTTCAAGCTATTTCGTGTTTTTCACTATGCTGTCCTGTTCATCTGCGACCCAGTATTTTTCTCTGTTCTTCCCCTTATTTCTCCCTCTTCTAGTCCTTTTCTGCTCTAGCTTTCTTCATGAAAGTTCTTTTTTTTTAAGTTCTCTACAACTTCTTCTTCTTGCTCATCTTCTAATTCCTTCTGGTTTTGAAGATATTTCTATTTTTACAACTTGCTGTCCTGTGTTTTTACTGTTCATCCGAGGTGCTGGCTTCGGTTATGTCTCCATTTTGAAGCTCTTCTTCTCTTCTTTTCTCTCTGAGTTCTTCATTAAAGTTTTTCCTCTCTTCCCCCTCTTCAACTTCTTCTTCTTGGGCATCCCCTAATTCCTCTTGGGTTCAAAGTTATTCACCCTCCAAAGGCAGCTTCAACGACAAAGGCGACTTCCTCCCGATGTAGACGACATCTTCCATAAGGTGGTTCGTGATCCAAGGCCAAGAGAAGACGGCGCCGTCATCACCATTGCGGCTACCATCTTCACATCTCAGGCTTCTCTTGTTGCTATTGCTTTAGTTTCATTTTACTTCATTGTAATCTCGTCACATCTTTATTGTAAGCTCGTCTTGCACTTCATGTAATCGTTTCTTTATGTTAATGAAAGAAGTGTTCATTTGATCTAGAGTTTGTTCATCTTCCCTCTCTTCCTACTTTTTCTACCTCTTCTTCTCAATGTTATGCAATTATTTCCCATGGCATAGACTCATAATCATAGGCATTTTGATTTAATTGTTGGAATCATTCTTTGTTTAATCATTCTCTTCAAACTACAAAAAATCACAAACATTTTCTAAAAGGTTACAAGGTTTTTAACTCTAAAAGTATCTTCTTCCCTGTGGATTCGACCCGTGCTTGCCATAGTACTACGTTCTCCTTTGATCATTTTGTGCGAGTTCGGTTTTAAGATTGTTATACGCGTGTTTTAAACGACAAACTTTCGCGTTATCAGTACCCCGCCACGTGAAAACCCGAAAGGGCGCGTGGGCAAAAGCAAGAGGGGGCTGGGTCCGGTGAAAACCCGAAAGGGCGCTTGAGTCAGTAATGTGGTAATTTAAAAGAAAGTTCCATGCCAATGACATGCTACCTTCATCTCCCGTCATTTACATGAACCTTCCATTTCTCGCTCGGCATCTTGCCCGATCAGCGATAAAACCCTTACAGGATAGACCTTACGTCTATCCTGATAAAGTCTTCATACCTCTTTCAAAAGTCCCATCGACGATAAAACCCATCACCACTCTTATGAAACCAGCTATTGATTGACCGGCACCTCGCCCGATCAATGATGAAACCCTATCCAGTTTAGACCTTACGTCTATTCTGATGAAACTTATGAAATTCCTTTGCGTCGATGTAAACCCAGTATCGATGATGAAACAAGCTATTGATTGACCGGCACTTCGCCCGATCAATGATGAAACCCTATGCGGTTTAGACCTTACGTCTATTCTGATAAAGCTTACGAAATTCCTTTGCATCGATATAAACCCAATATCGATGATGAAACCAACCATTGGTCGACCGGCACGGATCAATGGTGAAACCTGCCCAGTTCAGACCTTACATCTGTCCTGATGAAAACCACATACCCTTTCATGTCCCACCTGCGATTAAGCCTACCCAGTCTAGACCTTACGTCTATTCTGATAAAACCTATAAAACTTCTTTGCATCGATACAAGCCCGATATCGATGATAAAATCATGCACTGGTTGATTGGCACATTGCCCCGACCGGCTTCGAAACCTACCCAGGATGGACCATTCGTCTATTCCGGATGATACTCTAAACCTTTTCATTCACATTTCTGCAAACAACCTCCCTTGCAGCACATGCTGCCGAAAGAGACATTTGCTATTATCAACGGAATTCGGTTTGAGCACCCTCCGGATACCGTCACGCGGTGGAGCGAGTCCCCCATCCTTTCTCTAAAAGGGTGGACGCTCTCCTGCTAGGTACGGGTTATTTGCATGAGGTTTGCTAAAACCGCTGCCAAATCACCACAAAGTAATGATAATACAGCAAGTAAAGAACCATCACATATGGGACCAGCATAGAAGTTCCTTTTCACTGTATAAAGAAGAAAGGGAGTACAAAAAGGGCCCCTGTGGGGGGGAATTGTATTACAAAAAAGGGGGAGAAGAGATGTTCACTGGTGCCGGAATATGTCTTCGAAGGCCAGAAGACCTACATACGGAGCAGCCCCCAACTCATGTAGACGAGCCTCCTCCTCTTGTAGCCGAGCGGACTCGTCCTGAAGAGATGCCACCTGCCCCTCCAACAGAGCTACTTCCTCCGCGAACTGCGGCCGAGAGGTTGTTATCGGTGACATTTCAGCTCGAAGATCAGCCAGTTCAGCCTCTAGAATGCTTATCCGGTTGCGTATGAATTGCTCCCGCTGTGTTAGGGACTGCAGTTGGCCTTGGCGCTCCTGAAGGATAGAGCTCATTTTCTCCAGCTCAGATTTGCACTCTACCTTCTGCAACTTCAAAGCTGCCAGTCTGTCAGACATAACATGTGCCAAGAAATCCCGGCGGTGTACAAATTTTAATAACAATAGAACACGCTGGGCCCATATTTCCAGGGGACATCCCATCGCCTGCAGACCAGCGGTGAAACGTTCGGCTATCTCTTTCAGCTGCAGATAAGTCAGCCTGGGCTGGGACTCCACTAATTGGCGCATCATGTCCAGATTTTGCCAAACGAAGCTCTCAGATGAAGCAAAGCCAAAGGAAGGGGAGGGGGTTACTTCAAAAGTCACCTCACTGTCAATATCTGCCCACAATGTAACATCTGGCTGGGAGGAGGAAGACGGCAGATCTGCTGAAAGGGCTGACTGGGCCTTCTCTATAATCTCTTGCGGAGCCGAGTGTCCTTCCACCGCCAGCTCCTCAAAGACTGCTGTTTGAATGCTCGGAGGGGAAGAGCCAGTGAGTGCTGGGGCTGTTTCGTCATGGGTCTCCAGTACAATGGCTGCATCTTCAACGCTCTCTTCCCGGGGCACCCCCTCCTCCGACTTTGAAACAATGGAAATTGCTTTTGGGCCAGCTATGGATAACAGGCCAGCCTCTACAGCAGTTGCCTCCTGCTCGGCCATCTCTTCTACGACGGCTACTTCCTTTAGTATTGAGGCTGTAGGGGCTATGACTCGGAGAGGCAGGGGGTCAATCTCCATAATTGATGTTGTAGGGACCGCTGATTCAGGTGCAATGGTCATCACTGCGGCCGGTACAAAAGCAGAGCCCCTAGCTGGGTCCGCCTCGGCTCTGAAATCTAAAACTCGGATAAGAGCCGAGCTCTCCCCCGAGGCTCCCAAGTCCAATGATGCCAGGTCTGTAGAAGATTGTATCCTCACCGGCACGGGACGAACAATTCTAGAAATACCCCCACAGGTTGTTGACAGAACTGGGATAATAGCCAAAGCTTCAGATGGAGTGATCTCAGAAGCTGTAGTTGTTACTAGGTTGGCGACGGTAGGTTCTTGCAAACAAATCAAGATGACATCAAGCAATGAATGAAAGAAAGAAAAACTGGTGAAATGACGAGGTATGAGAAGAAAAGAAAAAAGACTCACTCTCAATGTGATGTCAATGTCTTCAAAAGAGTGCAAGGGAGAGGAAAGCTCCCCAGCTGAAGCAACAAAGGGAGGGGTTATGTCTGCTTCGGTGTCCAGACCGGCGAACTCTTCTTGTAGCTCCTCCTCAGAAGACAGCACTAGCAATTTGGGAGGATGGAACAGCGGAAGAATTTCGGTAGATGTGGACGGGACCTCTAATTTGGAGATGTCCGCCTCGCTGTCGCTGAAACCTGCTTCTTCTTCCTCTGCATCAGAGGCGATCGCAGAGCTGCTGGAAGATATTTCCACACTATCCACGGGCTGGGCTTTCATTTCCGGAGCATGCCGGGAGGTGGACCGGGTAACTATGTGCCTCGCGGGGAAAAGGCCCCGTTTCGTCTGGGTTTTATGACCCTCCTGTGGCTGAGGCACATCTCTTGCGGCTACCATGACTCCAGCCTCCTCTCCAGCCGTCACTGCAGTGAAAAGTTTGTGAGAGAGACGACAGAAGAATAATTGAAATGTGCAAGAAGAGATGAGAAAGCACACTTACCCTCTGCCTCGCTAGCCGGTGTGGGAGAGGGCAACCTGGTGTCCACCTCAGAAGGCGCCACAATATGCTCTTGGGCTGTACAAAAAAAGGGAGAAGGGTCAGATTCAAAGATCTCCTTGAAATTCAGCAAAGAAGAAAATGAAAGATACAGCTGCAAGTTATTAATGTTACCCTCAGCGGATGTCTGGGCGGCCTCCCTCTGAGATACAAACTCATCAAATGAGGGGATATCAGGGAGAGGGGTCCCAGTGTCCGTCACTGTCAAGGCTGTTTGCTGAGCATGAGCCGTCTTGGCCTTCTTGGCCTTCACAACTGCGGCCTTAACTGCGCAAGTCTTTCTCTTCTTGCCCGGAGGCAGGGGAGTGGTGGTTGGTGCTGCTGCAGGAATTTCAAAATAAGCGGGCTTCTCAGCATGTGCAATGATCTTCCTGTAAAGTCCTTATCGCTTTATATCTGGCCTGTCTGTTGAAGACACAAAAAGAGCAATGAAAATCGATGGATGCAGAGTTCAACACTGAGCAGAAGACACTATAGTCAGAAAAGAAAGACCGTACCTGCCGGGCCATCATAGAAAGTGGAAAGCGGCCAGTACAGATAAGCCACCTCCTTTGAGCGGGAAGCAGCCTCCTTAATGAGCCAGCTGTTGTGCCCCTGTGGTTTTGATGATGGTTTTGATGATTGGTTTTTGATGTGAGTTAATCACTGTGAGTCATCTTCCTGCGTGAGTCATCATGTTGATATTCAGTCACTTTCTGTTCATAATGCAGTCTTTTTCAAATGTTCAGTCAAGCATTGCATATTCTGATATTCAGTCTGATTATCAAAGCATTGTATTGCTGTTCAGTTAGTTTAACAGATTTAAAGCATTGCATGTTTTATGTTAGTCATTTTATCTGCTGCATAAAGCATGTTCAGTTATGCTGTCTGTTTGTGCAAGTCTACACATCCTATTTGGTCGCTCTCCAAGTCTATACACTGCCAGCACACACGTACAAACTATCTTCATGTGAAGTCTTCACATCGACTGTTCATGCAAAGTCTAGACATTTGATCAAGTTTGTACACTGGTCTTGGGATATGGATTCATAAAGTACATACACTCTTCGGTTGACTTCAACTGAAGTATGTACATTGGCATGTATTGCATCAAGTGTATACATTGGGTCATGCATTCACTGTAGAGTCTACACATTGCTGGGTCTTATTCAATGTCTTCATGCATTCATCAAGTCTATACGCCGGAAGACAAAGTCTATACAGCGTCAACTCATTGGGCTGCAGCGTCAACTCAGCAAGTATGCACATCACCTCATTTCTTCAAAGTCTATACGCTGGATCGTCTTTCTTAGCGTCTTCTTATTCGAAGTCCATACATTGGTCTTCACCTAAAGTCTGTACATCACTGTAGCTGTATCGTCTCATGCAGCGTCTCATTCAAGTCTGTACAGCCGTTTACATTTCATGAAGTCTGTACACTGCATCGTCTCTCAAGCATTCAAAGCCCATGCATTAAAGTCGAAGTATGTACAGCCGGTCCGTCTTGTTCAGGGTCTTAGTGCATTCAAAGTCTGTACATTGCCTTCAAGGCACCAAGTCTATACACTCTCCTGTTCACATCTCTGTGAAGTCTATACATTGCTGATTGAACATAAGTCCATACATTGTGTGTTTGTTCATCAAAGTCTATACATTGGTTAGGCTTATTCATGCAACGTTCATCCAAGTCTGTACATTGCCTTCAGACCTTCAAGTCTATACACTCCATGCTCATTCAAGTCTATACATTAACAGTGTAACTTCAAAGTATGTACAGCGTCTGCATTGTCTCGCTCACACTTGCCAAAGTCTGAACATCCACAGTGTCTTTCATCGTCTCACTTTGCGTCTCAGTTTGCAAAGTCTATACATTCGCTGCAGAGATCACTGTCAAGTCTATTCATTGGTCCGTCTCTTGCAGCGTCTCATCTGGTCAAAGTCTTCACATCACTTGAAGGCTTCTGCATCAAGTCTATACATCGACTGTCTTGCTTTAGCTTAAGTCTGTACAGAGTCAGCGTCTCGTTGACCGTCTCTTGCTGTGTCTCACGAAGCATTTCATTTAGCAAGTATGTACAGCGTCCGTCTCAGCCAGCGTCACATGCTGCGTCTTAAGGCTTCAAGTCTATACAATGGACCGTGGTTCTCCAAGTCTATACATTGCTGAGCCATTCGACAAGTCTGTACATTGGCTTCAATTCCTCAAGTCTATACATTGGGTTCGGCTATGCAAGTCTATACACTGGTCGAGCATTCAAGTCTGAACATTCACAAAGTCCATACATCGACACTGTAGCTTGCATAGCTCAAGTCTGCACATTGGGCTTTCACGTGAAGTCTACACATTGGTCTCCAATTGAAGTCTGTACAGCATGCCTTGTTGTTCACAGCTTTCAAAGTCACATTGTATTGCGTCAATGCAGTGCATTGGCATGTAGTGTAGCGTCAACGCATTGCATTGTGCATGCCCTGGCAAAGTCTATACATCGCTTGCATCGTTAAGTGTACACATTGACGCCTGTATTATGAAGTCTACACATTGGGGCAAAGTGTATACATTGCTGTTTGTCTTGTAAAGTCCATACAGTAATGTCTGTTCGTTGGCTTTAAACTAAAGTCTATACAATGTGTTGTATTCTTCAGAGACTGTACAAGGTTTGGACTTAACTGATAAATTTGTTCTTTGTCTTAACAGGGAATCTTCGCGAAGCCTAATGAAGGCACGTGATCCAAGGAAGGATGAGGTGCCCAGATGAGGACACGAGTACTGACAGCCTGCTGGATGCTGCCACGTGGTCCGAATTCTTAGGGCGGGAAATGTGGAAACCTCACGCGCCCTGGCTGCTGTTGATGCTGCTATATATACGAGCCTTCTTCCACAGATGAAGAGAGATTGAAGTTGAGAGAATAGAAGCTGTGAAGAAAAAGAAGAGTGCAGAGAGGTCTTCGATCCAGTGAAGAAAAGAAAGAAAAGAAGAGAGCAGAGAAGAGAGTGAGAGTGAGAGCAGAAGAAGGAAAAGAGAGAGATAGTGCTCGTGAGAAGTGAGAAGAAAGAGAGAAGAAAGAGAAGCAGAAAGAAGAGGAAGAAAAGAAGAGGAGGAGAGAGTCTATTGCAGATCAGTTCAGTCTGTTCGTGGATCAAATCCAGAACGACTATGCTCATTGAGAGCTACATCTCTTGTGTTTCATTTCCAACTTTTGTTGCTGTGTTTTTTATGTTTCTTTATTTTTTCTTTTGTTTCTTTGGTTAGCCTTGTTCTTCTGATTGCCCTGCTGGGGATCGGGTTCCTCCTGTGGATTCAGGAGAAGGGAGACTTGTCTCCGGTTCTGGGCTTGTGGCTTGCAAGTCCAGGGGTCCCTCCGGTTGGAGGAAGAGAGGTCTGCGACCTCTGGTTGCTGGTGACTGGGAGTCACTAGCGGGTTCCCTCCTGGTCTGGAGGAAGAGAGACTTTGGTCTCTGGTTTCCAAGTGACTGGGAGTCACTTGGGGTGTCCCTCCGGTTGGGAGGAAGAGGGGAGGCTGTTCCCCTGGTCAAGCTGTGTGGCAGCACCTTGTTCGCAGACCGAGTCTGCTTGGTTCTAGCGTTTGCTAGTGAAGCCTCACTCCGGTTGGGAGTGAGGGGTGGATGTAGGTCTGGAGGACCGAACCACCTAAAAATCTATTGAGTAGTGGTTTGCTTTGTGTGTTTGCTTCCGCTAGATGCTTGGATAGGCGCGCTCCATGTGCTTGCTCATAAGTTTAATTGAATTAGTTTTATTCTGTGATTGCGTCTAGCATCTGAGTTTTTATTTGGGCATTATTCGTAGAAGGATACATTCACCCCCCTCTGTATCCGGGTCTATCACCCTAACAATTGGTATCAGAGCGGTGTCTACTTAGAAGGTCCAGCGACCTGCAGATCCGATCCTGCTGTCTTCGGTGCTAATTTATTTTTAGTGCATCAATATTCCTGTTGCATTAATCTGATTTGTTTTCAATGGCTAGTTGTCCACCCATCTTTAGTGGTTCTAATTTCAGTCAGTGGCACAGTGCTTTACGTGCTTATGTTAAATCTGTTGATCCAGATCTGTGGAAATTAATTTCACAAGGTCCTCACACATTACCAACGAAAGTATCCAAATGGACCGACAGACACAGATCAAAGGATGGAGAAAATCTGAAAGCCTTTAATCTGATGAAAGCAGCTACTGACAGAGCCTTATGGTCTTGCCTTCATGATTGCAGGTCTGCTAAAGACATTCTGGATATACTGAAGCGAACTCAGATAAGAAATGAGGACAGCTGCATGATGGCTGACAGAAATAATCAAGGCAGCAGTCAAGATGAAGATGATGATGATGATGAGGTAAATCCCTTTGAAAACTATACTTTAGATGATTGGGAAAATGCATATGCTGAATTGTTAGAGTCACATGAGAGCTTAAGAAAATAGTATAAAAAGTTGAAGAAGGGTACTGGGATAGATAGTTCTAGCTCTCCATGTGAAAACTGTTCAAGTACGAAGCAATTTCATGATGCATGTCTGTCTGATAATCATATGTATAAAAATCAGAATGCAAAACTGAAGAAGGAAATTGAATGTGCTTACTCTGAACTAAACAAGCTAAAATCTGAAGATGACTCTCTCAGAAAACTCTCCAAAGAAGATGAAGAAAAATTAGAGAAACTTAAACAGGAGAATAAATTACTGATTGAAAAACTTAATGCCATAAAGTCTGTAAACATAGAATTACAGAAAGATCTTGAAAAACAGCAAAAAGATATGAAAGAAATTGAAAATGGAAGAAAGTATGAAGTCAATTCAGAAGATCAGCTTCTAATAAATGAATTGGTTCAAAATGACAAACTTAAGGAAGAAAATGAGAAGTTAAGAATGCTGAACTTCACCATGTCTGAGAGACTTCTAGCTTTAGAAAGAGGTAAAAGTGTTTGCGTTGAAGATTCTGATAAACTGAGCAATCTAGAACAGGAAATTGAGAAATATAAAACTGCTAACAAAGTTTTGAGTAAAGCTATGAATTGCAGTGAGCAAGAGATTGCCAGTTACGAGTTGCACATTTCCTCTCAAGAAAAAGAAATTCAGGATTTAAAAAACTCCTTGTCTAAATTTGTGAGTGGGCAAGATAATCTGAACAAACTGCTGGGAGTAAAAGTCAATTTTCAGAAGGAGGGGTTAGGTTATAATCCTGTAAATAAAAAGAATTTTGAAAATAAAATTCATACATCTTTTGTTGCTAGCTCTACTTCTCACACTTCTCAGAAGCCCACTGTTCAGAAAAAGCTGGGAACAAAGATTAATTTTAAGAAAGAAGGACTGGGTTACAGTCCAGTCATGAGGAAGGTTGATGGAGCCAACCTGAAAACTATTTTTGTTAAATCTTCTGAACAAGAAGAGCCTTCTACTTCATCTCCAACTCAGTACAAGGCTAAGAAAACAGAAAAATAGGATAACAATCAGAAAAAGGTTGAAAACATCAAGAAAAAGACTGATCTCAAGTATGTGAAAAAAGTGCATGCTGTTCATCAAAAGAACAAAAAGGTTCTTGCCACTTCACTGCATAATGTTCAAAAATCATCCACGCACATATACACACATGCATACAAACAGAAAACTTCATGCCATTACTGTCATAAACCTGGTCATTTGATGCATGAATGTAGATTGATGGAAAAGGATGATCTGAGTGCTAGAAAATATCATGATGAAAATCCTTCACCTCAGAAAAAGAAAATTGAGTGTTTCCATTGTGATAAATTAGGACACAAAATTTCACAATGCTGGTTTGTTAGTGATAAGAATAGATTTCACGCGAGCAATCATGCTGTTAACAAGAACAAATCTGTTTCAAAGAACCAGCACATCATATGTTCTAGTTGCAACAAAATTGGTCACAAGGCCTCTGAATGCTGGTCAGGTTCTTTTAAAAGAAATTCTTTCAAATGCTCTCACTGTGGAAAGCATGGCCACAGGGCCATTGAATGCTGGCTGAATGCTGGTAGGAGAAACTCTATTTCATGCTTTGAATGTGGAAAGAGTGGCCACAGGGCCATTGAATGCTGGCATGCTTAGGGTAGAAATGAGAATTTTAAACATGCTAAAATCCCTGCAAATAGACATGCTTTTCATGAGAATTTTAAGAGAATGAATTCTTCTCATTGTTTTAACTGTGGGAAGCCAGGCCATAGAGCTGCTGAATGTTGACTGGCCGGTTTTAGTAAACAGAATTTTAATTCTGTCAACAACAAAAAGTTTCATGTATATGCACATGGATTTCATGCTAACAAGAATGTGCATAGATCAAATCTGAAACCTGATGCATCTTACTATCATTATAGTAAACAAAACTCTCTCTCTGCCAATAAACTTCATGACAACAGTAATGTGCATAAGAAGAATTTGAAATATGCTAATTCATGTCATTACTGTGGTCAAATTGGTCATTCAATGAATAATTACTACTTGATGAAATCTGATGACCATGCTGCTAGAAATGTGCTGAGAAAACATGTTAGAAGTAATACTGTCATGTCAGGACCCAAGACTTTTTGGGTGCCTGTTTGTGCAAAATAACTTTGCCTTGCAGGTGTGCCTTGGAATGGAATAAAAAGGGGTATTAATCCAAGGCACTCAAGAATGAAAACCCCTTCTGAACTGTTCAGGTAAATTCTCTGCATTTCCTGTTTTGAAACTCATTACATATCTTGATTGATGTGTCCATGCATAATTGCTATTTTTTTTTCTGCATAGCATATTCACTCTTCATCTGCATTGTCTAAATTGAAGCCTCTGAACTCTCCACAACTGAAATTTATGCTTTGGACACTATGAGTATTCACATCTCTCAATGCTCATACTGTTTTGTCTGTTTAAATCTGAACTGCATATGAATGTTGTTGAAATCTGTCTGTTGCATAGTTCATTGAAAATCTGAATTGCATATAGGACTGCATATTGAATTATCATGATTGACCTCAATGGTATATAAATGGTAAGCTACCAAAAGGTAGGAAAATCTGTCTGGAGGTTCTTACTATGTGTGAGGTGGTCTTTTAGACCAAGTGCTCCGCCTAGTACCATGGGTCACTTTGCTGATAGGACAGTCTGATTGTGCACAAGTCACAATATCATTTGGAATCATATGTTCAGTTTTCAGTGCAAACATTGCATGTTTTCAGGGGGAGTTAGTTGCATATCTTTGCATAGCATTCAATGTTGAGTCTTTGCATGTCCTTGCATACATATAGTGCATTGCATTTCCTTATATTGAAAATGCCAAAAAGAGAGTTTGAATGCATATTGTGAGGGGGAGTCAATGCATTACATATAGGTTGTCAAATGCATACATTTGTCAGAACTCATTGCATATCCTTTCTTATTGATTTTGTTGACAAACCTTGATCATATTCTGAAAACTTTGAGCTTCACAATCTCTCTTAACAATTGGTATTTCTCCTATCAATTGGTATCATTTGGGTTCAAAATTCTATCAGTCTCTCATGAAGATTTCAATGGGCTATCTCGATCATAAATATGAAAATTTTTGAACTAGAAATATTCTATTATACGTTTTTATGAATATTTGAAATAACTCAGGTGGTTTAAGTTTAATGTACTCAAGGGTTGACTTTAAAATCTCTTAAAAATATCTGAAGCATGTTTAATAAACCTTAACCATCTGTTTCATGTTGTGTCTTGTGAAAACTTCTGAAATCTACACTTTTGAATACATGACTTCAACTGATTAAGTACATGAAACTATTATTGATTTGAAGCAAATGAAATTTTATGAAATATCTAAAGGGTAATATCTGTCAGAGCAATGACATTGGTCACTGAGAAACACATGTCCAAAGGACCGTGTCATGAGGTGCCTTAGTTAACTCTGCATAAAATTCATTAAAAATCAGGCAGAGCAATGTCATGCACACTGAGAAATATAACTCACTCATTAAAAAATGATTTTTAGTGTGTCATGATGTGTAAATGCTAACTCTGTTCACATAAAGCATGACAGTTAGTCACACTAAGGGCTTAGGGATATTGGCCTCTAATCAAGGTATATCCTCTAGTTACAATGTGTGCACTGAACTAGAGTGCTCGTAAAATTTGTAGCATGAAAAATTGTTGAACAAATTAAAATATCTGAATATTGATTCTAAAATCAAATTGCTACAACCCTAGACAAAATCATATGACTTCATAATTGCTTAATCTCAATACTAGTGCATGTAATTATGAAAGAAGTCAATAAATTTGATTGTGTAAGACAAAGGGAGGATAATCAAGATAAATATGAGGGCTTGGTTCATTTTTATTAAAACGTGGTTTTAGATATCAATACAGAATTTTATTGATAAACTCTGCATACATCATGTTTAAACCATGCTGTTCAATAAAGTTAATTCATAAGCCCTTATAATGGAAGACTTTAAAAACTTATGTTTTAGATTTATGAGATTGATATCTCTTTAAAAATATGGCTGAATTTCTTATGTTTGGAGCATCCTTGAAAAATCAGTTAATTGAAACTCTTCTGCTCATGTCCTTGGTTCATTGACCTGAACTTCTCCTTGTTTGCCCCTGTGGTCTCCTTCTCATCTATCTCATAAGATTCCACTTATTGAGGGGGAGCTTCCATGTCATATGCATCATGCTGCATAGAAACTCTTAAAGGGGAAGATCTTGCATTCTGATATCGGCATCTGCATTCACCTCTTCCCATGGTTCATCCTGACTATACCAAAGGGGGAGATTATTTGCCAAAGGGGGAGAATTATGTTCTTGCAAGGGGGAGAAATTGACTGAATTTTTATACATGCTTTAATTTCTCAAACTATTTTCTTTTTGATGAAGTCAAAGGGGGAGAATAATTTGAGTCATCAGAATGCCTCACATCATCAGAATGACTCAATGTGTTGAAAGTGTTGCCATCATCAAAAAGGGGGAGATTGTTGTGCCCCTGTGATTTTGATGATGGTTTTGATGATTGGTTTTTGATGTGAGTTAATCACTGTGAGTCATCTTGCTGTGTGAGTCATCATGTTGATATTCAGTCACTTTCTGTTCATAATGCAGTCTTTTTCAAATGTTCAGTCAAGCATTGCATATTCTGATGTTCAGTCTGATTATCAAAGCATTGTGTTGCTGTTCAGTTAGTTTAACAGATTTAAAGCATTGCATGTTTTATGTTAGACATTTTATCTGCTGCATAAAGCATGTTCAGTTATGCTGTTTGTTTGTACAAGTCTACACATCCTATTTGGTCGCTCTCCAAGTCTATACACTGCCAGCACACACGTACAAACTATCTTCATGTGAAGTCTTCACATCGACTGTTCATGCAAAGTCTAGATATTCGATCAAGTTTGTACACTGGTCTTGGGATATGGATTCATAAAGTACATACACTCTTCGGTTGACTTCAACTGAAGTATGTACATCGGCATGCATTGCATCAAGTGTATACATTGGGTCATGCATTCACTGTAGAGTCTACACATTGCTGGGTCTTATTCAATGTCTTCATGCATTCATCAAGTCTATACGCTGGAAGACAAAGTCTATACAGCGTCAACTCAGCAAGTATGCACATCACCTCATTTCTTCAAAGTCTATACGCTGTATCATCTTTCTTAGCAGCTTCTTATTCGAAGTCCATACATTGGTCTTCACCTAAAGTCTATACATCACTACAGCTGCATCGTCTCATGCAGCGTCTCATTCAAGTCTGTATAGCCGTTTGCATTTCATGAAGTCTGTACACTGCATCGTCTCTCAAGCATTCAAAGCCCATGCATTAAAGTCGAAGTCTGTACAGCCGGTCCGTCTTGTTCAGCGTCTTAGTGCATTCAAAGTCTGTACATTTCCTTCAAGGCACCAAGTCTATACACTCTCCTGTTCACATCTCTGTGAAGTCTATACATTGCTAATCGAACATAAGTCCATACATTGTGTGTTTGTGCATCAAAGTCTATACATTGGTTATGCTTATTCATGCAACGTTCATCCAAGTCTGTACATCGCCTTCAGACCTTCAAGTCTATACACTCCATGCTCATTCAAGTCTATACATCAATAGTGTAACTTCAAAGTATGTACAGCGTCTGCATTGTCTCGCTCACACTTTCCAAAGTCTGAACATCCACAGTGTCTTTCATCGTCTCACTTTGCGTCTCAGTTTGCAAAGTCTATACATTCGCTGCAGAGATCACTGTCAAGTCTATTCATTGGTCCGTCTCTTGCAGCGTCTCATCTGGTCAAAGTCTTCACATCACTTGAAGGCTTCTGCATCAAGTCTATACATCGACTGTCTTGCTTTAGCTTAAGTCTGTACAGAGTCAGCGTCTCGTTGACCGTCTCTTGCTGTGTCTCACGAAGCATTTCATTTAGCAAGTATGTACAGCGTCCGTCTCAGCCAGCGTCTCATGCTGCGTCTTAAGGCTTCAAGTCGATACAATGGACCGTGGTTCGCCAAGTCTATACATTGCTGAGCCATTCGACAAGTCTATACATTGGCTTCAATTCCTAGGGTCTATACATTGGGTTCGGCTATGCAAGTCTGTACACTGGTCGAGCATTCAAGTCTGAACATTCACAAAGTCCATACATCGACACTGTAGCTTGCATAGCTCAAGTCTGCACATTGGGCTTTCACGTGAAGTCTACACATTGGTCTCCAATTGAAGTCTGTACAGCATGCCTTGTTGTTCACAGCTTTCAAAGTCACATTGTATTGCGTCAACGCAGTGCATTGGCATGTAGTGTAGCGTCAACGCATTACATTGTGCATGCCCTGGCAAAGTCTATACATTGCTTGCATCGTTAAGTCTACACATTGACGCCTGTATTATGAAGTCTACACATTGGGGCAAAGTGTATACATTGCTGTTTGTCTTGTAAAGTCCATACAGTAATGTCTGTTCGTTGGCTTTAAACTAAAGTCTATACAATGTGTTGTATTCTTCAGAGACTGTACATGGTTTGGACTTAACTGATAAATTTGTTCTTTGTCTTAACATGGAATCTTCGTGAAGCCTAATGAAGGCACGTGATCCAAGGAAGGACGAGGTACCCATATGAGGACACGAGTACTGACAGCCTGCTGGATGCTGCCATGTGGTCCGAATTCTTAGGGCGGGAAATGTGGAAACCTCACGCGCCCTGGCTGCTGTTGATGCTGCTATATATACGAGCCTTCTTCCACAGATGAAGAGAGATCGAAGTTGAGAGAATAGAAGCTGTGAAGAAAAAGCAGAGTGCAGAGAGGTCTTCGATCCAGTGAAGAAAAGAAAGAAAAGAAGAGAGCAGAGAAGAGAGTGAGAGCAGAAGAAGGAAAAGAGAGAGATAGTGCGCGTGAGAAGTGAGAAGAAAGAGAGAAGAAAGAGAAGCAGAAAGAAGAGGAAGAAAAGAAGAGGAGGAGAGAGTCTATTGCAGATCAGTTTAGTCTGTTCGTGGATCAAATCCAGAACGACTATGCTCATTGAGAGCTACATCTCTTATGTTTCATTTCCAGCTTTTGTTGCTGTGTTTTTTATGTTTCTTTATTTTTTCTTTTGTTTCTTTGGTTAGCCTTGTTCTTCCGATTGCCCTGCTGGGAATCGGGTTCCTCCTGTGGATTCAGGAGAAGGGAGACTTGTCTCCAGTTCTGGGCTTGTGGCTTGCAAGTCCAGGGGTCCCTCCGATTGGAGGAAGAGAGGTATGCGACCTCTGGTTGCTGGTGACTGGGAGTCACTAGCGGGTTCCCTCCTGGTCTGGAGGAAGAGAGACTTCGGTCTCTGGTTTCCAAGTGGCTGGGAGTCACTTGGGGTGTCCCTCCGGTTGGGAGGAAGAGGGGAGGCTGTTCCCCTGGTCAAGCTGTGTGGCAGCACCTTGTTCGCAGACTGAGTCTGCTTAGTTCTAGCGTTTGCTAGTGAAGCCTCACTCCGGTTGGGAGTGAGGGGTGGATGTAGGTATGGAGGACCGAACCACCTAAAAATCTATTGAGCAGTGGTTTGCTTTGTGTGTTTGCTTCCGCTAGATGCTTGGATAGGTGCGCTCCATGTGCTTGCTCATAAGTTTAATTGAATTAGTTTTATTCTGTGATTGCGTCTAGCATCTGAGTTTTTATTTGGGCATTATTCGTAGAAGGATACATTCACCCCCCTCTGTATCCGGGTCTAGCACCCTAACACCAGCAGACATCACCGACCGTCTGGCACTTCTCCACTAATGTATCCAAGTCACTGTGGCTGTGAAAGTCAAGACAGCGAAACAGGTCGAGGTGATCCATACCCCATCCGTCAACATAATGAAAAGAAATGAACAATGGCTTATTCAAGATGCCAGCTATCGGGCTCTCCACAGATAGCCCATGAACATTCATCAAAATAAACAGCCAAGACGTGTGTTTATAATACGTCTGAGCTCGATCTTCCCGGCGCACAAACGTCCTGTAGGGATGAAATTCTGTCTGTCAGACCCCTCCAAGGGACTGCCGTCGGGAGCGGCTCTTCAAGTGGGAATGGATACTATTGCGTCTCCAGCTGAGCACTCCCTACATGGCATAGATGCCTTAAGTTCTTTATAAAATTGTCTTGATTGATAGTAGCAAAGACAGGAGTGGGTGGCTTAGAGCCTTCTTCTTTCGAGGTCTGGCGTTTGGCCAAATAAATTTCTGCCTCTCTCGGGTGCTGTGAATAAATCCTTTTCAGATGGGCCTCGGTGATGTCAAATACTGGCCCGGGTTGTTGCTTCAAAAAAGAACGCTCGGCCACGTCCCAGAACACACCCCTGCCATCCCTGTAAAAGCTGGTCCGAATGTTCCACCATTTGATGTACTCTGAGGTGACGCGGGGAACACGGTTAGAAATGGTCGGAACTCTGAAGGCTACGCCATCTTGGCGATGAAAGAAATCCCACCATAACCGGCCGTCACTAACAATTGCGGACCCGTGCTTGGCCCGACTGTCCAGAGGGAACTGAGCAACTGATGTGGGGATGTGTTGGTCATAGCTGAAGTTCCTCCCAAAGCGGAATGGGTAGTATGGTTCCAAGAGGAGCAGACCACCTTTTCTGAAGACTAGAACACTGGGCCGGTTGGCCATGGCCCACCTGACCAGCTCTGGCTCTAGAATAGACCGAACGACATTAACCCCCGAGACAGGATGAATATAAGTCCTACCTCTTCCATCTTACATTCTCTTTGAGGATGGACCAAAGGCGCTGAACCTGCCGCCAAGCTCCAGAAATGAATGCTGCCAGGGGCGTCTACTGGTACCCTTACCAGTCTGCCCCTTATCTTGAACAGCTGATCGGAAAAAGAGCCGGGCTCAGCGTTGGCAAACTCGATCATCCTGGGTTGCAATGTATCTGCCTGCAAAGTTCTGGGAGCCAGCTCGGGAAACAAACTGCACACCCAAGCATTGAAGAAATGAAATGGACCCACGGTCCTCAAAGAGCGGGGAGTCCGATGCTTGTACAGGTCCCCTAGGGATTTGTAAATCAAGCATAAAGCCACCGGGCAAAGTGACAACCTCATCCCCCAGGCCATTTGACAGGCCGGGTATATGGCTTCTGGCCGGATAATCGTCTCGTCCCCTTGAGAGAGAGCGAAGGTGCACAGCCAAAACGTGAAATAAGCCGCACAATGTGTGATAGGGTCCATGTCACGCCCCGATGCGGAATCTCGGGACGTACAGTTAGGGGCACGCGAGCAAGAATTTAATATTCCGAACCATTGCAAACCATTGCACAAAAGGTTGGAAAAGGTAAATATCAGAGTTTTATTGATAATAAAATGATGAGTACATTTGGGTAGACAACTACATTCGAATAGTAATCCAAACTAGAACAACTTCTCACTATTACATAAGGAATACAAACTGACTGAAAAGCTATAAACTAACACTCGTATCACTCTAGTCCATCCCCGACATGGTCATCACCTGGAAAGAGGGGAAAAGTAGGAGTGAGCTAAACACGCTCAGTAGATAACCGTAAGCAGGTATAAGTATTTAACCAATTATTACACTTTACATGAAATGCAGTAAATGAACAAATGTCAACACGATAAAGAACAATATATGAGATCGAGAATGTAACACTTTTACCACAAGTAATGATCAAGTAATGAACAAGTATAGCAACTACAAGATAAATAACTTTGGCCATCATTCAAGTATGTTACACATGTAACCAGGTAATCACGCACGATTCAAGTATCACGAATTGTCATAGACGTAACAAGTCAAGTCAAGTACTCGGGTGCAATGCCTCACCCTGTCATACACATCCCATGGGCTCAATATCATTTCGGGCGCTCTCCCCAGGACCAGACCGGGCCCTTATGATGCGTTGGCATTTCATTGGATCCATGATCCCCCGTCTAGACATAGTCAATTTATGGCCAATCTAATCAATAGAATTTCTGTCAAGTGTAAGATGAGAGGACGACCCTTGTCTCCTCTGATTCAAGAGTATAACACAACGGAAAACCCAAACTAAGGGTAGTCGTACGGCGAACACCGGGCCGTACTCACACGAGTAACGAGTCACGGAGTCAAGTATGAACGGTTGACAGTAAGCCGTTCGAGAAAAGTAAGTGTATAGATTTAATATACGAACCTCTCGGGTCGTATACGGAGATACGGTTCTAGAAAATCCGTATTTAAGTATAACAATAATTCTAATCATAAGATGAGTTGTGTATAAAATAGTTACCGGAATACGATGACCATTTAACCCATTAAAAATAATGGTTGATTCCGGGCTCGAGTATGACCGAAGGTTAATCAAGGATAATCGGTCATTTTAACAAGTTAAAACGATGGCGATCGGGACATTAGAGGATATACGGTATATGTTTATACACCGTATAGGCCTAAGTTGCCCATTTTATACTTTAAGCAATAAAACAGCGGTCTAAATCATGCTTTCTATTGTAGACCATGGATAAATTTACCATTTGGTATCATTTCCTTTCATGGTAACAATTTAGAATTTACCGGATAGAGTGTCCGGCGTAATTTTACATCGGCCAAGACTTGCATAAGTCGACCGTCATACTAATCTTGGCTAATATATACTTAATCTTGCCTAATCCTATGTAAACTTGGTTAATCATGCTTAAACATAACTAATTATGCTTTAATTATGTCTTAAACATGACTAAACATGCTTAAACATAACTAATTATGCTTTAAACATGACTAATTATGTTTAAACATAACTAATTATGTCTAAACATGACTAATTATGCTTAAACATAACAAAGTTTGCTTACACTTAGCTAATGATGGTTAAATAATTCTTAATAACCACTAACATACATTTGATGTAGTTAATCCATGGTTAATCATGGTAACACATTTTTATAAGCAAACCAAGGTTCCTGTACAACAGGGACCAAAAGGGAACAGGGCAGCAAGTAATAGGTTTAAGGGGGGGGGGGGTCGACCCCTACCTGCTGGGGGTTCATGCCTGTTCAGCCATTTTCTTCAATTTTTAACATGGTTTTCAGTGATTATAAATGGGATTACTATGATATTAAGCTGAAACGTGCTTGAATACTTACAACTACTAGATTTTTAAGCCACCAACTACATGTTAATCATGTGGGTTAGCAATCTATCAAGTAACCGTGTTCATGTTTACTATTCACAAAACCATACGAATGCAATCTAAAACATGTATAAAACATGGTAATGATCCTAATAAGATTGCTAACAAGATTATTCTTCTATCATTAGGTTGGTGCCTTTGGTTACCTACCGGATTTGACGAACAGAAGATAGAATAGAATGAATGAATGAAGCTCCGTGAGAAAGTAGGAATAGTAAAGTTGCAGAGGTTGTGTAGCTCCTCCACGGACTCTTCCAACAGCAGCTTAATTAAGGGAGGGAAGGGGCTTAAGCCTACTCCCTATATATAAGATTTAAAGGGGCACATGATCCCTTTTCGTGGCGAGAATATCGCACACGGCGCTGCAACGGGAAGACCACAGTGTGGACTCCGTGTTTGTCGACTTAAACACGTTCTCACGTGTTTATTGAGGCAAATAGTTAAGCTTAACCCTTATTAGTCTTAGGGTTAGTTGGGTGATTAAGGGTCATTAGATCAAAAACAATGCTTAATGATTTTTGGTGATTTTTACCCAGAAGACAAAAATGTTCATCAAAACATGCCCTTTCATAATACCATTTTTATGGATTTTTATCAAGTGTTTTACATGTACTAAACCAATCTTTTAAGTTAAATTAATATTTTAATCAAATGCCAATGGTTTAGGCGATAGATGGAGTTTCAGATTTTTGCCAATTAAGCTCAAGAAGACAAACTTACTAGTAAAAATATGTTCTATCATTTATGATTTTTTTGTGGATTTTTCTAAGGTAATTATATTTTCGTGTGAATAGTGTTTCCCGATTTTAAGTCGGGCTTAAATTGATTATTAAACCATGTAAACGAGCTAATTAGGGTCAGGCACAGAAGACTAAAGTGATTGTCATGATGTTTCCTAATTAACTGCTATTTTTAGGAAATTTCATATAATAGTCAAAAGTTTTTTTTTTTTTACTTTTACTATTTACCATAGCATTATTTAAATTTTTTTTTTTTTACCATTCACAAAAATTGGGGTCTTACATCCTCCCCCACTTAAAGAATTTGGTCCTCCAAATTCACTGAACCGAAATAGTAAGGGAAGAAAATAGCTTACCTAGAACGAGTCGGGATACCGCTTCCGAATAGCGTCCTCGGACTCCCAGGTAGCTTCTTCAACTCCACGCCGACTCCATTGAATCTTAACCATCGGTATGGAACGATTCCGAAGTTGTTGTTCCTTCCGATCCAGAATCTTTACTGGTCGTTCTTCATAAGACAAGTCCTTCTTCACTTCGAGGTCCGCATGTTGAATGACGTGACTAGGGTCGTACACGTATTTTCGAAGCATAGAAACATGGAACACGTTGTGTACTCCAGCTAGTTGAGGAGGTAAGGCCAATCTATAGGCGACTTCACCCACTCGATCAAGGATCTCAAATGGACCAATATACCTTGGGCTTAACTTGCCATGAATACCGAATCGGCGAATACCTCTCGACGGAGAGACCTTCAAAAATACATGCTCGCCAATCTGGAATTTCAAATCTCTTCTTCTATTATCAGCATAACTTTTCTGCCTTGATTGAGCTACAAGTAACCGGTCTTGAATAATTCGAATATTCTGTGATGATTCTGAGACAAGATCCGGTCCAAGCCATTGCTTCTCGCCAATCTCATCCCAACATAATGGAGAATGACAACTCCTTCCATACAAAGCCTCGAAAGGTGCCATTTGTATGCTGGATTGATAACTATTGTTATAGGCGAATTCTATCAATGCCAAATGATCACTCCAGCTGCCATCGAAGTCAATCATACAAGCTCTCAACATATCTTCCACAATCTGATTTGTTCTCTCGGTCTGTCCATCTGTCTGCGGATGAAATGCAGTACTGAAATTCAGACGGGTACCAAGAGATTCTTGCAAACCCTTCCAGAAATGAGATGTAAATCTCGGGTCTCGGTCAGACACAATGCTGACTGGAATACCATGAAGTCTAACCACTTCCTTCAGATATAATGCTGCTAGCACATCAACTGTCCACTTGGACTTAATGGATAGGAAATGGGCTGACTTAGTCAGTCGATCCACGATGACCCATATTGCATCATAGCCACCTCGAGTCTTAGGAAGACCCATAATAAAGTCCATACCAATACTCTCCCACTTCCATTGGGGAATATCAAGTGGTTTCAATTTACCTGCCGGTCTAAAATGCTCGGCCTTTACTTGTTGACAAACAAGACATCTGCTTACAAAATCTGCAATTTCCCTTTTCATGTTTGGCCACCAAAATGTCCTCTTCAAGTCTTTGAACATCTTAGTGCCTCCCGGATGGATAGTGTATCGGGATCTATGTGCTTCTTCAAGGATCTGATTCTTTATATTAGCCTCATCCGGTACACAAGTTCGACCTTGAAACACCAGTCTTCCATCATTGGCTATCGAGAAGTCAGGTCTGCCACTTAAGTTTTCCTTAATCTCGACTAGCTCGGGATCAATATCTTGTAATAGCTTGATTTCCACTAACAGTTCGGGCTTGAGTTGCATCTGGGAAATCAAAATCCGATCATTATCAATATTGAGATCCAGACTAGCCATCTGCTCCAGTAACTTCCATTCTTGTAACATAAGACTGGATAACTTAGCCACAGGCTTCCGACTTAACGCATCAGCCACGACATTGCCTTTGCCAGGGTGATACTCGATAGAGAAGTCGAAATCCTTTATATATTCCAACCACCTTCTTTGCCTCATGTTTAATTCCTTTTGAGAAAATAAGTATTTCAGACTTTTGTGATCCGAAAATACCGTGAATGATTCTCCATATAAATAGTGCCTCCAAATCTTTAATGCGAATACTACGGCTGCCAATTCCAGATCATGCACGGGATAATTAACTTCATGCTTCCTTAACTGCCTAGAAGAATAGGCAATCACCTTGCCATGCTGCATAAGCACACAGCCTAAGCCAATACCAGAAGCATCTGTGTAGACCACAAAACCGCCTTCACCCGAAGGTAAGGTCAAAATAGGGGCAGTAGTCAAACAATCCTTCAGAGTTTGGAAACTCCGTTGGCATTCAGTTGACCACTCAAACTTGATCTCCTTGCGGGTTAATTTTGTCAGAGGTACCGCAATCTTAGAGAAATCTTGAATGAACCTTCGATAATAACCAGCCAGGCCAAGAAAACTCCTTACTTCAGTAACATTATTAGGCTGTTCCCAATTCTTTACCGCTTCCACTTTAGATGGATCCACAGAAATTCCATCCTTAGTAATAATATGTCCTAGAAAGGACACCTCACTTAGCCAAAATTCACACTTGCTGAACTTGGCATATAATTGGTGATCTCTCAATAATTGCAAAGCCATCCTCAGATGCTCGGCATGTTCTTTTTCACTCTTGGAATATATCAAAATATCATCTATGAATACCACAACCCATTGATCAAGGTAGGGTCGGAACACACTGTTCATTAACTGCATGAAAGCTGCCGGTGCATTCGTTAACCCAAAAGACATAACGACAAACTCATAATGACCATACCGGCTACGGAAAGCTGATTTATAAATATCCTCTTCTTTAATCCGTAACTGGTGATATCCAGATCGAAGATCGATCTTAGAAAAATAAGAAGCTCCAGTAATCTGGTCAAATAACTCATCAATCCTTGGCAAAGGATACTTATTCTTGACAGTTATCTGGTTGAGTTGCCGATAGTCGATGCACAACCTCATCGAACCATCTTTCTTCCGAACAAACAATACAGGAGCTCCCCAAGGGGAAACACTCGGGCGAATAAAACCCTTCTCGAGCAACTCCAACAATTGCTGCTTCAATTCCCGCAATTCCGCAGGAGACATGCGATAAGGGGCTTTAGAAACAAGAGACGATCCAGGAATAAGATCAATAGAAAATGTCACTTCACGCTGAGGCGGAAGTCCTGGTAACTCCTCTGGAAAAACATCTAGGAAGTCTCGGACAATAGGAATGTCCTTAATCTCGGTCTGCTGTTCAGGGGACGCATGAATAAAAGCCAGGAAAGCTTCACATCCACGCCTCAATAACTTATCAGCACGAAGAGTCGAGATAAGAGACACCGGACTAGGATGTTTCACTCCTTTGAAGAATAATCCGGGGTGCTTAGAAAAAGACACCGAACAAGAATTGCAGTGAACATTGACCTCATACTGGGCCAACCAGTCGGCTCCTAGGATTACATCGTAATCCTTCATGTCTATGCAAATCAAGTCGGCTGGAAAATTGCGATCATTCACCATAACTTTACTAGAAGGATAATAATGCTGAATAGCTGAACTGGTCCCAATAGGGGTTGATATCTCTAACGGAGAGTCCATCAAAACAGGTTCTATAGCTAATAACTTAGCAAATCTCCGGGATATAAAAGAATGTGTTGCACCAGTATCAAATAGAACAAAAGCCGGAAAGTCGGATATAATGAGAGTACCTTCGACGAGTCCACCATCCTCGGAGATACCCTTTTCCTTTGTATGAAGAGCCTGGAGCCTGCCCTGAGGCTTCTTGACGTTTAGAGGTTTTACCGGGATAGCTTGTTCCGATAATAAGGGGCAGTTGGGAATGCGGTGCTCCTTGCTTCCACATCGCAGACATGCACCTTGCTTGCGCCAACAATCCTCCATTTTGTGACCGGGACGATCACAATATCGGCATACGCCTTTGAATGGAACCACAGAATCAGGTTTCTTGTCTTCTTGTCTTGGCGCCTTGCCCTTCCACGAACCAGAACCAGAACTAGAACCAGTACTAGTGAAAGGTCTTTTCTTGTTAGGACCAGTGCCAGAATCAGTCTTATCATTCTTGAGTGCCTTCGGTTGATTATTCTTACTACCTTGACCACGAATCCTTTCCGTCATTTCCAATGTATCTTCTAATACTTGTGCCTTTCTTACCATCTCAGAATATGTAGAAATTTCTAGTGGTGCCAGTTGATTAATATAATGAAGTCGAAGACCATTAAGGAAACGCTTCGCCTTCATTTTCTCAGTTGAAATGAGATGTCTCGCATAACGAGAGAGTCTTGCAAACTGGGCTTCATATTCTGATACCGATAAGCTTCGCTGCTTCAGAGCTGCGAATTCCGCGGCCTTCTTTTCTTGCACGCGATCAGAAAAATATTTATCATTGAAGAATTCCTCGAATTCCTCCCACGAGACTTGTTGGTCACCGAGAGCCGGTTTAATAGACTCCCACCAAGTACGTGCATCACGTTCCAGTTGGAAAATGGACAAGAGAACACGCTCCTGGTCAGTGCATTGCATGACCTCAAAAATCCTTGCCATCTCGTCGAGCCAGTTCTCGGCTTCATCAGGATCGGTTGAACCAGCAAACCTAGGCGGGTTCATCCCTCGGAAATTCCGATACAATTCACCAGTACCATGAGCTGCGCCATGAGGTGCCGCTCCGGCTCCAGCTCCTGCCTGAGCCAATGCATTCAAGGCTTGCGTAAGTCCTTGAACCGTACGTTGCAAATTCCTCATCTCAGCACGATTGGCTGCCATTTCAAGTACCTATAAGGTAATCCATTGTTCATGAGTCGATTATTATGAGAGAAGAATTCTCTGATGAGAGGAGAGAGAAAGAACTAGAGGAGTGAGACATGATTACGGTTAATAGCTTAACCCGATTTCTACCCAAATCTCACAAGGTCTAGTTTTTCCTAAACTTATAGGAGAGAAGGAAACCTAGGACAATTTTAACCTAAATTTCTAGGTCAATGCGACCTAGGCTCTGATACCAACTAAACTGTCACGCCCCGATGCGGAATCTCGGGACGTACAGTTAGGGGCACGCGAGCAAGAATTTAATATTCCGAACCATTGCAAACCATTGCACAAAAGGTTGGAAAAGGTAAATATCAGAGTTTTATTGATAATAAAATGCTGAGTACATTTGGGTAGACAACTACATTCGAATAGTAATCCAAACTAGAACAACTTCTCACTATTACATAAGGAATACAAACTGACTGAAAAGCTATAAACTAACACTCGTATCACTCTAGTCCATCCCCGACATGGTCATCACCTGGAAAGAGGGGAAAAGTAGGAGTGAGCTAAACACGCTCAGTAGATAACCGTAAGCAGGTATAAGTATTTAACCAATTATTACACTTTACATGAAATGCAGTAAATGAACAAATGTCAACACGATAAAGAACAATATATGAGATCGAGAATGTAACACTTTTACCACAAGTAATGATCAAGTAATGAACAAGTATAGCAACTACAAGATAAATAACTTTGGCCATCATTCAAGTATGTTACACATGTAACCAGGTAATCACGCACGATTCAAGTATCACGAATTGTCATAGACGTAACAAGTCAAGTCAAGTACTCGGGTGCAATGCCTCACCCTGTCATACACATCCCATGGGCTCAATATCATTTCGGGCGCTCTCCCCAGGACCAGACCGGGCCCTTATGATGCGTTGGCATTTCATTGGATCCATGATCCCCCGTCTAGACATAGTCAATTTATGGCCAATCTAATCAATAGAATTTCTGTCAAGTGTAAGATGAGAGGACGACCCTTGTCTCCTCTGATTCAAGAGTATAACACAACGGAAAACCCAAACTAAGGGTAGTCGTACGGCGAACACCGGGCCGTACTCACACGAGTAACGAGTCACGGAGTCAAGTATGAACGGTTGACAGTAAGCCGTTCGAGAAAAGTAAGTGTATAGATTTAATATACGAACCTCTCGGGTCGTATACGGAGATACGGTTCTAGAAAATCCGTATTTAAGTATAACAATAATTCTAATCATAAGATGAGTTGTGTATAAAATAGTTACCGGAATACGATGACCATTTAACCCATTAAAAATAATGGTTGATTCCGGGCTCGAGTATGACCGAAGGTTAATCAAGGATAATCGGTCATTTTAACAAGTTAAAACGATGGCGATCGGGACATTAGAGGATATACGGTATATGTTTATACACCGTATAGGCCTAAGTTGCCCATTTTATACTTTAAGCAATAAAACAGCGGTCTAAATCATGCTTTCTATTGTAGACCATGGATAAATTTACCATTTGGTATCATTTCCTTTCATGGTAACAATTTAGAATTTACCGGATAGAGTGTCCGGCGTAATTTTACATCGGCCAAGACTTGCATAAGTCGACCGTCATACTAATCTTGGCTAATATATACTTAATCTTGCCTAATCCTATGTAAACTTGGTTAATCATGCTTAAACATAACTAATTATGCTTTAATTATGTCTTAAACATGACTAAACATGCTTAAACATAACTAATTATGCTTTAAACATGACTAATTATGTTTAAACATAACTAATTATGTCTAAACATGACTAATTATGCTTAAACATAACAAAGTTTGCTTACACTTAGCTAATGATGGTTAAATAATTCTTAATAACCACTAACATATGTAGATCTCTAATTTAGAATAATCCACTTAAGAAAGAATTAAGAATATGAATAAATAAGCATGAAATAGCACGAGGTGCTAATGGGGAAAAGATGTGATCGCCAGAGACGCGAACGCCTCAAATGATAATAATGAAAATCATGGAGGGATCGCGAAAAATACCTTTAAAAGCGCGGGTGATTGTGAGTGCTCCTTTCTCTTCAAATCGGCCGGCCGATGAAGAGAGTTCTTCTTTAATGATTACCCTTGCAAAAAGACACAAACACCAAAAGAGAAATTGAATTAGAACATGGTGAGTGTAGCATCAAATCCTTAATGAAAATATGAGCATGATAACATGGCGAAGAACACACCTTAAGGGTGTTGGCCCTTAAACCCCTATGCAAAGAGGGTATGGGAGATGAATGATATGATGAATGCAAAATAAAATAAGGGGAAAGAGTGCAATAGTTGCACTATGGGGAGATCTCAATATGGTTGAGTATAAAAAATTTAAAAGAATGATGAATGCATGTGAGTGTATTAATCACAAATAAAGAAAAAGAGAATATAAGGGAGATAAGAAAAATCTGCTCGTATTGGCTCCTTTGGCTTTAATTCTCAATGGGGAGGAAACTTCAAAAGGATGAAGACTTTAACATGGAAGCTTCTCCTTCAGCCACAAGCCGCATCAACTCCTTCGGTTCCCTGTAGAAAGAAAAGAAGAAGAAGAAGAAGAAGCAGAAGAAGACATAACAGAAGAAGAAAAAGAAAAAGCAGAAGAAGAAAACGTAGGAAGAAGAAGAAACAGAAGAAGAAAAGATAGAAAAAGAAGAAAAAAATAGAAGAAGGACGAGGGGAGAATAAAAATTATCGGAACCAACCCCTTAACAGAGGCGAGAGCCTCTATTAATAGGTTAGGAAAAGGTGATAAGAAGGGAAGAGGTTAAAGGAGGAATGGATAAGAACAGCAAGAGCCCAAATAGAGGAGGAGTCTAACGAGGCAAGGACTCTCTGGGGAAAGGTCTGCGAAGCCAGAAGGTGAAACACGCCTTAGGTCAGCGCGTTAATTTAAGAATTGACGACCTACCATAGGGCGTTTCTCAAAAACACGCCCTGCACAAGGGCGTTTCTCAAGACCAAATTTTTAGAAATGAAAACTCCCCATATTTGAAACATGAAAAACACGCCTCCATCAAAGCCGCGTTTCAAAAACACGCCCCTGGGAAGGGCGTTAATTTCAAGAGCTCAAATGGGGAAGTCGGTCAAACCAAAAGAATTGACGCCCTCAAGTGTGGTCGTCCTTTCTTAAGAAACGCCCTAGTACAAGTCGTGTTTTAATAAAAACACGCCCTTACCCAGGTCGTGAATTCATAAAATTCATAAAATAGATAGAATGGGGAGAAATAGATAAAATGGGAAAGAAACGCCCTAGACCAGGGCGTGTTTCAAAAAACACGCCCCTGATGAGGGCGTGAATTCAGAAAATAGAGATAAATGCCCAAGAAATCCAAAAAGATAGAAAAATGAGATAAAATGGGGAAAAATAGGAGAAATTCAAGAAAAGTGGGAAAACCACTCAAATAAGCTGATTTGAGGGTCAAATGGGGCATCGCAGAGCGATATGAAATATACTCAAAATGATGTCAATTTTGGCGTGTCTACAGCTGCCCCGCCTTGGCGTCTGCTTTGCAAGGGAGCGTAGCAAACTGAAAAGTAGATGCCAAGGTGTGATGAGACACGCAATCAACATCACTTGATGAGAATCAAATCAAAAACACGAGATGAAGCAAATCTCGGGAAATCCAACGAAATCAACAATGTTTGGATAAAAGGGGGAGATGTGCACGCGGTGCACGAAGGAGATAAAATAAAATGATCAACTTCCAGCGCGGTGGAAGTACCCCAGGTCACAAACCTGTAGATTTCACCATCGGGTAGCGGTTACCAGCCAATGTGGACGTGCTGCAGCCAAGGTGGATCAAGGGGAAAGTTGGACAATAAGATGATAAAAATCCAAACAAGGAGCTCTCGAGAAAAGACCCAAAACAGCGACAAAACGAACTGAGGACTCAATTCGGCAATGAAAATCTCATATCGGGAAAGATTAAGATCAATTCAACTCTCAACATCAGCTTATCAGAATGATTTTTCAACAATTGTTTCAAAGTCCTACATGAATGCATGCTGGGTTTAAAGGGAAAAATAAATCAAATATAATATAATATAATCAAGGATAATATTGTTAAACTGCCCAGACTGGGTCAAGAAACCGATTCTGCGAGCTGATACTAAGCCGAAGCATGTTTATCCACGCACCAACTCGCAAAGAGGGAACCATCGTCCCCAGTCTTGGACGGCTCAACGGCCTATCCGTATGACTAAGACTTCTCTGGAATCATCATTGTTTTTGATGAAGGGGAACTCAAATCCTAGATTTACCAAAGCCACAAGGTCCTTGATATAATCTAGTAGCGTATGTAACATATAGTAAAAATGCATACAGGAGATGGTGATATCAATAAATATGGGGGGAACTGAGAGATGAGGTGCAGGCACCGTGGGGCTTGGATGATGATGCCCGGACGATGGGACCAAGAGCTTCTTATCCTGCGCTCAAAATTCATTAGCCAAGATATAAAAAGTATAACAAACAATGAATAAGGCATTTTAGCATAGCAATCATCAAAGCATCAATTACAGCATGTATAGCATGAATGAAATCATGGCATTGCAAATCATCATTGTTTATTGTTTGTCATGAGGATGACAATCTAGCTAATCAAGTTTTGGAGTTAAATAATCAAGATCTGATATAATGCCCATCGGCAGAGTAATCAGGGAATGATAATGCCCCTTGGCAAAGTGATCAAGTGAATCAGCAGGAGTTGATTGAAAGATTTGGAGATGAATAATCAGAATGATATTCAAGAGATAATCAGGAGATATAACAATCAAAATGATATAGGGAGATGATAATCAAAATGCTCAGGGTGGCATGTCATGAAAATATCGGGAAAGAATCAATAGATTGATAGCAATGAATGGAGAGAGGACTCATCCCGTGCTCCTGATCCTTGGAAAGTTATTCCTGCAAAACACCATCAGAAAATACAATGCAAAATTTTTGGGTTTTGGAAATATGTAAAATTTTTTATGAGATTTTGGAAATATTCAAATTTTTGTGGAATTTTGGAAATATTCAAATTTTTGTGGAGATTTTGGAAATATTCAAATTTTTGTGGAGATTTTGAAAATATTCAAATTTTTGTGGAGATTTTGGAAATATTCAAATTTTTGTGGAGATTTTGAAAATATTCAAATTTTTGTGGAGATTTTGAAAATATTCAAATTTTTGTGAAATTTTGGAAATATTGTTAATGCAGCATCAAAGGGTGTTTTTGAACCACTGGCTAGGGGTCCTCGTTTCCTCCCTTTCTGCTTAAAACTGCCCAAAGCCGGGCGTGCATTGAAAGGGTGGCGCCCTATAACTGACTGCCCTTGATTAACGATGCCCCTACCAAGGCCATACCCGAGAAACATTCGGTCTTGGAGGGAGAAGAGAAGAATAATTGGGGATAAACTTAAAGCAGGATGGGAGATATCAGGATTTGATTTCCTTCCAAGGTTTTAACCCTCAAAGAGGTAGTCTGTTGCGCCGGGGCTTTGTGCCTTTGATTTTTAGACCCTTGACATGCATACGACCAGGGTTTTCCCTGCGGTGACTTTGCCACTCTTGACATGCCATAATTCACAATTTTGAATTTATTGAAATTTTGATTTGATTTTCATAACAGCCCTTGTGGCGAGATGTATATCATGAAAGCTCATATGAAAACTCATATTGATTTTGGGTCAAGACTGCCCCTATTTGAGACTCCTCTCGTATTGGGGATTACCAGAGTTGGTCATCTCATCCGTCAACCTCTTGCACCTGCATTCGGCCGAGTAAAGGAGAGAAAAGACTTTCAGGAATACTCATGGCATGGCCAAAGTAGTAACGGTGTCTAACCAAAGAGCCGGCTAAGGACGCCGTGAAGTGTGTGAAATGCCCAGCTAAGGGTTGCCCTTAACAAGCAGGGAGAGAATGTCGAATTCCCAGCACGGGTTTTTATTAACCAAGAGTGCTGCATAGCAAGTCTAAAGACTCTTTTGAGAGTGAAAAAAGGCTAAGATAAAGATTTAAAACACCATTCTTAATCTTGTTAAGAAACACCTTATCTTAAAAACACGCCTTATGCAATGATGAAATGATATCGTGAAAATGCGTACTTACGCCAAAATATTACCTTGCAACCTTCGTTGAAGCAGCTGCCCAGACGGATGGTCATTGTGGGATAGTCCTCTTTGGCAGATAAAAGGATTGGAAGCAAAGGATTGAAAGTGGCTTAACAAGAAGTGGTGGTGCCAAGACCAGACTCAGACGAATAAGGAGAAAAAGGAAGAGAGGCGAGGGCTAGAACTCCCTCACTAAGGCACAGAGACCCTGATCACATGGAACAATCTACAGAAGGAGAGGAGAATTAGAAGGAGGAGTGAGGACTAAAGCCTCGAAAGCAGTGGGAGAAAGGGCAGATGCCCAAGGCAGTGGATGTGGAAGAAGTTGGGTCAGACCCAGAATTAGGAGGAATCAGAAGAAGAAATTGGTAGATAGAAAGAGGTGGATCTGGAGGGTCCGGAGGCGGAGGAGAATCATGATAAGAGGAATCATCCGGAGGCTCCGGAGGGATAACGAAAGAAGGGACGCGATGCCCTAGGGAGAAATAGGGAAAAAGATGATGAAAAAGATGACGGAAAAGAAAGAAGAGAATAAAAGATATGGAGTCCCGGAGGAGCAAAAAGATGAATTGAAGGAAATATGGAAGGTCCGGAGGTTCCGGAGGAATGAAATCAGGAGGGTCGCGATGCCCTGGGAGATGATAGAGAGAATAAGACGGAGAATCCGGAGGAAGCAAATGGAAAGGGGCACGATGCCCTGAAAGGACAAGGGAAGAATCCGGAGGTTCCGGAGGGATGAAATCAGTAAGGAGAAGATGGAAAGGGGTATCGTGCCCGAGAGAAAGGTCCGGAGGTCCCGGAGAAATAGAATCAGAAAGGGTGAGATGCCCAAAGAGGAGGGATAAAATTCCTGGTGGTTCCAGGGACATAGCAGGAAGGGGGACGCGATGCCCCAAGGGGAGTGGATAAAAGGATGAATATGGATAAGATGGGAAATGCTGAATATCCGGCGGTGCCGGAAGGCGGGGAAGATACGGGTTTGGAAACCCGGGAAGCAGGAGGTGCAAATGCATGCAATGGGATGGATTCGATGAATGCTTGATATGCGTGAATGCAAGGAGATGCAAAGAAGATGAATAATGTGAAGGGTGAGATGATGAGATCTTCCTTTTTACCCTTCGAGTGGCCCATGAAGAAAAGGTGATAGAAATAGATGTGGATGAAGTTGAATGAACAAGAGTGGGAGAAATAGGGGGCGGCCCCTTAAGATAATTGCCCCTCCACGGCAGTGAACATGTATGACCAATTGGCCCAATAAACAACCCCCTTGGAAAGCGAAAATCAATAAGGTGAGGGAGTCGTAGAGTTGGAACATGAAGCATCGAGTTGCCCATTGAATGTGGTGATGAATATGGAATGTTGAATAAAATGGGCATTCGCCCCTTGTAAGGAGTAATGAATTCGGAATTCGAAGGTTTGAACAAAGGGTGCCCTGCCCGGCCTTCAAACGGCGTCAATGCTTGGCATCTATTGAGCAACGGTGATGACTTAGCTTCTCCGACCACGCTTGGCACAATAACCCGGATTGACATCCGGTAAATGAATTCTTGCATCTTGAATGGCACGGTCGTGGCCAAAGTCTTCTTGCCCGCCTTTTACTTATCCTTGGCGCAATTAGCTGCAGAAGCACGCCCCTTCCGAGTAACAAAGGGAGGTGAGGCGGAGGCGGGAGGCTCCATGAATGGTGGAGTTAT
Source organism: Amorphophallus konjac (assembly GCA_022559845.1). Lineage (NCBI taxonomy): Eukaryota > Viridiplantae > Streptophyta > Magnoliopsida > Alismatales > Araceae > Amorphophallus > Amorphophallus konjac. The sequence continues at coordinate 18,185,611 of CM040124.1, forward strand.
AATGGAAGGTGTTGGCAAATGGGTGAATGGGGGCGGAGATTCAAACACGTCGAGCTTCTCCCCTTGCTCGGAAGTAGTTGGGATTAGCTCGGATGCAAAAAGTGGTGGATCCTGCTCAGGACTAACCATGGGTAAAGGCGTAAGGCTATATGGTGGAGGAATAAGCAAAGTGGGTTTTAAAGGGATAATGGAAGGCCGAGGTGGCGGTAATGGGAGGTTAATTGGGGAAGGTTTAATGGTGGGTTCGATGGAGGCTAATAGTGTGGAGGTAGATGGCTTAAGGAGTGGAGGTGTAATTGGTGGAGGTTTAATGGAAGGTTTAGGGGAGGCCAGTGTTGCGGAGGTTAATGGTGTAACTGGAGGAGGTGTAATGTATGCGGTGTCAAGGATAGGAGGAGACTTACAATGTGGCGGTGTGGGTAATTGAAGTATCGACCCATCATCGTAACACCAGTTAGTCTCATAAATAGGGATTGGATGGGGGATGGTTTCATCCTGAGCAGGAGGTTCATCGAATGAAAGTGGAGGGAGCGGGAAATTAAGGAAACTCGGAAGGGGTGCCTGCGGAGCTTCATCATCATCGTACGCTGCCTCAGATTCTTCAATTGCCGGCTCTTCCTCGCTTGGAATGCCGAAGTCATAATCATCCATCCTGTCTTTCCATTCATTCTCCATCTTTGTAATCTCGTCCAAAGCGGCATGGAGAGGATTGACTGGAGTAGGAGGAGCCGTGACCCTCTTTATTTGTTCCTCCATCAAAGTAATCTTATCGAGCAGAGTTTGCTGGAGGGGTGTAACATGAACAACAGGAGGTTGGCAGGGCCTTGAAGGAGGAGGGGCCGCATAAAAAGGCCGTGGAGGGGAGTTGACGGGATGACCCGTAAAAGAACCCGGACGGGCCGGATTGCAAGGAGTAAAAGGGCCTCGGGGCCGTGTTGGAGGAGGAATAGAAGGAGGTGGGTGTCGGACCACCCGAGTAGAATGAATAGGGGGAGATGGGTAATGGGCTACCCGAATATGATTGGAAGGAGGAGGTGGGTGATGGGCCACCCGTATAGGAATAGAAGGAGGGGGAGATGCAAGAGATGTACCCTCAACGGCAGCCTTAAGGGCTTGGATCTGTTGAGGGGTAAGATGATCTAATGCATGCAAGATTTGAGAGACCTTCTCATCATTGGGAGGAGACGGTCCCGTAGGAATAGTGGCTCGAACTTGAGTGGGGGGACCATGAGGATGGACATTGCCCATGGGTCGGGCATGACCATGAGAATAAGGACGTGGTCCCTTGAAAGAATGGTGAGAATGATGATGATTAACATGTTGAAGGTGAGGATTATAAGATGTGCTAGGTTGCTCATCCTCATGAATTGAACTAATCATGTTGTTTTGTTTATCAAAGTAAGGCATTGTGCAAACAATTTGTAAAGAAACACACAAGTTGGAATGGTTACCTTGATTTTTATTTGTTTGAACCTTGGTGAATTAAGGATTTTAGCAAAGTTTGGAATGATTCACACAAGGGGGGAACCTAGTTTCAATATGATTTGAACTTCAATGCCAACTAGGAACCCTCTCTCACCACGTATAGGCCAACTAACTCGGGACTCCAAAAGGGTACAACCTGCCCGGCGTCCGTGAGGGAATCCACGGGTGCGGGGACTTACGGAGGCTTGGAAAAGGGACTTCCGGTCCAAAGAGACGGAATGCTCAATGGAGGGTCGTCCCGATTCCAAGAGGGTGTGTGGATCCTAATGAAGAGGAGGAGGTTCTCAAACCAAATGCAAATATGAATGTAGCAGGGAAAATCAAGCTAATCACAGCAAATGATCAATCAATAAGGATAAGCATGAATCATGATGAAAAATCACAGCCGGGAGGGCTCTGTAAACCAACAGTAAAAACACGCCCTGGAAGGGGGCGCTACTAAAAAAGGACACGACGGTGTGACTGTCGTGAATCAAAGCGAGGGGCCCAGGGCAGGGGTAAAACGCGCCTTAGAGTGAGGCGTTAGAAATAAAAGGACGCCCTTTCCAGCGGGCGTCAAATCCAATAACACGCCTTTAAGTGAGGCGCTAATAAAGATAAAGACGCCCTTGCAACGGGCGTGACTTCACCAAGCAAGCAGAAATAATTGGAGACAGATAGAAAACGCCCTATCCGAAGGCGCTAAATTTAAATAACACGCCCTGGGTTAGGGCGTGAAATCAAAAGGCGCCTCTGACAAAGGCGTTAATTCTCAATCCACGGCCAACAGTAACAATCACTCACAGTCGCAGGCAATCAACAAATATAAGATATAAGCATGCTCATCAAAAATTTCAAATAAGTGGAAATTTTAAAGAAATACCAACAAACTGACAAATCACTTAGGGAAGAGTGTAAAACCAATGGAGGGTGCCCGAGGGGCACAAAAGGGAGATGCACCGAGGGTGCAATAGGGGAGACGGCACACGCGGGTGCCTAAGGGGAAAGGGGTAATAAATGAAGAACACAAAGGGTCCCACCGTGATCGCCAATTTGTAGATCTCTAATTTAGAATAATCCACTTAAGAAAGAATTAAGAATATGAATAAATAAGCATGAAATAGCACGAGGTGCTAATGGGGAAAAGATGTGATCGCCAGAGACGCGAACGCCTCAAATGATAATAATGAAAATCATGGAGGGATCGCGAAAAATACCTTTAAAAGCGCGGGTGATTGTGAGTGCTCCTTTCTCTTCAAATCGGCCGGCCGATGAAGAGAGTTCTTCTTTAATGATTACCCTTGCAAAAAGACACAAACACCAAAAGAGAAATTGAATTAGAACATGGTGAGTGTAGCATCAAATCCTTAATGAAAATATGAGCATGATAACATGGCGAAGAACACACCTTAAGGGTGTTGGCCCTTAAACCCCTATGCAAAGAGGGTATGGGAGATGAATGATATGATGAATGCAAAATAAAATAAGGGGAAAGAGTGCAATAGTTGCACTATGGGGAGATCTCAATATGGTTGAGTATAAAAAATTTAAAAGAATGATGAATGCATGTGAGTGTATTAATCACAAATAAAGAAAAAGAGAATATAAGGGAGATAAGAAAAATCTGCTCGTATTGGCTCCTTTGGCTTTAATTCTCAATGGGGAGGAAACTTCAAAAGGATGAAGACTTTAACATGGAAGCTTCTCCTTCAGCCACAAGCCGCATCAACTCCTTCGGTTCCCTGTAGAAAGAAAAGAAGAAGAAGAAGAAGAAGCAGAAGAAGACATAACAGAAGAAGAAAAAGAAAAAGCAGAAGAAGAAAACGTAGGAAGAAGAAGAAACAGAAGAAGAAAAGATAGAAAAAGAAGAAAAAAATAGAAGAAGGACGAGGGGAGAATAAAAATTATCGGAACCAACCCCTTAACAGAGGCGAGAGCCTCTATTAATAGGTTAGGAAAAGGTGATAAGAAGGGAAGAGGTTAAAGGAGGAATGGATAAGAACAGCAAGAGCCCAAATAGAGGAGGAGTCTAACGAGGCAAGGACTCTCTGGGGAAAGGTCTGCGAAGCCAGAAGGTGAAACACGCCTTAGGTCAGCGCGTTAATTTAAGAATTGACGACCTACCATAGGGCGTTTCTCAAAAACACGCCCTGCACAAGGGCGTTTCTCAAGACCAAATTTTTAGAAATGAAAACTCCCCATATTTGAAACATGAAAAACACGCCTCCATCAAAGCCGCGTTTCAAAAACACGCCCCTGGGAAGGGCGTTAATTTCAAGAGCTCAAATGGGGAAGTCGGTCAAACCAAAAGAATTGACGCCCTCAAGTGTGGTCGTCCTTTCTTAAGAAACGCCCTAGTACAAGTCGTGTTTTAATAAAAACACGCCCTTACCCAGGTCGTGAATTCATAAAATTCATAAAATAGATAGAATGGGGAGAAATAGATAAAATGGGAAAGAAACGCCCTAGACCAGGGCGTGTTTCAAAAAACACGCCCCTGATGAGGGCGTGAATTCAGAAAATAGAGATAAATGCCCAAGAAATCCAAAAAGATAGAAAAATGAGATAAAATGGGGAAAAATAGGAGAAATTCAAGAAAAGTGGGAAAACCACTCAAATAAGCTGATTTGAGGGTCAAATGGGGCATCGCAGAGCGATATGAAATATACTCAAAATGATGTCAATTTTGGCGTGTCTACAACATACATTTGATGTAGTTAATCCATGGTTAATCATGGTAACACATTTTTATAAGCAAACCAAGGTTCCTGTACAACAGGGACCAAAAGGGAACAGGGCAGCAAGTAATGGGTTTAAGGGGGGGGGGTCGACCCCTACCTGCTGGGGGTTCATGCCTGTTCAGCCATTTTCTTCAATTTTTAACATGGTTTTCAGTGATTATAAATGGGATTACTATGATATTAAGCTGAAACGTGCTTGAATACTTACAACTACTAGATTTTTAAGCCACCAACTACATGTTAATCATGTGGGTTAGCAATCTATCAAGTAACCGTGTTCATGTTTACTATTCACAAAACCATACGAATGCAATCTAAAACATGTATAAAACATGGTAATGATCCTAATAAGATTGCTAACAAGATTATTCTTCTATCATTAGGTTGGTGCCTTTGGTTACCTACCGGATTTGACGAACAGAAGATAGAATAGAATGAATGAATGAAGCTCCGTGAGAAAGTAGGAATAGTAAAGTTGCAGAGGTTGTGTAGCTCCTCCACGGACTCTTCCAACAGCAGCTTAATTAAGGGAGGGAAGGGGCTTAAGCCTACTCCCTATATATAAGATTTAAAGGGGCACATGATCCCTTTTCGTGGCGAGAATATCGCACACGGTGCTGCAACGGGAAGACCACAGTGTGGACTCCGTGTTTGTCGACTTAAACACGTTCTCACGTGTTTATTGAGGCAAATAGTTAAGCTTAACCCTTATTAGTCTTAGGGTTAGTTGGGTGATTAAGGGTCATTAGATCAAAAACAATGCTTAATGATTTTTGGTGATTTTTACCCAGAAGACAAAAATGTTCATCAAAACATGCCCTTTCATAATACCATTTTTATGGATTTTTATCAAGTGTTTTACATGTACTAAACCAATCTTTTAAGTTAAATTAATATTTTAATCAAATGCCAATGGTTTAGGCGATAGATGGAGTTTCAGATTTTTGCCAATTAAGCTCAAGAAGACAAACTTACTAGGAAAAATATGTTCTATCATTTATGATTTTTTTGTGGATTTTTCTAAGGTAATTATATTTTCATGTGAATAGTGTTTCCCGGTTTTAAGTCGGGCTTAAATTGATTATTAAACCATGTAAACGAGCTAATTAGGGTCAGGCACAGAAGACTAAAGTGATTGTCATGATGTTTCCTAATTAACTGCTATTTTTAGGAAATTTCATATAATAGTCAAAAGTTTTTTTTTTTTACTTTTACTATTTACCATAGCATTATTTAAATTTTTTTTTACTTTTACTATTTACTATTTCATATAAATAGCCTTGCCGCGGTATACTGATTCCTTCAGGCTGTCTCTTTTGGCAAGAATAGCAGCTTCGACTGCATGGGCTACCCGATGGTCTTGCATGCCACCCACTATGAAAGTCCGGATGAATGGCAACAAGTGGCAATCCTTCGGAAGATCCGGCCGATAGTTGTTGCCCCGCCTGAAGCATGTCTCCGTTACAGTGGAATAGACCCTGGACGTTGATACTGTATCAGTTTCAGAATCGGAAGATTCGTCAACGGCGGCAACTTTGTCATATCCGAAGTCCAGGCTATGCACGTTCAGCCAGTTTACTACAGCCCGTGATATGTCTGGCTGGGCTGACGAGCTTGTTCCAACAGCTCCAGAAGATGTAGCAGCGGAACTGGAGGCCATTACAGTGCCTACAGTCGAAGAAAATATGTGAATGAAAATCCCAAAATAAGAAATAATCTTATAAAGATTAAAGTGTAAAGCTCTGTGAAAATTTCGGCAGCATCTCCCCTTATTCAGGGTCTGCCCAAAGAGAATAGGGAGTCACCCACCAAGAGGGAGTGATCCCGTAAGAAATAAGGATTTAATCCCCAAATAATATCCCACCTGGGCAAAATCTACTGAAACGGGAATAAAACGGGATGGCTCGAGGGGAAGAGCTCGCCACCGCCGCCGAGAGAAGGAAGAGAGAGAAGAAGCAGTAAAAAATGAGAAGAAAAGGGGCCTCGGCGCCTTAAATAGAAGCCCGGGTGGAGAGGTTCTCGCCGCGATGGAATGCACGCCGAGAACCCCCCCTCTTCGTAAAAGGGCGCGCCGAGAACCGGTGCCGAGAACCCCCTTCCCGCGCCGAGATGGCCACGCCGACAACGGTGCACCGAGAAGCTGTGTGCCGAGAAGCCCGCGTCGGGAGCGTCCAAATCAAAGAAATTGAAAGAAATTAAAAGAAATGCTAATGTAACTAAGCTTCCAAGCTGAAAATGAAAGATGACTAACAATGTCAAGCTGAGGAATGGGTTCAGATGCTGAATGATGCACCTGCAGGCACCGTATCATTTATTCTGCATTTTCGCCACCTGCAGGTGGGGGGCATTTGTTGACACCTGAAATATAATCAAGAATAAAGATGAGACCGAAGAGAAGATTGAATCAGAAATGAAGATCCCAGGGATTCCTGCAAAGCTAGAACTACAGAAAAGTCGTCACTAAAGCTATCACCCGGCTGAAGCCCTCCCCGGCCAAGCTGATGTCCGGTGTTGTCATTGCCCAGATGGCAGTGCTGATAAAGAATTGCGGTCTATTGACTGATGAAAATCTCCGAAAATGTTCTGATAACACTATGTCAACTCACCAACTAAGAGGCCTTCACCGGTTCTGACAGATTGGAGGGACTGGCAAATGAAAAGGCAGGTTAGGCATCTTTGACAGCTCAAGCCCGCTGATGAGAGAGATCAAAACATTAAAATCCCTAAATGGGCCAATGAGTGTGGCGCCGACAGCTCCTCACCAAAGCCCAAAGCCCATGGGGGTGGCGCCGAGAAGCTAGACTCTTGGCGCCGGAAGCCTCCGCAATCGACTGAGGCGCGTCGGGAAGGTGTGAAAGACGCACCGAAGTTGATCATGCCGAGAAGGGGGATGCTGTGCCTATAAAACCCCCCATTTCATCGACTTAACAAAAGAAGAGAAAAAGAAAGATAGAGAGGGCCATCGAAGAGAAAAGAAGAGAGATATTCAGATAGCCAGACAACAAAGGAGAGGAGAGAAGAGAAGCTGCTGCCGAGGCTGAAGGAAAGAGAAGGTGGGTGCTTGGGGAGGGAGAGGAGTCAATGCTCCGCCCTCCCCCATCTTCTTGTTATCTGGATGTGTTTTGTTTCCTCATCTGATGTACCCTTTCCTCCCCCTTTTTTTGTGGGCTCTTCTTCGATTTGAATAATATCTATAGTTCTTCTCTATTATCGTTCAAATTATATCTCTGTAACCGATGAAATGTAAACAATGAGACTGATTGAATGAATGGAAGCCCGGGATTCTTTCCCTTCAACCCTCTCTGGCGATTGTTGTCGTTAACCTTTCTGTCGCATCGTTTGATTGATGAATCCGTGATTTCGAGTGTCTGTCGTTCGCCCGAGTGGTTATCGAACACTCTCTGCTACTCTTTTCTCTTGTAGTCTCGATGGAGCTATTGCAGAGCCCCGATCCTCACTTTTATGGATTCCTGGGTTTTGTCCCCCTCTCTCCCTCGACGACGTCGATGATATTAACGCAATGGAGTCTTCATCCTTCTCAAGTTTCCCAAAGCCATCAGGGCCATTACAGGGATCAGAGACAGTCATCTCTTGATCCCCTGGATGGTCGGCGACATAAATGGCATAAAGCCTATTCCAGAGGGTTTCGAATGCTTGGTGACTTTAATCCCTCAACCCCCCTTTCATCCCTGCTACTCCTTGATGTTAATCTGGTAAAGCCCTTGGCTTCCTCCTCGTTTGCATCCTAAATTCTCCCCAGTCATCATCTGAATCCCAAAGAAAATCCTCAGAATAGAGCACCGTAAAACCCCATAAACCTTCCCGGCACCCAAAACCATCACCTTCCCGGCGCCAGCATCCCTCAGCGCGATGAACAGCACCCGGTGCGGCCCTTTGTGCACCGAGAACTGAACGCCGAGAACCCTCTTCCCCTTGTTTCAGCCATGCCGAGAAGCCCCTCCTATTGACCGTGCCGAGAACATGCTAAATCCATGCCGAGAAGCCCCTCCAAGATGCGCGCCGAGAACCCCTTTCCCCCGTGCCGGGAAGCCAGTTTATGCTCATTTTCGCCACGCCGAGAACCTTTCCCCCTCTGTTTAACCCTTGATCACCCCACCATACCAACCCGAGGGGTATCTAAAGGTCATCAAGCATGCCTCAAGAAATAAACTGACGGGGAACGGCCTCCCCAACATTTACACTGATCCAGGGCCTAGTGCCCTTTTTCTTTCGGCTTTCATCCCGACACTCCGTGGATGATCGCCTATTCTTCCCCGGGCATGATCCGAGTTAAGGGGAGATGCTACCAAAATCCAGTCTAACGTTATCAACCCCGGTGAACCAAGGGAGTGTCACCGATACACCTCCCATCTGGCTCCATCTTTTGGGGGAAATGAATCTTTTTGGAGCATCCGGTTAAGTGGAAATATCGAAAGGGAAATACCCTAATGATTATCCGAATTCTGTCCTGCCACTGCCTGGATGGTCTTCTATCCCTACCCGACACGATCCAAAGTCGAAGATTATGCTGTCTGATTTAATCCACCAAACTCAATAAATCTGTCCACAGCATGAAATCTTTATTTCGCATTTTAGTATTGTCGATCGCCTTCTGAGGCCTCCTGTCTTTGGCGTTTAATCAAGGGTTGCCTTCCTTAGGGAGGGCGTAATTAACGTCATGGCCTTTATGGCATGGCGGACTTCCAGTCCCGACTCGGACCTCACAATCGACTGACCATGTCAGGTCGAGCGCACAATAAAACTATCACTCTGGTGACTGGCACGCCTAATAAACTAACTAACGAATCAATAACCAAATGATATATCAAAAACAAAAAATAACAAATAACAAAATAAACCAAAGAAAATCTGTTCCCACAGAGCTCGGCCAGGGTGGAGTGCCACTAGACTAAGGGAAGATAGCTCGATCAGGGCGGAGTGCCACTAAACCAAGGAAAGGTAGCTCGATCAGGGTGGAATGCCACTAAACCAAGGAGGGATAGCTCGGTCAGGGCGGAGTGCCACTAGACCAAGATAAGGGTAGCTCGGCTAGGGCGGAGTGCCACTAAACCAAGGAAGAATAGCTCGATCAGGGCGGAGTGCCACTAAACCAAGGAAGAATAGCTCGATCAGGGCGGAGTGCCACTAAACCAAGGAAGAATAGCTCGATCTGGGCGGAGTGCCACTAGACCAAGATAAAGGTAGCTCGGCTAGGGCGGAATGTCACTAAACCAAGAAAGGGTAGCTCGGCTAGGGCGGGGTGCCACTAGACCAAGATAAGGGTAGCTCGGTTATGGCGGAGTGCCACTAGACCAAGATAAGGGTAGCTCGTCTAGGGCGGAGTGCCACTAAACCAAGGAAGGGTAGCTCGGCTGGGGCGGAGTGCCACTAGACCAAGATAATGGTAGGTCATTCCGGAAATGCCGGTTGTGCCGTGTGATACAGCTTTATATGCTTTCCGTTGAGGGGAGAGAACTGGATGACTCATTTGTGGTCTACCAGGACGTAGGCACCCCCTTCATATACTCGGTAAACGACATATGGTCCGACCCAATTTTTGACCAGCTTTCCTTTGGGGTTGGAGGCCATTACTTCTCTTCTCTTGACCATTACCAGGTCTCCTTTCTTGAATTCTCGACCTTTGACCAGCTTGTCAAAAGCACGGGCCATGCGGGCTTGGTAGAGTTGGATGTTTTGTTGCGCACGGAGGCGCCTTCCTTCGAGCTCAGCGAGGTCTTCCAATCTTCTTTCTGCATTGGTTTGTTCACCGCTGACTAATCCATGCTGGATGGCGACTCGTAGTGAAGGAACTTCTAATTCGATTGGCACCACAGCCTCTGACCCATATACGAGGGAGAAAGGTGAACAGCCGGTTGGGGTTTTGTAGACAGTACGATAGGCCCAGAGCGCTTCGTACATCCTTTCTTCCCAATCTTTTTTATTAGACTTGACAGTCTTTGCCAGCAACGTGCATAGTGTCTTGTTGATGGCTTCTGCAAGTCCATTGGCTTGAGGGTTGTAGGGGGACGATGTCCTCCAGTCAATCTTGTATTTGTCGGCCATCCGATAAACCTTTTGGTTTCTAAAATGGCTGCCATTATCAGAGATGATTCGGCTGGGGATCCCGAACTGGAATATTATATTCTGTCGGAAGAATCTTGCGACCAGTTCCCCCGTTACATCTCTCAATGCGACCGCCTCTGCCCATCTGGAGAAGTAGTCTGTAGATACTAAGATATATCTGCACCCTGATGAAGATGCTGGTAGCGGCCCTACCACATCCGTGCCCCACTGAGCAAACAGCCAGCTTGGTAGGGTCGGATGTAATGGCACTGGAGGTCTCCTTGCCACGTTGGCGTGTACCTGACACTTCTGACAAGCCCGGGCGAACTTGCAGCAGTCATCAAATATAGTGGGCCAATAGTAACCCAATTTCATTATCTCAATTTTCATCTTTGGGCCAGCCTGGTGTGCTCCAGCTGATCCCGCATGGATTTCTTACATCACTTGTCCCGCTTCTGTTGAAGACAAGCAACGAAGTAGGACTTTCCTTCGGGCATCTGCCATTATTCGGAACAAGGTTCCGCTTCTCATCTCGTAAGAGTCTTTGACCCTCAGGAGTTTCATTCTCTGTTCTTTCTCTCTTGGGAGCTGTTGGTGTTGAAACCACCGCAGGAGATGTTCTCGCCAATCGGGCTGCTGAACCTCCTCGATGACTGCCACCTCAATTTCTTGCTTGTCGGCTAAGACTTCTATTACACTGGGGACTTGCCGGCGGTTGATCACCGTTATGTTCAGGCTTGTGTCTGGCGGGACCGCCAACGAACTGGCTAGCTTAGCGAGGGCGTCCGCCTGAGCATTCTGGCCTCGGTTGATATGCTTGATGCTGATGAAGTAGAATCTCGACATCAGGCGAGTTGCCAGCTGATGATAGGGGAGAAGTTCTTGCTTTCGCACATCGAACTCTCCTTCCAGTTGTTTTATAACTAGCATGGAATCTCCGAATGCTTCCAGTATCTGAATTCCCATGGATAGAGCAATTTGCAACTTGATTATCAGGGCTTCATACTCTGCTTCGTTGTTCGTGCAATGCTTGTTTATCGAGGAAGATGTGTGCACCACTTCCCCTTCTAGGGATTTCAGGACTATGCCTGCTCCTGCCCTGACTCTGGCCGATCCAGTGGCAGAGGTGTCAATTCTGGAAGCGCCATCGAAATATAGCTGCCATAAGGAGGGCCGCACCTGAACGGCTTCCAGAGTTTCATCTTCAGGAAGCTTCGGTTCCAGCGGGCAGTCCCCGGGTACTGGGTGCTCAGCGAAGAAGTCTGCAATAGCTTGGCCCTTGACGGCCTTGCGCGGCACATAGGAGATGTCAAACTCCATAAGGATTACTGCCCATTTGCCCAGGCGACCTTTGAGTGCCGGCTGGGACATAATATATTTTAGGGGGTCCTCTTTGGATACCAAGTTGATTTCATGTGACAACATGTAGTGTCACAACTTCTTAACTGCGAAGACCAGTGCCAGACAGACCTTCTCAATATAAGTATATTTCTCCTCAGTTCTGACCAGTCTCCGACTAAGGTAATAGAGGGCTTGCTCTTTACCTTCTTCATTATTCTGGGCCAGCATTGCCCCCAGGGAGTTATGTGTAGGTGCTATATATAGTATCAATGGCCATCCCTTCACCGGTGCGCCCAGCACTGGAGGAGTCTTCAGATAGTCTTTCAGCTTGTCGAAGGCTGTCTGGCAATCTTCATCCCAATAAAAGGGAACATCTTTCATCATCAGTTTGTGGAAAGGCTGGCATCGCCCTGACAAATTTGAAATGAACCACCGGATATAAGCCAAGCGGCCCTGTAGTGATCTCAACTCGGAGTGGTTCCTTGGTGCAGGTAGCTCTTGAATTGCTTTGGTTTTTGCGGGGTCTATCTTGATCCCCCGATATCGGACAATGAAGCCCAAGAACTTCCCTCTCGACACTCCGAACGCACATTTCATGGGGTTCATCTTCAACTCATGCTGCCTCTGCCTCTGAAAGATGATCCGGAGGTCCTGCAGATGATCTTCTTTTCTTCTCGTTTTGACCACCAGATCATCTATGTAGCACTCGACCTTGTGGTAGAGCAACTCATCAATAATTTTGGTCATTACGCGCTGATAAGTTACGCCAGCATTCTTTAGTCCGAACGGCATCCTCTTATAGTGATAAATGCCTTTTGGGGTTCGGAAAGCGGTATGGACCCGGTCATGCTCCGCGATCCAAATTTGGTTGTAACCGGATGACCCGTCCATGAATGACAGGGCCACATGACCGGTTGTAGCATCGATCATGACTTCCGTTATTGGCACCGGAAAGTCATCTTTGGGGCAGGCTTTATTTAGATCTCGGAAGTCGACACATATCCGGATCTGTCCATTCTTCTTTTTCACGGGGATGATATTCGCCAGCCATGTGGTGAACAGGTTTTCTTCAACAAATCCCACGTCAATGAGCTTGTCGATGTACATATATTTTTCCTCCTCTTTACCGTGATGGAATATGTGCTATGAATGGATCAACAATGTGATGCATAAGTAAATGAAAAACTGTAAGAGGAGCAAGACAAATGAAAGTGACCGTGATCACCACCAAAACACCGAACGTGATGAACGCGCCGTGCTTTGGAAAAGAAAGGGAGACACTCGCCTAGCTGCAGCACTGGGAGGATGAGCGGTTGATGAAGAGTCGCCTATAGACGTGCGGTCTTACGATAGACCGCGTAGGGGTGCTGCAGAACGTGCGGGAGGAAGCGCTCCTGGAGGATGGACGGCTTGAAGAAGACCGCAGGAAGAAGAAGAGCGGTTCCTAGACAGCCGCATGTCGTCTTGAACGGGTAGTCAAGAACCGCTCGAGTCCATCACGCCAGAAGTTGCTAAAGGGTTCACCTCCACCCTCTCCAGCCGGCCAGAGGGGATGGGCCTCGTGCTGATGAAGTGCTGACCTGCAAAACAACGTGAAGACACAAGAAGAACACCTAGATCAGGACTGAATGGTGTAATAAATGTTCATATGGGAAGAAATAACCATAAATAAATGGAAAGGGGGATACCTAGGGGATTTTAAACCCCTAGGGTGACAAAAACATGGGTGGAGGTGTGCATGACGATGAAAACGAAGGGGGACGTGGGGAGGAAGCAATGCATGCAAGGAAGAACGATGAAAACTATGACAAGCACAAACAACTCAAAGCATGGACTACTCCCTAGACCGGAGGCTCGTATGGACGTAGAGAGCCTCCCTCCTTGGTGCTAGGTCGCTCAAGAATGCGGCAGGGCTTCGCCGTCGATCAAAAATCTCCCCCCTTTTTCAAGTCCGGCCTTTAGGGTCTATTTATAGAGCCTAGAAAGCCAGCCTCGAAACTAGGGTTTTGAGCCATTTTCGAGACGAGATTATTGAAGATAAATCGTAGATAATATAATTATCTCTCATCCAGTCGAAACGGTAGCTAAAATGGTTGAGTATCCACAGAGATATTGATAAAATAAGTTGGGGATAAAACCATGGATAAAAGGATTAAAATCTGTTAAAACTCCACAATCGATGGGATGAACGGTCTTACGATAGACCGCTCAACAAGAGGGGCGGTTACATGATAACCGTCCAAGCTCGTCGGTGGAAATTCCAATAATCAGAAAACAATCCCAATTATCCCTCGAACTGACCGGAACGCCCGCCGTTGGACTCTTATAGAAGAACGGCTCAATTGAGACCGTTCAACTGTAGAGCGGCCAAGGACAAGCCGTTTCAGCCTTGTCGGTGATAATTCAATTAGTTGGATAATTATCTGAGGAAATTAGCAAGCGTAGGACTCTGAGATATAAGCGGTTGAAGTAAGACCGTTCATTTAGTTGAACGGCTAGGAGAGGACCGCTCGAAGCCCTGTCTATGAAAATTCAGAAAATCCTCAGAAATCAATCATAAATGTACGAACGGTCCATATCTAACCGCTCCAGTGTGGAACGGCTGAGGTTGAACCGTACATGCTCTTGGACGCTTGATTTTTATAAACATGTTCAATCAACCAAAAACCAAGGCCCAACAAGCCCCGAATCGATGCGGACTCCACCAAGGAGGGAGGTTACACATAAAACTGGCCCAAAATACACCTGAAAACAGTCCCAACGAGTGACAGTCAACCTGAGGCATCAAAAAAATGAATAAGAGAAACAACTCAACTTATCGGTATTAAACGGGTGTCAACAGATGCCCCTCCTTAACATCCTCTTTGCAGGGGAGCGAGCGGAGGTGAAGCGGAAGTGACATGGGACATGGAGGTGGAGCGGAAATGCAGCGGAGTGGACTGAAAAAGCGGACGTTAAGGTAAAACGACACCCGTTTTCACCAACAAGCAACAGGAATCTTCGGGAAAACTCTGAACCAAACGCACGGAATGATTAAACCGAGAGCAACACCAGTCTGGAGGAACTAAACTAAATGAAAATAGACTGACAAGACCAACCTCATGGGGGACATAATCCCGTGGTCCAATGAGGAGGCCACAAAAGCAAGTGTCAAAATTTAAAAGAAACAAGCTAAAACTCCAGACGGGGACCTTTCAATCAACCAAACCGAACGAATTGACCAAAGAAAACCTTCCAACTCAGAGTGGAATTAGTTCCTCTCACTCAAGCATTCGAACGTACAACTAACCATCACTGATGGGACATTCTTCAAGCAAACCCTGGGGCATGAAAGCTCAAAAGATGCATATGATGCGTGCTGGGCTAAAATAAAATAAATCGTAAAAATGAATGCAAAGAAAGAAAAATATAAAATACTCGAGAATAATATTACTAAGCTGGGAAAATCAGAGTCAAGATACCATCCGCAACCACAGTGTGTGGGATAGAACCATCTTCCTCGTGACATCCCAACTCAACGGCCTATCCAAAGATTAAGTACGTGACTTGGATCATCATCATTTTTGTTGAAGGGGAACGTCAGATCCTGGGACACATAGATAACCAACTGGTTCTCGAGATAATATATAATAGTACCGTATTATAATGCAATAAGGGATGTAAGGATAGAAAGCCATACCTGACTTACCTGTGCAGGCCAAACGGCGGAACTGAATGGAGTGACGCTGCATAAGATGGTTAAGCAACAATATTCCCAAAAAATATTGACATTCATGATATAAATTCAAGATACACGGCCATATTACAACTGCACTAAAGGAAGAACGGTCTACACATACCCGCGCATACCTGGCACTTGAACAGACTCAAAGCAGCAGACCACTGGGGATGAACGGCCACCAAACTACCGTTCAAATGAAGAACGGTCCAACATAGACCGCTTAAAGTTAGAATTTAAACCGACTCAAAGGAAGTGGCCGTTGGGGACGTGCGGTTAGAGTATAACCGCTCAAACGACAAACGGTCTAACGATAGACCGTTCATCTCTGCAACCTCGAAAAAAACTGAAAACCCCTTCGCCTCCCTCCACCGTAACCCACGGTGGAGAGGACGAAGGGGCCACACACCCCATTCTCAATCTCCCATATCCCTACTCCCAAACCTCTCAAACCCTCTCTCCCTATCTCAAAGCCCCCTCCCCCTCTCATCTCAACAATGACGCGGACGAAGCACCAAGCGGCCCGGCCGCCGGCCACCGGCGAGGACTTGCCGTCGCCGCCGCCACCGCCACCGTCGGCCGGGGAAGAGGAGACGTCGGAGGTGACCATGGAAGAGCTTGCCGTGGTCGCAGCCGAAGAAGAAGCCACTGCTGGAGAGGGCGAGGTCGCCGGAGACGACGCGCCAGCGAGGGCGGCCAAAAAACCCCGTGACCCTGAGGTAGGCCCCCCCCTCTCTCTCATTTTCTTTAATTTTGTTCAATGCATGCTAGTTTAGGGGCTTTTTAGGGGGTTTAGAGATGCTTAGGGGCCAGTTAGGGGAGGCATGGCGGCCTCCCTCCGGCGGGGGAACCCTCACCGTCGTCGGGGAAGACGACGGTAGAGCGGTTGAACAGAAACTGCACAAACCAAATCATGCGGCCCACATAGGACCGCCCAACATTCATACGGCTAGGAACAGGCCGTTCAACTTCACTCAATAGTAGAATCGAACAAAGTAGGGATGGTGAGAGGATCACCGTACAAAAAACATACGGGCCACTTTGGTCCGTTCAACGCACCATCAACGCAGAACAATGCGGTCCCCATAGGACCGTCCAACATTTACACGGCCCAGGAGTGGCCGTTCTACCCTAGGAAGCTTGAGGGACAAATGGTGCATGATGACCCGTCCCAGTTAAGGACGGTCGACATCAGCCCGTTCAAATCGACAGGACCAGAGGAACAAAGTGGTGAATATGGGACCGTTCAAGGGACGAGCGGCCCGTTGTGAACCGCTCTTATGACAGAGATTCAAAGCTTGATCTTCTTATTTAGAAATGAAACAAAAAACTTAAATTAATTACTAAAATGCATCTAAAATGAATGAATGAATGCAGGGAAAACGTAGGACTCGTACCTCGTGGCTGCAGGTCCACGCAGTGTACTTAGCACTGCCGGACTTTCAGAGGGAGCGGTTGGCTGCCATGGGGTTCGCCCCATTCCTGAGCATTGAGGTGTGTCGATTTGACGCAGCTCTGCTCTATGCCCTGCACGACCGCTAGGACCCAGTGAGTCACGCGTTCCTTTTCCCGTGGGGGCATATGGTCCCCATGTTGGAGGACGTGGCCAGGCTCACTGGGCTTCGAGTGCACGGGTCACCGGTTAGCGGGACTACTTTTCCTGACTACCGGGGGATGGCTCGGGAGTTGCTGGGCCTAGAGCAACGGTGCCCCGAGAGGCAGTCGACCCTTCTTCCCCGGGCTGGTCTTCAGGATAGCCTGGGTTTGCGGCGAGCAGGAGTTGCAGTCGGGGAGCGACCGGAGGAGCACTTGCAGCGACTGGTGGAGCTAGCGCGACTGCGGGTAGCTGTTGGGCCGGGAGCGGAGGCAGACCGAGTTCTACGGCGGTTCCTGATGCTGCTGTTTGGGAGGCTTCTCTTCTCCTCGCGAGCGGACGTGATGAGCTACCGCTTCCTCCCCTTCCTTCAGGAGCTTGAGCACGTTGGCGACTACGCCTGGGGAGCGGCGGTCCTCGCCTTCCTCTTTGACACACTGAGTTCGACGGTGCGTCGTACGATGCTTGGGGGCTTCTCCCCCTTACTCCAGGTACGACTCTCTATCTTAGACTTAATTATGCGATTCTATATGCTTCTTAAATCCTGACATGACGCTGTGATGCAGGTGTGGGCCTACATGCGCTTACGGGGGCTGGGCAGAGGCGAGGAGACCTGTCCTGGGCTCCTGCCGATTGCACGGAGGTGGACAACACCTCGGGAGATGACCGCCCTGAGACGACAGGTCCGGGAGCTGCAGGACGACCTAGACGCTCTACCGTACACCTCGGTACGCCTCTAAACTTAGACTTTTAATTTAAATGCAATTTCTATATGAGACTGATGTCGATGCGACTTTCTACTCTTTGCAGGTACGGTGGACACCTTACGCGGAGGAGGGCCAGGAGGGTCGGCCGTGGGTGGTTGGCGCCCTTGCCTTCTCTGGATGAGACGTGTGGCTTCACTGCATGAATGTGGTGGAGCCACTACACTTTAGATTGGTGAAGAGGACCATCGGGGTCCATCAGCCCACGGTGGAGTTCCCTGCGCCTGAGAAGGCGGGGGAACGAGTGACGAGGATGACGTGAGGACTCGGCGAGGCGTTCGATTGGACAGTGAGGAACGCCATACAGGTCACCGACTGGACCACACGAGGGCAAGCAGTGACTGCCCCGGCAGAGAGTGATGGCGCGTACTACACTGCGTACGCTCGGCACTACCGAGACCAGATGTTTCGGGGTGCTCACCGACCGGTGCGACTTCTAAACTTAAACTATGTCTATCATGCTTACGATTCCTATATGATGATGCACTGACACATGGACTTCTAAATGCAGATCGACCCTACGGGACGACTGGCGGAGTTGCAGGGACTTCTGCACTCCACCATCCGGGAGCGAGATGAGGCCCGGCAGGCCCTGGCCTTACTGGTGAGTTTTCTAAACCCTAAACTCTTTAAATTGTGTAATTCTATATGATTATGCATGTGACTGACCTGGAGTATTTGGATGCAGCGCGCCGAGGGAGCTCAGAGGGCGGGACCAGACGCTCCTTCCTCTTCTACGACCCGGACTCCAGCCGACCAGGCTGAGAGAGATGCGGACTTCACCAGGATGGTGACGCGGGCCAAGGCGACCGAGGTAGCACTCACCGAGAGGGTATGCAACTCTAAACTTCCCTTTGCTTATTATTCTTATAAATGAAATGTTTATGCAACTGACTAACAATGATATGTGGATGCAGACGTCCGAGCTGACCCGCCTCCGGGCAGAGCTAGAATAGAGCCGGGCAGCGGCTAGAGAGGAGGTGGCCCGCGTGCTGGAGGAGGCTGCGCGGAGTCGGTCGGCGGGCACGTTGGAGATGGCACTCCTCCGGGCTGCGCTAGAGCGACTCCGGGCTGGTGCGACCGAGGCAGGTCGCCATCGGGCCGAGGTAGAGCGTTATCGGACCGAGGCAGAGCGGTGCCAGACTGAGACGGCCAAGCTACGTGGGGAGCTGCGAGCGTACAAGGACATGAGCCGGCGATCACGCAGCGGGACTCCGAGTGTCAGCCACGGCACGCACGGTTCCGTCAGGAGTTACTTCATAGGTTCCTCCAGTAAGCGGAGGAACGAGGAGGACGAGCAACACCGGCGACGTCAGCGCGACGAGGTGACATCAGCGATGCCTCCCCCAAAGAGGCATGAGGGTGGTGGAGACAACGACGGGGGCCAGGGAGAGGGACAGTCTTGACTTTTGTACTGGGCCCGACTTTTGTACATATGATGTGATATGACATGATAGTGATATGCTTTTTATTTTGCTCTATGACTAAATGAATGTGTGCATGAATGAATGTGACTTGACTACTAGCGAGAGTGAGACAGACGGGCGAGATTGAGAGATGCGCACGACTCGGGTGAGAGAGTGATGCATACGCCGACTTGAGTGAGAGAGAGAGACGCGCACGACGACTTGAGTGAGAGAGAGACGCACACGCCGACTTGAGTGAGAGGGTGACGCACACGCCGCTTTGAGTGAGATAAGTGACGCACACGCCGCTTTGAGTGAGAGAGAGACGCACACGCCGACCTGAGTAAGAGAGTGACGCACACGCCGCTTTGAGTGAGATGAGTGACGCACACGCCGCTTTGAGTGAGAGAGAGACGCACATGCCGACTTGAGTGAGAGAGAGACGTGAGGGGTATGAACATTAGTGGGACAGGTTGACAAAGGACTGCGGATCAGATGAACGGCTCTCAGTGAGCCGCTCAAATCCAATAACGGTTCATACTAGCCCGTCCCTAAGAGGATTGACTGGTTGAATGTTGACCATGCTGAAAGATAAACGGTTCACCATAAACCGCTCTATGTGAAGAACGGTCGAGTGAATGCCGCCCAAAGCCCAGTCCTCCGGGTGATAAACGGTTGAGCATGGACCGCACAATAGGATGGGCGGTCTATCGTAAGACCGTCCAAAAGAGGTACCCTGCGAGTCTAAAGGGGAGAGTCCTTAACCCGAGGGGAGAACACTTTGAACCCATCCAAACCTCATCTCAACCCGTCCTAGACTTATCCAACCTAATCTTAAGAGGCTTAGGCTTCCTACCAAGCCCTATAAGTAGGGGAGAAAAGCCTAAATTCGTATCTCTCACAATCCTCCTCTCCTAAACCTCAAAACCTTTGTAATCTCTATCAAACTATCATGAAGAGGGCCCTAGAAGGAAGCTCCATGGAGGGAGGGTCTTTTGAAGGGCCGAGAGCGGCAAAGAAGGAGCGGGAAGCGCTCCAACGGCTGAGTTCAATTCCTCGGCATCTTAGCGCAACTCCTATGAGAGAAGTAAGTTTAACATGAGTTCATTCAATTTCTTATGTCTCAATTTTACTCATATGTCCTCCTCCTCTTACTCTCTCCCTTTTCTTCTTCTCAGCTCCTTCCGGGCCCGAGGCACTATTCTGGTTTAAAATGGGTGGCTCCCATGATCCGTGCATTGCCCCTCGGGGTGACTTGCCTTCTCAAATCCTGGCACCAGCACTCTCTTCTAGTTCTAGGTCAGAACTACCCGAAGCTCTCCTTAGATTGGCACAGCATCTCAGCTTTGATAGAAACATGACATCCTCTGACCCATACCTTCTTCTTTCTATCCTTCGAGGCCACTGTCCTCTTAGAGGAGGTGGAGACCTACTTCGGGTTCCCTAGGTCCAAGGTGGGTGAGGAAGACTTGATATGCCATACTGCTACCCCTATAGATCCAAAACTCATCCTTGGAAGGTTCATACCAGATAGCCGGGATGTTCATACCTTCGTAGGCCCTTGTCATATTCACCTTCTTTTTCTTAGCCAGTGGGTAGTGGAGCATTGCAAGAACAAATGTGGGTGGACCGAGGCCATAGCCAAGGCTGCATCGATCTGCTTGTTGTGAATCGTGTTTTTTCACATCAAAAATAAATAAGAGGAAGATGGATAGTGAAATAAAGGAAATAAAAGGGAGCAAGAGATTGCTATTGGAGTGTGATCGCCAGAGGGGTTACCTCAAAAGAAGGGAGATTGATCGCGAATACCTGGTGAAAATAGGATGCGGGATGAGTGTAGATTCCTTCCTCCTCCTTCATCGGCCGGCCGATGAAGGGGGTTTTCCTCTTGATTACCCTTAAACAAAGAACAAACAATCAAAAGAGAGGGATTAGCCAAGTGTGTGTAGTATCAATTCAGAATTAAATATGATGAGGAAGTGAAGCATAAGTGTGCACCTTTTGGTTCTTTTAAAACCCCTAAGAAAATTAGGGAAGGAAAGAGATATGATGCAGAGCTAATGCAAATTAACTATGATGAACAATGATGAAGTAGTAAATCGATGCAAAGAACTCCCTGCTGTTCCTGACAACAGTAAAGGGAGAAAAACCAAGTTGAACTTGCGGCTGACACAACAGGAAGAAGCAGAGCACCGAAGTAACAAGGATGTTACAGAAGAAAATTTCTCCTGCGCGCCCTCTGTGGGTTAATCTCTCTTAGCTGCTACTCTCTTTCTTCCTCACGGCTAACAGCTAACAACTCACAGCTAACAGCTCTCTCTTTTTCTAACAGCTCTGCCTCTTCTCTAGCTTCTGCTAACCTCGCATGAACTCGACCCAGGGACGTATTTATAGGGTAGAAAACACAAATCTAATGGGATAAGAACTGGCAAGACCCTTCTACGGCAAGGTCTCTAGTTCCCTAATCGAGCAAGATGATCAAGCAGAGCAGGGACTCCCCAAGAAAGGGCAGTTCAAGCAGGACACGGAAGGAAAAGAGACGACCCACATCAAGGCGTTACTTGAAATTGACGACCTGAGTCAGGGCGTTAATTGAAATAACGACTGGCATAAAGACGTCAATTCTTGGATTTAATTTTAGTAAGAAAAACCTTCCTTATTTGAAAATTATAAAGAGACGCCTGTAGGCGAGACGTTAATTCAAAACACGACCCAGGGAGGGACGTTAATTTTTGATTTCAATTAGGGTAGGATACGTCAAATATCAGAAACTGACGCCTCTTGCTCCAGTCGTTCTTTCTTTGAAACACGCCCTAGCTCAGGTCGCTATTTAAAACACGCCCCTCTTCGAGTCGTTAATTTCAAGAAAAATCATAAAAACCCACACAAAAATAGAAAAACTTTATATTATAGAAATATTGAAGTTCACTTTGGGGCGTTAACATAGTGACATGAGATTTGATCAACATAGTATCAATTTTGGCGTGTCTACAGCTGCCCCGCCTTGGCGTCTGCTTTGCAAGGGAGTGAGACGTAATGAAAGTGAAAGTGAAATGAAGTGGAACGAACTGATAAGTAGATGCCAAGGTGTGATGTGACACGCCTGTGACACTAGGCTTTTGAAATCTTTCCAAGATTCTGAGTGAAGCAACTTCGGGTGATTCCAAGGAAACATCGATTTGCTGGGTAAAGGAGACTAAACTAAACAAGTAAAATGTGCGCGTGGGCACGACAGGGAGGCACCATTGGAGAGCGTTTACCAGCCAACGTGGACGTGCTACAACCAAGGTGAATTTGCAAAAATAAAGTGAATTGAGATGAAGACCCAGCAAAGAGGCATTTTCAAGGAACTAGCCTGAGCGGCTTCAGAGAGAATAAAGTACTCAATTTGGAGTGGAATATCTCATGTCAACTCAATCAAGAGCGAGTGACCTTCATTATTGCCATAATATGAAGATTTTCAGCATGAAGCTCAAAGTCCTACATGATGCATGCTGGGCTAAAAGAAAAATTAAAACAAACTAAAGATAGAAAATAATCAAGGATAATATTGTTAAGCCACCTAGATTTGGTCAAGAATCCAAATCTCTGAGCTGACACTAAGCCGAAGCCCGTTTGTCCGCGCATCAACCCAGAAAGTGGAACCATCGTCCCAGACCTTTAATGACTCAACGGCCTATCCGTGCGATCAAGACTTACCTGGAATTATCACTGTTTTTAATGAAGGGGAACTCAAATTTCAGGTTTGTCAGAATCACAAGGTCCTTGATATGCTATAATAGCGTAAAATACCATATAGTAACAATGCTCACAGGAAGGAAATACAAGAGTGGGATGATGTTAGCCCATGAGTCACCCCTGCGTCTCGAAACCTGCACTCTTCTGCACTTGAAAAATTCATTAGCCCTCATGATAGAAAATATCCTTAATTCGAAACATGACATGATCATAAGTGCATAATCATAAATAATTCCAATCAAAATATAGCACTTAAGTTCATTAAAGCATGTACAAGCCAACAAAAGGACGACTGGAGGGAATGGCGTCAAAAGCATGAAACACGACTGGAATAAAGACGTCAAAAGATAAGAGACGACAGAAATAAAGGCGTTAATTCCTTTAGGATTTCAGGAAGAAGACGACCCTCCAGGAGGCGTTAAATAAAACACGACTTTGAGTAAGTCGTCAATTCAACAAGTGACGCCCCGAACGCCGTCGTTAATTAACCATGGATTCCGAAACACCCCGTTCCGACTCTGAATCAAAAGCCAAGCCCAGTTCTAATTGTAATCGACCCTTCAACTTCGAACGGCTTCAGGACCCTCCAACTTCTATAAAAAGGAAGAAACTTCCTTAGATCAATCAAGCAACTCGTCGAATCTCTGTTTCTTTTGCTTCTATCTGTTCACAGGTGCTGCTGCAGCTGCTTCGGCTTCTTCCGGCCACTGAAATTACCTCAAAGAATGGAGAGGGCAATCAAGAGACCAAAGATCTCTACTCCCAGGCTGTCTGAAATCAACGGGCATATTAGCAGTAGAATCGCATCGAACCAGGTAGGCGGAAACAGAACTGTTCTTCTGTTAACTCTTAACTCCCATCCTTCTGTTCGCACACTCATCTGTTTTCTTTCTTTTTTCCTTTTCCGTTTTCCACAAGATTATCCCAATATTCCAGGTGCAAGAAGGTTCACAAAAGTCAAGTGGCTGCCTCTTTTACTTTCAAAATTCTCTTCGGACATGAGGGTCTGCTTATCAAGATGGCACCTCTTAGGCCTAGTCACCCATGCCAAACACTATGACCAAGTTCATCTTGACTGGGCTGCCATAGGGGCTCTAGCTGAAATATGGCATCCCTCTACTCACACCTTCTATTCTCCACCTTTGAAGCTACCATCCTATTGGAAGAGTTAGAGATGATCTTAGGCTTGAAGAAGATGAAGCAAGGAGATGAGGAGAAGATGGCCATCATGCCAAGGCAAATCTCCTCACATGAATTGTTAACAAGCTTGATTCCTAGCCCAAACCTAGTGAACCAAATAAAGCCACCAAAGGAATCAACCTCCTAAAACTTGCCTCATGGGTCTACAAACGATCCGACCAAGCTAAAGAAGATGAAGAAGTGGAGCGAGTAGCAAAGGCTTTCGTGGTGTGCTTGGCGGGAGCAATCTTATTCCCCTCCACGGAAGACTTCTTGGATGAATCCCAATTAAGCGCAATAATTAGCCTATGGGAAGGAGAGAGAGTGGGACCGGCGATATTAGCCTTCCTATATAGTGGGCTCACTTCGGCGGCAATGGGGAGACCAATCTATGGATGCATGCTTGCACTATCAAGTTGGGTAGATCTCCACTTCAAGTTCGATCCATGTGAGGAGGCCCAACAACCATCAAGGATATTCTCTAAAAGCCCACTTCTCTATATGACCGGCTCACTGGGGTTGAGCAATAGAGTGATGAACCGGATACCTCAAATTAAGAGAGAGCGGAATGGAGAGAACACCTCAAGGTAATGCCAAAGAACCTCTTCACATGCGCCCCGGGATTACTCAAAACTGCAAGAACTCGCGCACGATTCTCTCCCGGCACGGATCTTCGGCTCGTAGGTGCCACGGAATTTGTGCTATACAACTCCACCGATGCCTTCCTCAACTTGGGCTCCCACGGCGGCTATTCGAGGACCCATCTCATCTTCCTCCTATCAAAACCAGAGACATCGGCAGCAATGAAGATGGAGAAGAGTGCACCACCATCCAAGCTCTGTGGAAAATCTGCAAGACTCATCAACCTGTGGAGAACTTGGAAGAAGACAGAGATCAATGGAAATCATATGTAATAGCTTTAAGGAACCTGAGGCCCAAAGTGGCTCATTAAATGCAATGTAATCTCCTTCATTAAATAATAATAACGACATTCAAATTGAGCCAATTACAACGTTTCTGATCAATTCTTCCAACAATCTGTAATTCTGCTCTGAATAACGACTTAGTTAATGCCGTCAATTCCAAAGTGACGCCTCAGTATATGTCGTTTCTCCTTAACCGGCTCTCAAAATTGACGCCTTCAGCAATAGGCGTTAACTGAATCACGACTTTGGACAAGGCGTTACTTTGATTTAAATTTCAAAAATTACTCGTTAAAGATCCAAAAATAACGCCTTAGGGTAAGCCACGTTTCATGTAAACGACGCCTTCAGACACGTCGTTAATCAAAAACAGTAATCATTATTCCCATCATGTCAATCAAGTCCCATTAAATGCCTCTGACGACGTCTGCCGTTCCCCATGCGAAACGAAATAACGCCTCAAAGCACGTCGTTAACAATGGAAGAGACGCCCTCTGCTCCAGTCGTCTTTTAACAAGACACGACTTTGACGGGGTCGTTAATTCTTTTTGACCGTTCAGCTTTGCTTTCCTCCTTTCTTCTTCTTCCTTCGTTCATTTCTTTCTTCTTCTCTTCCTGCAACCCTAACCGAAACCCTTTCTCTCTCTCACTCATTTCTCACCCCTATCTCTCTCCCCTCTACACCCTAGCCATGGCGGGTGGCGGACCTAAGCGGCAACGGGTGAGGCCCCCGAGGTCGTGGACTTGGAGGGCGAACACGCCCATGTCGAGGAGGAGGCTCCTCCCGCGGCGGCCGAGGAGGCACCGACGGTGGTGACCGGCGACGAGGGAGAACACGGCGATGACGAGGCCGTGGGAGATGAAGAAGATGAAGTGAAGAAGAGGAAGACGAAGGCGAAGAGGGAGAAGAAGAACAAGGAGGGGAAGAAGGGAATGAGGAACCGCCGGCCACGGCGGGGGCCATTGCTCACCCCGGCCAACTCCGGCGGCCACGGCAACCAAGGCCCCAACTCCGGGGAGAGCTATCGGGACCCAAGCGAAACAAGGTAGGCCTCAACCCCATTTCCATTTTTTTTATTTTATTTCTTCCATTTTTTATCTTTTCCATAGCTCTCGGGGAGAAGAAAACAGGGACTCAGAAAGAAGACGCCCCCAGGGGTGTCGTGATTTAAGAAGAAGACGCCCAACCCTGGGTCGTCAATTCATTTTATTTTCTGAAAATAACTGATCTCATGAGAACACGCCCTTCAGCATGTCGTTAATTTGATTTACCATGTTTATCACCATGCTATTATTTTCATGCTTCTCAGTTTTTCCAATTATTTCTTAATATTTATGCCTTGATTTATATCTCGCATGCTGTTTTTATTTTATTTTCAAAAACCCTGGAAAACAACGCCCCCCATCGGGGCGTCAATTCAACAGATAACGACCATAGGGGTGGTCGTCAATTTAAATAATTCCAGAATATATTTCTAGGCCCAAAAAACTCATTTAAGAAAAACGTCCCATTCAGAGGCGTTACTTAAGCAAACGACGACACAGGGACGGGCGTCAATTAAAAAAACCTTTTGGGAATTTAGAAATTAATTTCAAAACCACGCCACCCACCGGGTCGTTTCTTAGATAAACAACGACCCTGGCTGGGTCGTTAATTCAACAGGCACATAGATTCACAAAACCCATTTAGAAATAGCGCCACACTCAGGGGCGTTAATCAAGCAAGCCACGACCCAAGGTTGGTCGTTAATTAAATCAAACAGCAAAAATCTCAACCAAGGCAATTAAACGAACTTACACATGAAAATTAACACTCTTAACAAAAATCTTTCTTTTATGCATGCAGGGGTTGATGAGGACACGCATCTCATGGGTCCAGGTCCGGGCAGCATACCACGGCCTCCCCGAGTTTCAGAGAGCTAGGGTAGATGCCATGGGATTCGGGGCTTTCCTTAGCATAGAGCCAGTCAGACCCGACCTAGCACTGATCCAGGTTCTGAGAGAGAGATGGGATAGGACTAGCCGGGCATTTTTGATGCCGTGGGGTCACATGATCCCCACCCTAGAGGATGTGGCTAGGATCACAGGGCTGAGAGTAGATGGGGAGGCTGTGAGTGGGATCACCTATTCTGACTATACTGAGCTTACCCAGAGACTGCTAGGGTTAGAGATGGTCTACGAGACACCTAGCGAGTGCAGGACCTGTCTTCCGTACCGACCTCACCACAGCTATGGGATTGGGGGATGCTAGGCAGAGACCCAGGGAGTCTTTAGGGCAGTTTTCTCAGAGGTTGATGAACGGGGCTAGGGCAGCCTATTGCCAGGACCCGGCTGACAGAGAGAGGGCAGACCGAGATTTGAGGAGGTTTCTATTCTTGATGCTCGGGAGGCTATTGCTCGGCACGAAGGGCGACGTCATCAACTGCCGATTCCTAGGGATACTCGAGGACTTGGAGGGAGTCGGCAGATACGCCTGGGGAGCGGCACTGCTGGAGCACATGATGGCCGACTTGTCTACGGGGACAGGACGAGAGACGACTGTCAGTGGCTTCTCACCTTTTCTTCAGGTATGTATTTCTTTGTTTGAATGTTTGAATGTATATGCGTATGAATGTTTTGCTAATATGATGCATGGATGCAGGTTTGGAGCCATCTATACATGCCCATGGGGCGCGTCAACCTACGACCTGGAGGTGAGGGCTCTTTCCCTCTGGCGCGACGCTGGCTGCCGGTAGTTTTTGGGGCCCCACTCTCTTACGAGCTGTGGGTGTTACGGAGGGAGTTCCGCGACTTCCCTCCTTCACTGGTATGCATAATGTAATTTTTTCCTATTGTGTTTATGTTATAGAATGTGATATGATGGATGATAATGAATGTTTGCTTTGTGGATGCAGGTGCGGTGGAGACCCTATGAGGGGATGACCGACGAGGGCCAGCCGTGGGTCGTAGCGGGCCGACCTCGCTTTGAGCACGAGCTTTGGGTTCATTGCTTGAGCGAGATTGAGCCGTTACGGCTTACGCTGGTGATGAGGACACTCGGCCTTCACAGGAGTGGATAGAGGTCGGAGAGCCGCGAGGGATTGGAAAGAAGACACGCGGTCGCACCAAGGAGATTGACTGGAGAGTGCGGTTCGCGGACCAGTACGCGAACTGGCAGCGAGGCGGGACCCGAGTCACCTCACGGGCGACCGATAGCTCGAGTACCTCCGCGCTACTGGGAGGTTTACGCCGGCAGGCCCCAGATGAGGGTCCTAGGGGTATGTATGAATGCACTTATTCTTCAATTAAATGCGAATGCTTATGTATATCTATCATGCAACTGATGTGTAATGGATGCAGGATGCACGAGACATAGCAGCGATGGATGCACAGGCCCACCTACACAGCCTGGAGGCACAGCTGGCCACCACACGGGCAGATCTTGAGACCTTGGTGAGTGTTTAATTTATTTGTATAGGCAAATGAATTTTTTTTTGTCCTTGAATTATTGATGATTAGCCACTGACAATCGTAATGAATGCAGCGTGCCCAGCAGGGAGCAGCAGGGAGAGATACGGGAGAGGCCTCTAGCTCGAGAGGGCCTAGTGCAGAGGCGACTGCACTAGCGGAGCAGCTGGCGGGGGCAGTGGCACGGGCCGAGGCGACAGAGTGCGACCTCACCTCACGGGTAAAACCAAAACTCAGACCTCATTTAATTATTGATTATTATCATTATGCTGATGAAAACTGTGTTTTGCAGACTGAGGAGCTTCGAGCCGCTCTTACTTGCGTCTGCGAGGGACAGCAGGCGATGGCCGCGCAGGTGAGTTTTACTTTTAAGCATGCATTCATTTCATAAATTGCTGAATTATTGCATTAAATGTGGAACTGATGACTTGTTCACCTGTTTGCAGACCACTCAGTTACAGGCGGCACGTACCCAGGCTGCCCTGGCCGGGGCAGAGTTGGCGATCCGTGAGCAGCGGGTCGCGGAGCTGGAGAGGGCTTTGAGGCGGCGTGAGGACCTGCCTCAGGACGTAGCGGAGCTGCGGGTCGCTCTTGAGCTGGAGCGAGAGAGAGCGTGCGCGAGAGCGCGAGGAGCGTGCTCGGGAGCATGAGGAGCACCTGGCAGACCGTGCGCGTCACCACGAGCTACAGCAGTCAGAGCGTGCCCGGTACCAGGAGCAGGTGGCAGCACGCGAGCGTGAGCTGGCAGACTTGAGGACCCAGCTAGCCATTACCCAGGAGTGGCTACGAGCGTCAGAGGAGCGTCTTCAGCGAGGGCGGGAGCGGGCGCGAGCTGCAGGGTACAGCTTCACCAGCTCTACCTTTGTGGCGGGCTCTTCTCTTCGAGAGAGGAGCGAGGCAGGGGGCCAGGTTCGGGTTCCAGCTTCTTCACGGGGGCCCATGCCCCCTCCACCAGCGCCTCCTCGGGATGGCGAGGACGAGGTAGAGAGTAGGAGAGAGGAGGGTGGAGGCGAGAGTTGAGAGAGACTTACTTGTACTTTTCCACCCTCACACCTGTACTCAGATATTTATGATGCATATATATATGAGATTAAAATTTTTGTTACCTGAGCACTTGTGTAGTTGTGTACTTGTGGTTGTGTACCTTGCTCCTTTTCCACGTTCTTTGCTTTTGCTTCTCTTTGCCCTGTACCTGCAGCTGTAGTTCACACTTGAACAAACAGGTTAATTCATCTGTTCGACTTGGCCCCTTGCTCAATAAGCAAGGGATGTCTTTTCTTTGACCTTGATAGCGGGTCAAGGGGCCAAGCCTTTAATCAAATAAGGTGAATGAAATAACCAATAAAGGGCGATGCATCACATATGCAACCTATAACAAAAGATGTCCACGTAAAAATGCAAGCACACATCATGAAGGATAAACCACCATTTTTCTTTTTTTTTCTTTAATTTTCTTTCCTCTCTCTTTTTTTTCATTTATTTTCCAAAAAAAAATGCCTTAGGCTAGGTCGTTATTTGTGTAGAAGACGCCCTCAGAGACGGTCGTTAATTCTGGTAATCAAGCAAGTGAATTTGGTTAAAAAGATGACCTATCTAAAGGCGTTATTTGATAAAAGACGACTTCGACTCAGGCGTTAATTACATAGAAGGCGCCTCACTCAGAGGCGTTAATTTTGCTGTTTTCAGAATTAGGTTGACAAAGCTACTAGGGCACTGGGTCATACATGGTCGTCATTCAGGATTCATTGACCTTTCTTGATTAATTAAAAGGGGGTCGACGTGCTAGTGGTTAAACTTATATGCAAGATCTCGCACGGTGTAATCTCCTAGGTCAGTCTCGACCATCGTGCTGGTTTATGACTTACCACAAAGAAAGAGATGGAAGAAGATATAAGGAAGCCCATAAGGAATTCTGAAAAGCTCAAGGTAAAACCACCTCCCCCTACCCTATGCCTGTTGGGATTCAGTCTTTGGCATAGGGAAATTTTGCTGCCTTTTGCCTCTTTTATATTGCATGCATACGCCCAAGGTTTTCCTTGCGGGGACTTTACCCTCTTGACATGCTTTTCTTTTCACGATTTGACTTTCACTTTGGAACTGATTTGTATTGATAAAAAAAACCTAATTGTACTTGGGCTTTTGCGGCATTTTGTTCCCTTTTGGACCCTGACTTCCACTTACTAAGGCGGCGGATAGGCTTAGCGGGTCTACCCCGAGACCTTCCTTCCTCCCTTATGGGCCGAAGAGGAAAAGAATGGGTATTGTCTTCACCTTTAGTCAGGTTTTTGACTTTCCATTGGATTTTGCACCGCTTGAGTTCGAGGTTTAAGCGTGTAGTGTGTGTGGGTGTCGACCCCATTTTAGTTAACAAGACTGACGAATGAATACTGAAATTTGACCTTTCAGACCTTGCGTCCTTGTATGCCATGGCAACGATTTTTTTAGGCATTTTGGAGAATTTCTATTTTGTTTGGGATTTTGGAAAATTCTATATTTTTTTTTGGATTTTGAAAATTCTATATATTTTTTTTGGATTTTAGATTAGGGGTAGTATTTCTTAAGGTACAGCCCGTTCCAAGGATGAGCTAGCTCTTCTCCTTCAGCGTTAATCAATTTATAAGCATTGCCAGGATAAACATCTTTTATAACAAATGGTCCTTCCCAGTTTGGTTGGAGTTTTGAACGGGGGCCGCCAGGTTTTACAAAGATTCTCTTGATTACCATCTCACCGATTTTGAATTTTCTCTCAATTACTTTCTTTTGATAAAAACGTGAAAGCCTATTTTGATAAATGCGCGCATGCTCAGCGGCGACCAGACGCTTCTCATCTAGGAGTTCCAACTGGGCAAGGAGTGAATCACGACGCTCATCAATAGAGAATTCCTTGTCCAATTGTACTCGCAGAGAGGGAATGAGAATCTCATAAGGAACTACCGCCTCCATTCCATAAGTAAGGGCGAAAGGGGTTTGCCCTGTAGGGGTACGAATGGAAGTGCGATAGGCCCAGAGAGCTTCAACTAGCTTGTCTGGCCAATCCGAAAATTTATTAGCCTCACACGTCTTTTTAACAATTTTGATCAAGGTTTTATTAGTTGCCTCTGCTTGGCCATTGCCCTGTGGATAATAGGGAGAAGAATGATGCAATGCAATGTTATACCTGTTGCAGAGATCCTTGAGCTCTTGAGAGATGAATTGAGGTCCATTGTCGGTGATGATGGTACTCGGGATGCCGAATCTTGTGATGATGTTCTTCATTATGAATTTGCAGACGGTTGATGCTTTGATCTCCATGAATGCTTCCGCTTCCGCCCACTTGGTGAAGTACTCTGTTACCGTGAGGATGAATGATTTTTGCTTCGTGAGGAGGTTCGAATCACCAAGAGGTCCAATGATATCGAAAGCCCACATGGAGAAAGGCCATGGGCAGGACATAGGATGGAGTGAAGAAGCAGGAGAATGAATCTTGTCGGCGTTCAGTTGGCACTTAACACACCTTCGAACATAGATGGAACAATCCTCTTCTAGAGTTGGCCAATAGAAGCCTAGCCTAAGGATCTTCTTAGCTAGCATCTGGCTATTCACATGACCACCACACACTCCTGAATGCGCCTCTTCTACGACCTTCCAGGATTCATCATCGTCGAGGCATCTTAATAAAACACCCGTGAGCCCTCTTCTATAGAGTACACCTCCAACCAAAACATACCGTTGAGCCACTCTTCTGATTGCTTTCCTTTCTTCCACAGTGGCTTCTTCAGGATAGGACTAATCATTGCAATATCTGGCAATCTCAAAATACCAAGGTTTCTCCTCATCAACCAATTCTTCTTCCCAATCTAACAACATGACCTCTTTGCCTTTAAGAGCTTCACTCCGCCTGACCTTCTCGAGCACCTTGTCCCTAATGTCGAGGAATGCATGATCCTTAATAGCTGGAGTGTAACGCTGATGAATGAGAGGAACGTGAAAATCTCGTTGGGGAGGAAAGACTAAAGCGGAGGCCAAAGAGGCAAGAGCGTCAGCTAAGATGTTCTGGCTTCGAGGGACATGGACGAAGATCAACTTGGTGAAGAGTTTGGCATAAGCTAAAGCAAGTTCCTGGTAGGGCTTGAGTTTAGGATTGATCGTGCGACACTTGACAAGCACCTGGCGTAGAATGAGTTGACTGTCACCCACGATTCGTAATTGAGTAACACCATATTTATGAGCGGTTTGAAGACCGGCCAAAAGGGCCTCATACTCAGCTATATTGTTTGTGACAGGGAAAGTGAGCTGAGCAGCAAATGGGATGGTGGCCCCTTTTGGTGTTAAAAGAACCATGCCGATCCCTCTTCCTTGGGAATTTAGAGCTCCATCAAAATGTAATGTCCACATAGGATCGTGGGGTTGATCCATGGACATTAGTTCTTCATCTGGAAACTCTGAATTGACAGGATCAAATCGAGGGAGAGGGTGGTGAGCAAGATGTTCGGCGATGGCGTAACCTTTGATAGCTTTCTGTTGAATGTAAGTGATGTCAAATTGAGAGAGAAAACTTTGCCAGCGTGCCAATCGGTCGGTAAGGACAGATTTCTCAAGAAGGAATTTAATCGGATTCATGCGAGCAATGAGGTGAACCTCGTGAGCTAAGAAATAATGTTTTAACTTCTGAACTACCCAGACTAAAGCAGCGCAAGTCTTCTCCATGGCTGAGTACCTCTGCTCACAAGGGTTGAGAAGTTTAGACAAGTAGTATGCTGCCCTCTCCTTCCCTTCTTCATCCACTTGAGCTAGGACAGCACCTACAGAGTCATCCAGGACAGAAGCATAGAGGATAAGTGGTTTGCCCGGAATTGGCGGCCTCAGGACAGGAGGATTGGCCAGATAATCCTTCAATCCGTCAAAAGGTGCCTGACACTTGTCATCCCAATT
This sequence comes from Amorphophallus konjac, assembly GCA_022559845.1. Lineage (NCBI taxonomy): Eukaryota > Viridiplantae > Streptophyta > Magnoliopsida > Alismatales > Araceae > Amorphophallus > Amorphophallus konjac. The sequence goes on from CM040124.1 coordinate 18,218,900, forward strand.
AAACTTGACCCCCGGCTTAGTAAGCTCGTAAAACGGCCTGCATCTTTGTGAGTGCTGGGAGATGAAGCGGCGAATAAATTGCAACCTCCCGATTAATCCTCGAACTTCCTTCAAATTCTTGGGAGGAGGCATATCTCTGATGGCCTTTGCCTTATTGGGATCAACTTCAATCCCTCTTTTGCTGACAATAAACCCAAGCAGCTTCCCTGATGAAACACCAAATACGCACTTTTTGGGGTTCATTTTCAACTGATACTCTCGTGATCTTTGCAAGACTTTAGCTAAGACCCCAGCATGCTCAATCCTTGTTCTTGATTTTACCACCAGGTCATCCACATACACCTCAATATAAATATGAATCATATCATGAAAAATTGCCATCATAGCCCTCTGATAGGTGGCTCCAGCATTCTTGAGTCCAAAAGGCATGACCACATAGCAATATACCCCATGGTGTAGTGAACGATGTTTTCTCTTGGTCTTCTTCAGCCAGGCGAATTTGATTATAACCCGAAAAACCATCCATAAAGGAGAGAGTTTCAAATCCTGCCGTATTATCAATCAAAACATCAATATGAGGGAGGGGGAAGTCATCTTTAGGACACGCACGGTTGAGGTCCCGAAAGTCTATACAAATGCGAACCTTTCCATCTTTCTTCATGACCGGGACGATGTTAGCCACCCAGTTCGGATAGAGGACAACTCTAATAAATCTAGCCTTATGAAGCTTGTCGACATCTTCTTTCATCTTTAAAGCCATGTTAGGGTGGAAACGTCTCAACCGTTGCTTGATCGGGACAGACCCTGGCTTAAGTGTAAGCCGATGTTCAACGAGCGCAGGGTCTAATCCAGGCATATCTTCATAACTCCACGCAAACGTGTCTTTGTATTCTTGAAGTACCAAAATAAGCGCCTCCTCTTCGGCAGGCGACAAATTCTTGCTGATGAGGACAATCCTAGGGTCTTCTTCCGTACCCAGATTTATCTCTTTGGTAGGTTCTTCTACTGAGGCTGATGGTTCGTCAAATCTTCTCATGCCACTAGCAAGGGCATCAGCCTCGTCCTCATATTCTTCATAACTTTCCTCCCCCTCTTCAATAGGGTCTTCATCATTCATAATCTCATAGACACCAAAACCCTCATAAGGAGCACAAGTATCCTCATATTCTAACTCTGGCAGGATAATCAGATTCTCTAGAAATTCGGGGAGGGTTGAGCATGCCCGGCATCTTCTAGCCAATTCTAACAAGAACCTACGGGGAATCTGCTTACCCTTGGATTTCCTATGTGAAACTATCCCATGGATTTTATTATTATAAGAAGAAGAGCAACTAGCTTGATCATTAGAAGAAGAAAAGGGAGGGGGTGAAAAAGTGGATACAGGAGGGTGTACAGATGAGGACCCCTCGCAGGAGGGGTGGAAAAGGTTTATCAATGAATCTTGGAAGAGCGGCCCCTGGGTCCGGGCACACTTAGGAAGGAGATAGGAGGTCTCCTCAAAAGAGATGGAGGATGAAAAAGTTGGAATTTTGGCATTTTTTTTTCGTTTTCATTTTTATCTTCATTTTTATTTTTCTTTTCAAGAAGAAAGCAGTGTGAAGGAAGAATAGAAGGAGGAGTGGAGATTGAAAGATTGGAGAAAGATTGAATCAAAGACGACCTACGCGGGGGTGTGATGGAGAGTTTGAAAATTGCTCGAGGAGCAAGAGAGGAATTGGAAGAGAGACTTGCATTGAATTTGGAGAAAAGCTGATCATGATCGGAGGCGGTCTCGGCACGTGAGAAAACAATTGAGAATGCAGAGAAGAAAGAAGAGACGGATGCATAGAAGTGAGAGAGAAAAGGCCGGCCCACAGCCTGTCTATTGTGAAACCTTCTTCATAGGGCACATCAGGCTCTCCAGTATATGTGTAATCACTCTGCAGCTGCCTCTTGTCTATTATCACAACAGATTTTTCAATCAAGTCGTGAATCAGTGGCGGCCATTCCGGATCTGTCGGCATGAAGAGACGGCTTAAGGCAATAGTAATGTCATTCATATCAAACCATCTATACCAGTCACACTCTGGATCATCCATTTTCCTCCTCTTATCAGGCCTTAGAGATTCCAAGGCTTTGTATGTAACCAGTGGAGCAATATGTCGAGCAAATTGTCTAGCATGAACATCTTGACAGTCTAACATGGAAGTGATTATTGTAGTCTGCTCATTATCTTGGACGCCACCTTTAATAAAATGTGTCTGTAATGTCCATGTAAGCTGTTGGCGATCCGTCTTCAGAGTGGATGTCATGACTGCCCATGGTTCATTTTCATCTTTGCTCAGCCCTTTGTAGCCTAGACCGCCTCGTGCAATCAATTTCTGTGACTTGACAGGCCTAGTTTTGCCCTGACAATTGACACCCAGGCCTTTGCCGACCTGGTACCCCATCTTCACCAAAATATTCCACCCCGGGGTGTTCATTGTGTTTTTCTTCTTCTTCCCCTTGGAAGTTAGGGATGTCATAGCAACTGTTGTAACTGTCTCGGGTGGCATCGGCCTTGGGTGAGGGATATCCAATACTGATAGCAACGGCTTGTTGGAAGGCCAAATAGAAGGAACTGACGTTGCTAATTGTATGTCTTCATCTGGCAGAATTGGCATGCTAGTGACTTTAATAATGCGGCCTTTATGTGGAAACTTGAGACATTGATGATTTGTAGAGGGCACTGCATCTAGCTGTTGAATATAGGGGCGACCCAGGATGCCATTAAATGTTGGATCCATGTCCAAGATGTGAAAATCGACTGTGATTGTTGCTGGACCCAGACTAACCTTTAACGTTATCATGCCCAGAGGAGGCTTCTTAGTATTGTCGTATGCTGTGACTGTTATGGTGGATGGCCGAATCTGATTTTCTGGAATGCCGCACATCTTCAAAGTGCTTGGTGGCAATACATTGATGGATGCCCCAGTGTCCACCAAACATTGTTTTACTGCCACTTTATTTATGTCAACTGTGATACACAGGGCATATTTCCTTACTGGTTGAGGCGCCAATTCATGTTCATAAAAAGTAATTGCTGGCTGACGCTAGCGGGCGTTAAGACTGTAGTTATGTGCTCGACTGGGATGTCTTCATTGACCATAACCTTCTGCAAATATTCTTTCAAGGCCAATTGATGGGTTGTTGACCTCTTGATCAGTTCTAGAATAGAGATTCTTGCTGGAGTTCGGTCGAGATGCTTCAGTAAATCATATTGAGTGCCTGGCACGGACTCTTGCTCATGTTCTTGTTCATTTGGCCCCTGTGCGGGCTCCTGCTCTCTCTGGGGAAAGATGCGCTGGAACATCCGTCCACTGCGGAGCGGTGCCATGGTTTGATGCGCCTCTGTCGGGGCAAGGATGGAGGGAGGATTGGAAGAAGAAGGGGTGTTAGCATTGAGAGTTGGTGGAGGAGTGTTTGAAGAAGAAATCGGTGAGGAATTCGACAAGGCATCCCCCGTAGGAGGCGTAGGAGTAGGAAGGGGTGCCCGAGTGTGGGAAGGGCTAGCGGGTTGAACAAGGAGAGGTCGGGGTATAAATGGTGGTTGAGCTGATGGTGGAGGTGTCCTTGCCGGCAGAGGAGTGGTGGTGGTGGATGTAACCGGTGCTAGTGACGGGCGAATGAGGAGTGGCCTAGATGGTGATGGCGAAGGATTGGTGGTGGATGATGGAGTTTGCTGCGTCGGAGGCTGTGGTCGTGGTGGACGGGTAAGGAGAGACCGGGTTGGCAAGGATGAGGAATTAGTGGGGACAGATGGGTTAACGGGGCGCAAAAGGGGGTGACTTAGTTGAGGGGTAGAAGAAGAAGGAAGCGTGCGCAAGAGGCGCGGAGGTTGATTTGAATTATGGTTGAATGCCCCGACAAAGGCGTTATCTTCGTGCCATCCCTGCCCTCTCTCTACTTCATGGAGAGACGTGACTGGGTTCACATGCTGATTTGCTTGGTGTTCCGGCAGTGGGTTGTGAACAATCCCCATATCTTGCTGAGGTGCTGGAGCTTGCTGTTGTACTGGTGGAGCTGGTTGCTGCGGCTGCTGAGCCTGCTGTTGCCGAGGAGGCCTTCTTACTTTCATAGCAGCGATGAACTGCCTCATCTCGTCCCAATTAATACCGCCCTGGTCATTTAAATCATAGATGTAGTCCTTGAAGTGAAAGCAATGGTCAATATTGTGACCAGGGGAGCGGTGGAAAATACAATAGCGGGACGTGTCAACATTAGCGGGCCACACTGTCCTTTCTTTTGGTAACATGAGTAGATTAGCAGCCATCAGGGCATTAAATATATCTGGGAGACTTTCTGGCAACGGTGGATAATGGGCCCTTTTGGGGCCAAGTGGTCTCCTTTGCTGTTGTTGTTGTGGGCCATAGTTGGTGGGTGGCGGTACTTGGTGGTACTGTTGCGGAGCTGAGGGATCTGCATGTGGTGTTTGGTTTCGTGGAGGAGCGAGGGAAGGTTGAGGAGCAAATTGGTGTTGTGGGGGTGAGTGGAAGAGGGTGTTTTGTTGTGGAGGTGGCGGAGGTCGTGGGTTAGATTGGCGAAAAGGTGTGGGGTTGCCGACCGCGCCCACTTGCTCATTGATGACGGTACCCTCAGTCGTGGGCCCGCTATTGTTGACATTTGTATTCTTCTTGACCAACCGTGGTTTCGGTTCGAACATGCCCATGATGGGCGAATCCTTCATCTGAGTTTGAATATATCGAGCTCTTTCATAGAGCTCCTCCATGGTGGTCAATCTATTCATGGCTAATATATGCCGGAACTGAGGGGTTGCATTTGAAATAATCATCTTAACCTGCTCTGGTTCTGACAAAGTATCTTTCAATTTCTCGGCCATTGATCGCCATCTATCAGCAAATATGATGAAGTCCTCCTCGGGCTTCATTTTCTCTGCAACCAAGTCCGTAACAGATAGAGAGGGTCCAACCCGGTCCCTATACTTCTGCAAGAATTTCCTTTGAACCACATCAAAATTGCTGGCATCTGTCGGATCCAAGGAATAGAACCACTCGAGGGCTGGCCCCTCTAGAGATTTTCTAAACAAATAAGCCAGTGAGGCTTTGTTGCCCTGCCAAAAGGAGGTCTCATACATAAAATCCTTCAAGTGAATAAATGGGTTGCCAGTTCTATTGTATCGCCGAAAATTCGGCATCTCAGAAGGTGGTAAGTGAAAAATCGGCAATGTAGGCAGAGAGATCTCTGGAGCATTCTTGGCAGCAGTAACCTTGTTGAGTTGTTCTTCCATGCTAGCCAATTTCTGAAGGAGTAGAGCATTAGTATCTGACTCGACTGGGGCCGAATTTGGAATGAAGGTATTTGGCATAGGCGTCCTTAGAATTTGGGGAGGTTGAAAGAATTGGGGCCTAGCCGCGGAATAACTTGCCTGTTGGGCCGGCATGGCCGCATCGGGCGTTGGTGGACAAGAGGGGGGTTTGTGCAAGACCGCCTGGTCATTAACAACGTGATGGCCACTCGCGGCCGGAGGGGGATTGGAAGATGAAGAGGGAACAGATTTCCCTTTCAAAGCGGCCTGAACTGCCTGCCGCTGGGAATCGTCCAATTAAGATAATGCATGAATTAAATCATTGACATTGAAAGAAGGGGAGGTGTTCCCCGATGTGTTCTGATTGGATGGTAAAGCTTGAGAAGAGGGTTCAACCTCGTGAGTTGTGGTGTCAACCACATGAATTTGAGAATAATGAACCTAAGACGGAGGGTAGTTTCCCTCATGATAGATGGAATCTTGGAGGGGTGCCTCATAAGATTGATCGAAAATATTCTCTTCCACATCATCATAGGAGTACCCGTAGCTTGCCATGTTGATGATGTTACCTGAACGGAGTTGCATGTTTAAGCAGAGAAAGAAGCTTATTTTGGAGGAATTATAATTGCAATAATCACGCAATCCCATCAAGTTATGCAAACAAGTTGTAATGAACGCAAGCTTTTAGATTCAAGTTTGAGATTAGAGTGAATTAAATTGATGCACAATCCTCTCTCCTTATAGTGTAGAACTTAGTTGTGAGTTTTGGCAGTGATATCCGAGTTAACTAAGTTCTTTCTCTCTTCTCACCAATGGTGGGCTATCTAAACTCCGGATACTTCAAGGTACAACCAGCCCGGCGTCCGTGAGGGAATCCACGGGTGTGGGGACTTACGGAGGTCTTGGAAAAGGAATTTCCGGTCCAAAGAGACGGAACGTTCAATGGAGGGTTGTTCCAATTCCAAGAAGGGTGTGTGGAATCCTAGTGTAGAGAGAGGAGGTCTCTCAACCAAATGCCACAAAATGCAGAATAATATAAGCAGAGCAAGCAGGTATAATCAGATAATGAATATGTGAATCAATCCAGCATGAACAAACAGATCAAGCAACTTTCTGTTAACACAAAGGTAAAAAAGTGACTTGGCAGAAGTCGCTAAAATAAGGAAACACGACAGCGTGGCTGTCGCTACTCTGTGAAGTCCTATCGGACAGTGCTCAAGAAATGCCTTGGTGTGAGGCACGGATTGTGCAAAAGACGCCTGGGAGAAAGGCGCTGGATAGACAAAGGACGCCCACAGCGAGGGGCGTCAATTCTCAGAGAGTGAAAAAGCAGCAAACGCTATATAAAAAGGTGCCTTTGCAGAAGGCGTTAAATGCGAGAAAGACGCCTTGAGTAAAGGCATTAATTCAAGAAAAATGCCTTGATGTGAGGCGTTAATTAAGAAAACACAGAGAACACAATCTGGCTAATCCGAGGGGTGTGGGTGTGCAGTGTGCACAATGGAGGGTGCCCGTGAGGCACAGTGGAGGGGTACCGTGGGTACCTAAAGGAAAGGGCACACGTGGGTGCCAATGGGAAAGGGCACACGTGGGTTCCAATGGGAAAGGACACACGTGGGTGTCAACAGGAGAGGGTAATCAAAAGAAAAACAGTGGAAGTCCCACCGTGATCGCCAATTTGTGAATCGTGTTTTTTCACATCAAAAATAAATAAGAGGAAGATAGATAGTGAAATAAAGGAAATAAAAGGGAGCAAGAGATTGCTATTGGAGTGTGATCGCCAGAGGGGTTACCTCAAAAGAAGGGAGATTGATCGCGAATACCTGGTGAAAATAGGATGCGGGATGAGTGTAGATTCCTTCCTCCTCCTTCCACCGGCCGGCCGATGAAGGGGGGTTTTCCTCTAGATTACCCTTAAACAAAGAACAAACAATCAAAAGAAGAGGGATTAGCCAAGTGTGTGTAGTATCAATTCAGAATTAAATAAGATGAGGAAGTAAAAGCATGCAGTGTGCACCTTTTGGTTATTCTAAAACCCCTAAGAAAATTAGGGAAGAAAAGAGATATGATGCAAAGCTAATGCAAACTTAAAAGGGGAACGATGTATGATGAACAAAGATGAAATAGTAAATCGATGCAAAGAACTCCCTGCTGTTCCTGACAACAGTAAAGGGAGAAAAACCAAGTTGAACTTGCGGCTGACACAACAGGAAGAAGCAGAGCACCGAAGTAACAAGGATATTACAGAAGAAAATTTCTCCTGTGCGCCCTCTGTGGGTTAATCTCTCTTAGCTGCTACTCTCTTTCTTCCTCACGGCTAACAGCTAACAACTCACAGCTAACAGCTCTCTCTTTTTCTAACAGCTCTGCCTCTTCTCTAGCTTCTGCTAACCTCGCGCGAACTCGACCCAGGGACGTATTTATAGGGTAGAAAACACAAATCTAATGGGATAAGAACTAGCAAGACCCTTCTACGGCAAGGCCTCTAGTTCCCTAATCGAGCAAGATGATCAAGTAGAGCAGGGACTCCCCAAGAAAGGGCAGTTCAAGCAGGACACGGAAGGAAAAGAGACGACCCACATCAAGGCGTTACTTGAAATTGACGACCTGAGTCAGGGCGTTAATTGAAATAACGACTAGCATAAAGATGTCAATTCTTGGATTTAATTTTAGTAAGAAAAACCTTCCTTATTTGAAAATTATAAAGAGACGCCTGTAGGCGAGACGTTAATTCAAAACACGACCCCAGGAGGGACGTTAATTTTGATTTCAATTAGGGTAGGATACGCCAAATATCAAAAACTGACGCCTCTTGCTCCAGTCGTCCTTTCTTTGAAACACGCCCTAGCTCAGGTCGCTATTTAAAACACGCCCCTCTTCGAGTCGTTATTTACAAAAATAGAAAAACTTTATATTGTAGAAATATTGAAGTTCTCTTTGGGGCGTTAACATAGTGACATGAGATTTGATCAACATAGTATCAATTTTGGCGTGTCTACACTTGTGCGGGGCCATCCTTTTCCCTTCTGCTGACCATGTCTTAGAGATCCCTTTACTTAGCACCATTAGTGGTCTATGGCAGGGACTTTCCATCTCCCAGGCTGTCTTAGCCTACTTGTACGAGGGTCTTAGCTATGCAGCCCTAGGAGGTCCTCTCTTTGGCTCGATGATTCTATTGGAGTGCTGGATGGGAGTCAGGATGAAGTTCATCCCGAGAGAGGATATTATTTCTGTTAGCAGGATCTTCGGGAGCCACCCTCTTTACTTCATAGGAGGTGCCTTCAGGTTCTCTCCATAGGTTGAGTGCAGGACAGCTGAGATGAAGACCAGGGACGAGTGGCGTCCCTACATCAACAGGCTGCCCCTGGACAGATTCGTGATGCGCCCGGACTTCCTCCACGACACCACCATCAAGCTTCCTAGGAGGGCAGGCTTGGACTTGAGGCTTGTGAGCGACACTGCCCTGGTGAGGCACAACCCACACCGGTGCTACCTACAGGTCGGACTACCCCGGACCGTGCTACCGACGCTACCCCACCTTCCCGCGCTATAGGCGAGGAGGATCGGGACAGAGGAGGACGAGCAGGCGGTCAGGAGCGTGCTGATTATGTGGGAGGTGAGCAGGGTGCGTACCCTAGCGGCGGAGGTTGAGGAGGCTCCAGAGACACGACAGGCTTACCTTATGATGTTGAGAGAGATACGTTCTCGCGGGGATGCCCAGCGGCGGACTGCGTGATTGTTTTATCTTCCCATGATGATATTGATGTAGAGATGGATGCTTAGAGTTTGATATGAGAATGAATAAGATTGATGATTGGATTGAGTCTGAGTTTTAGGCTTTCTTTGATATGTTTGAACACCTTTGGAATGTACGCGTCCGTGGCTTGACCGTATCTTCAATCTTCTGTCTGCCCCTGTGCTTACACACATAAAGAAAACGGGTTAAATCTGTTTTAGGCTTAACCCCTTGCCTGCAGTAAGTTTAGAAAGTGACTAATCCTTGATTTTGGTCAAGGGGGTAAGCCTTATTAAAATAGGCAAAAATATAATGACAAAATGTAATGCATGCGATGCATGTGATGAAAGAACTCAAATCTTTTTGAGAAAATTTTTTTTTCTTAGGTTTTGTAATATTTGATTTTTTTTTGAGTTTTGGAATATTTGATTTTTGGGGGTTTTGAAATATTTGGTTTTGTTGAGTTTTGAAATATTTGATTTTTTGGGTTTTGAAATATTTGATTTTTTTTGAGTTTTGAAATATTTGATTTTTTTTTAAGTTTTGAAATATTTGATTTTTTTTGAGTTTTGGAACCAGCTCAGGATTAACAACGGGGAACCTCCTCTTTCGCTATGGGTTTCCCAGACCTAGCATGTGCGAAAAGGGGGACTGCCTGTGGCCGGGGTCAACTTTGCTTAACGATGCCTCTTGCCGAGGCCATACCCGGGGCGGGGCTCATTCCTTGGAAAATAAAAAAGATTCAGTAGGGAAGCTGGCGGGAGGTATAGAGGTTTTTAGGGCTTGAGTTCTTCCCAAGACACCCCCTTTTCAAAGAATCTGGTCTGTTGCGCTGGGGCCTTGTGTCCGTTATCGAACCTACATCCGCTCTGGGCACGCATACGACCGGGCTCATAACGTCCCATAGGGAAACTGTACTGTCACTCTTGCCATGCCTAGTTTTATTATTTGGGGACTTTTAAAATTTTGAGAGCTTCGAGCTTTGTGCTTTCAGCTTTGACTTTTGATTTAGCCCCTTTTTCTTTCTTTGTCATTCTTCTTTTCCTTGCTTTTCTTTTTACTTTTTTTGCGGAATAAGGTCTTAACGGACTACCCCTATTTGAGACCTCTTTTAAAGGGGGATCCTGATCAGTTCTCACCCCCTTATTCGCCACTTCCCCTATTTTCAGCCGAGCGAGAGGAAAGAGAAGGACCTTCACCTTCCCTAAAAGTATGGCCAAGGGAGAAAATGGTGTTGTGCAAATAGAAGAAAACCGAACCACAGGCGTTCGTGTAGCGTGTAAGATGCTGGACCGAGGTCTTCCTTTCGCGATCAGGTGGGGTGCACCCGGCCATCGAGCCGTTGCTGGTTTTGACTCTATGGATAGAAACGTTTTAAGTATAGCCCATTCCACAGGTTTGGCAATTCCTCACCCTCTGCATTGATTAAACGATACACGTTACCCGGATAGACTTCCTTGATTACGAATGGCCCTTCCCAGTTGGGTTGCAGCTTGGACCTGGGACCTGCTGATCTGATGAATTTGCATTTCAAGACCATATTACCCACTTGAAATTTTCTTTCAATGACCTTCTTTTGAAAATACCGCGAGATGCGCTTTTGATAAACCGAAACATGATTGGCCGCGTTAAGCCTCTTCTCGTCTAAGAGTTCCAGTTGGACCAGCAACGCCTCTAGACGCTCGTCGAGATTAAGTTCTTTGTCCAACTGCACTCTTAGGGAAGAGATCAGGATCTCATACGGAAGTATCGCCTCCAGTCCATAGGTGAGAGCAAAAGGGGTTTGCCCTGTGGGAGTGCGGACGGAGGTGCGATAAGCCCATAGAGCTTCTACCAGTTTGTCGGCCCAATCAGCAAATTTATGCGATTCGCATGTTTTCTTGATGATTTTAAGAAGGGTTTTATTCGTGGCCTCAGCCTGGACATTTCTTTGAGGGTAGTATGGTGATGAGTGGTGCAAAGCTATATTGAATTTCTTACAGAGGTCCCGGAGTTCTTGTGACACGAATTGAGGCCCGTTGTCGGTGACGACATCACTTGGCACTCCAAACCACGCAATGATATTCTTCATGATGAAGCAGCATACTGTGGTGGCTTTGATCTCTGCATATGCTTCGGCTTCTGCCCACTTGGTGAAGTACTCCGTAGCCGTCAAAATGAAAGACTTCTGCTTGACTGCGGAATTTGGGTCACCGAGAAGTCGATGATATCAAAGGCCCACATGGAAAATGGCCAAGGAGTAGAGAGAGGATGGAGAGAAGAAGCAGGAGCATGGATCTTGTCAGCATGAAGCTGGAACTGAAGACACCTACGAACATAGGTGGAGCAATCTTCTTCCAGGGTCGGCCAGTAATAACCCTGCCTAAGAATTTTCTTTGCCAACGCCTGTCCATTTACATGCCCTCCACACTCGCTGGAGTGAGCTGCTTCCACTATTTTCCAAGCCTCATCGTTATCTAGACACCTCATTAGAACTCTGTTTAGAGCCTGCCTATATAATTCACCAGCAACAATTGTGTATCTCGCGGTGACTCTTCTAATGGCCTTTTGTTGCTCGACATTTGCCGCTTCCGAAATGTACCATCCCTGCAATATTGCTCAATTTCATAGTACCACGACAATTCCTCTTCTTCGATGATCTCCTCAAGCTCAGTTAATGACACTTCTTTCACCTCTTCCCTTTCTACCCTCCTATCTATAGACTTCCTAAGATTGTCGAACCAGGGATCCTGAAGAGAAGGAATGTCTAATCGCTGGACCACAATGGTCTCAGTGGCGCGACTGAGGGGGAATGATAGGGAGGAAGAGAGTGGCGCGAGTGCGTCAGACAAGATGTTCTGAGAGTGAGGAGTATGAATATAGATAAGTTTTCAGAATTGCCTAGCCAAGAGCGTGACCAAGTCTTGATAGGACTTGAGCTTAGGGTCACGGGTGCGGTAAGTGGATAGAACTTGACGCAGCACCAACTGAGAGTCTCCTATGATGTTAAGGTATCGCGCGCCCATGAGGTAGGCGTGTTTCAGACCGGCAAGGAGAGCCTCATACTCGGCTATATTATTAGAGGTAGGAAATGAGAGCTGATAAGCAACAGGGATGGTTACCCCTTCCGGAGTAAGGAGAACGGCGTCGATCCCACTGCCCTGGGAATTGAGAGCACCATCAAAATGAAGAGACCAGAAAGGAAGATGAGTGATTACCGTCAAGTGTTCATCAAGAAATTCGTCCTAGATTAAATCAGTGCGAGGGATGGGAGAATGAGCAAGGTGCTCAGTAATAGCATATCCATTGATTGCTTTCTGGACGATGAAGGTGATATCGAATTGGGAGAGAAAGCTCTGCCAGTGAGCCAGTCGGCTAGAAAGGACAGGCTTCTCGAGGAGATAACGAATGGGGTCCATTCTAGAGATTAGCCTAACCTCGTGGGCAAGAAAATAGTGTTTGAGCATCTGAACTACCCACACCAACGCTGCACAGGTCTTCTCCATGGCAGCATACTTGGATTCAGCAGGATTGAACAACCTCGAGAGGTAGTATGATGCCCTTTCCCTTCCTTCATCATCCACCTGAGCCAAGACAGCTCCTAGGGAGTCCTCAATCATAGAAATGTATAAGATCAGGGGTTTCCCAGGGACGGGTTGTTGCAGAACCGGGGGATTAGAAAGATAAACCTTAAGCTCCTCATAGGCCTTCTGGCATTGTTCATTCCACTCAAATTTCGCGCCCGCCTTTAACAACTCGTAAAATGGGTGGCATCTTTGCGAGTGCTGAGATATGAATCTCCTAATAAATTGTAAACGCCCAATCAAACCTCGAAGTTCGGTAATGTTCTTTCGCGGTGGCATTTTCATAACGGCCTTTGCTTTATTTGGGTCGATCTGAATCCCCCGTTTACTAACTATAAACCTGAGCAATTTCCCTGATGCAACTCCAAATACACATTTCTTGGGGTTCATCTTTAACTTATACTCCCTAGCCCTTTGCAACACTTTGGCTAGAATGGCAGGGTGTTCTTCTTGAGACCTCGACTTGACCAAAATATCATCCACGTAAGCTTCCAAGTAGACATGCATCATGTCGTGGAAGATAGCCATCATCGCCCTTTGATAAGTGGCACCTACATTTTTCAGTCCAAATGGCATAACAACATAGCAGTACGTGCCCCAGGGCGTGGTGAATAAGGTCTTCTCTTGATCTTCTGGAGCTAGACGGATTTGGTTATATCCAGAATAACCATCCATGAACGAGAGAGCTTCGTACCTAGCTGTATTGTCAACTAAGACGTCAATGTGAGGAAGTGGAAAATCATCTTTCGGACATGCCTTATTCAAGTCCCTGAAGTCAATACAGATCCAAATTTTACCATCTTTCTTCATCACCGGGACTATGTTCGCCACCCATTGCGGATATAGTACAACCCTAATGAACCTGGCCTTATGCAATTTATCAACCTCCTCCTTAATTCTCAAGGCCATCTGCGGGTGGAATCTTCTTGCTTTTTGCTTAACGGGTGTTGCCCCTGGTTTAAGAATCAACCGATGTTCAACCAACGTGGGGTCAAGACCCGACATGTCCTCATAGGACCAGGCAAAAGAATCGCTGTACTCCCTCAAAACCTTGATAAGCTCCTCTTCGACCTGAGGAGGGAGGTTGGCGGAAATAAGTATGGGCCTGGGATCCTCTTCTGTTCCGAGATTGATTTCCTTAGTGGGTTCATCCACTGCCGAGGAAGGTTCGTCAAACTTCTTCAAGCCTTGCGCGTACAAGTCGGCAGTGTTATTGATGCGGGACGAGACCACGGACATGACTCGAATGAGGAATGCAGTCCTCGGACTCTAGGTGAGCTCGTGATTGTCCCTTAACAAGGGAAGCATCGGACGTGCACGGTTGAGAAACCGACAAGAGTTAGGGTGGTCAATTCTCTTTTGTGCCCGGATTGGGTCACGGGACGGTCACGCTCTCTCTCTCTCTCTCTCTCAGCAGCGGTGAAATAACTATTACGAGCTAACGGCCCTACACATGCTCTCTAGCAGCGGCATATAAAGCATATAAGGAAATAAGCGAAATGCCGAGTGTAAGAGCGAATACGATACCTCCACGCTCTCGGCGTGGGGAAGACGGACCCGACCGAACTCGTACTCCCGGGACAGTTAATACATGAAGATTACAGCAATGAGTTACATCCCACTCCACGTAGGGAGGTAAAGGGCGACACAATGGGGTCCGGGAGGACCGATTTCGGGTTGACGGGCGGCTTCTCGCGTAGCTTCGGTAGCACCCGAACTCGTGACGGTGGGGCCCACGTGCTGTCCGGAGGGGCCGTGTGGGACCCGGTGGCACCGCTGTAGTGGGGGATGCCTGGATGAGCGGTCCCTGGAGTGGAGGCGTGCTGGTTCGCCGGCTGGAGGCCGGGCGGCTCCGATCGGCACCGGTCGGAATAACCGGCCGCGGATCTGCCGGTTCTGTCTTTCAGCGCGCGACCCGACGAGATTGATCACTGCGACCAGCCCCGACGTCGAAATGCGACGAAACTAGTGCCGTTGGAAAGCTGCTTTGAAGGTATTCAACTCTATGTGATTATAGAAAAATAACCAGGCCTGTACTTCTAATTGGCAAATTTTGAAGGTTACTGTTGTACAGTACCTGAACTCTCAGATTAGTAGGGAACTTGTCTGAGAACTACCGTTGATCGATAGATAGACCCCAGAATTTGAAGTTGTGTTCTTCATCAAAGTTGTAGGAAATGGAACAAGGAAGACGGAAATAGTTTTTGTGACAAGTTTGGAGGTGGATACGAATTGTTATGAGTTTTATACTAGCAGTGGATCGGATCTGGAAACAGGCTGGTAGTACTGTAGCTAAAGAAGAACACGATTTTTATAAAATAGGTGGAGGGTGGATCAAAAATCAATAAAACTTATGGGTGGAGGGGTTGATGGATAGAACTCCCAGTAAAATTGGGAGCCCTATAAAAAATCACAAAAGGGGTCGAAGATGGAAAACTCAGGCAGACTAGAAATCAGATCTGAAAATAGGCAGATCTGAGCTGAACAGATGAACGAAAATTGAAAAATATGAATAGAAGTTTAAATGCCAAACCAAATTTTTTGGGATGTGGCTGACATGTCAGGAACACCTCATAAAATTTTCAGATCAAGAAGATGTCGTGGCTGATAGCTGGAATTCCGGGAAGGAGCTTCTGCCCAGGATGGACAGAACACCGAAGTCGTCTTCGCGGCGGCTCGAAGGCGACACGAACGGCAGCGGCGGCACCGGAGATGAACTCGGAGATTGAGGGGGAGGAGATAGAAATGTTCCACTCTAGAATTGGGGGTTGGAGGAGATGAACACCAGAGGAGAGAGGAGAGGGGAGCAAGGAGCTTCAAGCTTCCAACAAATTTTCTAACTTTTCATTAATTTCCAAATGAAAATACAACCTTTTATATGATTCACATCAAATCAAATGTAGACCCTTGGATCTAGGGATGGGGAATGGAGGGCTGGGATGAAGTGTGAACAACACAAAAAAAATAAAATAAAATAAAAAGAAGGGGGCGGCCTATTGACCAAGGGGAGGCAAGGGGGACAAGTTGACATGGTAGGTAGCCTACCATGGAAATTCTTACCCTCTTGTCTACCCATGTGGCATTTGACATTCAACCCTTCTAGAAGGGCATCTAGGATGGTTGACCAGCCCCACATGGATGACATGGACCAATGAGAAAGGGCTGAGGGCCCCCCTTGCTGGTCCTACTGACATTTTACATATAAACCCACTAAGACTTACAATTGCGTACCCATATAACACAAGGGTATACATACAAATATGAAAGGACATAAATGTAAACAAAATGCGGACGGTCTTGCCTCGATGTCCCCATCAGTTATCCACCTCACCTTCCTCATCATCAGCTGGATCCTTCTCATTCACAATTTCATACACCCCTAATCCATCATTGCTCCATACCCCTTCTAATTCCTCATCATCTTCTAATACAATTGTGGTCTCTACAAATTCAGGGCATCTCAGAAGGGCGTGGCATCTTTCAGCCAGATCCTACAGAAACCTATCGGGAATGGTTTTGGGATGACGCATTACGGGGTGCGCCGCAGACGTGGATCGGCTAACTAGACTCGAATTAGATCCTACCCCAACCGACTCTGCTAACCTAGGAGACTCTGCACACTGTACATCTACCCTAGGAGAAAGGAAATCTACTGGAAAAGGAACAGGGGTCGCGTGCCCCTGAGAATCTGAGCAGAACATAGCGTAATCTTCCACTGAGACCTCCGTTTTGAAATTGGCATTTTTTTTTGGAGGCCGAGGTGATCACGCAGCAGGAGGAGGAAGAGAACAGAGGAGGAGGCAGCTGCATGGGGAACAATTCAAAAAATATGCAGTCAAAGAATGGATCCGAGGAGGAAAACCACATTTCATGAAGCTGAGCTCCGGGGGGAGGAGGAGTAAATAGTGTTGAAAGATCGATGGGCCGACAGTGCCCGCAAGCACAGGGAACGAATAAAATTTCAGGTCTCTCCGTGAAGTACGGGTCGACCAGGATTGGAGGGGAACGGGGAACAGACCCCAATTGCTGAAACCAAGAGGTGAGACGGGAAGGGGACATAGAATAAGTAGTGATGGAGCTCCCCACTTCCCGTGGCCCCTGAAGAACTAATGACATCGGAGGACGCTTCACCAGCTGCGTCTCCTTCTTCTTCAACTGGCTTTCTTTTTCACAAAACAACTCTCCAATACTATCAGAAAAATCTTCTAAATCACCCGCCAGCCCCTGCAGCGGCGGCGGCGGGTTAACAACGACACAGGCATCACCTGCCTTCTCTTCAAGACTGGGCGGCGGCTTCTTCAGGGTACCAGGCTGTAACGGGCCTCTCACAAAGTGCTGTCGATAGTCCCATGTCAATGGCCCGGAGTCTCCAAGTACTAACATTACGGAGTCACGGTAGCCGAGGCCTCGGCGGCCCATTTTCCTGCCTTTAGTGACGGGATTGGTCCGACCCTGCAATTGTGCGCCGAGACCCAAGCCCGGTTGATAACCTAATTTCAAAATCATATGCCACCCTTTGGAATCTCTAATCTTGGACTTGACCTTGACATTTGTTGGCGCAGTGGCGGGCTTGCGTCACGCATATGCCCATGAATAATTCAAGTCCATAACTGATAGAACAGGCCTGTTACTTGGCCATAATGTAGGAAGAATCTTGGCTGCTATCGCATCAACATTTTGGACGGTGGAAATACTTTTTACCTTGACCACCCGCCCCTGGAATGGAAATTTCAAACATTGGTGGGCGGTTGAGGGCACGGCATTTAAACTGTTTAGCCATGGACGACCCAGAATAGCTTTGAACATCGGGTCTATGTCCAATACATAGAATTCCACGTCCATAACCAAAGGTCCTAGCTCGGCCTGTACAGTCACGACCCCGTGACAAGCACGTCTGGAATTGTCATATGCTGCTATTGTAGTCGGTGTCGGCTTGAGCATGTCTTCAGAGATGTTACAGGCACGGAGAGTACTTAATGGACACACATTTATCGATGCTCCCGTGTCCACAAGGGCAGACTCCATGGCCACTTTATTGAAAGAGAAGGTAATACATAGCGGCATCTGCCGTGCCTCGGGGGGCGCTAGATCTGACTCAGAAAATGAAATAGAAGGCCCCTTGGTAATTGTTGCCAAAACTGACGGCAAGCTATCCACTGCCACATCTTCGCTAACCATAACCTTATGCAGAAAAGTCTTTAAGGCATCCTGGTGTAGTGGCGATCTTTTGATCAATTCCAAGACTGAGATCTTGGCCGGCATCCGGTCCAAGTGCTGTAACAAATCATACTTCGTGCCTGGCACGGGGTCTACTTCTTCTGTCTCAACTGTGGGGGAAGGAACTTGAAGGTTGGGTGCAGACGCACCGGAGGGAGGAAACATTCTCTGGAAGGGACGCCCGCTCCGAAGGGCACAATGTGGTGCCGGCGTCGGAGGGGTAGAGATGGGGGTGAGGATGGCGGAAGTGGGTCTAATAGGCCCTGGTGGAGGGGAAATGGGCGAGGGGTTGAGCGGAGGGGTGAGGATGGAGGGTACGGTGGGAGGTGGTGCAAGGACTGGCGGTGCGGAGGGGAATGCGACGGGCCTGATGGGTGATGTGGAGGGAATAACGAGTGGGGTAGTGGTCAAAATGGTGGGCCTGAGGATGGAGGGGTTACCGGTGCGGGGGAATGGCTGTGGTGGAAGGCCAAGAGATGTGCGGGGGTTTCATCATCAAAAGTCCACCCAGCGTTGGGGGCTGGGTGTTAGACAATGTTCACTTGTGCTGGTGCCGGTGCCGGCGGCTGTTGTTGTTGCTGAGGAGCGGGTTGATACATTGGCATGGGATTCTGATGGATCCCAAGGTCTTGTTGCTGCGGTTGGGGTTGTTGTTGCTGCTGGGGTTGCTGCTACTGTTGCTGCTGCTGGGGCGCCGCCTGCTGCGGCCTGGCTTGTCTCTGCCTCTGCTTGATGTCTTCAATTAGCTGGTGCATCTGGGCCCAATCAATCCTTTGGCCCTCATGCAAATCATACACCAGGTCTCTAAACTGATAGCACCGCTCTATCGTGTGCCCGGGCTGCCGATGGAATATGCAATATCGAGACTGATCGGCGGCCGGATTCCAATTTGGACGCTCAGGAGGCAATTGAAGATCACCAGTGTACATCAGAGCAGAGAAAATATCGGGCAAAGTCTCAGGAAGAGGAGGGTAATGGGCTCTTTTTGGACTCGGCCGAGCAGATCCATAGGTGGCGGGTGGAGGAACATTGTTATATTGCGGTGGCCGCTGAGGCTGTTGGGGTGGTGGTGGTTGTTGTTGCGGGTATTGTGGAACCTGGAAAGTGGGTTGAGGAACTTGTGGAGTGGCGTACTGGGGGTTACGCGGAGGCTGCGGGAAGCGAGGTGGTGCGGCTTGGTGGGGGAATTGAGCAGCCTGGACCTGCTCGTTAATTTGGACTCCCTCCGTGACGGGGCCTTGGGATTTCCTGGCGGTTTTGGGTTTCTGGGCCTCAAACAAAGAATGGATAGGGGAGTCCTTGAACTGGGTTTGTATGAACCGAGCTCTACTGTACAACTGGTGCATATTTGATATGTCGTTCATCGCCAATATGTTCCTGAATGTTGGCGTGGCATTGGAGATCAATAACTTCACTTTCTCTTCTTCCGGGATTTGCCCGGGCACACGTGAGGCCATCTGCCTCCATCGATCGACGTAGGTTGCAAAATCTTCTTCCGGCTTCATCTTCTCGGCTACCAGGTCGGTGAAGGAATATTCGGGTCCGACCCGATCTTGAAATCTCTGAATAAACCTCTCTTTGACGGTCTTGAAATTCTCGGCCTCCTCCATGGGCAAAGTATAAAACCATTCTAGGGCAACCCCTTCCAGTGATCGGCGAAATAAATAAGCCATCAGGCGGTCGTCTTGCTAGAACTGTGCTGACTCATATAGAAACTCCCGGACATGGATGAACGGGTTGCCATTCCCGTCATATTTGCGGTATACGGGGAGCTCTGACTGAGAAGGAAAATGAATGTCCCTGAAGTTAGGAATAGGGACGTCAGCCAAAGATTGCGGGCTAACCCGCTTGTGGAGGAGGTCAATTTGTTGCTGCATAGCAGCCCATTTATCGAGAATCTCCCGTTCCCGGGAAGGAAGAGAAGGAGCAAAAGGAATAGTGCCTGGATATGTAGCTAGAGGATAAATCGATTGAAGGGGCGGCCCGTAAGATGGATAATGGGCCAGGGGAGGGCCCGCATCCGCCTGAGCTAGCTAGGGCGGCCCCTTGTTTCAACCTGGCAAGATCAGCTGGGGCCAGAAGGGCCTGCGGCGATGGAGAGACAGTAGCATATGGATCAAGGTAAGGAACAGAGGGGATTTGAGACTTCCCCTTATCGAGCGGTTGATGGGCCAAGGTGGAAGCCTGGCCCACCTCCATACTGGAGTACCGGAGAACCTGGGGACGAGTAGGGGTAAGATCAATAGGGGCCACAGAGGTGGCCCCAGCAACAGCGGAGGTGGTGGCAGCAGTGGTCACACCACAGGAAGGAACTGAACTCAGGGCATCGGCCCCCTGCAAAGCTTGCCGAATAAGGTGGAACTGGGTGGGGTCCAGCTGAGCCATCATGTTAAGGATCTGACTAGCCGGATTCTGAACGGAAGGATCAGAGAGAGGGGGGTGAGATCCCTCACTGAGAATAGTCGGGAGGGGAGGGGCAGTCCTCTCTCCTTCCTACATGGGGGCTACCCTGGGTGGGTCCTCCAGAAGTCCGTGAGGAAGAGAGTCCTCGTGAGACTGAGAGAAATCGTAGGACGACATGGAGGATGGTGAATCGAACAAGGGATTAAAGTAAGATCGGAAAGGAGAACTGACCCTAAGAGGTGATCCAAAGGGGGGAAAACAACTCCACATACACCAAATGGAGCAGAGTGGAGGGACAAGACCGCCCTAAACCAAACCACGCAAACAAACAAACACAAACGTGCAATGAAAGAAGGAGATGAGAGAAGAATCACCCAATTAAGCAATCAAGTTTTTTAGATGATACGCGTCAAATTCTTATAATTTCCCCTCTGAATCTTAATGGATTAAACAAAGTGCAAAATTCACACGATCAACAGGTGCCTAACTAGGGTATGGACGGGGGAACGGGGTGACTCTAAGGAACTCTCACTTACGGATGCAAACCCTAGGCTAAGGTGTGGCGACGATACAACCGGCCCGGCGTCCATGTGGGAATCCACGGCTCACGGGGACTTACGGAAGCCCTCAGCAGGGTCACCTAGTCGGCTCCAAGGAATATGGAGACGAGAGGGAACCCTACCTCGGTAGGAATGCAACTACAGATGAATAGAGATGAATGCCCCTATGCGCACCGGAGTGCATGCACAATCTAGCCTAGCAACTATCAAACAATGATCAAGCAAATATACTAGCAATGACACCAAGACGTGACAATGGTAGGGGGAGATCAATCAACTAGCACCAAACTGACAAATCATGTAGAATATAGCCATCAAAATGAATAAAGAGGGTGCTGTGGCACCAGAAGGACGGTCTGGATATGACCGCGCAAACGTCAGACGGTCTGTAGAGGACCGTATAATCGAGGGAGTAATAGAACGACAACAGGACAGCAGTGATGAAGAAAGTACCGGAAGGACGGTCTATAACTGACCGCTCAAGCTCTGGGACGGACCTCCAGCAGCCGCGTACCTGCAGCCAGGACAAAAAGAGGCGTACCTATGCCGAAGCGGTGGACGGCCAGAAACAAACCGCTCAGAAAGATAGACGGTCAATGGTACACCGTTTGCAACAAGGCGCTGAAGGGAGACTGGCACTGGTAGCAAGAGACGAGCGGTGGATGAGCAGTCGCGCCAGAGGATGAACGGCTATGAACGAACCGCTCATGTCCTAGAAAATAGAAAGCACGCCCAACCCGCAAATCACTTCAAGAGGAAAGCTAGACAACGAAAGGGGGTCAGCAATTCACAAGCACGATGGGCACTAGGGGTCCCACCGTGATCGCCACAAAAGAAGGGTGTAGATATCTTTTTCCTCCTCTTTACTGTGATGGAATATGTGCTATGAATGGATCAACAATGTGATGCATAAGTAAATGAAAAATCGTAAGAGGAGCAAGGCAAATGAAAGTGACCGTGATCGCCACCAAACACTGAACATGATGAACGCGCCGTGCTTTGGAAAAGAAAGAGAGACACTCGCCTAGCTGCAGCACTGGGAGGATGAGCGGTTGATGAAGAGCCGCCTATAGACGTGCGATCTTACGATAGACCGCGTAGGGGTGCTGCAGAACGTGCGGGAGGAAGCGCTCCTGGAGGATGGACGGCTTGAAGAAGACCGCATGAAGAAGAAGAGCGGTTCCTAGACAGCCGCACGTCGTCTTGAACGGGCAGTCAAGAACCGCTCGAGTCCATCACGCCAGAAGTTGCTAAAGGGTTCACCTCCACCCTCTCCAGCCGGCCAGAGGGGATGGACCTCAAGCTGAGGAAGTGCTGACCTGCAAAACAACGTAAAGACACAAGAAGAACACCTAGATCAGGACTGAATGGTGTAATAAATGTTCATATGGGAAGAAATAACCATAAATAAATGGAAAGGGGGATACCTGGGGGGTTTTAAACCCCTAGGGTGACAAAAACATGGGTGGAGGTGTGCATGATGATGAAAACGAAGAGGGACATGGGGAGGAAGCAATGCATGCAAGGAAGAACGACGAAAACTATGACAAGCACAAACAACTCAAAACATGGACTACTCCCTGGACCGGAGGCTCGTATGGACGTAGAGAGCCTCCCTCCTTGGTGCTAGGTCGCTCAAGAATGCGGCAGGGCTTCGCCGTCGATCAAAAATCTCCCCCCTTTTTCAAGTCCGACCTTTAGGGTCTATTTATAGAGCCTAGAAAGCCAGCCTCGAAACTAGGGTTTTGAGCCATTTTCGGGATGAGATTATTGAAGATAAATCGTAGATAATATAATTATCTCTCATCCAGTCGAAATGGTAGTTAAAATGGTTGAGTATCCACGGAGATATTGATAAAAGAAGTTGGGGATAAAACCATGTATAAAAGGATTAAAATCTGTTAAAATTCCACAATCGATGTGATGAACGGTCTTACGATAGACCGCTCAACAAGAGGGGCGGTTACATGATAACCGTCCAAGCCCGTCGGTGGAAATTCCAATAATCAGAAAATAATCCCAATTATCCCTCGAACTGACTGGAACGCCCGCCGTTGGACTCTTATAGAAGAACGGCTCAATTGAGACCGTTCAACTATAGAGCGGCCAAGGACAAGCCGTTTCAACCTTGTCGGTGATAATTCAATTAGTTGGATAATTATCTGAGGAAATTAGCAAGTGTAGGACTCTGAGGTATAAGCGATTGAAGTAACACCGTTCATTTAGTTGAACGGCTAGGAGAGGACCGCTCGAAGCCTTGTCGGTGAAAATTCAGAAAATCCTCAGAAATCAATCATAAATGTATGAACGATCCATATCTAACCGCTCCAGTGTGGAACGACTGAGGTTGAACCGTACATGCTCTTGGACGCTTGATTTTTATAAACATGTTCAATCAACCAAAAACCAAGGCCCAACAAGTCCCGAATCGATGCGGACTCCACCAAGGAGGGAGGTTACACATAAAACTGGCCCAAAATACACCTGAAAATAGTCCCAACGAGTGACGGTCAACCTGAGACATCAAAAAAATGAATAAGAGAAACAACTCAACTTATCGGTATAAAACGGGTGTCAACAGTCGACTTCAGCACGAATTTGAATAATGAGTTCTGGACTATTGCGCCGCAGTGCTTGCTTCACTGGCTCGGCCTCAGGGCTGATTGCCAGCTCATGTTGTGAGACAGCGGGATTTAGACCGGGCATTTCTCTGTAAGTCCAGGCAAAGCAATCCCGGTACTCTAGCAGCAGCTGGGTGTACAGCTCCCGTTCTTCTGGGGACAGTTGGGCACTGAGGAAGGTAGGCCAGGGTCCTCCTCATTTCCCAAGTTGACTTCTATCAGTTCGTCGACTGTGGCTTGGACTCCGTCTTCTATCTCCGGAGGTGCCGGCTGGAGGTCAACGAAGTCTGGAATATCATCTTGAGGGTCGAGTTCTTCGACTTCCTCATCTGACATCATCAGAGCCTCTTGAGGATTCTCTGTTTCTTGTACTAGCGGCTGCGAGGATTGTTCTATTAGCAAATCCACTATCGTTGCAGCTCCCAAGGGCGAGAGAGCAGCTTCAGTCTTTGTAGATGAGGTTGCAGCCATGACAGGCTGGTATATGTTTATTGCCGGGCTCGGACAGCATCCCGATTTTGTAGCAGAAGTTGAGGAGGTATCGCCTTCTGGGGCAGTTGTATCTTCCGTAGAAGTGACTTTTTCTTTCTTGGCAGCGTGTTCCTCTTGATCGGAGTCGACCGAGGCTTCTCCGATCGGCAGAAGGGGTGCTGAAGTTATCATCAGTAGGACTCTACTGGAGGGAGAAATTCATGCTTCTTCAGTATCTTCGGCTTCACTGCTGCTAGCCATATCAAATTTGGCTTGAAGGGCCGCCTCTTCAG
Source organism: Amorphophallus konjac (assembly GCA_022559845.1). Taxonomy (NCBI): domain Eukaryota; kingdom Viridiplantae; phylum Streptophyta; class Magnoliopsida; order Alismatales; family Araceae; genus Amorphophallus; species Amorphophallus konjac. Next base: position 18,243,048 of record CM040124.1, read on the forward strand.
GGTAGACCTGCTCCCAGTCGGCAGGGGACCGCGGTCTCTACTTCTTGATTTCCGGGCTGAGCCAGTTCAACATGCTCAGCTTCCACCGGGTATTCATCAAAAGTTGCCCCCAGCGGGCTATCTTCAGCAGGATAGAAGGCGGAGATGGTATCCACCTCGTATCGCCCACTGTAGTAATATTCTTCCAGGGTGAAGCCCAACCCCGGATGTTGAGAGACACGTCTCATTTCCTTATCCAGATTTGCGGGATACCACATTTTATGGAAAGCTTCCTTGCGCTTTTGAGACTGATCGGGGGGAATGTGTTGCTTCTGAAACATCCTGGCCATCCGATCAGTTGTGAATGCCAGACCCTTGACGGGAACCGACGGGTTGCTTTTATCTTCGGGGAGGCTGCAGTCTGTGTCTTCCCGAGTAGGGTGCTCTTCAGCAGTATAGAACAAGCTGCTAGGTCCATCTTCCTGTGTCACCTCCCAAGTTTTGAAAGGATCGACAGTAGGGTTATCCAGGCCGGGAGTTGGCTTGGTGAGGCCGTCCGGGATTTCACTATGATTGTTCCGCCGAGCGACCCGTACTTCATTAGCTTCAGGGTATAATGCTGGGGGTGCTGTTCTACCCACGTCTCCGGAGGCTGTGATATGGGAGACCACCTTGGGCTTGACATACCCGCGCGGCGGTGGTGGATACCAACTGCCGCCGGACGTGCTTCTGGATGCCCCCGCGGGGGTCTTAGCTTTAGAGGTCTTCTGGGAAGGCCCTATATATAGGTTGGCATCCGCCAAACTCAAACACCTCGAACGGGTGGGGGTCTGCAAATATCCTCTCCTCCTTCCCTTGGAGACTGTACCTTATGCATTGGTGGAGCGTGGAGGGCACCACCATATTTTCATGCAGCCATGAGCGGCCGAGCAGTGTCTTGTACGAGGTGCGGGAGTCAATGACATGGAACTGCACCGTCATAGTGAAATCTGCTAAGGTGAGGGTGAACTCTGCCACTCCCATTGACACTTCACATTTTTTATTAAAGCCGGCGATACGCATATCCCCGACTTTCTCGAGATGCACGTTAAAGTGGTGCCTCTCGTATATTCTATAAGGCAGGATGTTGACCGCTGCACCGGGATCGACCAGAATCCTATTCAGATCCCTTCCATTCAGGTGCCCCTTCATATACAGCGGCTTGTTGTGGCTGATGGTGGGCAGCAGCATATCGTCTGGAGTGAAGGTCATGCTAGTCTCCGGCATTGCTTCAGCCAGACATGTGTCAAAATGAGCAGACATCTGGAGAGCAGTGATAATCGCCTGTCGTGTCTCTTCACTCAAAGAAAGGATCTCCCAAATTGTAAATCTAGCAGGGAGCTTCTTGAGTAGCTTCATTATTCGGCTCCCAGCTCGGACATTGGAGAGCTTCATCTCTTCAGCCCATCTGGGCTTGGGGAAGTCTTGGTTTGCGGGCCCTGACGGACCTGCTTCATCTTCCTTGGATTCGGCGCCCTTCTAGTTGGTGCCGACTCCTGGGTGTTCTTTGTTAGCTACTGCGGGGCAAGCTCGATCTGCACTTGGATCTTTGGCAGATTGTGCTAGCTGCGGGTGAACGCCCCGGGTGTAGGGTTAGCCTCCTGGCAAGGCTGCTTCCCCTTGGACATCTTCATGAATTCAAAAAATGAAGGGACCCCCTTGCCCCCGCTCTTGTTATATAGGCCTAGCGGAGGAGGGATTTGGATTCCCTTGACCTCCGGCGGAGGTGTTTTGTAGGGTTGCTCCCCCCTGAACATGATGTTGTGGTTGGGTGGCGGCTGGCACCCCCATTTTCGGCCTGACGGGGTGGCATGTGCAGCAGTTGCAGCCTCGGCCTTGCCTCCCCCAGCATGGGGTGTGAAACAAATTTCCTCTTCTTCCTCCTCTCTGGGCAGGTTGAAGAGTGCTGATAGAGTATGACAAGAAACAACCCGCACTTTATCGGCCTTAGCAGCCTTCCTTTTCTTCTTCTTTTGTTTCTTCTTCTTTTTTGCTTCAGAGGGCGGGTGCCCCCAAAACAGACTGCCCTCTCTATCGGGTGCCGCTTCAGCTTCCTCCTTCTGTTCGAGTGAGAGCTGCTCTAGTTCTTGCCACGGGACGTGGTCCCGCACCAGCAAGGGCTTCAATTCGGGCTGCACATACTCGTCTAGCCCCTTAATGAGGTTTTGCAGTCGACGGACCCCATGATTGGTTTCCTTAATCACTGGCAGTGGAGTTTGTCTCCTCCAATTATGTGTAGGTATCCTGACAGTTGTAGGTGTAGTGATCCATACGGGTGCTACCACTGGCGGAGCAGGCCGGGGTGTAACACCACGGATATGTGCCCCCTCTTTCGAGCGGGGTGCCCTCCTTTTCTTATGCTTCACAGAGACCTACTGCCATCCCTGCTGTTCTTTCGCGGGCTCCAAGAAATGAGCTTCGTAGGTGCTCCGCGTACTTGTCTCAGAGATCTCCTCGGGTAGTGCCTGGTATAGGGAGATCATGTTGACTCCTGCCCTCCTCCGAGGGGCTTCATGTGGCTGAGGAGGATCCACTCTGTACTCTCCCAGCTCGATCTCATTTATCTTCACCATCCCTTCGATGATGTCCTTGAAAACATAGCAGTCTTCGATTGGATGCCCCAACATCTGGTGGTAGGGGCAGAATCTTGGGCTGTCTTTTCTCTTGAGATCCTCCGGCCTCCTTGGCTCTAGCAGGGTGACCATGCCATATTTCGTTACCCAGTCAAACAGAACCCGGGTCTTGTCCTTTGGAAATGAATAGGCCTTCTTCATCTTGTCCCTGAGCGAAGGACCTTCTTTGCCATCTGGGGCTTCTGCAGGCTGTGGAGTGATTCCCTTCTTGCCTTCACTTTTCTGTTGTTCGAACGCCTTTATGTCAAGAGCGTTCGCTTCTTTAGGCGACGAGCGGCGCTCCACCGCCTTGCCCTTCTGGGTCGTGCCGGCAGTAGATGTAGGGGCAGGTCTGGCCAGAAAAGCTTCCACCTTGGCCACGACATTGTTCAATAGATCAAACGATCGTATTTCCATTCCGATCATCTTTTCTAGAACCTCCCTTCTGAGATTCTGTTTGCATATTTGCATAGCGTCCTCCTGATGCGGGAGCCGCTTGCACCTCATTCCGAGGTTCCTCCACCTCTTGATATAATCGAGGGCTGTCTTATCGGCCCTCTGCTTTGTTGAGTAGAGTTCGGCCACTGTGACCTCCCTCTCTGTAACATGGAATCTTTCTCTGAACTTCTTCTGCATATCTGGACAATCGTTGATCGACCCGGCCGAGAGGCTGGAATACCATTCAAATGCGAGCCCCGTCAGCGAGGACCCGAAAAACTTTAGCAGGTATGACTCGTCGGTGGCCAAGTCACCCATGACAGTCATATAATACGAAATGTGTTCTCTCGGGGACCCCTTCCCGTTGAATTTTTCGAACTTGGGCGGCTTGTTGATTCCCGGGGGAAGCCACTTAGCAGCATGGTGTTGCGGGTATGGCACCCGGTAGGCATCGAACGCGACGTAGTCGCCTTCACCCCTTTCTGCGAGCTTCAGCTCGATCATTCTTTCCACCATCATCCGGTTCATGACTGCAGGGTCAACTGGCTCTGGGTAGAAGTGTGCCGGCTGCAGGTACGGGGTGACCAGGGTGGTCGCCTGTGGAGGACGCAGCAGCGGGGGTGTCTGGTGCACTTGAGGGAGCACCGGTGGTAGCAACGGCTGGAGCTATGGTGGCCGTTGTTGCGTTGTCGCCATGCTTGGCTCTGACGACTGAGGCAGTGTGTAGAGCGGCAGAGGGTCGTCATGACAAACCGCTCCCCGGGATGATTCACCCTGGACTTCGGGTGGTTTGGAAGCTGAGGACTGTTCAGTTTTCTCCACCAGCTGCTTCTTTAGCAAGTCTATCTCTTGCCGATATTTCTGAAGTAGTATCAAGACTGATGGGTCCATAGTGGCTGTAGTGGGGATAACTTCTGCTGTCTCCCCGGACGTACCCTCGGGCAGGATGTCGAGGGGGATGTCGTCTTCATCTTCCGCCGTCACCACATTGGCGGTCAGGACGGGGGCCTTATCATCCCACTGGTGGTAGACCCGGGGTTGTTTTCCCTTAGTCATCATCAGGAGCTCCCTTACTGCTTCTGTTCTGCGAGTATTCGGCCCCGGCCATGCGGCCAATTTAGCCAACTCGCGGGGGTCTTAGGGAAGCCCCCCATATCGGTTGGATATACCAGCCATGTTGCAGGTAAAAACCCTTCTCTGTCGGTGGGCCCTTCTCTTAGCCTGATGCGGGAAGGTCAGCCTCTCGAACACAGAAGTCCTTTTTGTTTCTCCCTGCTTGGGGACGGCTTCATCGGCTTCGATCTCGAAGCCGTTATCATATCCATTGTCGTCGACTGACGACACCATCATTCTTTCTCCTACATCTTCTTCATCTGCCATTGACGGGCAGTAGTCTTCATTGGCGGCGGCTGCTTGTATCAGTCGCTGTTGCCCAAGCTAGGGGTTGCCTAACCCTCGAAAATAGTTCATGACCAGACATGTCATCTCTTCTTGACCCCGCTCTTGATGTAACAAGGGGGACAGTTGCCGACCTCCCACAGGAGGGGTACAAGCTAGCCGAGCTCTGTCGGCAGGTTATTGGAACCTTCGTCCCACATCTGAGACGTTGGTTTGACGGGCGCATGCCCGAAAACATTCGCGGCGTCGAGGGTCCGCAACCACTTCTTCCTCTTTCGGGGCCAGGCCCCTTCCTCTCTTATCTTCCCCTCCGTCGTGAGCAAGACGGCGGGGGACAGGTGCAGCTTGATGAACAGGTTGGACCCTCTTGGGGACCCCCACCTGCTTAAATTTCCTTGGCCTGGGGGCCAACTTCTCTTGGCCGTAATGGCCGGCTTCTTCTCTTTCTGCCCTCCTTCCAGCGAGGGCTTGATATGAGTTGCGGACGGGGATGGAAGGGACAGCCCGATCCGGAACTATCTGCGTGCCGCGTCCGTTGAGGAAGACGCGTATGCCACCAACCATCATAGACTTGCCGGATTGGGAGAGGGTTCCGGTAACCACAGCAGTACTCCTCCGGATCTGCCTGCGCTGACGTCCACCGGGGTTCCTGTTGACAGCATTGGGGTGGGCCCCATGGATAGCATGGTGCACCAGGTAGCTGGCAACCGAGGTTGGACTCTTGAGCGAGTCGTGGCGGCATCGAGCCTTCAGAGGCTCCATGTTCTTTGTAGTTCCCTCGACAGGCTCCGAGGGTTCCACTTCTAGCATATCAACAAAGGCTAACCCCAAGAAGTTGGGGAAGCCAACAGCGACAGAGAAACTGCCGAACTCCATGGGCACCGCCAGGTACCCTTGCGCATGACCGGCAATAATCGAAGGGCCAAAGCCGACGCCAGTCAACCCAGTCGTCGTCATCGCTCTCCTGCAAAGACAGACAAACCAATGATCAGCAGCCTTTGGGAGGGCCTCGAAGCCCAAGAATCTCGGCAAAGAGATGAAAGGCGACACTGGTCCCACCGGGCGTGCTTGACTGTTTGCGATGGGATCTTTCCGTTCTCTCCGATTTTCTTTTTTTATTTTTGATTATCATTTGCGTTTATTTGGTTTATTTGACATGTCGATCAATCAATTAACTGACTGGCAATTTACTGACTGATTGATTGCGCGGGCGTGCCAGTCACGTGAGTGACAAATTTATTATGCGCTCATTCTGACCCGTGTCGAGCGAAAGTGAGATTCGGTCGGGACCAGCAGTCCGCCACACCATAAAGGCTGTGGCGTTAATTACATCTCCCGAGAGGAGGGAAAACCTTTGATTAATTGTCGAGATAGCGGGCTGTCGAGGCCGGAATAAAGATGCGATGTTGTGAACATGACGAGATCACCTGAGATGCGTTTATCTATCATGCAAGAGAGGCATGGTTCATTAAATTGGAGGCCCTTGGGATGTGGCGGAGGACGTAGGTCCGAAGACCACCATCGCGCATAGCGGAGACTTCCGATCGGGGGTAACCCGTTCTTCCGTCAACGCCATTTGATATACCCGAGGGTCTATGCGAGCATGCAGGGATGATATTCGTGATTGTGCTAAGCATGGCAATAGAGTTATGAAAACAACAGTGATCAATCACATTTATTAATCTCCGCCAAGGGGAACGAGAATGGTAACACAAGCATGATAACGAAAGCGAAGTGCTGACGGACATGGTAGTGAAAGCATGATAACAAGACGATTCGGACTCGAACAGCCCTTCCCTTATTCAGTTTATCACTAATTAGGGTTTGTTAACTTCGACCACGGGAGACGAGGATCGCTCCGGAGGCGAGTGAGTGATTAAAATAGCACAAGGGTTCAAAACCGGCGCGGCCACGCGTAGGGGTAGGTTTCCCCGGCGCGGCCAAACGTAGGTGAAAGATGCTTAATCCGGCGCGACCATGGCAAAGTTAGCCCGACGTGATGGCTTTGGGGCGCACCGGTTTAGGGCGCGCCGGGAACGAACCAAATAAAAATAAGAAGCCATGAGTCTACTGTTAATCCGGCGCGGGGGGGTACCGCGCCGTATTAGGGCGCGCCGGATTAGGACCGCGCCGTTTTAGCTTATTTTTTGATGAATTTTGAAACCATTTAAGTTTATTAAGATTCTGTTGAGAGTTTTGAAGTTAGTTGGGTGATTGCTTGTTTAATTAGGGTCCAGAGCCCCTCCAGAATGAAGTGATGAGCTAGTGCGAGGTCCATACTAGAGCACTAGGGTCCCTGATTCAGAATGAATATTCAATTACAGCCAGTACGAAGAGACGACTTGCCTGTCCAAAACCTGCCAGAAATTGGGCAGCATCTCCCCTGAACCAGAAATGTTATAGGAGAGGAACGGGGTCATACTCACTTGTGGAGTAAGCCCCTAAACCATCGGTCTGCATGGTGACAGCCAGCAAATTCTCAACGAATAGGATACCCCGAGGACTGGCCTACGAGGGGCACCAAAGCTCCGTCTGTGGAAGCAGAGGGCCGGGCCAGCTCGTGACGGAAGCAACACCTCGAGGACTGGCCTACAAGGGGTGGGCGACCTACAGCATACACTGCACCGGCTAGGGAGAGACCCTTAAGGATAGAGGCTCTGAGGACTAGCCTGCTAGGAGCATTTACCCCTTGGTCACCACAGGGTCCCGAAGGGCTGCGGGTTTGAGATTGTTGGGCTGGAGCCCCCTGTTGCTATCAGCTTTGTGACTCATGAGAAACATCCATCATTCGAGAGTGGAGTTCCCACGGCCCATTAGCAGCTCTGTGAACGGTGGGAGATATCCCCCTCCCTGGGTGGAGTGCCAAGATGTTGATGCTCACGAGACCGGGTTACCATTCATGGAATAGAATGCAACAGCAGTCACGGAAAGAGGCGATCGATATGCAACTAGAAAAGCTTACCTACACACGTATACCCACAAATGACTGGGATGCAGTAGTCGTGAAGCGGGCTTCACTATCCCAGAAACATCACCGGCCTCCTCTGAACAACGGAGAAATGCAAAGATGAGGGGAGGTGAAGGTCGGATTTCATATCAAAACGGAGAGTGACGTGTGCACAGGCACAGCTGAGGAGGACCCAGGGAGGGGTTATCCATGTAGCCCATGGGATACCAGGGCGCGTTCGGAATCTGGAGAAACCGAGATCTCAAAGCCGTATACAGGAAGACCCATATATATATACACATCGAACGAAATAGCACCGGAAGAGGAGGACAAGACGCTAAACATTCAACCCATTGGCACATTCATGTAGACATGCTCTCATTCCATTGACGGGGGAAACCACGCACATATTACGAGTTTGGTGCCGGCATCGCGGCACGGCCACCACTCTACTCGCAGGAGAGTTCACAGAAGAGCAATCAGTAAAAAAAAGATGCGGAGAAGGGGGGAGAGGTTGGCTCATATCATCACCATCCCTCCCCCTCTCGCTTACATTCAACAGATAGAAAGGAAGGCTGGGAATCAATGGAAACACAGGCGCCCACCTGTTCCCAGAACAGAGTATCGGGTTGCCTTCTTCTTCTTCGACTCTGGAGGGCTTCAGGCAGAGGAGGGAAGACGGCGGCAACGGGCACTCCGGGGAACCCTGCTTCGCTCACAGGAAACCCTTTCTCTCCCCTCGATGATTTTCCCTTCGACCTCTCCCTTCTCTTTTCCCTTTTTTCTTCTCCCCCAAAAGCCCCTCTTATTCTATTTCCAATTGTCTCCATCCTTATCAATCGAACGGCTGCCTATATATAGGAGGAGGTTCAAAGCCTTAATCCGGTGCGGAGAATGGCACGCCGGGAAGGGGAGCTCCATCCCTTGCGCGTCGGAGTAGGAGGTCGCCGGGTGGAAGGGTTTTTTACGTGGTTGAATAAGGGGCGCCAGATGGGGGCGCGCCGGTTTAGGGCGCGCCGTGTTAATGCTCTTCACACGTCGTGAGTTAGCCGATGAGTCCGGGGATGATTCCGGGGGTCACCGTGAACATTTATCTTGCCAATGCTCCTTGAAACCTCGACGAGACGCCTTGTTGAAGCTTTCAGGCCGACGTACGGCCATTCTCGGAACTTCCGATGACTTTGGTTTGATCACGCGGGTTTTCCGCTGACACAGCTCTCGGCACTATGATAAGTGTCGCTGGCTCGGTTTGGCTTGTGCTCAAAGCTCCTTGGAGGGTGGGATAACACCAGGGATAGTTCCGCCTGAGCTGGGCGATCATTCGGCCACTAAGGGGCCCATCTGGGCGGGAAGCCGTACCCGTGCCGGGTGACTGGGATCTTTTGCCGATAGAGCTTTCAGTCCTCCGTTCTGAAGAGCCAAGGGGACTCTTTCATCTCAGGAGAGTCTTTCATGAGGTGGGTAGCCACTGGGTAGACCATCGTCCTTGGTCAGACAACGGGTGTAGTGTATGCGGCACGATGGAGTTGATGCCGGTTCATATGGCAGACCTGGTCGCACTGCCGGTTGGTTGTGAGTTCATCTCGGTTCTCCTGAGGTGAAGTCCCTGGCGTTCATACAGGGTGACTTGAGGCTTTGGCAGCTTGAGAAGTCTTCAGTATGTTGATCTTTATCGGCTTCCGTGCTTCAGCGGGCCGTATCATTCGTCTTTATGGCTTGATCGCCGACGATCACATTTTGGGTGCCAACAAGGGTGCATGGGTGTACCGCTGGAGAGTTGAAGAGAGTGTACCGCTGGAGGGCGTAGGTAGGTTGTATCGCTGGAGGGTAAATTCTAGGGCGTACCGCTGGCAGAAGTGGACTGGGGTGTACCGCTGGAGAGTTGAAGGGAGGTGAAGGATCAAAGTAGACAGGGCGTAGCTTAGCTGGGTGAGACAGAGTTCGAGAGGGAGAGAGAGAGAGACCTTGTTCATGCAGGTCTGATATGGCCTCGGAGGTTCAGCTTTCACCCTCGTTATACGATTGAATCCCAATTCACATTCAGTAGTGCAATCCTTTGAGTCTTATTCAGCCAAATCCCGAGGCTTTGCACGATTCCTTTAGTTGATTAAAAATGTTTTATTGTTGTTGGTTCCATTTGTTTGTTGCTCCCTCTTGTCTTTTAATTTATTATTATTTCTGAAAAAAATTCGACAGCATCTCCCCTTGACCCGGGAGGTAAGGGAATGCAAGGGACATGCCCACATGGGGTTACATGAACCAACAACTGAGGTGTGTGCCTAAGCAGCCACCTTTGGGAAAAAACTCTGGAAAACTCAGAGAAAACGCCGCACGAGGAACCAATAGACCGAGGCAAGCTATGAAGACTAGAGAAATGATAATCAAGGTGCGCCACTGGGCAGGCCAAGGGCGTGCCGCTGGGCAGGCCAATAGAGGAGGCGTACCGCTAAGCGGGAGAATAAGAAGGGTGCACCGCTGAGCAAGCCTGGGGGAGTGTGCCGCTGGGCAGGCTCAAGGAAAACGGTGCCGCTGAGCAGGCCCAGGCAGGACCGTGCCGCTAAAGGGCGAAGGGGGACGCTCCAGGCCTTGAGGGGACCCAAAGTGTCAAAGGGGAGTGGACTCCCACAGACACGTATGGCAAAGGTCAAGGGTGGTTATACTAAGGAAAGCCGTTAAAGGGGGGGAAAAGAGGCCAGCCTTGCCTTATCAAGCCAAGAGCTAAACCTTTCAATCAAGTAGATCCATGCCATGGGAGGTGAGGTCAAGCAAGAAGTTGGGGGACCGGAGACAGACGCCAAACTCACCGACCAATAGTAAGAAGAAATCAGCGAATGCAACAAACGAAGGCAAAGCCCAAGGGTATTTCATTCATGGCAAACTCAAAGTGACAAGGATCATGGCCTGAGGGCCGAATACAACATATTGTGGAACAACAAAAGAACTTTGAAGGGAGAAGAGGAAAACTGAGAAATGGAAAGAGAAGCAAAAGAAAACAATGCCGGGGGAGAGTTGGAACAAGGGAGGGTGCTTCCCTTCACCCCATTCCTTGTCTCCCTATACAGGTGGCTCACTCTCTCTCTCAATCTCCCCACTATCTTCTACCTTCTTCTTCCTTCTTCTTCTTTTTTCTCCTTCGGTGTTGCTCTCTTCGAACGGGTCCTTTGCCTGTTGCTCTCCCCCTCTCTTTCTTCTCCGGCGGCTTTTTATACGTGGGCCGCTGATGGGGCCGACCTCATGATGGCACTGCCATCCGAGGTTGACTTCGGTATCTTCCTCGTCAGGTGAAGATCTCCCTCACCCAACCGGAGGGCGACACCAAGGTAGGGGGTTAGCTGGCGTTGACATGGCCACACTGTGCGCCAAGGGGCCCTTCTAATGACCGTTGTGTATCTTGCCGGTTTGTGCCGTTCGGGGGAGTTCACGCTGTGCCGCTGGGGGCTGAGGGGCCGTGCCACTGAGGGCTTGGAGGCTGTGCCGCTGGAGGCTTCCCAAGGATGTGCCGCTGGAAGGCGACCGGAAGGCGTACCGCTGAGAGCACTCCCATAGAGCGTGCCGCTAGGAAGCTGGCAGCGTGCCGCTGGGGCACTTCAGGGGCGTGCCGCTGGGACCGTTTGGAGCGTGCCGCTGGGACACCTCAGGGCGTGCCGCTGGGGCACTTCAGGGTGTGCCGCTGGGGCCATTTGGAGCGTGCCATTGAAAGGGGCACCAGCTCTTGATTTCGAAACTTAAGTTGTGCATTCTCGAGGGTATTTCTTCACCGTTAGGGACCCGAGGGTGGGTCCATAGCAGTGTATCAATTCAGGAGGGCATCCTGTGCTTTCTTGGTCTCTTAATGCGCCCGTGCAAATGCGGGGATTTACCGGGCGGTAGTATTCCTCCGGAGCCTTGGATGGCCAGTCTCTCCGGGTCTTCTTCCTTTGACTTTGACATTAATGCGGGGCTTGGTGGGACACACGGACGTACAATTTTTATGCGTCCACAATGAGTCAACATGATTAAAGCCATATGAGTCAAATGATTTTTCAACTTTGTTTTTCACAAATGAATTTTTCTTTGTTGGTGAGCGCCCCACATTAATCCTTTCATTTCTAGCATTTCCATTGCTAGCCTCACCATGTTCAACAATTTTCTATTTTCCTTTCAATTATTTTTGAGTATCATCTTTCAAACCTTTCAATTCAACATGCATGGTTTCGAAGTTGGTTTCCAACTCTTTCTTTGATTTCTCACATTCACTCAATCTCAACTTAAATTCATCCAACTCTAACAGCTTCTCATTTTCATTTTTCAAATCGTCCACTTTTTCATAGGCATTCTATTTTTTAATTTCCAAACATGTCAATTCATCTTCATACAGTGTCATTTTGGATTGAAAATCTTCTTTATCTTCTTTGAACTTTTCCATTTGCATTTCATAAAAGTTGCACCTAGCACATGGATTTGTTGAACTAATCAAATCATGAAATTTCATTTTCAAGTTCTCAACAGTAGTTTTTGACTTCTTGTACTTTTGGTACAACTCAGCATATGCAAATTGCCATTGATCAGGAGTGAGATTTTTGGAATCGAAATTTATCTCGGAGTGTTCCTCATCTGCCATCAAGCAAAGATTCTTGACTAACTCGTCTAGTCCGTCCATGTTCCCTTCGGATGTTGAGCTATCCGAGTCTTCATCGCTCCAGGTGGCTTTCATGGCCTTTCCTTTCTTGGCCTTATCCTTCTTCAACTTCTTCTGGAGGTCGGGGCATTGACCCCTCATGTGGCCGGGCTTCTTACACTCGTAACGTATAATCTCCTCTTTCTTGCTCGGCTCTCCTTTCTTGAAGGTGTTTCTTCTCAAGAATCTCCTCGGGAAGTTTCCTTCTCGTCTTGACTTTCTGAAGAATTTCCTGGCTCTCTTTGTGACTAGAGCCATCAACTCCTCTTCCTCACTGTCAATGCTTGATTTTCCATCACTGTCGTCCGATGATGCTGGATATGCCTTCAAAGCTATCGTCTTCTTCTTTTTGCTTTCCTCTTCAGCTGGCTTCATGATGTTGATTTCGTACGTCATCAGCGATCCAATGAGTTCATCCACCGTGAGTGTGGTGAGATCCTTGGAATCTTCGATGACGGTCGCCTTTGTATGCCATGGAGGTGTGAGAGACCGCAACACCTTTCTCACCAAATCTTGATTCGAGTACTCATTTCCCAAAGCCTTCAAATTGTTGTTTATCTCGCTCAGCCTTGCGTACATTTGCGTGATGTTCCCCTCAGGCTTCATTGTAAAAAGCTCATATTCCCAAACCAACAGATTTGTTTTAGTCTCCCGTACTTCTGAAGTACCTTCATAGATGGTCTTCAATTTGTTCCACATTTTCTACGCAAAAGAATACATAGAAATACGTGAGTACTCATTAAGATGTATAGCACATTGAATGATATTCATAGCTCTAAAATTTGCACATGATTTTTTAATATGCTCATCATCCCATCCATCCTCATTTGGAGGTAAAACATAGGGACCTTTGTTGATGACCTTCCCGGTGTCATAGTCCTGTGCTCGCATGAACACAACCATACAATTTTTTCAATAGGGATAGTTAGTCCCATCAAAGAAGGGAGGTCTATGAATCGAATGTCCCTCGGGGATCATTCCCTTGTTGGTCATATCAAGAGAACTTTTCTCTACAACCGTGAGGTTGTCCTAAAATCAGAGACCTCGCTCTGATACCGAATTGTTGTCCCTAGGTCCTCGTATGGACAAGAAGGGGGGTCGAATTGTCCCCGCCAAGCGCAATGATAACTTTTAAATTTTCAACATAGCTAATTAAAATAGATGCCAAAGCAGAGAAAGATTGCACGAAGTATAAGCAATAAGAAAGTTCATTCTCTCACGCTTACCGTTCTCACACGATCAAGACAAAATGATAACAATCAAACCACAAGCATACAGATGTGAGACAGGATTTTTAGGTGGTTTGGGACCACGACGGGCTCCCTACGTCCACCCCTCACCAAACCGGCGAGGATCCACTCGCTTCAAATGAAGCGTAAGGAGCTTTCGCTCCAAAAGACACGGAGACGTAGTCTCCTACACGATCCTACCACGGATCAACAATCACACACACACTCGCCGCAACACCCGCGGCACAAGAATACCACAACCGTTCGCAGACGGTCAATAGACTCACAGAGTTGAAGTTTCAAAAATAAAGATATGTTCAATACAATCCTGTAAACCTGAAGCTGGTGACTCCACTAGACATAAACAAGATCTAGAAAGAAATCTCCATGGAAAGAAAGGGCTGTAGAAATTCTTCTCTAAGCCTCGGGTCGGAAGGAAGCCGGATGTTGATGATGTGAACGTCCTCGCGTTCCCCTTCTCGTTCCGCTTCTTTTCTTCTTCAATCACGAACTCCAGAAACGATCGGAAGTAGATGAAAACCTTGGATCTTTGCTCATCTTCTCTCCTTCTCCCTTTCTTCTCCTACAAGACAAATTGAGAACTTTAGAAACCCTAAAGATCTCCCAAATTCGTAACTCATATATATGGTCACAAGAGATGCATGAAAAGACCTATATACCCATCATAAAACCCCTTCAAAATGTGTCTAACATATGTATGAATGTCCTAGGGGTATTAGGGTCAAGTTTGGCCCTAAATGGATCTCCAAAAGGTGGGTTTCGGATGCATTTCGTGAAGCCCGATCACGTAGCAGAGCAAGTCCGGTCGACCGATTTCATTGGGGCAGTCGACCGGTGACAGCACGGTTCTGTTTTGGGCATAGCAGAGAAAAACTGATCGACCCGTTTTACTGGGCCGGTCGACCGGACAGAATTGGGTTCTGTCTGGGTTTAACCGATCGACCGATTTAGTGGGGCGGTCGACCGGTTCTGGTTCTGCACAAGACAGACCAGAACAAATTTGAGAGATTCAAGGGGTTAATGCCAAGGGTTTAAAAGCAAGATGTATATACATAATACCCCAATGTGAAAAGGAACATATGACCACTTTGAACCCAATTAACATCAACACTTTTGCCAATTAAACCAAGGATTAACCTTATGTTAATTTACATGAATGCTCAATGTGATGCTAAGTTTCAACCAATGTTTGCATTACAAATCAAGAACTGATTTCATCTTTTAAAACTCTTAAAGAATATGCAAGAATGCTCTTTGAAGATTAATGAGACACATCTAGCATGAATGACTTACTGGCATGAATATGAGCAAGGTGTGAAACCCAAAAGAACTATTTTCAACCAATATTTACAACACATGATTACTCAATATGCAAGTTCCTTCCAAAGCGTTCCAGAAATGCACAAGATTGAACATTTGTTACCTTTACAGCCCCAATGACAGTTTTGCAATCATAGATCTTACCATTCCATATTTGATGATCATTGTGTGGGAATTTTATCCTGTTTGGTCTTGTCGATGACACGATACATGTTCCTTCAGTCCTTTGGTTTCAAGAGGGTATTCACCATGAATTTCAGTCCTGTAAAGCAAAGTTGTCATATGTTGCATGAGATCTTTGATTAACCATTCATTCATCAATTTGATATTTTGCATACCACATGCACACAAGCATGCACACAAGTTTTGTCAACATTAAAACTAAATCATCAAACACACCAAGGGGTCCAACATACTGTAAAATGCTTGACGTTCGTCACGACCCTCCGGGAAAATGCTCGAGCATGGTTCGAATCCCTACCGGCCAGGATGATCTCCTCCTTCCAACAGCTCAAAAAGCTATTCAAGGAGAACTTTGTGGGCTGCCGAAAGGTAGCCAAGTATGCTGTTACCCTACTCGCTCTGAGGCAGGGGAAAGAAGAGACGTTGTGAGACTTCGTCTCCCACTTCCGCACGGAGGCACTCCGCATTCCCCACCTCGACGTCGACATCGCAACCACGACACTCACCCAGGGGATGCGGGACAACATCCTCCGGCGCGCGCTCGGAGTCGAAGCCCCGACGACCCTTTCAGACCTCCTCACGCTAGCCCAGAAGCACGCGTACTGCGAGGAGAACACCGTGGCCTTGCGCCGCACAGCGGGGACTGACCAACCCGATCGAAAGAGAGCCGCCGACCCACCACGAGAGGGTCGGAGTAAACGGGAGCGACGAGATGAGGACTACCGCGACCGCTTCGAGAAGGAGAGGGGTGGCTACCGCCACTATACGCCCCTGACGGCTCCACCCGACCAGATCTTGATGGAGATCCGCGAGGAGCTATTCCTCAAGTGGCCCCCACGGATGAAGTCGGACCCGAACTCAAGGAATAATAAGAAGTACTGCCACTACCATCGAGACCATGGTCACGACACCGCCGACTACATCAACTTGAAATATACCATCGAGGACCTCGTCCACCGAGGACTCCTCGACAAGTTCCTCGCCAAAGCCGCCGAGAGGCGACAGAAGACACCTCCCTCGATCGACAACCAACCCAACGGAAAGGAGATCATGATGATCTCTAGGGGGGCCTGCCGCGGGGGGTGATAGCGCGAGCAGAAGGCGACGGTACGCGACGGCCATCAACGCGGCGGACCACGGTGATGGCACCCCACGGGAGCCCTCCCCCTCGGGTCATCTAGGGGACCCCATCGTTTTCTCCGAGGACGACCTGGAAGGCATCACCACACCCCATTCTGATGCTCTGGTGGTTTCGGCCACCATCAATCAATGTACTGTACGTCGCATTCTGGTAGATAATGGAAGTGGAGCCGACGTTATTGCGTACGACTATCTTATACTCATGGGTGTGGATATGTCACGACTCGCGCCATTGCACATGCCGCTATATGGGTTCTCCGGCACGACTATCCGCCCGAAAAGGTGTATCTCACTCCCGATCACATTCGAAATTGTGTCGAAAGAGGTAACCCTCCTGGTCGACTTTACGGTAGTTCGTGCAATGACATGGTACAATGCTGTCATCGGCCGAGAGATCCTCGGCACGCTTCGAGGTGTCCCTTCTTCCTATCATCAGAAGCTTAAATTCCCCACCCCCCGTGGGGTAGGGGAAGTCCACGGTGATCAGAGGGAATCCAGAAGGTGCTACCTTATCTCCACCCGTGATCGACGCCCTGAAGAAGTTCCACTGGAGAAGAAGGCGAGGACCGATGACCCAGGTCTGAGCACAAGCACGTCGAATGAGGACTTATACCTAATCCAAATTGGGGACGACCCAAGCAGAACACTGAAGATCGGCGCTACCCTGGCCGAGCACAATAAGCAAGTGTACGCAAGCTTCCTCACGACCAACCAGGATGTGTTCGCCTGGTCCGAGGATGAACTCCCCGGAATCCCTCTGGAGGTCATCACGCACCAACTCAGATTTGATCCCACCTGTCGCTCGGTGCAGCAACGCCGAAGGCGGTGCAACCCCGAGCGATAGGCCATCATCAATGAGCAAGTAGGAGAAAAGGTGCAATCAAGGCTACTCCGACCTACCCAGTATCCAGACTGGGTGGCCAACGTGGTCCTGGTGCCCAAGAGCAACGATGTAACGACCCGAAATCCGAACACCGGGAAGGCCCGATAGTCCGAATCTCGAACCGCCACCCACGAGCCCGAAGACTCGGAAGGGTTGAAAGAATGGTGTGGAGATACACAAGAATCTAAAATAATTACAGAGCTACGCATATTAAATGAATTAAGCAGGCAGCAATAATAACATTAATTAAATTACATGGTCCACAAAATAACGGTAGTCTAAAAAGACAGTAGTCCACAACTAGTACAGTCCAAAGAGAAAAGTACAACTACGCGGGGCATACCCCAGAACTGGCAACTAACCCTGGGCACATGAACCACGTGGAGCCTCTGAAGCGCTCCCCTGAAGCCTCGTCTCACCTGAAACACAGTGAAAACACGCAGGGAATGAGCCTCAAAACATAAGGCTCAATAGGGATCATCCGATCCCCACCTCGTAAATCGAGAAACTGCACAGAAAGTAACTACAAGCTATTACGACGGCTAGTACCGAACACACAGCACGAAAACTGAGATAACTCATCAAAAGCCAAAGAGTCGCTACCACACAAAGACAGGAGTACCAACCCACTAGAAGCAAGGCCGGACGCGTCCACTGATGACTTAAACCGCACCTCGGGTGTCCCCCTCGACCCCTGGTGGAACGGGGACACCGTACTAGTAACCACAGAACAAGTGACTAGCTGGGGTCGCGCTCGTCAGCACGTATCCAACCGCCCCCAACCACGTGTGCACACACAGACCACGCGTCCCTGGTCTGGCCCTCTGACTAGTTTTCCCCACAGCCGGACTCTGGCTGCAAGACGTGAGACCCAAAGGAAACCAGTCTAAAAACCGTCTCTCGGGGTAGCCTCGCCACCACTCCCTGGTGGGACCACTCACGTGTCGGAAGGTGTGGACGCACTCTATTTCGTGTATGAAAATATCGGGGGTTCTTTCATCGGTTTATTAGTTTATCTAATGCGAGGGCGTGCCAGTCACAAAGATGTGACAAAGTGTTCGAGCTTTGAGACTGGGGGGTCCGAAGCCCGCGGTGCGCCACGTCTGACTAACCAGACGATTATGGGTATCAGGTCGGGACTGGAGACCCGCCGCACCATGAAGGTCGCGACGTTGATTACATCCCCTCGGAGAGGGGAAAACCTCTGATTAATCACCAAGATATGGGGTCTCATGGCCTAAATGCAATTCTTAATGAAAGAAATAGATAGCTCGCTAAGGAGCAATAAAATCTCTCATAAAGGGGTGCATAAGAACATTTGGAGTCATTTTGGTTATGAATCGACCATTTAATATTCAGACAAATGTCCGATTTGAAACATCATAATCATCACGGTAAAACCGGAGCACATATATGCTGGGACACTACAAATTTACTCTTTCAAGAAAAAGAGGTATTCGATGAAATCCCAGTGAGGACGGTTCAAAATCAGTGGAATATCGGCCAGGGTGCAAAGTGAGGCTACGGCCATGACGGGGTGACACCCGGGGGCCAAGCGTGTCTTTGCCAAGGCACGTTTGATGTTCCTCCCCATACGGGGTCAAAGACGAGGTAAGCCGGATAGACGCCGCTAAGGCATTCATTTATGTTTCATTTGTGTACTTTATATATATTTTTTGAGATGAATGATCTTATTTAAACTAATTCGGGTCTGCAGACCCGGGGAGGGGCATTTCGGAGGGGCCAATGACCCCCTTGTGGTGATGGCTTCTTTTTTTTTTAGTTTTATTTCTTATGGTCCCATCATAGTAGATCTCAACAGATCCCAAATCTATTTATTATTGATGGTTCCAAGGTACGGCGTTGGGGCCCTGACAGGAATGCAGAAGTTCAGTTTATGTGACTACCTTGGAGTATTGAATGCTCAAAGGGCAGAGGGTATGCCATATGGAAATGGGAAGTGCAAGGATATATTCACTGAATTTGGCAAGTGCAAGCAGGATCTCTTTTAATTCATGCATACAACATGCACACGGAGATTGCAGAGATGCCCTTTTTTTTGAACTATGTAAATATGCCAATGGGAAATGCCAAAACATATTATTTATGAATCGTGCCAGTATGCAAATGAGAAATGTAGCAATGTATTATTTCTGAGTTATGCAAATGGGATTTTTGTTTTGGATTCATGCATACAGGATGCAATGAGGATTTTTTTTTCATGCTTGTGAAATCATAAGCTGAATGCATATGAAGGTTTTCTGGGTTTATTTGTACAGATGGGGGTGAGGTTTGGTTTGCTCGTGCAGCGTATGCAAGTGGTTTTCAATTTATTCATGGTTTTTTTTGAATACATGCATGACACATATATTATTGTTTTAATGGGGTTGTGCATATATTGCTCTGGGGAGCGGCCTGGGGCAGCAGGAGTTGACTCTGGGGGTCGACTCCTGGGCATGCCCCGGGATTAAACAGCCCAGGCAGAACTGGACTGAAAAGGAGTCGACTCCCAGAGTCGACTCCTTCAGCGCAGGACTGTAGGCTTCCATTTTCTGTCCTTTTTGTGTGTTGTTTGTTTGTTGTTTTATTTTTTTTGTTGTTGATTTCAGATATGCCAGAGGAAGAAGGATTGGATTAAGTGCCTTGAGGGTATAGAAAATGCCCACCTTGCACGGACTGCTGTGCTCATGCAATTTTGCCTACCCCAGAACATTTAATCATGACGGCCACTTACATGCGAATGGGATCCTACCCACCTTGTGAAATCCGGTCTTAAGACCATGTACATGCCAATGCATAGGTGGGTTTTATTTAACATTCGTAGTTTGGTCATGGGAGTGATCATTCATAGACAAATGTGCATGAAGCTCTATTGGTCTCCTTTCATTTTTTTTTGGGTTTACCTCATCATCATTCTTTGGCAGATCAAGGGTTCAGAAGCCAAATCAATTTCTTGAATGCTACTGTTATTGCATCCATAGTACAGCTTCCCCTTTATGCTGGATCCTTGTGGGATGAGGCATGCAATAGTACTACCCGCAGCCAGATTGTGACCTTGGTTCTTAGTGTCATGAACTTCAACATGTTGGATTTCTTCATCTTCTATGAACCAGCCAACTCACAGTTCTATCAAGGGAACCACTATACAGCTTCCCTGAAAGATGTGAAACTGACAAGCTAATTGTAGCTTTTGTATGATCCTGAATGCCTCGGATAGGATGGAGGATGCTCCCCCTTTCACTCCACACCTTGATTGCTCCAGCTGCATGTCCAGAGGATATCCTGTTCTTGTATGAAGTGGATGAGTGTAAAAGTCAAATATATATCCCAAATATGTATAGAACCATCTTGACATCCTGCTATGCACATACCATCCCATCATCAAAATATTTGGGGAATGATAATTCAGAGGGGACTCCTCCAATCAAAGGCCATTTCCTACCCATCAACAGGCTGGGTGTTTATCCCATTTTCTTACCAGAGGTTTTCTTTGGCAACATCTTACAAGAATCTCTTTCAACCGGTAATAAACAGAGCTGTGCTACTGTCATACAAGGATCAGTGGCTGATGTGGCCACAGGAAATTTGTTCGCTTGAGTAGCAGATTTGGCACCCCGGGATCTTGAATCAGACAGTGAAGGAACATCATACACATGGAGTTGTTCTGGATTTGTCAAAATGAGAGCAGTTACAGCTGGACCACTTCCTACTGTTCCTATCTTGGGTATTAACATCATGTCAGCAAAAGACCCATGAAGTGTGGGGTCCATATGAGCTATATGTATATGAAGTCATTTCGACTGGTTTTTTTTATGCAAACCTGGAAAACTGGGTCTCCAACCTTGCTTCAAAATTTTCTTTATCTTGCTCATCAATGGTTTAGCGTACTTCTGAAATTGAATTGGTGATTGCCTTTATGTTTGTAATGCAGAGCCTTAGTCTTAATATGTGATATTGAAACTTGTATTCAGAATTCAATCTTTGCTATGCCCATTTTGACTTTTAGCAAGTTGTGGATCATTATCTTTTCTTTGTACAAACTGGACTTGGGTCAAGGAGCTCCAAGGTTCAAAACTCATTCCTCTTGTTCTTGTTCACAGTTATAGTTCAGTTTTACTACATGTTAGTTCAAAGATCATGCTTCTTCTCTTCTTGGAGTTCAGCATGCATTGATTGAATTTTCAGATCTGATCTGGAGCATTGGATTCCAAGCCCTTACTTCATTCATTTATCTTATCCATCAAGGTCTTAGTATATTTCAGAAATTGATGGTTGTTTTGCGTTTGTTGCTTAAAGCTCTTAGTTTCAAACTTGTTTTGCATTTGTTGCCCTTGCTTCATTCATTTATCAAACCCGAGAGATTCAATCCCAAATCCTATATCCAGTTTCAACATTGAGTTGTTTTCAGCTCCCATAGGTTTGCATAATCTGATTTCCAACAAATTCAGATGATTTAATATGCTCATCATTTTTTCTCTATGTATATCAATCCAAAATTGGATATTAATTCTTGAAACAAAGAGTTCCGATGTTCATTATTTTCTTTATTTTGCCTATTCTGTTACCACAGTTTTCAGAACTGTCATTTCGCCAATGCACCATAGTGAATCTTATTTTCTTCTTCTTATTATTTTCTTTGTTTGATCCAGCCATATGTACATCTCCCTTTTCTTTTATTGGTCACCATGGGAATTGTTGATTGATTTCTTCGATCCAATTGTCATTTTTCTTAAGTTGTTAATTCTTGCAAAATTTCGGCAGCACCTCCCCTAGACCCGAAGGGTCCGACGAAAAATAGGGGTGCGTCAAACGGAGAAACTCCGAGGTTGGCCCCAAAATATCACAGTGCGCATATAAGCAGCGTCACTGGAAAGATTACCCCATTTGGGGCCGGAGATCCAGAGGGCTAGCCTACAAGGGAGACCGGTGACCCATGGGTTGTTGCGATCATGTGGACTTCTCCCGTATGGGGCTGGAGATCCCGAGGGCTAGCCTACTAGGGAGTCCGGTAACCCGAGGGTTGTCGCGATCGCGAATGAGAACCACATAAGAATCCGCGGAGCGGCTAGCAGAATATCTTAAGGAAAGCAGGGAGGCTTCTCTCAAACAATGATGAAAGGGCAGCGAATAAAGAATCCCATAGATGCAAAATAACGAACTGGGAGGGGGAGAAATCAGAGACATTGTGGACTGAGTATCAAGAAAACTTATAGCATGAGGATCTCCCGAAAGGGAACTTTCTTTCTTTCCACAGTAGAGCAAAACTCAAACTACATTCAAAGGGAATACAAAGATAGGGGGGAGCTCTCCTCTCCTCACCTTTCTCTTATTTTTTTTCTGGACGAACAGTTGTTCACAGCCTTTTGTCCAACCGAAGAGCTTTCTCTTCACCGGAGGCCGACTTTTATAGGGGATTTGGAGACCCCTGTCTAAAACCACCATCGGCCACTGTTGTTGCTCCTCGTACTGTCGTTGCCCCATACGGCTGATGTCGCTACTGGCACCCCCCGGAAGATGCCACGTCAAGGTGGCTCCATGCCGGTGCTGCAGTCGCGCGTGTTGCCGCCACTGCTATCCGTTCTGCTGCTTCTGGTGATTGCCACGCCACCAAGGGACACAGTGGGCGTGGGGGGGGGACCTATGCTGCTGGCCGGCGGAGTGGGCGAACGGCGGACAGAGAGGGGCAGGTCGGCCGGTATGCGCGCACGGCGTGAAGGAGCCTCCGGCCTATGGACTCGTGTGCAGGGACTTCGGCGGGCATTGAATGCTTGCACAGAGGGGGTCGCTAGAAGACGCGCTGTCGCCGCATGGAGAGGGGGAGAAGATGAACAGGGCGCGGGTACTGTAGCACCACTCGCGAGGAGAGGGACAGACACGGGACTACAGTGCCCCGATTTTCCTTCTATTTCCTTTTTTTGAAAATCCCTTTCATCTTCTTCTTAACCCTTCTCTTTCTTCATTTTGCGCAAATACCCTCCTGCGCCCCTCCTTCCCTCTTCCTGGATTGGACTTGGCCCACTTATCATCTGCTTCTTCTTCCGTTTCGAAGTTGGGTTTGGCCCATTTTTTTTAATGCCAACAAATGCCCCCCACCCATAGGTGTCGCGAGCAAGAGACGAGGGAGCGGGATTTGCGGGTGCAGCTTCTTTCCTTGCAACAGCCTTCGGCTTCGTGAGAATGTCCTCGGTCCGGAACTGTATCGATTGGTCCTGACTGAGAGTCAGGTGCCAATCAAGATGATATTCATCGATATTGGGTCTATACCGACGCATGCAAGGGATTCAGGTTTCTCCGACTTAGACGAAAGGTCTAGATCGGGTTGCTCGGTTGAGGCCTCGGAGGGCCATGGGCACCGAGTTAAGGTGATTCATCGATGCTGAGATCGCACCGACGCAAGGAATTCAGGTTTCTCTGACTTAGACGAAAGGTCTAGGTCAGATTGCTTAGCTGAGGCCTCAGAAAGGCCTTAGGCACCGAGTTAAAGGCGGTTCATCGATGCTGGGATCGCATCGAAGCAGAGACTTCGACTTTCTTCCGATCCAGACGAAAGGTCTAAATCAGAGCTTTTGGCGAGGGTCCCGCATAGGGTGAATTCGTCAATACTGGGATTTAACGCAAGGACTTTGATTTTCTTCCGACCCAGACGAAAGGTCTAAATCGGAGCTTTCGGCGAGGGTGCCGCATAGGGTGAATTCGTCAATGCTGGGATTGCATTAACGCAAGGAGTAAAGTATAGATAATAAATAATGAAAAAGGACCGATCCTTTTTGAACAATACATGTCTCTCAAAATGGAATCTGTTCCAAACATATATGCCATGGTTCCTTACTTCGACAGGGTGCAAATATTGATTTTCTTCCGACCCAGACGAAAGGACTAAATCGGAGCTTTCGACGAGGGTGCCGCTTAAGGTGGACTCGTCAACGCTGGGATTGCATCAACGCAAGGATTTCGGTTTTCTTCTCACCCAGATGAAAGGTCTAAATCGGAGCTTTCGGTGAGGATGCCGCATAAGGTGGATTCGTCAATGCTGGGATTGCATCAATGCAAGGATTTCGATTTCTTCTGACCCAGATGAAAGGTCTAAATCGGAGCTTTCGACGAGGGTGCCGCATAGGGTGAATTCGTCAATGCTGGGATTGCATTAACGCAAGGACTTTGATTTTCTTCCGACCCAGATGAAAGGTCTAAATCGGAGCTTTCGGTGAGGGTGCCGCATAGGGTGAATTTGTCAATGCTGGGATTGCATTAACGCAAGGACTTTGATTTTCTTCCGACCCAGATGAAAGGTCTAAATCGAAGCTTTCGGCGAGGGTGCCGCTTAAGGTGGATTCGTCAACGCTGGGATTGCATCAACGCAAGGATTTTGATTTTCTTCTGACCCAGACGAAAGTTCTAAATCGGAGCTTTTGGCGAGGGTGCCGCTTAAGGAACACTAAGGAACCGCTTCTTTTTTATTCTTTCTTTTTTCTCTCTCTCTTTTTTTTTCTTCTCTTTTTTTTGATGATCGCGGTGGAACCGGATCACAAAGGTATGATAGTATCGTCGACATTGGGTTTATGTCAACGCAATGGAATCGGGTTTAACCGGCTTAGACGGATGGTCTAAGCCATGCTGCTCGGTTGAGGCCTCGGAGGGCCACGGGCGCCGAGTTGAGTTTTCGGGTGCTTTATGTAAAAAGCTCCATGACGTAATCCTTTTCATTGTGGGGTATTGGTTTCAGTTGATCGCCGAGCTGGGGAAGCGGCGCATGGTATAGCTTCAGGTGTTTCCCATTGAGGGGTGAGAATTGAACTTCCCCCCGGTGGTTGACGACGACATAAGCACCGCCTTCATAGACTTTCTGGACCACATAAGGTCATGTCCAGTTTTAATTCATTTTGTTTTTGGGGTTGGCCACCATGACTTCTCTTCGCTTGACCATGACTAGGTCTCCCTTCTTGAATTCACGTTCTTTGACGAGTTTGTCAAAGGCGCGGCTCATACGGGCCTGGTAGACTTGTATGTTCTGCTGGGCTCTGAGCCGTCGTCCTTCCAGATCGGAGAGCTCCTCCAGTCTTCTTTCTATATTGGCTTGGCCATCTTTGACCAATTCGTGCTGGATCGCCACCCGTAGTGAGGGTATCTCCAGCTCTATCGGGACAACCGCTTCTGATCCATACACCAAGGAGAATGGTGAGCAACCTGTCGGGGTCTTGTACACGGTGCGATACGCCCATAGTGCTTCATACATCCTGTCTTCCCAATCCTTCTTGCTAGAGCTGACCGTCTTGGCAAGAAGTGTGCATAGTGTCTTTTTGAAGGCTTCCGCTAACCCGTTTGCCTGCGGATTATACGGGGTGGACGTCCTCCAATCAATCTTGAATTTTTCGGCCAATCTGTAGACCTTTTGGTTTCGGAAGTGGCTTCCGTTGTCGGAGACAATTCGATCGGGCACGCCGAATCGGAATATGATATTTCGACGGACGAATCTGGCTACGATTTCTCCCATCACTTCTCTTAGAGCCACAGCTTTCGCCCAGCGAGAGAAGTAATCTATTGCTGCTAGAATGTATTTGCATCCCGATGAAGACGCGGGGAGCGGGCCCACAACATCAGTGCCCCATTGAGCAAAAGGCCAACTGGGCACCGTTGGGTGCAAATGAGCTGGAGGTCTTCTTGGGATCGCAGCATGCTGCTGGCATTTATGACATGACTTGGCATACTTGCAGCAGTCATCGAACATAGTTGGCCAGTAATACCCCTGCTTCTTGACTTCAATCTTCATTTTTGGCCCAGCTTGGTGAGCACCGGCCGACCCGGCATGGATTTCCTTCATGACCATCCAAGCCTCCTCCATGGATATACATCGGAGGAGCACCTTTCTTCCGGCATCAGCCACGGTTCGGAATAGAGTTCTATTTCTGACTTCATAAGAATCTTTTGTTCTGATCAATTTGATCCTTTCTTCCCTCTGCTTGGGCAGTTCTTGGTGTTTAAACCATTTCATCAGGGGTTCCCTCCAATCAGGAGAGTTAGTTGTTTCTGCTGTCGTAGCTTCATATTCTTCTTCGTCACCTGGCTCCTCTATCATGCTGGGGACCTGGTGCCTGTTTATGACTGTTATATTGAGGGATTTGCCCGGCAGAGCCGCCAGTGAGCTTGCTAATTTTGCCAGTGCATCAGCCTAGGCATTCTGGCTTCGGATGACATGGCCTACTTCAATGAAGTAGAACCGCCCCATGAGCTTCTTCACCTTGGCACAATACGGAAGTAACCCGAGCTTTCAGACGTCAAACTCTCCTTGTATCTGCTTGACAATCAGCATCGAATCGCCAAACACCTGCAGCATTCTGATCTCCATGTGGAGGGCTATCTGAAGACCGATAATCAAGGCCTCATATTCTGCTTCATTGTTTGTGCACGGTTTGTTGATCGAACATGGTGTATGCAACACTTCTCCTTCTGGGGATTTGAGGATGATGTCTGCTCCAGCCCTTATCCTCGCATGCCCTGATTGAGATGTTTCAGTTCTGGATGCTCCGTCGAAGTATAACTGCCATATGGCTTGACGGACTTGGTCCACTTCCAGTGTTTCATCTTCCGGAAGCTCCGTGACAAGCGGAGAATTCTCAGGCACAGTTTAACGACCCGAGAATCCGATTACCGGGAAGGCCCGATAACCCGAGACTCGCACCGCCACCCACGAGTCCGAAGACTCGGAAGGGTTAGAAGGATGGTGTGGAAACTACACAAGTATCACAGGTAATTGCAGAAATTAAACAGTTATAATATTAAGCAGAAAATAAATTAGCATTTTACATGTCCACAAAATAACAATAGTAGTCCACAACTAGTACAGAGACAAGAAAGAAAAGTACAGCTACACGGGGCATACCCCGGCTCTGACCTCTGGCACTACCTCTGGGCACCCGCACCACGCTGCACCCCAGACGCGCTCCCCCGGGGTGGCACCTCACCTGAAACACGGTGAAAACACGCAGGGAATGAGTCTCGGAACAAGACTCAGTAGGGATCACTCGAACCCTACCTCGTAAAATGGGAAACCACTACGCTAGCGGTAGGAGAGTACCTCGGAAAGGAAAGTCCCGTACACTACACAACAAAGACCCTACGGCACGCAAACCGGCACACGTGCCACGGTGAGACAACAGAAACTCAACGGTCGACCCGGCAAACCCAAAGGTCAAAGCCACGAAACTGACAGTCTGACACTCCGTACTCGACAGGAGTACCTCTCACTAGAAGCACAGCCGGTAGCGTCCCCTGACGACTTGCACCGCACCGCAGGTGAACCGCCTGATGTGGTAGCTCCTACCAAAGGCGCGAACACCGTACAAGTAACCACAAACAAGTGACTAGCTGGGGTCACGCCCGTCGACGTGGGTCCAACCGCCCCCAACCACGTGTGCACACACAGACCGCGCGTCCCTGGTCTAGCCCTCTGACCGGTTTCCCCCTCAGCCGGACTCTGGCTGCAAGACGTAGGGCCCAACGGTAACCGGTCCACAAACCGTCTCTAAGGGTCAGCCCGTACACCACTCCCTGGTGCGACCAGCACACGCGTACTAGTAGGCTACGACTAGTGGAGGGTCACTGAAGGAGTAGACTCTCAAGTCAACGGAAAATAACGTCCGCATCCGACGACGTACGGGGACCACCCCACGTACCGGCCCCGTCGCACGGTGACCACAGTCGGACTAAAAATGCGGTTGCAGCCCTCTCGGGCAACCAGGCGCCTGACGGTCCACCCCTGGACCGTCACAGGCAAGTGACGATCTAGGCAGGACCGTCACAGGAAGCCTGACGGTCCTACGTAGGCCGTCACACTCTCAGCGTCAAAATAGAATGTAACGCGCCTGCCCTGACGCGTTACAGACTGTGACGCGCCTACGCAGGTGCGTCACAGAACGTAACGGCCCAGCCCAGGGGCATTACACTTCCTGGGGGTAAAACGGTTCTGACGCACCCACCCTGGGCCGTCACAAGGCTGTGACGCGCCAGTCCTGGTGCGTCACACGCCTTGACCCCCAACGGTCAAATCAACGGTCAGAACCCAACGGTCGGATGCCTCTGACGGTCCACCCCAGGCATGTAACGGTCTGGCGGGGGCCGTCACACTCCCAGTCCCCAGCTGGTTAACAGGGGCTGTGACGCACCCTCCCAGGCGCGTCACACGGCTGTGGCGGTCTATCGCGGGACCGTCATAGCCCCTGACCCCAAAAGCTAGCAAAGGGCATGTAACGACCTTTTTAAGGTGCGTTACATCATGTAACGGTCCCTGGAAGGACCGTTACACGCACCCGACGGCGAAAACGGTAGAACCGCCCAAGAACTTCGACCACGCCCCCGTGCCTCCACCGGAGAGGGGGAAATCAAAGGGGAAGACCCCTGGGGACCCCTAGCATGCATCTAAGCCACCAAAATGCGAAATCATGGGCTAAATCCATAGATCGGGCGAGCTCTCCCCAAATCATGGAAAACACCAAACCCGCTCAATCACTCCCCTCTCGGCCTCCCCTCGGCCTATAAACCACGGAAATGAACGGCAAGAGGCTAAGGAACGTCACCCTACCTCAATGGAGTGAATGCTCCGCCGGATCATCCCCGATCGCAAGAAAATGCTTTGAAAACCCTCGTTCTTCCTTGAGCTCCCACGACCCACGAACGCCTCCACGATCACCTCGTCGCCGCCGTCGTCACCACGCCGTCGCCCCGTGCCATCTACAGCCGGAGGGGACGCCGCCGCGGTCTCGCCGGATGAAGAAGAGAGGAAGAGGGGGCGGTGCTCACGGTGGGGGAGAAAGGAGGAAGAAGAAGAAGAAGAAGGTGGGGGGGGGGAGAGAAAATAGGGGGGGGGTATTTATAGGAAAATCCAGAAAATACCAAAAAATAGAAAATTACATTTTCGGAATCCTCGGGACGCACCGATCGCAACGGTACCACTCATGCCTAGGTGAAGGACCCGGTTCACCCGCAGCGAGGTTCCGAAGGAATTACCGAAACACACACCGGAAATCGGAAAACACGCGCGAAAAAACCGTGGAACGCCTCCGGGCCTCCGAAACGAAATTTCGGACACAACGGAGCCAGACACTCTGAAAAACCAGATCCGGGACCCACGAAGAAGGATCCGAAAGGTCCGGGATATTACACACAGGGTGTGCTGCAAAGAAATATGCTATCGCCTGGCCTTTAATAGCCTTTTGCGGCACATATGTAATATCAAATTACGTCAAAATGACGGCCCACTTCCCCAGTCGCCCTTTCAGCGCCGACTGGGACAAGAGATGTTTGACTGGATCGGCCCTTGATATCAGCTGTATTTAATGCAAGAGCATGTAATGCCTCATTTTCTTGGCCGCAAAGACCAAGGCAAGATAAACTTTCTCGATCGGGGTATACTTTGCTTCTGCCCCGACCAGTCTTCGACTGAGGTAATAAAGCACCTGCTCCTTTCCCTCGTCATTATTTTGGGCCAGCATTGCCCCAAGTGAACATTCGGTGGCGGCTATGTAGAGAATCAGCGGTCGCCCTTTGACAGGTGCCCCCAGCACTGGTGGGGTCTTCAAGTTTTCCTTCAGCTTATCAAAAGCCTTCTGGCATTCTTGATTCCAGTCGAACGACGCTGCTTTCACCACCGGCTTATGAAATGGTTGACATCGCCCGGACAGGTTGGAGATGAACTTGCGGATATAGGCCAATCGGCCTTGCAATGATCACAGTTCCGTCAGGTTCTTCGAAGGCGGGAGACTTCAGCGGGTTGGCCCAGAAACTTCCCACTGGAAACGCCGAAGGTGCACTTCAACGGGTTCATCTTCAGCTCGTATTGTCGGAGCCTTTGAAATATAACCCTGAGGTCACTCAGGTGATCTTCTTTCTTTTTGGTCTTGACAACCAAGTCGTCGATGTAGCATTCGACCTTGTCATAGAGCAATTCATCAAATATCTTGGTCATCGCCATTTGATAAGTGACACCGGCATTCTTGAAGCCAAAAGGCATCATTTTATAGTGGAATATCCCCTTGGGTGACCGAAAAGCCGTATGAATTCTATCATGCTCGGCTATCCATATCTGGTTGTATCCGGATGACCCGTCCATGAAAGATAAGGCTTCATGGCCAGTGGTGGCATCGATCATGACTTCAGTGATGGGCACCGGGAAATCATCTTTCGGACAAGCCTTGTTCAGGTCCTGGAAGTCCACACATATCCGAATCTGGCCGTTCTTCTTCTTGACGGGCACAATATTGGCCAGCCAGGTGGTATGCTGGTTTTTTGCTACGAAGTTGACGTCTATCAGCTTGTCAACTTCCTTGCAAACTTGGCTTATCAGTTCCGGCCTCATTCGCCGGGGTGACCGCTTCACTGGTTCGGCCTTGGGGTCAATGGCCAACATATGCTAAGTAGTCGTTGGGTTGAGGCCCAGCATTTATTTGTAGTTCCAAGCAAAACAGTCTCGGAACTCTTGTAGGAGCTTGATGTATCGCTCTCTTTCTTCTGGGAGAAGGAGGGCGCTGAGGAATGTTGGTCTGGGGTCATCTTTTGTACCCAGATCCACTTCGATCAACTCATCAACAGTGGCTTGGCCACCATCTTCTATCACTGGGGGAGCCGGTTGCAAATCGATGAAGCCTTCATCATCTTCTTCAGCCTCAAGGGCATCATAGATGTCTTCTTGTACCACCCCGCTCAGTAGTAGGGCTTCGTCATCTTCTTTCCCTGGCTCGGGAACTGGTGCCGATGTCGGCGTTATGGCTTCCGGGCGACTTAAAGATTGGTCCGTGGGTGAAACACCCTCAGGAGAAGTAGGGGGCTTTTCAACTTTCTACTCCCGTGGACTATCATTGGAGGTCGTGGCGACCTCGTTGGTGATGGACTCCCAACATCTGCAGGGGGCATCGGCTTTCGGCTCTTCCTGCATCATTGTATAGGGCTTTGAGGTGCCTCCTGGCTCAAAGGGGCGCAGGCTCTCTTCATGGTCTTCTTGATAATTATCATAGACCGGCTTCGTGGGGCCTTCATCCGGAGGGGTGGAAAGGGGTGCTTCACTGGCTTCGGGGCATCTTCCATCGACGGGGCTTGCGACCTCCGTGAGCAAAGAGATCATGTGGACCCTGCTTCTATAAGTGACCACATCATGCGGACGCGGTGGGTACACTTCACATTTTCCCAGCCTTAGTTCGCCTCTCCTGATTAGGCCTTGAGCGATATTTTTGAATACATAACAATTTTTGATAGGATGCCCCAGCACCGGATGATAAGGACAGAACCCGGGGTCGTCGCTTCGTTCAACATCCTCTGGCCTTTTGGATTCTGGCAAGGTAATCTTGCCGTAACGACAAGCCCATTCAAATATCCTCCGAGTTTTGTGTCTCGGGAAAGAATAAGGCCTCCGCATTTTCTCTCGCAATGAGGCCGGTTGATTGGTTGAAGGATTGGCTACCTCCTTTGTCTTCTCCTTCGAATGCCTAGAAGCGCTGAAATTGACACCTCCGAGTTTGTTTTCTTATCTTGCCAGGGTGGTGGCGGAATGGTATTTTGCCAGGAAGGCTTTAATATCAGTTGCTATCGCGGCCAATTGATCAAGGGATTGGACTTCGAGGTCGACCATCCGCTGTTGAATCTCTTTCTTCAAACTTTGTCTACAAACCCAGGTGGCAACCTCATGGCTTAGTGGGAACTTGCATCTCGCATAGAGGCTTCTCCATCTTTTGATGTAGTGCAGGACATGCTCGTCGTCTTCTTGCCTGTGGCTATAGAGTTCCGCCCTGATCACGGGGAAGTGCTTTGGGCTTGGGTGATTGCAATAGTGAGGGTGGATACCCCCGACTGGGTCGAACTGGAGGGCAAGGCGGAGTCAGGTTGAGGGAAATCTGCTTCAGGACGTCTTTCACCGGCCGGGTGATGCGGAACAGGACCACGGACACGACAAGCTCGCGATCGTCCCTTAACGAGGGAAGCGTCAGACGTGTGCGGTTGAGAAACCGGCAGTGAGCTAGGGTGGTGGGCTCTCTCTTTCGTGCCCGGATCGAGTCACGGGTCGGTAACGCTCTCTCTCGCAGCAGCGGTGATATAAATAGAAAGCGAGCTAATTACCCTATCATGCTCTCTAGTAGCGGCATAAACAAGCATATATGAAATTAAGCAAAATGCCAAATAAGGAGCGAGGACGATACCTCCACGCGCTCGGCGTGGGGACGACGGACCCGGCCGAAACTCGTACTCCCGGAACAATAATACACAAGATTACAACAATACAAATCACTGCCCACTCCACGCAGGGAGGTAAAGGGCTACACAATGGGGTCCGAGAAGACCGAATTCGGGTAGACGGGCGGCTTCTCGCGTTGATTCGGCAGCACCCGAACACATGACGGTGGGGCCCACGTGCTGTCCGGAGGGACCGTGCGGGACCCGGTGTCACCACTGTGGTGGGGACACTTGTGGAAGTGTTCCCTGGGCTGGCGGCACGCTGGTTCACCGGCCGGAGGTCAGGCGGCTCCGTTCGGCACCGGTCGGAATGACCGGCCACGGATCTGCCGGTTCTATTTTTCGGCGCGCGCTCCGGCGAGAACGGAAGTTGCGATCAGCCCCGACGTCGGAATGTGACGAAACGGGCGCCGTTGGAAAGCTACTTCGAAGGGCTTCAACTTTTTGTGATTATAGAAAAATAACAAAGCCTGCACTTCCAATTGACGAATTTTGAAGGTTGCTGTTGTACAGTGGCTTAACTCTCAGTTCTGCAGGGATGTCCTCTAAGAACTGTCGTTGACCGCAGGGTCTATGTCCGATTCAACTCTTACGTTCTTCATAAAAGGTGTAGGACATTGAGCTAGGAAGACGGAAAAATGGGTTTGGATAAGTTTGGATGTGGCTACGAATTGATAGGATTTTTTCACTAACAGTGGGTCGGATCTGGAATTTGACTAAAGGCACTGTAGCAGAGATAGAACACGAATTTTGAAAAACGGATAGAGGGTAGATCAAAAATCAAGAAAAATGGTGGATGTAGGGGATGATGGAAAGAACTCCCAATAAAATTGGGAGGATTTGGAAAATTCAAAAAGGTGGTCGGAGATGAGAAACTCAGAGCTGTTATCACTGTAGATAGAGACAAAACAGATCTGGGAATGCAAAATGAACGAAAATGGAAAATTACTAAATGGGGGAGTTTGGACGTGAAACTTTAGGTGGAGGTGGAGATTCAAGGTAAGAACACACCCGCAAAATTTCAAATCGATCTGAGGCCGTGGCGGACAGCAAGAATTCGTGGAAGGGGCTCCTGTTGGAGGAAGATATAATTCCGACGGTGGCTCCATGGCGGCTCGATGGCGGCATGAACGGCGGCGGCGGCGACACCGGTGAAGATCAGAGGTTGAGAGGGGGAGATAGAAACTACATCCACTCTAGAATTGCAGAGGGGTTGAGAGGAGAACTCTAGGAGAGAGGAAAGGGGTGCAAGCTTCTTGTTCCAAATGGAATTTTCTCTTCTTTTCATTAATTTCCACATAAAAATACACCCTTTTATATACTAGGTATCAAATTTAATGTAGACCCTTAGATCTTGGGATGGGGAATGAAGGGTCTAGATCAAATGTGACTAACACACAAAAATTAATAAAAATAATCAAGGGGAAGGGGCCGGCCTATTGACCATGGAAGAGGTAGGTGGGGTGGGTGTAGAATGTTGACATTCTTCACCCTTGTCCCCCATGTGTCCATAAGACTAGTCCAACCTTCTAGATGTCCACCTAGGATGGTTGACCAGCCCCACAAGGTGACATGGACCAATGGGAAAGGGCTGAGGGGCCCCTAGCTGGACCTATTACAAAATTGCACAAAAACCCACACAATCCATGGGAATGACTCATTGGCTTATAAAGCCTTACATTTGCGTACATACTTTCCCAAGGATATAAACACAAACTAAAAGGACATAAATGCAAAAGAAAAGTACATGCTCGGCGTCGATTACCATCACCGGGCTTGTGACCTCTGCGAGGAGGGAAACCACATGGACTCCCTTTTTACAGACACCTACTTCATGGGGTTGTGGTGGGTTCACTTCATAGTCCCCCATCTTCAATTCTCCTTTCTCGATCAGGTCCTGGGCGATATCCTTGAAGACATAGCAATCTTCTATAGGGTGGCCAAGAATTCGATGGTAGAGGCAGAATTCAGGGTCATCACTCCTTGTAGCATCCTCTGGCCTTTTGGGCTTTGGCAAGGTAACCCTGCTATAGTGGCAAGCCCATTTAAAGATCTCCCGAGTTTTATCCTTCGGGAAGGAATAAGGCTTCTTCAATTTTTCTTGCAACGTGAAGACACGTTCCGCCCGTCGACTGGTCGAAGGACCCGCTACTTCTTTCGCCTTCCTCCTTGAGTGCATGAAAGCACTAAAGTTGGTGCTCGGGGACTGATTCTCCCATCTTGCCGTGGTGGCAGAGGAGCACCCCGGGTTCATGGGTTGGCCCTGTCGGAGGTGAATATCCTCGGTTAGATCGGATAGTAGTTCGATCATTTCGGCCAACTGTGCCTTCAACATCTCGATCTCCTGCTGCTGCTCACAACATATTGCGATTATAACAGGGTCACAAAGGGAGAAGTCTGGAGTGTGGCTTGGACTGCTATCTTCCATTCCGACATCGAGTGGAGGTGGCAGCACCCCGCCACCATGACTATCTGGGAGTGGTCCCTCAGAAGTGGATGGTACCCCCCCTATATCCCTGCTTGAAGGTGGGTTCTGGAGGAACACTTCTTCATCTTGGGCTTTGTCGGCTGGAGGCATATGCTACTCTTTGCTCTTGGTTTCTTGTACATCTGGGTCTTCTGGGGGACCGTCGTCAACTGGAGCTGAGACAGCTATCATGTTTGCTTCATATAATTCTTTTGCTGAGAAACCCAAACAAGGGTGCTGGGTAATCTTCAGGAGTTCCCTATCCAGGTTCGGTGGATACCATAGCTTCTTGAACATATGATTCCGATTTTTGGTCTGAAAGAAGGGCAGCTGTTGCCCTCTGGCCATTTTTACCACTCTGCCGGATATATCCGGAAGTCCCATGATTGGGCCGACCGGGTTGCGGATTTCTTCGAGGAATTTACAATCATCACGCCCTTTCACTAGATGTTCATCAGCCACATAGAATATCGTAGGTGGGTCCTCCGGGTTGGGCACCTCCCAGATCTTCAAGAATTCGACTGTTTGACAGTCTAAGTCTGTGGGGGGCTTCGTGATCCCTAGAGGGACCTTCACGTACCCGGGCAAATCCTCGAGCTTCAGAACTCCTGTCTCGGGGTAAATATTGGAGGGGATGGCTCGAACCACGCCTTCAACTTTAGAAATGTGTGACACTTTCTGTGGTGCCACATAGTCGGGCGGCGGTGGAGGGAACCAGTCGTCATCCTCTGCTATCTCCTTCCCTTTGCTTTGAGTCGGCTGGGGATTCTGCTTCGGCTCCTCCATGTAAAGTGCAGCATCGAGCAGGTGGCATTCAAACACCTCAAAGGGGTGTAAGTCTGCGAATATTCTTTCTTCTTTTCCATTCCGGGAGTACTTAATGCACTGGTGCAGGGTCGAAGACACTACCCGATTCTGATGCAGCCACGGTCGGCCGAGCAATGCTTTATATGTTGTATCGGAGTTGATGATGTGGAATTGCACTTTGGTGGTGAAGTCTCCTAGTGATAGCTCGAACTCTGCTACACCCATGGGAACCTCATACTTCTGGTTGAACCCAATTATCTTCATATCACTGACCTTGATCAGGTGCACATTGAAGTAATGCTTCTGGTAAACCCGGTAGGAGAGTATGTTTACTGCTGCCCCTGTGTCGACCAAGATCCTGTTTATAGGCTGGCCGTTCAACTGCCCCCTCATGTACAAGGGTCTATTGTGGCTGACCGAAGGCATGAGCATATCTTCTTCGGTGAAGGTAATGACCGCTACCGACTGCATTTCGGTGAAGCAACTCTCATAGTGTGCTGGTGTTTGCAAAGCTGCAATGACGGCCTGTCGAGTTTCCTCATCTAGAGAGAGTATCTCCCATACACTGAATCTTGCCGGGATCCTTTTCAGTTGTTTCAATATGCGGGCGCCGGCCCGAGCATTAGCTAACTTTGCATCTTCGGCTTTGTTGTGTTTGCCATGCTCTGGTGCCGAATAAGTCGACAGATAGGACAGTTTGTCTTCATCTATGCGGGTCACCCCGTCCTGACATGCCTGGTTGGCAGGTTCTTTTATTTGCACTGGCCGAGCCGCACGGGCAGCACCAGCACCATCTTTATCTGCCGGGGGTGGCGCCTTTGGGGTCGAGGTGGAGGTGTCATTGCCCTTTGGTCCGGCCTACTGAGTTGGCCATTTACCTTCCCGCGCAAGCAGGAATTCGGCGAATGAGGGAACCACTTCACCTGCTGCATCTTCAGGGTAGAGGCCCGACGGAGGCGGGATTGTTGTGCCCTTCACTTCAGGTTCGGGGATTTGGTATGGCCGCTCGCCCCTGAATATAATATTGTGATTGGCCAGGGGCAGATGTCCCCACCTTCTCCCAGACCTGGTGACATACTGGGAAGTAGAGGCCTCGGCTTGGTTTGCCTCGGCGGGCGCAAAGCATATTTCTTCTTCTCCCTCCTCTTCAGAATTTTGGGCCATGTTGAACAAGGCCGACAAGGTATTATAAGATAAAAAGTTGCATTTTTTTTTATTCTTTGGCTTCTACTTCCTTTTCTTCTTCTCTTCTTTTACAACGGGTGGTTGTTCCTGGGGAAGTTCATCCCATATGCCGGGTTCTTGTGTTTCGGCTTCGACTTCTTCAGCCAATTTTAGGGATTCAAAATGTTCCCAAGGGACATATTCCTTCAGCTGCACTGGCTGGATCTTGGGTTGTTCATATTCTTCTAACCTGTCAATGACCGCCTGCAGCCGTTTAACTGTTGGGCTGACTTGCGTGTGCATCCGCAACAGGAGTGGCTTCTTCTTGTTGCCAGTCATTCTTCGGAGGACCAACTGAGGAGCGGTTTCATACCAAATCAGGGTTACAGCTGGTGGTGGTGGCTGAGGCGTGACACCATGAATTCAGACTCCCGGGGTAGGGCGGGATGTCGACTTTCTTCTTGTCTTCTTTGGCACCATCTGCCAATCTCCCTGGTTCTCTACGGAAGTGAGAACAAATGCCTCATAGGTGTACTTTGTACAAGTATCTGACACTTCTTCGGGCAGTTGTTGGTATAAGGATATCATATTTACGGTTGCCCCCATTACGGGCATGTCATGCGGGCGGGGCGGGTCTACCTTGTGTTCGCCCATCTGGAGCTCTCCCTTCTTGATCATGCCTTCAATGATGTCTTTGAAGACGTAACAATCATCGAGGGTGTGCCAGACCATCTGATGGTATGGGTAAAATCGAGGATCATCTTTCCACTTGATGTCACCGGGTATCTTCGGCTCCGGGAGAGTAATTTTGTTATATTTGGTGGCCCACTCGAAGAAGACCCGGGTCTTCTCCTTCGGAAAGGAGTAAAGTTTCTTCATTCTTGACCGCAAGGAGGCGGCCTCTTGTTGTTCAGCATGCCTGGCCGGAGGAGCGCTGGTGACTCCTTTATCATTGTCCTTCTGCTTCTCGAAATCCTTGAAGTCGACAGTGTTGACTTCTTTGGGCACGGACCGCTTCTCAACTGATTTTCCCTTTTGGGCTAAGGTGGCCGGTGCGGAAGAGTATTTGGAGAGGTAGGACTCAATTTCCGTCACCACATTATTTAATCAATCAAATGACTTGATCTCCATCCCGATCATCTTCTTGAAAACTTCACCCTTCAAATTCTACTTGTAGATCTGAACCGCATCTTCTTGGGGTGGCGGGCGTCTACACCTCATGCTGAGGTTCCGCCATCTCTTGATGAATTCTAGGGCAGTTTCATCATTCTTCTGCCTGGTTTCATAGAGCTCGGCCACTGTGACCTCTCTTTCGGTGACGTGGAACTGCTCCCGAAATTTTATTTACAAATCTGGCCAGTCGTTAACAGACCCCGCCGGCAAGTTCGAGTACCATTCGAAGGCGAGCCCTGTGAGCGAGGACCCGAAGAACTTCAGCATGTACGATTCATCGGTCGCTAGATCGCCCATCACATTGATGTAATAGGCTATGTGTTCCTTTGGCGACCCCTGGCCATTAAATTTGTCAAACTTTGACGGCTTGCTGACGTGAGGAGGCAATCTCTTCCCCGCATGATGGACAGGGTAGGGTACCTTGTACACATCATATGAGGCATATTCTTCACTTCCCCGATCGGCCAGCTTCATCTCGACTATCTGCTCGATCATGACCTTGTTAGCCATTGCCGGATCCACTGCTTCTGGGTAGAAATGAGCCGACCACATCTGTGGCGTCGTCAACACCGTCGCCTGGGGTATAGTGGCGGTGCCTTGGTGTTGAGGAGCCGAAGGGGTCATTGGGGCCATGCCCCCAGCATAGTTGGGGATTGGCTGAGAGGCCGTCACCTGGGGTGAACCCTCAAATTCTCCAGCGCCTTGCCTGGATGTTTCTGGAGGCGGTTCGACCTGCTTCGAGGTGGAAGCATGCATGGTCAGTTCACCCACCTGTCGCTTCAGAGCTTCGATCTCCTGTCAATAGGCTTGAAGCAGCATTAGCATCACCGGGTCGGGGGTGGATGGGCTAGGAGCTTGGGCTCCCCCTTCTGTCAGAGTATCTAGAGAAGGTGCTACCCTTTCTCCTTCATCCCCAGCAGTAATCACGTTTGCCGCCATGGCGACCACATCTGAACTTGTTTCACCGGCGAGGGCTTGTATTATCTCAGCTGCGGCTGCTCCTCTTCTGGTGAGGGGACCCGGCCTGTCATCCAGCCTGGCCATCTCTTCTTGGTCTTCAGGGAGGGCTCCATATTGGCTGGCCACTCCGGCCATATTGTAGGTATAAACCGGCATCTTTTTGTTTCTTCAGGCCACCTCCCTGGTTGACTGTCTAGGAAAAGTTAGCCTATCAAACACCGAGACTCTTGGTGGAGCTTCTTTACAGAGGGGCGGTGTGACGACCCAGGATCCGAGTACCGGAAAGGAACCGGCGCGTCTCGAATCTCGGTCCGCCAACCCACGAGCCCGAAGACTCGGAAGGGTAGAAAGGGATGGTGTGGGAGTACAAGAGAAGCTGAAACAACCGCAGAGATAGCACAATAATCTAAAATAAAATGTATAGAATAATATAAATAAACTGCTACAAGGTCCACAGAGTCTCATGTCCAAAATAAAAGTACAGTCAACAGAAAGAAAAGTACAACAACACGGGGCATCCCCCAGCGTACAACTACACGGGACATCCCCCGGCTCTGGCAGACTGGCGGCTAACCCTGGCTAGAAGAACCACGCTGAAACTCGGCCGCACCTCTCGAAGACCCCGCCTCACCTGAAAAGCAGGGGTGAGCCTCATTTCATTGGCCCAGTAGGGATCCCGCGAATCCCCACCTCGCACGGAAAATGAGAAAGTAGAAGGTAACCCTACCTAACAGGAGTACGGTAGAACCAACAAGCTAAAGTAAATAAACGAAAAAGCCATCTACTCTAACAGTACCGTACTACTGAACCTCGGTCCAACAAAACTCGAGTCCACACCTACCAACGAACAGGAGCACTACCCACTAGAAGAACGACCGGAAGCGTCCTTTGACGTCTTATACCGCGTCACAAGTGTCTAGCTACGATGCCCCGGGCGTGAGACTCAGACACGCAACAAGTACCACAACAAGGACTAGCTGGGGTCACGCTCGTCAGCACGTGTCCTAAGCCCCCAACTACGTGTGCACACACAGACCATCTTCTCTAGGTCGGGTCCTCTAGCTGGTTCCCCCCCCCCCCACCGAACTCTGGTGGCAAAGGCAAGGGGCCCTACGGTAACCAGCCTAAAAACCGCCTCGCACTGGGTCTCGCTCGCCACCACTCCCAGGTGGGTCCGCACCCACGTGCGCAGGAAGCTATGACTAGTGGACAGGTCCCTGGAAGTAAAGACTGACTCACGGAACCCATCGACAAAGAAACAGAACCGCACACGCTTGGTGCAGCGAGGAGCCTGACGGTCCACCCCTGGGCCGTCACAGGCTGTGACGCGCCTACACTAGCGCGTCACAGGGCTCTGACGGTCCATCCCTGGAGCGTCACGAGCCAGAAGAGAAAACAGACTGTGACGCACCCCTCCTGGGCCATCACAGGCTGTGACGCACCCACACTGGGCCGTCACAGGGCTATGACGGTCCAGCCCTGGGCCGTCACGAGCAACGGTGAAAATAGACTGTGACGCGCCCCACCCGGGCCGTCACAGCACCTGACGGCCCGACCTGGGCGCGTCAGGGTGGTTGGGTCCGTCGCTCTGACGCACCCCCACCGGGGTGTTACAGGGCTGTGACGCGCCAGGCCTGGTGCATCACAGGCCTTGAGCCCCCAACGGTCAAGAATCAACGGTCAAAAAGCCAACGGTCAGAAGGCTCTGACGGCCTAACCCTGGACCGTCACAGTGCCTTGGCGGTCTGTCGTAGGGCCGTCACATCCACGGACCCCCAACGGCTATAACGGGTCTGTAACGCACCTACCTGGGTGCGTTACACCATGTGACGGTCTCTGGAAGGACCGTCACACACACCCGACGGCGGAACGGCGTGAAACAGCCAAAAATTCAAACCACGCCACCATGCCTCCAAAGGAGAGGGGGAAATCAAAGGGGAAGATCCCAGGGGACCCCTAGCATGATTCTAGGCCATCAAAATGCCGAATCGTGGCTCAAATCCATAGATCGGGTGAGCTCTCTCCAAAGCATGGTTTTGCCCTAACCCGCTCAAAAACGCCCCTCTCGGCTCCCATTCGGCCTACAAATCGCGGGGAACGACGGGATGAGCATAATGATTCGTCCCCCTACATCAATGGAGCGAATGCTCCACCGAATCGACGCTGAAACCACGAATGAAGCTTTTAGACCCACGAACGCCCCGCCTCCCGCCGCGAAAAGAACACCACCGGGACCGCCTCGCCGCCGCCACGCCGTTGCCAGAGTGAAGGAGGCCACGTCTCGGTCGCCTGGGGAAGAAGCACGGTGCACGGTGGAGAGGACGCTCTCCAACGGTTGGAAAGGAGGAAGAAGAAGAAGAAGAAAAAGGTGGAAAAGAAAAGGGAAAAGATATGGTATTTATAGAAAATCTGGAAAATCAAAAAAATCCCAAAAAATAGAAAAATACACCTCCTCGATCCTCTCGACGCGCTGATCACAACGGTATCACTCGCGGGTAGGTGAACGACCCGGTTCACCCGCTAAAGGGTTCCGTAGGTGTTTCCGAGACACACACGCGGGAATCGGAAAACACACGGAAGAAGCCGCGGAACACGTTCTGAGCCTCCGAACTGACCCGAATCGCACGGATCCCAACACAAAAGGTGTCCAAAATAAAATTTTGGACACAACGGAGTCGACACTCTGAGAAAC
The DNA here is from genome assembly GCA_022559845.1 of Amorphophallus konjac. Lineage (NCBI taxonomy): Eukaryota > Viridiplantae > Streptophyta > Magnoliopsida > Alismatales > Araceae > Amorphophallus > Amorphophallus konjac. The sequence continues at coordinate 18,284,370 of CM040124.1, forward strand.
CAGATCTGGGACCCATGAAGAAGGATCTGAAAGGGTCCGGGACATCACAGCCCTCCCCCCTTAAGCGAATTTCATCCTCGAAATTCAAGAACAAACACAAGAACGGGGGAAAGACTCACGCAAACAAATAAGGATACAGCTCCCGCATCTCATCCTCGCGCTCCCAAGACGCCTCGCCACCAGAATGACGCTGCCAGACCACCTTGACCAGAGGAATAACCTTGCTCCGCAGGCGTTGCTCTCATCGATCCTCAATGCGAACAAGAAGCTCCGGAAGGGACAGATCTGGGGTCACCTCAGGCCAAACGGCATCCTCGAGAACATGGGAATCATCAGGCATGTACTTCTGAAGCATCGACACGTGGAACACATCATGCACGGCGGAAAGCTCCGGAGGTAGCTGCAACTGATAAGCAACTTCCCCAACACGCTCAAGGATGGGAAAGGGACCAATGTAGCGGAGACTCAGCTTCCCACGCCTACCGAAACGCATCACACCCTTCATGGGAGAAACTCTCAAGAAAACTCGGTCTCCCACAGCAAAGCTGAGAGGTCGCCTCCTCCGATCGGCATAACTCTTCTGCCGGCTCTGAGCCGTCAACATCTTCTGCCGAATGAGATGCACCACCTCAACACACTGCTGCACCAAATCTGGTCCGGTCAGGGCACGCTCGCTCACCTAGAACCAATCAAGCGGAGTCCGACAAGGTCACCCGTACAATGCCTCATAGGGAGACATACCAATGCTCAAATGATAGCTGTTGTTATAGGTAAACTCCACCAATGGCAGGTGGTGGGTCCAACTCCCTTGCCATTCTAAGCAACACGGTCACAACATGTCCTCCAAAGTCTGGATGGTCCGCTCAGACTGACCATCCGACTGAGGATGATAGGCCGAGCTAAATGCCAACTCGGTGCCTAGAGCCTTCTGGAAGCTCCTCCAGAATCCAGAAGTGAAGCGGGGATCACGATCGAAGCAATGGAGATGGGGATTCCATGCAACGGAACGATCCGTTCTACATACAAACGAGCCAAGCGCTGCACGCTCCAACTGACCTTGACCGGCAACAATCGCGCCGTCTTCGTCAGTCTATCCACTAGCAGCTAGATACTATCCTCCCCGCTGGACGTCCTCGGTAACCCAACCATGAAATCAGTGGTCACGTGGTCCCACTTCCACGCAGGAACATCCAAGGGCTGAAGTGTGCCTCCTGGTCGCTGGTGCTCAGCCTTCACCTGCTGACAGGTCAAACACCTGGCCATAAATTTCGCTACATCTCTCTTCATGCCAGGCCACCAAAACTGCATCTTCAGGTTCTGGTACATCTTAGCCGACCTGGGGTGCACGGCATACCGACTCCCATGAGTCTCACGCAATACCGTACGTCGCACCTGCCCCTCGGCTGGCACGTACAACCTACCTCTGAACCTCACGGCTCCATCCTCTCGTACTCCACCTCGGCCATCGACAGAATACGAGGTAGCTCGGGGTCCGCTCGCTGAACCTCAGTCACCTATCGACGCACCGCGGGCGTGACAGTCAAACTCGCAAGGACAGCCGAACCCTGGTCCTGAGGGACCTTGAGCCAAAAAGTCATTGCCGGAACCTGCTCCCAAAGCCTCCACTTTCTCAACAACATCCGACTGACCATTACTCTCCTACTCAGAGCATCAGCCACGACTTTCATCCTGCCAGGCTGATAAGACAGAGTGAAATCATAATCCTTCATATACTCCATCCACCTCCTCTGCCTGAGGTTAAGATCCCTCTGGGTGAACACATACCTCAAACTCTGATGGTCAGTGAAAAGCTCAAACCGCTCGCCGTATAAATAATGCCTCCAGATCTTCAGAGCGAAAATCACCGCCGCCAACTCAGGATCATGAGTAGGGTAGTTCGCCTCATGTGGCTTCAACTGCCGCGATGCATACGCCACAACTCTCTCATGCTGCATCAACACAGCACCGAGACCTACCCCGGAAGCATCCGTACACACCACGAAACCACCCGATCCAGATAGCAACACCAAAATCGGAGCAGTGGTAAGCAACCTCTTCAGCTCCACGAAGCTCCGCTCACACTCCTCTGTCTAGACGAACGGCACCTCCTTCCGCGTAAGCCTGGTCATCGGGGCTGCAATACGAGAAAAATCCTGAATAAACCGCCGATAATAGCCCGCGAGCCCCAAGAAACTCCGAATCTCCATGACAGAACTCGGCCTCGGCCACTGTACCACAGCCTCGACCTTAGCCGGGTCCACGGAAACACCATCACCAGAAATCACGTGCCCCAAAAAGTGCACCTCACGAAGCCAGAACTCACACTTACTGAGCTTCGCATACAACTAGTGATCGCGCAACGTCTGCAGCACCACACCCAAATGGTGCACATGTTCCTCAGCAGACCGCGAATACACAAGGATGTCGTCCATAAACATGACCACGAACTGGTCCAAGTATAGACGAAACACCCTATGCATCAAATCCATGAACGCTGCGGGGGCATTGGTGAGCCCAAACGGCATCACCAAGAACTCATAATGCCCATACCTCGATCGAAACGCCGTCTTCTCCACGTCTGACTCTCGAATCCGCAGTTGGTAATAGCCCGATCTCAAATTGATCCTCGAAAACACCCGAGCCGACTGAAGCTGGTCAAACAAGTCGTCAATCCGAGGTAACGAATACTTGTTCTTAACAGTCGCTTGGTTCAACTGACGGTAGTCGATGCACAGCCTCAAACTACCATCCTTCTTCTTCATGAACAACACCGGCGCACCTGTGGACGCACTTTTCACTAAAAATCATGGGTGATTTGGTTATTGGTTTATTGAGTGCGTGGGTGTGCCAGTCACCGGAGTGACAATTTATTCGGGCTCCGAAGAGCCCATGGTGCGCTCGACCTGACTTCGTCAAACGATTGTGTGGTTCGTGTCGGGACCAGATCCCGTCATGCCGTAAAGGTCACGACGTCATTTACATCTCCCATATGAGAGAACACCCTTGATTAATTGCCAAAATTAGGGGCCCTGCGGCTGAAAGGACTGATACTAACTGCGCGAGAAAGCAACAGGAATAAATCACATTGAGATCCGCTTCGGGATACGGGCCACGGGCTATGTTGGTCACTCGTGGACCTTTTTCATGTCCGGACGAGGGTCCGCAATAGAAACGCGGTGGAAGCCGGGATGAATCCGTTCGAATGTCTGCCGAACGCGCGGCAACTTCAATAACGGCTCAAAAAGGTTCCAGTCTTGAGAAACGGGTCCGATCTAATCAGAATGTCGGCCCGATGCGAGGTCGGGTCGTGGCCGTATTGAGGTAACCCTCGCGACTTAGGCCCGACCTGCAGGGGCATCATTGTTATTCCCTTCAGCGCCATGTCATAGGAGAGACGAGCTGCAATATAGACTTTATCGTTTCTTTTATCTGTGCTCCTAATTATATACATGCATTCTTTTTCATTGTTTATTTCCCTTTTGTGTATTTTTCCTGAGCGACTTATCCATACTGTTTATTATTATTATTATTAGAAACTTCTCTCACCATTATTATTATTATTTCACAATTTTTGTTTATTATATATATATATATATATCCAAACTTATTTAGTCATTATAATTTTTATTGATTTATTGCCATTATTATTATTATTATATATTATATATTACACACATACTTCTGGGGGGGAGTGGATCGCTGAAGGGCCAAAAAGGGGACTGGAGGAGTGTGCCAGTGAAGGTCATAAGTAACATGCCGGCGAAGGCGGCATAGAGAGTGCGCCGGGCAAGGGCGGCTGAAGGCATGCCGGCGAGGGTATCAAAGAGTGCGCCGGATAGAGATTGGGCTGGGTCGGTGCAGGGTGTGCCAAGGCTGAAGGTAGGTCGGTGCAAGTCTGGGCCGTCAGCAGGTCGGTGCAGCCTGCGGGCTGAAGTCGGTGCAGCTTTGGGTTGTAGAGGGGCAAAGTCTGTACGGCCGCTGGGCAAAGTCTGTACGGCCTGCGGGGCAAAGCATGTACGGCCTGCGGGGCGAAGTCTGTACGGCCTGCAAGGCGGAGTCTGTACAACTTTGGGTTGTGGAAGGGCAAGGTCTATACGGTCGCAGGACAAAGTCTGTACGGCCTGCGGGGTAAAGTCTGTACAGCCTGCGGGGCGAAGTCTGTACGGCCTGCGGGGCGAAGTCTGTACGGCCTGCGGGCTGAAGTCGGTGCAGCTTTGGGGGCTGGAAGTGGATGCCGTGGTAGCTGAGGTCGGTGCGGCTGGGGCCCGGAGTCAGTGCAGGTCACGAGGACTATGCACACGAAGAATAAGGTTCGTGCACATATGCACTGAGCTAGGCCAGGGTCGGTGCACGAAGGCGCCGGGTTACCGAGGAAAGGCATGCCGAGCGTGCCGCTGGGGGTTGGAAGGGTGTACCGCTGAAGGAAGTTGTGTGCGGGTTGGAGAGGTGTACCGTTGAAGGGCTGAGGATTGTGCCGCTGAAGGGCCAAAAAGGGTGTGTCATTGAAGGGCTGTTAGAGTGTGCCGCTGAAGGGCTATGATGGTGTACCGCTGAGTTACTAGGGGGCGTGCCGCTGAGGGGCTATGAGGGTGTACCACTGAGGGACTAGGGAGCGTGCCACTGAGGGGCTATGAGGGTGTACCGCTGAGGGACTAGGGAGCGTGCCGCTGAGGGGCTATGAGGGTGTACCGCTGAGGGACTAGGTTGAGAATTTCGAAGAAGACCCACTCTCCCTCTGGTTCTTTTAAGGCTTTTCTTTTCTTCTTTTCTCCGACTTTCATGTAGTTTTATACAAATCCTCCTTCCCCCCCCCTTTGTTAGCTCAGTCTCTCTTCACGGATCGAACACTTGATCTGTCATGTTCTCAATCAGTTCCGTTCTTCTCATGTTGTCGGCAATGCCTTGCCTGGTTAGAGAGTTCTATTATCGATCATTCCATTCGTTTGTTCCTTCCTTTTGCCTCTTAACATGTTATTATTTCTGATGAAAATTCGGCAGCATCTCCCCTTGACCCGGATGGTAAGGGAGATAAAGGGAACGCACCCACAGGGAGTGGCGGAACCCGTCAACTGGAGGTGGGCGCCCAAAGGCGGCAGCACCTTTAATGAATCCTCGGAAAACCACGGAGAAATCAATGAGCGGGAGACCCGGCTAAGACAAACTGAGAGTGCACTGGGTAGGAGGAGATGGCAACCGTGCCGGGCAAGAGGGCTCCAGGAGCGTGCCGGGCTAGAAGGGTTAGAGGGTGTACCGGCTAGAGGGGCTGATAGGCCATGCCGGGCTGGGAGGTGTACCGGATGGGGCTGGCTAGAGTGTGCCGGCCTGGGAGGGTCTGGGGTGTGCCGGTGAGGTGTCAATAAGAGTGTGCCGGCGAAGGGTGTCAAAAGCGTACCGGTGAAGGATGGTATAGGGTGTGCCGGCGAAGGGTTGCTGAAGGTGTATCGGTGCAGGGCTTAGCCGAGGCGTACCGCTGGGGGCTGGGGAGGTTGAGCAAGGGAGTGAAGACTGAGGGCTAGCCGGGTGGGCTGGGGCTGAGGAAGGGAGGAAGGCCAAGGGGGGCATTGGTGGCTGGGTGTTGAAGAGAAGAAGAGGGGGGGGGGGCTCTCCGCTCAGGCAAACGGGCGAGGTTGGAAGCCAGGGAGGAGGGTATTGAGCTTCTGAGGCCCCGATAAAATGGAAGATTGAACCCCCTTGGGCCAAAGACTAAGCGTAAGGCCAGGGATCATACGGGGAAACGACGTCGACGTGGAGACTCCCAAAACACCGGAGACGGAGAGAAAATAGACAACACACCATGCATCCTGGCATAAATCAACGGAAATAACAAGAAACCCACGAAGGGTGATTTTTATTCACGAAGGGGGAGTGACCACAACGGGCCACATACATTACGAAGCACATACATGCCGAAGCTGCGCCAGGGAAGGGGAAAAGATCATGCAAATGAAAGAAGAGGAAGAAAACGGGAGGAGTGTTGGGGCCGAACAGGGGTGACTACTCCCTGCCCTTTCCCCACTCCCTCCTTACATCACCGCTCACTTTCCCTCTCTCACTCCCTCCCTTACTCTCTCTGCTGGGTGATCGTCAGAGGGGAACCCTACGGCGTAGCTCCCTCCTTCCTCTTTCTCTTCTCCCTTCTTCTTCCGCTGTGGCAGCGTTGTTGTTGCTCTCTGCAGCTGTCTCCGGCCCTCTTCCTCTTCTCTTTTCTTCTTTTTCTGTTCCTGCTTCCTGTCTCCCCTCCTCCTTTGTTCCGAAGAAGAGGGGTTTTTATACCCCACACGGCGGGAGCGTTCGAACACGGCAGCCGAATGCGGAAGTGACCGGTCATGATGGGGTTTGACTTCCCCCGTCCTGGATGTCAGGGGAGTAGCCTGCGTAGTCCAACCTCCGGCCGACACCTCGGATAGTCCACTGCGCGCCAAAGATCTATAGGGCATGGGCCTGAGATTTGGTCTGTCGGACGTGCCATTGAAATGCCTGAACGCTGTGCCGTTGGCGGGTTCAACAAGCGTGCCGTGGAAGGGCCAAAAGGGCGTGCCGCTGGAAGGCACGGCAAGCGTGCCGCTGAAGGGGCACGAGGGCATGCCGTTGAAGACCACTAGAGGCGTGCCACTGAAGGGGGCCTCAGGGTGTGCCGTTGAAGGGATCCAGGGGCGTGCCGCTGAACGGCCAGGAGAGCGTGCCGCTGACGGGGCCTCAGGGCGCGTCGTTGAAGGGCTCCAGGGGCGTGCCGCTGAACGGCCAGAAGAGCATGCCGCTGACGGGGCCTCAGGGCGTGCCGTTGAAGGGCTCCAGGGGCGTGCCGTTGAACGGCCCAGAGGGCATGCCGCTGAAGGGCCCAGAGGGCGTGCCGCTGAAGGGCCCAGAGGGCGTGCCGCTGAAGGGCCAGGAGAGCGTGCCGTTGAAGGGCTAAACGGGCAATTCTGAGCCCGTTGTGAGCACGAGTTGTGGCCCGTTTGAGATCCTTCGAGGCCCATGGATTGTGGGGCTCTTGGTGGTCGATTTCTCTTCACTGCCGTGACTCCGGAGGCAGCTTCACGGTAATGTGTGTGTGTTTAGAGAGTCCGGATGGCCCTCCCTTCTTTGCAGTCTTTTAAGTTGTCATTGTTGTTGATGCTGGACTAGTTGGGACATACTTTAGTGCAATTTGGCATGTCCACAAATGCCCCCCACCCACGGGTAGCGCTGGTGAAGGATGAGCCAGGCGGTGCTCGTGGGTGTACTTGTCTCTTCTTTCCTTTCGTCGGTGCCGACGGGATATCGAGAGTTGACATGGCATGCTTGTCTCTTCTTCTCTTTGTCGGCGCCGTGGGGGTGCCGGGGACTGACGTAGAATGTTGGTCTCTTTGCCTCTTCATCAGAGCCGACGGGGTGCTGGGAATTGAAGCAGTACGTTGGTCTCTTCATCTCTTCATCAGTGCCGACGGGGTGCCGGGAACTGAAGCAGTATGTTGATCTCTTCGTCTCTTCATCGATGCCGACGAGGTGCCGGGAACTGAAGCAGTACATTGGTATCTTTGTCTCTTCATCAGTGCCGACGGGGTGTCGGGAGGTGAAGCAGTATGTTGGTCTCTTTGTCTCTTCATCAGTGCCGACGGGGTGTCGGGAGCTGACCTGGTTTATTGGTTTCTTCCTCTCTTCGTTAGTGCCGACGGGGTGTCGAGAGCTGACCTGGTTTGTTGGTCTCTTCTTCTCTTCGTCAGTGCCGATGGGGTGTCGGGAGCTGACATGGCTTATTGATCTCTTTGTCTCTTCGTCAGTGCCGACGGGGTGTCGAGAGCTGACATGGCTTATTGATCTCTTTGCCTCTTCGTCAATGCCGACGGGGTGTCGGGAGCTGACCTGGTTTGTTGATCTCTTTGTCTCTTCGTCAGTGCTGACGGGGTGTCGGGAGCTGACCTGGTTTGTTGGTCTCTTCTTCTCTTCGTCAGTGCCGACGGGGTGTCGGGAGCTGACATGGGTTATTGATCTCTTCTTCTCTTCGTCAGTGCCGACGGGGTGTCGGGAGCTGACTTGATTTGTTGGTCTCTTCTTCTCTTCGTCAGTGCCGACGGGGTGTCGAGAGCTGACATGGCTTGTTGGTCTCTTTGTCGCTTTTCTTCTTTTCTCTCTTTTTTTTTGAACCACACTACCGTTACAAGCGCCCTTTCGGGTTTTCGCCGGTACCGACCCTCTCTTGCTTTTGCCTGCGCGCCCTCTCGGGTTTTCACGCGGCGGGGTACCTGATTTTGCCTGTAGCGCCCTTTCGGGTTTTCGCCACAGTCGGGTTGTTGCCATTTTTACCCTTGTCCACGTGTGGGGGCAAGTCCGGCGGGACACCTCTATTTTAAGCCCCTCTCTCTTTTTTCTCTATATATATTTATATATGTTTCCTGACGGGTAGGCGATATATGATTGTTGGCTAGGGCCCAAAGCCTTGTGCCGAAAGACAAGGCTCATTCGTTGGCAAGAAGATAATGCCAACGCAACGGGGGAATTTCCGTCGATTCGGACGTAAGGTCCGTAATGGTAATATTGTATGGAGTGGGTGGCTAAGGCACGAAGCCTTGCACCGGAAAGGGATTTGTTCGTTGGCAAGGGACTAATGCCAACGCAAGGACAGAGATTTGGCCGATTCGGGCGTAGGGCCCGTAATGGCGATTCTGCATGAAATAAGGTGGCTGGGGCACGAAGCCTTACGCCGGAAAAGGATTTATCCGTCGGCGAGGAACTAATGCCAACGCAGGGGTGGAGCCATCTTTGCCCGCGTGGATGCCTGTCGATACATAGGGGCGTGCGGATGGAAGATATATATATATATATATATATATATATATATATATATATATATATATATATATATATACGTATTATTATTATTATTATTACTCCCCCCCTTTTTTTTCTTCTTTTTTTTATTCATTTCCCTCTCTCCTTTTTTCTTTTTCCCCTTTTTCCTTTCCTTTTTTTCTCTTCTTTCTTCTTCTTTTTTTTTATTTTCTTCTCTCACCCCCTTTTTTTTATTCGTTCTTCTTTTCCCCCTTTTTTTTCTTTCCTCTTCCATTTTTTTTATTCGTTCTCCCCATTTTTTTATTTTCCTCCCCCCTTTTTTCCTTTTGTGTGTCCCCTTTTTTTTATTCGAACGGGCCACCCCCTTCTTTCAAACTCTCCCTCTTCCCTCTCTCTTTCTCTCTTCGGTGGACGAACGCCCCCCCCTTTTCTCTGTCTCTTCCTTCTCCGTCAGCGGACGCCACCGCCGTCGTCTTCTCCGTCGCTGGGGTGAGGAGGCCGCCGAGGAGGGCTCTCTCCTCCCTTCCCCTTCTCTCCTCTTCTCTTTCTTTTATTCTCCCCCTCTCTTCCCCTTTTCTTTCTCTTCGCCCCCCCTTTCGCCTCCCTCTCCGTTGGGGGAATGGTGGAAGCCTAGGCTCCTCTCCCCCCATCTTTCCTTCACTTCTTCTTCTTCTTCTCCGTTCTCTCTTCTGCTCTCTCCCTCTTCCTTCTCCTCCTTCGTCTCTGACGTCGTGGGTGGCCGCCGGTGCGTGGGCGTAAGGGAGCGCCGGGGAAGGGGCGTCGGAGCGTGCCGGGGAAGGGCACCCCCCTGTGCCGTGGGTAGACGGGCTGGGCGTGCCGGGGGAGGATCATCCGAGCGTGTCGGAGAGGCCCGGGGAGCGACCTTCGGAGCGTGCCGGGGAAGGGCACTCAGGGGCTACGCCGGGTAGTGGTCCCAGGAAGTGTGCCGGGGAAGAGGCTCTCCGTAGGCGTACCGTGGAAGAGCCAAGGGGTGTGTCGGGGAAGGATCCTACTGGGTGTGCCGGGGAAGCGCCACAGGGGCTGTGCCGGCGAAGGCTGTCTGGGCGTGTCGGGGAAGCGCCACAGAGGGCGTACCGGCGAGGGCAACTCTGGGGTGTGCCGGGGAAGGCACTGAGGGCGTACCGGGGAAACCCCCCCACAGGGTGTACCGGCGAAAGGGAGAGGCCTATGCCCGTGTAGCTGAGGACTTCCGGTGTTGCCTTTCGGGGCCCACCGTGGCTTTGTTGGGGCCGTCACTCCTTGTGGACGCGCACCCGTGTTTTCCCTTACGCCTCTGGCCTAGGGTAAACTCTGCCGAAATTTCGTCAGAAATTGGCAGTGTCTTATTCGTTTCAATTGTAGCAGAGTCCCCCTGTAGTCTTCATCCCCCATCATTGTCATCCATCATTTCATTTTCATTTCCACCCATCTTCTATCCTTGGGTTTGTGGCACATAGTAGGGCTTGCCAAGGCTGTGCCGTGGAGTGGCGTCAAGTGTGCCGGGCAACACTCGGGGCGTGTCGGGTTGGGGCCCTTGTAGGCGTACCGGCGAAGGCCACCCAGGGTGTGCCGGCGAACAGCAGCCAGGGCGTGCCGGAGAAGGCCGCTTAGGGCGTGCCGGGGAAGACGCCAGGGGTGTGCCGGCGAAGGAGGTAGAGAGCGTGCCGGGGAAGGGCAGCTCCAGGGGCGTGCCGGCGAAGAGCCATAGGGGCATGCCGGCGAGGGGGCTTTGGGCAGTGAGCCAGTGTAGGGGAGAAGGGAGGACTTCTTCAAGCTGAGGACTTCTGGTGTTACCTTTCGAGGCCCACCGTGACTTGTTGGTGTTGGGTCCCGTGAGGTGTAAATGGATGTAGAAGGGGGGGGGTTGAATAGATCCTATCAGAAACTTTGGCCTATTTAAAACTCTTAGCTAGCGGAAGCTTAAACCACTCTTATTAAGTGAATGAATCACTTAGGCATGATGCACAGCGGAATTAAGTAGAGTGGCTCAAATGAAAAGACTTGAATTACAAGCTATGAAACGTCCACACTTCTTTAAGTGAATTACAAAGCATAACACATAGACGAACATGTAATAGCTTGCAACAACCGTGCGTGTGTGTGTATGCTATGTTGATCACTCAAAGTGCATATGTATGTGAGCAAGATAACCAAGTATAGAAACACACGAACCTGCGAATGGGGTTAGAAGATATAGAGCAATCACACAAAATAAACAACCCACAACACAGGGATTTTAAGGTGGTTCGGTTGCAACCCCGCAACCTACGTCCACCCCTCACCAAAACCCGGTGAGGCTTCCTTGTTGGCTCACAGCTTGACCCGGGAACACGCCCCAAACCACAGAATAGAGAAATCCCTCTTTCTGTCTTCCTACACACAAAGCCAGCAGGGACGGCTACACCGCAGATCGGAGAACTCCCGATTGCCTTCCTACTAACCACCGGTAGGGACGTCAACCGCAAATTGGAACACCCTCCAATTACCTTCCTACTAACCACCGGTAGGGACGAATCACAACTTCAATGTTTAACAATATTGAAAGTAAAACAAATGTGAAGGAATTTAAACAAGAGATTGAGTGAGAAGGAATTGGCCCTTGTATCGATATGCTTTGTTGATTAGCAGCAGGGATCTCTTCTTCTTGCAAATCAATCTTCTTGTAATCACCCTTGAATGGATGATTGTTCTTCACGGAGTACTGTTCATGTGAACAGTAACTGTTCTTCCAATCTCCTCTCTTGATCTTCTCTCTTTGATCTCTTTGATTGGATGAAGAAATGAATAGATGCTACCTTGATCCTTGCTTCCTTCTTCACAGATCTTGGAAGATGATTTCTTTGATATGAGCTTGAATACCTTGGATTGGATGAAGATGTTCTTCACGGAGTACTGTTCACGTGAACAGTAACTCGAACTCCTCTTGGTTTGAACACCCCTTTGAAGCCTCCTTTGATCTTCCCTCTTAGCCTTACTTGCTTCTACTCTTTCTTGGAGGATGCTGGATTGAGATATGAGCTTGAATCACCTTGAGTTGATGGAGAGGATATTGGATGTAGCTTTGATCTTCTCTTGATCATCTTGAGTTGATGAAGCGGTTTATGGATGCAGCTTTGATCACCTTTGAGAGCCTTGAATGCTTCTTGCTTCCTTGGAGATTGAGATAGCTTCAGATCTAGGCTTGAATCTCTTGGAAGGATGAAGATGTTCTACTCGAAACACTGTTCACGGAGGTGCTACAGTGCTCTCGAAATGGCCTCCCTTGATTCACTTCATCAACTCCATCAACTAGGGTTTCTAACCCTCTTGTAATGGTTTTATAGACTTTGAATGGTCTATAAACAAGCCCCAGACCAGATCCACAAATCATGGGAAGTTAGGTGAGGTTTGATTAAACAAAACCATGGAAAGGGGCTGGCCACGAGGTTGATTTCGAGGTCAAACATGGTTGGCTCGGGGCTGGCGGTCGACCTAAGGTTCCTGGCGGTCGACCGCTACTGTAAAATGCTGTAGACGAATGGCCCCTGGGATTTCCGGTCGACCGCCACTGGCTGGCGGTCGACCGCCACTGAAAGATCTTCGGCCTGGGTGGTCCCTGGCTGGGGCGGTCGACCGCCCCTGTGCTGGCGGTCGACCGCCAGCTGGGCAAGGCCCGGGTCGGTCCGTTGAGTCTCTGGTTCGATCCGTTAAGTCTTGAACTTCGTCGATCAAACTCCATTAGCAGCCCGTGCATGTTTGTAGCATCACCCTTGACTGTGTTGAAGAATTCTGTTGATTATATCATTCCTATAATCAGAATTTTGTTTCGGGGGCTCCGCCCCCGGAAACCCCCGCAAGGGGCGCTGCCCCCTTGACCCCCGCGACCTGACCGGGCAGGTTGATCCCCGCGACCTGACCGCGCAGGTCGATCCGTGTGCGAGGGCGCAACATCGAGCTTTCATATTTGCATTGAGCTGTCACATTTGCATTGAGCTTTGACATTTGCATTGAGCTTTCACGTTTGCATTGAGCTTTCACGTTTGCCAATTCCACTTCATTCCTTGGATTATCTTGTAGCATGCTATCGAGAAATTGCACCGACCTTGAATCATCCATAAGGTAAGACATGCACTGACCATATGAAGAATATGCAATGACCTTATGTGTGATGCTATTCAGCTTGATTTCTGTGCTTGAAACATGCTATATTTTCGTGCATCCAATATTATCATATGCCTTGATATCTGTCAATTCAGTTGTCTAGATTGGTGTGCCATTCTTGAGCTTTTACACTGGTAGTATAATGACCTGAAATGTATGAATATTAACATTATCAAATGCAGGTATAGTTCATTAATGACTAAAGAGGCAGACATCATCAAAACCAACTAAAGAGGCAGACATCATCAAAACCATAAAATGATTTAATCATGTTGCACACATGTTCAACAGTTGGGGCCGTCACTCCTTGTGGACGTGCACTCGTGTTTTCCCTTACGCCTCTGGCCTAGGGGAAACTCTGCCGAAATTTCGTCAGAAATTGGCAGTGTCTTATTCATTTTACTTGTAGTGGAGCCCCTTTACAATTTTCATTTCTCTTCGCCTGTGGCTTATTCTGATCTTCTGTTTGTTGTATCTTTGCAGATAAATGGCTGCCCCAAGCGGTTCTTCTGCTCCTACTGCCGTTATCGGTGCCGACCTTGTTCCCCAGGCTCCAGTGCCAGCCGTCACATGGCTCAATGTAGAGGAACTAGACAGGGAGCATGCTGAAATAGCAGCACTGGCCATGTCTTCGGACTCTGAGACCAAGACGATGGACTATAATCTGCTCTCTCGGGTTGAGAACCGCTTCACCTTCGATCGGACTGGCGCATATCGGAGGGACTTCCCGAAGGATAAGCATCTCATCCTATTTTTGAAGTACTTCCGCTCCGAGGAGAGTCGGGAGCTACGAGTTGTGCGGGAGGTCAAGCAAGTGATCCTGTAAGCACACGACAGTTTGTTGTATAGTGTCCCGAGGAGCATCCCGATGTATCTAGTGGGGGAGGCCCAGGAGTGGAAGCCTGTCCTGGGGATCCAAGAGGTGTTGCCGGCTGAAGACATGCTGGTGCGAGCACCCCAATTCATCCCGGCGAAGTGGGACATGTCCGCTGGGCGAGTGCAGGGCGAGTCGCCCCGATTTGGTTTGTTCTTGGCTCCCCTGAAATGGGGCTACAGGGAGGAGCCATTCATCTTGGACTGCCTGGCCATCAGGTTCAAGTACGAGCTATCGCTAGGCTGGTTCGGGGAGCTGAAGCTTCAGGATGCACACAGCTTCCGAGAAGGGGCAGTAGAGTTCACCGAGTATGTGCTATTCAACTACGCCCCGTTGCTGGTCCGAGATGGTATTTACCACAGCGTCTACGCCTCCCACTACGGCTACCCCATCTCCAAGGGCCTCTGCTGCGGCATGATAGAGGTGTTTAGTGCCGAGACCAACACCTTTTACACGGCAGAAGGTGAAACTTCACTGGATCTATGGAGCCTCAGTCAGCTGAGTGGCTTACCCATTGACGGGGAGCCCTATGAAGAAGTCTGCCTCCCCGACCTGATCAAAGACGAAACCAATGGGGATGGCCACTATTCTCTTGGGTATTCACATCGGTATCTCATGAAGGCGTACCGGGAGTTATATCAGCTGGCACACGGTGGGAGGCAGCCTCCTCGCGGGGATCGGAAGAGGGTCCGCCTGACTCTGTGGTTGCAGTATTTTTACGATGGACTAAAGCAATATGTGGAGTTTCCATGCATCGGCACCGCTGTTGCTCGTAAGAAGCATGCCAAGTCCAAGACTGACGTAAAGTTCCCTTCCAGGGGGCGCCGGAGTGGGCCCAATCGAATGGGGGTCGACCCGCTGACGCACTGCGCCGCTTATCTGACGTACTGGCTGTGCTCGTTTGCCATGCCATACGGGGATGAGACAGTCATTCGACCGGACGCCATCTACCCGACGTGTCAAATGGAGTGGGGAATCAAGCTGTCCCTGTGCCCGGGCACTCTCTGTCTGATCTACAAGGCGCTGGGAGACATTAGCACTCATCAGTTCCCGAGGCAAGCCCGGTACGTGTGCCCGTTGCACTTCTTCAATGCATGGGTCTGCTCGCTATTCCCGGAGTTTGCCCCGTGCGCTCTTCAAGACTGGGGGCTGGTGCCGAGGATGCTGGAGTTCGCCAGCGCAGAGCCAGGCTCTACTTCCATGCGGCTATATGACATTCGGGGCCGGTTGACAACGGGTCCCCGGGATGCGGCCGGCACCATTCACTTCTGGACGCTGGCCGCACATTCAAGCCCTCTGGTGAACAATAAGAGGGAATGCAAAGACAATCAGGTGGAGAAGTACGTCCACCCATCAGCCAGGAGAACGTGGTCCGCCCATTGCTTGAGCCCGAGCTGAGAGACTGGGCGCTATCTATTCGCCCAAGTGTGCTGGCGTTTAGGAAGGGGGACAATGTGCTGCTGGAGCCATATTACCCTTTCCGGTTTGGCCGAAACTTCGTATATGATCAGCATATCCCTGTCTATCATGCACAGTTCGGCTTGCCTTCACGAAATCTCCGGGGAAGTTTGGTCGCCGAGCATGCCAGGAGCTGGTGGGATTTCTTCCATCGGGCGGACTCTGCCACCTTCAGAGTGTCAGCCCCCGGTCGCATCCCCCGAGTGACTCCGGAATATATAAAATGGTGGAACGCCCGGACGGCCTTCTATCGGCTGCACAAGACCGACTGCTGGGACGGGGCCGAGAGGAAATTCCTAAGCAGACAGCCGGTACTGGTACTCGATATTGAGCCGGAGCATCTCCTCCGGCTCAAGAACAGGTAAGAGAAGGAGGTGGTGGCATATCTGGCCGCTCGCCGGGAGGCTCGGGAAGCGAGGCCGACACCAAAAGTGGAGCTACCCCCGGTGGCGAAGGATAACTACAAGAAGACACTAAGGGACCTTTGCCGGATAGGGAGTGACCATCTAGAGCTCATCAATTATCCGCTCCCTATGGAAGAGGAGGGCACTCCCGCAAAGAGCTGGCGCCCGGAGAGAGACCCAATCTGCCCATACCGCACATTCATGAGGCGGGAGGAGAGGAAGCCTGAAAATTACAAGGACACCACGTGGCTGTATATCCTCCTCCGAGTGAATGGGCTGAAGATCGAAGATCAGACGGCCGTCATTCTGGGCAAGCGCCTGCAGGTCTCCTATTATTATGCCGACGGGTGGGGCATGGACCACTTCAATCTTTTCTGCCACCTTTCGTCGAAGAAGCATGCGGACCTGGCTGCTCTCACTGATCGTTGCCAGAAGATCGAGGACGTGTGCTGGATGGTCCGAGAGGCGGCGCGTCGGGACAAGGAGCCGTCCCTGAGCTATTGGCCGATAACGCTTCGGTTGTATACCGGTCCTCATGGTATTTAATCTTTCCACCTCTTTTTTTTCTCATTGCTGTGACCTTGGCAGATTATCGGGTGCTAATCATATGCGTGTGTCTATTTTGACAGACCATCCCGATAGCGTGCAAATGGCGACGTACCGAATCTCCTTCGGCTCGTCCAAAAGCCCGCATACTTCGAGGCCGCACTGCCAGCTCCCACTACGACTCCCTTGCCCAAGGCTGCGAAGAGGTCTCGGACGAAGTCGCCTATGAAGAAGGCAGTGGATGCCGCCAAGGTGGCCGGGCGGCGAGAGGCGAAGCGCAGGAAAACGGCGGCTTCTAAGGCTTCGGCGACTATTCCTCTAGCGCCAAGAATTCCCTTCTTCGAGGAGTTCGAAGTCACCCAGGCCGAGCCGAGTCAACCTGCCGGTTGGAATCCCTAACCATTAGTGTACTTTTAAGGTCTGTTTTCATTCCAAGGCAAGGCTTTGACACATAAATGTCTCTTCTTTTTTTTCTCAGCTGCTGTGGAAGAGCCTATACCCACGCCCATCCCTGACGTAGAGGAGCCCGCTCCTGCGCCCGTCCCTGATGTGGCAGAGCAAGCATCCGTGCGCATTCCTGACGTAGGGGAGGCCGCGGTTGCAGCAGGGGAGAGTTCAGCGCCGACTCCGACTCCCCCATTGCGAGTCAAGAAGAGATCTCGGGCGAAGTCGCCTGTTAAGAAAGCGTTGGCCGACGCCAAAGTGGCTAGGCGGCAAGAGGCAAAGCGAAGGAGGGCAGAGGACTCCTCGGCTTCGGCGGCTGTCTCTCCGGTGGCTCCCATTTTGTCGTTCGAGGAGTTCGAAGTCACTCGGGCCAAACCGAGCCGCCCCACCGGTGAGACTTGTTGACCGCTGATATTCTTTGGGATTCATTTGCTCCCCGGGGGTAGGGCTTTCATGCGTACATGACATGTGTACTTCTTCCTTTCATCCGGTACGGAGGAGCCGGCACCTGTACCGACCTCGGGCGAGAGAGAGACTGCGGCTCCTAGGGCGCCATCGCCTATCAAGGAGGCCCTTGACCCGCCTCATGTTGTAGAAGCCGGAGGGGGTATTTATCTACGCCCAGTTAATTGACTTCTTTCATTCTTAAGGCCTCATCGGCTCTGGTGTAATCCATCCTCTTCTTTTATGTGGCATCCGCCGACACAGCAGTCATCGGGCCATTGTGGCCCCGCCTACATCTCCCGGCGACGCACACGTACATGCGGAAGAAGCTGAAGTCCGGAATCCTACCCTCACCCGGCCCACGTGAGGATGCGCCGATCATCGACCTCAAAGCGGAGGCCCCTTTGGCAGCAAGGGAAGAACCCGTGGCGGTCGAGTCTTCGTCGAGCGAAGAGGTAGATTATGATTACTCTTCCAAGGAGATGGCTTCTGGCGAGGGCGTACCTGAGGCATCTGGGTTGCCCAAGTCGATCTTTAAGGTCCCTTCACTCGCTAGCTCTCTGAGCCTGATGGAGGAGGCTACTATAAGTGTGAGCTTGTTCGTGCAGGCCTTCCCCCTTCTATGGTCGCCTAATGACTTTATTCTTGTTATTCCCGATTTTCAGGAACTTACCGAGCCGAGGCTGTGGAGAAGGCCGCTCCAGTCGCACCGGTCGACCGCCCGGCGGGAGTCGACGCGGGCCTGGGCAAGCTAGCCCTTTTATTTGAGGCTCTGCGGCAGGAGTCAGCCGCGGAAACTCCAAGTGCTCCCGGAACGGCGGACGAGCCTTTAGAGGAGGGGGAGATCGCGCCCGAAGGCGGCTCCGCCCTGGTGGCCGAGGTAAGCACGTGGGCCTCGTGGTTCCTTTCTGCCTCTTGATCCCATGTGATTTATTCCAGATAGCAAGTAGCTGACTCCTCTCCACATGGTCAGGTAATGCCGATGCCCGGGAGAACGTTTGGCCGTGTCCGGAAGGCCGTCGCCAAACGGAGACCGGCCATCGGTTCGATAGCGGTGGAGGGGTCGGCTCCGATCTCGGGCCCAGGGGCGGAGAGCCTCGTAGCACTTGTGCAAGCGGGAGGCATACCCCACCTAATGATTCTGCTTCTGCCTCTCCCGAAGCTTCCAGCCCAGATGGAGGACCCGCTCTTGAAGCAGATATTCGCGGGGCTTCGCGCACACCTGGCGGGGTCCCAGACGTCGGAGAGAGGCCGATCGGTGATGACTTCGGGCCCGGCCCTGCTTGAATCCCCTCTTTTGGCCGCAGCAACGGCACCTGCATCCCCGCCCAGGGAGACGGCGGCGACACCAAGCGACTCGGCGATGGCCTTATCCATTCCCCTGGCGGTGACCCGGCAGGGGTCTTCTGTCGAGCTGCGCCGGCCAGGGGACTTGGCCCTTGCTCTTCCATCTTCTTCAGTCGCAGTGGACACTAATTTGTGGGCCGAGGTGGACAGCTGCGTAGATTTTGTCCCTCCGGCTATGCCCTCGGTCAGCCACACCTCATCAGGCGCACCGGTCCGATAGATGTTGGTAACATTGCGGACGATGCTCTTCGCCGATCCTACCCTATCATACTGAGAGGTGCAAAGTAAATGACACAGCTGACCGGGGCGCTGCAAGTGTTGGGTTGTCCACTCGAGGAATGGTCGCGGCGGGTTTTATTGCTGCTAAAGTATGTCAAGCGTCGCGAGTTCCTCGAGACCCAGGCTCCCGACGAACACGCCACGCTAGATGCCCAGGCAGACGAGTATTTGCAGACCTTGGAGGCACGGTGCCATAATGAAGAGTGCCATGGGAAGGCCTTGGAGGAAGGCCAGGGCAATGTTCGCTCCCTCAAGAGCCGAATCGTAGAGCTGGAGGGCTACCTTGCTGCGGCTAGGTTTGACCTTGCGAGGCTGAAAGAGTCGTCGAGAGGGAAGGCGAGGCTCTTGCCGTCGCCCAGGTTGAGACGGTGTTCGTGGAGGCTGAACTCGCCCGCCTCGAAGAACTGAGGGGTCGATTGCGCGACATGACAAACTTCCCTTGCGTCGGGATTCTCCCTCTCGAAGATATCTTTAGGGGTGTTGACTGAACGTTACACCCCTTAGCTCTCTTTTTTCCCTTTTTTTTTTGAAGTGTAACACAGGGGTATGCCCCGAAGCATATGTAGCTTGATCCCTTTTCGAATAGAACAGAACACTTATTGTTTCACATGTCCTTTCGGTGCGTGTGGCATTCGCCCTAGTGGCATCTCCTTTCTTCTCTCTTGTCCTTTGTACATTATTTTTCTCTTCTTCTTCCCCTTCTCCTTTTTGCAACGCGAGAACACATTGGCGGAGTATAAATCTTCACGGTGATTCGCTCTGGGAGAACCATGCAGGAACCCATGTTAGGGCACGAGAGAGTGCTCGCCCTCCCAGGGGAAGGACGAGGGAACCACTCCACAGTACCAAATGGGTGACTTACCGGTCTCGCCATAACGTTGGAAACGCGCACTGGCCTCAAGCGGGGAGCCTTGGTCAGAGACCGGGTTTCTCGTCGCTCGGAGGGGACGGAGAGAAGAGTTTGTTTAGTCAATGACCTGGACGGGAGGTCCAAGCCAAAGGGAGTACCCACCGCCCGGGGAGGATGAAGAGAAGAGTTTGTTTAGTCAATGGCCTGGACGGGAGGTCCAAGCCAAAGGGGTATCCACCGCCCGGGGAGGACAGAGAGAAGAGTTTGTTTAGTCGATGACCTGGGCGAGAAGTCCAAGCCAAAGGGAGTACCCACCGCCCGGGGAGGACGGAGAGAAGAGTTTGTTTAGTCAATGGCCTGGACGGGGGGTCCAAGCCAAAGAAGTACCCACCGCCCGGGGAGGATGGAGAGAAGAGTTTGTTTAGTCAATGACCTGGGCGAGAAGTCCAAGTCAAAGGGGCACCTGCCATCCATAGGGACGGGGAGAAGAGTTTGTTTAGTTCTCCGTATCTCCGCTGATACGGGGCGATGACGGGAAATAGAGGGGGGCGTTGCCCCCTCTTCTTAGCTTTTATTCTTCCCTTGCTCTTTTCTCTTCTTCTTTCTTTTCTTTCTCCCCTTTTCGTCTTCTTTTTTTTTCTCCTTCTTTTTTCTTCTTTTTTTTCTTTTTCTCTTCTTTTTTCCCTTTTCTTCTCTTTTCTCTTCTTCTTTCTTTCTTTCTTTTTCTTTCTTTCTTTTTCCCTTTTTTTTCTTTTCTTTCCTCTTCTTTCTTTCTTTTTTTCTTTCTTTCTCTCTCTGTTTTTTTACTCTCCTCCACTTTTTTTTCCTCTTCTCTTTTTTTTTCTTCTTCCTTCTTTCTTCTCTTCTCTTTTTTTTTGAAAACATGGATAGCGATCAAGTCGTTCGGACATCAATCACGCGAATCCGCCCAAAATAGGGCGAAGAGTAATATTATTGATTGAATGGGGGCACCAGAGCGTGGCACAGTCTCAAGTGCCTTCCATTAAGAGGCGGGAATTGAACTTCCCCACGGTGGTTGACAATTACATAGGCTCCGCCTTCGTAGATTTTTTGGACTACGTAGGGTCCGAGTCAGTTCTCATTCAGTTTGCCCTTGGGGTTGGCGGCCATGACGTCTCTTCTCTTGACCATGACCAGGTCGCCCTTCTTGAATTTGCATTCCTTGACGAGCTTGTCAAAGGCACGCGCTATTCAGGCCTGGTAGACCTGAATGTTCTGTTGGGCCTGTAGTCGCTTTCCTTCCAGGCTGGAGAGCTCTTCGAGCCTTCGCTCGACGTTGGTCTGCACTTCATGAACAAGGCCGTGCTGAATGGTGACTCTGAGGGAGGGTATCCCCAATTTAATGGGGACGATTGCCTCCGAGCCGTATACTAGAGAGAAAGGCGAGCAGCCTGTTGGGGTCTTGTATACGGCTCGGTACACCCATAGCGTCTCATACATCTTCTCCTCCCAGTCCCTTTTGTTAGAGCTAACAATCTTGGTCAGGAGGGTGCAGAGTGTCTTATTAAAAGCTTCGGCTAGCCCATTAGCATGTGGATTATAAGGAGTCGATGTCCTCCAGTCAATTTTGTATTTTTCTGCCAGCCGGTAGACCCTCTGGTTACGGAAGTGGCTGTCGTTGTCTGACACAATCTGGTCGGGCACGCCAAACCGGAATATGATGTTACGGCGGATAAACCTGGCCATGATCTCTCCGGTGACCTCCCTTAAGGCGACAGCCTTTGCCCAACGGGAGAAGTAGTCGGTTGCAGCCAAAATGTACTTGCAACCGGTGGATGACGCAGGTAAGGGACCCACGACGTCTGTTCCCCACTGAACAAACGGCCAACTGGGCACCGTTGGATGCAGCTGCACGGGCAGCCTCCTGGGTATGGTGGCATGCTCCTGACACTTCTGACACGACTTAGCATACTTGCAGCAGTCGTCGAACATCGCCGGCCAATAATAGCCGAGCTTCTTTATTTCAAGCTTCATCTTCGATCCTGCCTGGTGCGCGCCATCCGTCCCTGCATGGATTTCTCTCATTACCCCTCGGGCTTCTTCAATGGAGAGGCATCGAAGGAGTAGCTTCTGTTTGGCGTCAGCCACAATTCGGAATAATATTCCGTTTCGGAGCTCATAGGAGTCCTTGGTTTTGATTAGCTTGATCTTCTCTTCTCTTCATTCGGGTAGTTGCTGGTATTTGAACCACTGCACCAGGGGGTCTCTCCAGTCAGGTAGGCCGACGGCTTCTGCTGCAGTGACTTCCAGCTCTTCTTCTTCTGGTTCTTCTTCTATCATGCTGGGCATTTGGCGCTGATTTATTACTTGGATATTGAGAGATTCATCTGGCGGCACTGCGAGTGAGCTTGCCAATTTTGCCAGGGCGTCGGCTTGTGCATTCTCCCCTCTGGCGACATGGCCTATCTTGAGGAGGTAGAACCGCTCCATGAGCCTCTTCGCCTTAGTATAGTAAGGGAGCAACTCAGGTTTCCAGACATCAAACTGCCCCTGGACTTGTTTGACGACCAGCAGTGAGTCGCCGAATACTTGAAGCATTTTGATCTCCATTTGGAGGGCCACCTGGAGGCCGATAATTAGAGCTTCTTACTCTGCTTCATTATTCGTGCAGGGCTTGCTAATGCAGCAGGAAGTGTGCAACACTTCCCCGTCTGGCGATTTAAGGACGATGCCGGCTCTGGCCCGTACCTTGGTGCGTCCGGACGGGGTCACTTCCTTTCTCGAGGCCCCGTCGAAGTACAACTGCCAGATTGCTTATTGGACCTGATCCACCTCCAATGTTTCATCTTCGGGTAGCTCTGTGGCCAACGGGGAGTCTTCGGGCACAGGGTGTGCTGCGAAGAAGTCCGCGACGGCTTGCCCCTTGATGGCCTTCTGCGGCACGTAGGTGATGTCAAACTCCATGAGCAGCACGGCCCATTTGCCAAGGCGCCCCTTCGGGACTGGCTGGGAGAGGATGTGCTTGATGGGATCAGCTATGGATATTAAACTTACTTCATGCGACAGCATATAGTGCCTCAACTTTTTGACTGCGAAGACCAAGGCAAGGCAGACCTTCTCAATCGGGGTGTACCTGGCCTCCATTCCCACCAATCTTTGGTTGAGGTAGTAGAGAGCCTGCTCCTTCCCCTCGTCATTATTTTGGGCAAGCATTGCCCCCAGTGAATACTCGGTGGCCGCTATATAGAGAATAAGCGGTCTGCCTTTGACAGGTGCCCCCAGGACTGGCGGGGTCCTCAGGTACTCTTTTAGCTGGTCGAATGCGTGTTGGCATTCGTGACCCCAGCTGAAGGGTGCGTTCTTCATCATTAGTCTGTGAAAGGGTTGGCAACGCCCCGACAAGTTAGAAATGAACCTGCGGATGTAAGCTAGACGACCCTGTAGGGACCTTAGCACTCCCAGATTCTTCGGAGGGGCCAGCTCCTGGATGGCTTTTATTTTGAAGGGGTCAATCTCGATCCCTCTGTGCCGGACAATGAAGCCGAGGAACTTCCCGCTGGACATGCCGAAGGCGCACTTCATGGGGTTCATTTTCAGCCCGTACAGCCGGAACCTTTGGAAGATGACCCTAAGGTCACTCAGATGCTCATCTCTTTTCTTAGTCTTGACGACTAGATCATCAATGTAGCATTCGACCTTGCTATATAGCAGTTCGTCGAAGATCTTGGTCATCGCCCGCTGATATGTAGCACAGGCATTCTTGAGGCCGAAGGGCATCCTCTTGTAGTGGAATATCCCCTTTGGCGATCTGAAGGCCGTGTGGATCCGATCGTGGTCAGCTATCCAAATTTGGTTATAACCGGATGATTCGTCCATAAAAGACAGGGCCTCATGACCAGTGCTTGCATCAATCATCACTTCGGTGATAGGTACCGGGAAGTCATCTTTCGGGTAGGCTTTATTCAGGTCACGGAAATCCACGCAAATCCTAATCTGTCTGTTCTTCTTCTTCACCGGTACGATGTTGGCCAACCAAGTAGTGTACTGGTTTTCTGCCACGAAGTCGACGTCTATGAGCTTGTCGACCTCCTTGTAGATCTGGCTGATCAATTCCGGCCTCATACGCCGGGGAGGCTGCATCACTGGCTCCACCTTGGGATCAATGGCCAAAAATGTGCTGAGTTACTTCGGGGCTGAGCCCGGGCATTTCTTTGTAGTTCCAGGCAAAGCAATCCCAGAATTCTTGCAGTAGCTTCGTGTATTGTTCCCTCTCCTGTGGGGGCATAAGAGCACTCAAAAAGGTCGGCCTGGGGTCGCCTTCTGTGCCGAGGTTGATCTCAATCAATTCGTCGACGGTGGCCTGGCCGCCATTTTCAATTTCCGGCGGGGCTGGCGACAAATCGACAAAGTCTTGGTCTTTATTGTCCTCGGGCTCGAGGACACCATCCCCCTCTTCTTGTTCCTCGTGACTGGGCATGGAGGCTGCGTTCACCGCGCACTCCTCCTGGGCCATAGCCGCCGGGCCCGCGGGGTCCGCTGGCGTAGAAAGGCACAGGGTCACCTCGGGGTCTTCTGTGTACACATCATAGACCACTCTGGCGGGGGCCGGGGCAGCCGCATCTTCAGGCGTCTGGTACTGGATAGATACTGTATAGGCTCCTCTTCTGGGGCTGTCCGTCACGTGGGAGCGCGGCGGGGCTACCACATAGTCTCCCATTCTGAGCTCATCCCTGTCAATGAGGTCTTGAGTAATGTCTTTGAAGACATAGCAGTCTTCGATGGCGTGGCCCAGTATCTAGTGATAGGGACAAAATAGTGGGTCCCCACTTCTTCGGGTGTCCTGCGGCCTCTTGGACCCTGTGAGGGAGACCTTGCCGTAGTGGCAGGCCCAGTCAAAGATACCCCGAGTTTTCTCTCTTGGGAAGGAGTAGGGCTTCTGCAGCTTCTCTTAGAGGGTCAGGCCGCGCCTAGCTAGCCGCCCGATTAATGGGCTTGCCGTATCTCTTGTTTCCCTCCTCGACCAGACGGAGGCGTCAGGACTGGTGTCTCGGGGCCGAGACACATGGCCACCCCACGGGCGGAGAGAGCCTTGGATCAGGTCGGTCACTAGTAAGGTCAACTCAGCCAGCCGTGCCTTTAACGTCTCGATCTCCCGTTGCTGCCTATGGTATAAGGCGTACATGACGGGGTCATATCGAGGAGAATCCGGAGCATGGCCCGTGCTACTGCTCCTTGCTTCGCCAGCAGGCCGGAGTGAGGGCGCCTCGGTGGTGTGACCCTTCGAGGTTAGTCCCTCAGAAAAGGAGGAGGTCTTCCCCATACAGCGGCGGCTGAGAGGGTTCCAAAGGAACACTTCTTCGTCTTGCGCCTCCTCAGCCGGAGGCGTAAAATATACATCTTGGTGGGCTCCCCGCAAGTCTGTAGCTTCTGCGGGGTCATCGCCGGATAGGGCCGAAACCGATATAACGTCAGTTTCGTAATAATCTTCTAGTGAAAAGCCCAGACCAGGGTGCTTGGTGATTTGTAGCAGCCGCCGATCGAGGTTTGGTGGGTTCCACATCCTTTCAAACATTTTCTTCCAGCTGGAGGGTTGATAGGGTGGAATCTTTTGCTTTCTGACCACTCTGGCTGCCCGGTCAGTCATGTGGGGAAGTCCCGCGATGGGGACGTACGGGTCATGTAACTCGTCAGGGAACCCCCAATCATCGTCTTCCCTGACTGGCTTTTCCCCGGCAACATAAAAGATAGTGGGTGGCCCTTCGGGGTTAGGCACCTCAAAAGTTCTCAGCTACTCGGATACTTGACAGTCAGCTTCTGTAATGGGCTTGACGATCCTTGGCGGGACTCTGACATCCTCCAATAGGTCTTCGAGGCAGGGAGTCCCCGGTGTGGGATAGATGGCGAGAGGAGCTGCCTTGAATACCCCCCCTTCTTGTGCGATGAACGGTACATGTGGGGGAGCCATATAGCCCGGGGGCGGCAGAGGAAACCAACCGCCCGACTCCACTTTCTTATTTCCCCTGCCTTGGACAGCCTGGGGAGCTTGCTTCGCCTTTTCTAAGTACAGATTGGCGTCTGACAAATGACACTCGAACACCTCGAACGGGTGGAGGTCGGTAAAGATTCTGACTTCCTTCCCCTCGTAAGGGTACTTGATACATTGGTGCAGGGTGGAGGGCACCGCTCTGTTCTGTTGTTTCCCTGTTCTTTTGATGATAGCAAACACTATAAGTCACCATTTGCATGTGTGCATGAAAGATCTTTTTGATTCATTTAAGTGCATTCATATGTGTTCATGTTTTGTGAATGTGTGCTTGTGAATGACATTCCATTATATCTGTCTGACATCTGGTCGATGCATTCATGTAATAGAGTCAGCACGATTGCATTGAGCATACAGTTAGTGCACTGCATACAAAGTCTGCACACTGGTTGATAGCAGCACACTGTGGTGCATAACACAAGTCTATACATCACTGCACATGCCTTCCAAGAAGTCTATACATCGCATAGCATGTCTCTCCGGCAAGTCTATACACTGCATGCTCACACAACCACTCAAGTCTATACATCGCATTGCATTGTCAAGTCTGGACATTCCTTAGTGGCAAGTCTATACATTCCTCGAATTCAAGTTTGTATATTGGCCAAGTCTACACATCGTCTCCTTGCTTCAAGTCTGCACATTGGCCAAGTCTGTACATCGCCACTTGTTCATGCATATGTGCAAGTCTATACATTGTGCTGTAGCTTGCACGAAGTCAAGTCCATACATTGCCCTGTAGCTTGCTTAGCTGAAGTCTGTACATCCACCGTTGAACTTTCCAAGTCTTTACATCGGTGAAGTCTGTACAGTCAGTGTGTTTCACTCATCTAAAGTCTATACATTCCTTCCCATCTTTACCTACGTTCTGAACTGAGCAAGTCTATACATTCCTTTCCTTTGCCTACGTTCAGAACACAAGTCTACACACTGTCATGTAGCTTGCATGAGTCATTGAAGTCTGTACATCGCTTGGCGCTCACCAAGTCTATACATCACCTTGGAGCTTTCCAAAGTCTATACATTAGCCAACAGAGCATCGTCTCATGCATCATCTCTCTCAAAGTCTGTACAGCCAATTCTGTCTCACTTAGCGTCTTGTGCATGCATCGTCTTACAAAGTCTGTACATCGTGAGTCTGTCCAAGGCATTTCACTAAAGTCTATACACTCCCCTGTTTCATGTCTGTACAGCAGCTTCCTTCATGCTTTAGCTTGGCATCACACAAAGTCTATACATCACTGTGCATCCCTTGATTTCGAAGTCTGTACATTCTGGTAGCTTCAACGCAAGTCTATACATTCTGGTTGTCTCATAAGTCTACACATCCCCCCCATAGCAAGTCTGCACATCGTTTGAACAGCACAACAAAGTCTATACATTATGTTGCATACCTTGCACACAAAGTCTACACACTCCTATATGCCTTGTGCACTGTTCATCAAGTCTATACACTCTGTGTGTCTGCATCGCATTCATCAAGTCTATACATTGTTGCCAGCCCGCACGCAGCAAGTCTATACATCCGTCACACTACAGCCTTTGCATTGTGCATACTTTGAAGTCTATACATTGCTTGTGTAACTCCAGCCTTTACTTCAAAGTCTATACATTGGATATGCTTGTGCATCACAAAGTCTGTACACTGCTGTCTCGTGCATTCTAAGTCCATACACTGCTTTGGGCATTGTTCTTCACAGCATGTCTGTACACTGTATTTGGGCATTGTTCTTCACATCATGTTTGTACATGCTTCAGTCTTGCATGTATGAAGTCTGTACATGGGTCTAGCTCTGCATTCATATAGTCTGTATAGTCAGTGTGTTGCTCGAACCAAGTCTACACATTGTCTTAGCACACACACGTAAAGTCTGTTTACTGCATCTGGCAGTTTGAACAGTAAGTCTATACAACGTCCTACGGCAGCACTGCAATGTCTATACATCACTGGTAGCCAGCACTGCAATGTCGATACATTGCGTCCCACAGCCTGCACAACATGTCTATACAACGTCCAGCTGCCTGCCGCAAAGTCTGTACATTGCGTCCCACAGCATGCAGCAAAGTCTATACATTTGCTATCGCTTGTTCTTGCATCCCCCGCAAGTCTGTACATTGAGGTCGCTTGAAGGGCTTCAAGTCTATACACTCTCACCAATGTACATACTTACCTATATGCTGCATCTAAAGTCTGTACACGCTCATGCAGTATTTCATTAAGTCTATACATTGTTTGTTGATCGACTGAAGTAATTCTTTCATTGTACAGGCTGATGAATGGGCACATGATCCGAGGTTGACACCTGGCACGTGATCCTAGGTTATCTGGACAGAGAGGGCACAAGCCCTACATGCCCTACATCTGCTGTTGATATAAATAGTAGCGATCGAGCAAGAGAGATCAAGACAGAAAAGAGAAAAGATAGAGACTGTGATAGAAGAAGGTGAGAGCAGCAGAGAAGAAGTGAGTAGCAGAGAGTGATAGAGGAAAAGAGCCGCAGCGAGGCAGAAAATAGAAGAAGAAGAAGAAGAAGAAGAAGAAGAAGAGTGAAGATAGACTGAGAACTCGTGAAGAAGAAGAAAAATAGAAAGAGAGATAGAGAGAGGGTTCGTGAAGAAGAAGAAAGAGGATTCATCAGAAGTTTTGTTCACTGGCATTTAAATCTAAGCCAGTTTTGCTCTTGCGAGAGCTACACTTTGTGCATTATATTTCCAGCTTTCTGTTTGCTCTATTTTCATTTCTTATTTTATTTTCTTTCACTCGGCTTGTCGTTCTTCCGATCCTCTAGACTGAGGTCGGGTTCCTCCTGTGGACTCAGGAGAAGGGGGACATTGGGTCTCCGGTTGCAAGTGGCTGGGAGTCACTTGTGGGTTTCCCTCCAGGTTAGAGGAAGGGAGATTCGTCTCCGGTGCTGGTCTTGTGGGTTGCAAGTCCAGGTGTTCCTTCTGGGTTTCAGAGGAAGAGAGACCTCGGTCTCTGGTTTGCTAGTGACTGGGTGTCACTAGTGGTTCCCTCCGGTTGGGAGGAAGAGGGGAGGTTGTTCCCCTGGTCAAGCTGTTTGGCAGCAAGTGTTTGCAGACTGAGTCTGCTGTTCTAGCGTTGCTAGTGGAAGCCTCACTCCGGTTGGGAGTGAGGGGTGGACGTAGGTCTTGGTGACCGAACCACCTAAAAATCCTCTGTGCAGTGTGGTTGTGTTTTGCTCCTTGTCTTCTACCTCCTTCACAGGTTGCCTTAGCATTCTCGTTTCTATCTGTGCTGCTTCCGCTAGTTGCTTGTTTAGGCGCGCCTTATATATTTGCTCAGTGGTTTAAAAGAGAATTTAACTTGTTCTTCAGATTGTCTATTTGCCTTGATAGTGTTCTAGTCTTTTATTGAGCGAAAAGTTTTTTTGAAGGGTGGGATTCATTCACCCCCCTCTGAATCCATCGCACCAATCCTATCAATTGGTATCAGAGCGGTGTCTGCATAGTAGGTCCAGCGACATGTAGATCCGACCCTGCTGTCTTCGGTGCATTTTTGTTAGATTTGGTTTATTGGTTTGAATCCACTACTTTGAATTAGTTTTGATCTGCTTCAATGGCTCATCCACCCATCTTTAGTGGTTCTGATTTCAATCAGTGGCACAGTGCTTTCCGTGCTCATGTTAAATCTGTTGATCCAGACCTGTGGAAAGTGATTTCACATGGTCCACATAGACTACCAAAAGATCAGTCCAAATGGACTAACAAGCATCGATCTAAGTGTGCAGAAAATCAGAAAGCACTGGAGTTAATTAAGGCCGCGACTAATCAAGATCTTCATTCATGTCTCCTTGGTTGCAGATTTGCAAGGGATATATTGAAGATGATGAAGAGAGCCGAGAAAGGAAATCAAACAAGCTGCATGATGGCTAACGGAAGTAATCAAAGTGGCAGTCAAAATGAAGCAGAGGATGATGATGAGGTAAATCCCTTCGAGAATTTTTCTTTAGATGATTGGGAGAATGCATATGCTGAGTTGCTTGAATCTCATGAACATTTAAGAAAACAATGCAAGAACTTGAAAAAGAAAAGTGATCAGGGTAGTTCGAGTTCTACATGTGAAAATTGTTCAATGTTGAAACAATCTCATGATGCTTTTATGTCTGATATTCAAATGCTGAAAAAATAAATTTCGTTGCTGAAGATTGAGAATCAAGATCATGTAAAAGAAATCTCTGAACTTGAAAAGAAGCTTAGCCTAACTTGTCATAAGTCTGTTCAGAGTAAGGATTTGCTGAAAGATTTTGAATGTGTTAAATATGATCTAAACAAGCTAAAAAGTGAGAATGACTCTCTTAGAAAATCTGCTAAAGAAAATGAAGAAAGATTTGGGAAACTTGAGCTAGAGAAGAACTTGTTTGCTGAAAAATTTAATGCCATAAAATCTGTACATATAGAATTGTAGAAAGATTTTGAAAAACAACAAAAAGAATTGAAGGAGTTTGAAGCTGGGAGAGAAAGCAAGGTTAACTCAGAAGATCAGACTCTAATAAATGAGTTACTTCAAAATGATAAGCTTAAGGAAGAAAATGAGAAGTTAAAACAGCTGAAATCCACTATGTCTGAGAGACTTCTAGCTTTATAAAGAGGAAAGTCTGTTTACATAGAAGAGCCTGATAAACTGAGCAATCTGGAACAAGAAGTTGAGAAATATAAAACTGCTAACAAGGTGCTAAGTGAATGTGTGAATTACAGTGAGCAAGAGATTGCCAGTTACGAGTTACACATTACCTCTCTCGAAAATGAAATTCAAGATTTGAAGAGTTCTCTGTCTAAGTTTGTGAGTGGACAAGAAAACCTAGACAAGCTACTAGGTGTAAAAGTCAATGTCAAAAAGGAAGGGTTGGGCTACAATAATCTAAATAAAAAGGCTTTTTAGAATAAAGTAATGACATCATTTGTAAATGCTTCAAATGTAGCCACAACATCAAAATATAAACAGCCCATTGCTCAGAAAATGCTGGGAACAAATGTTAATTTTAAGAAAGAGGGACTGGGTTGCAATCCAGTCATGAGGAAGGTTGATGGATCCAACCTGAAAACTATTTTCGTTAAATCTTCAGAACAAGAAAAGCCTTCTACCTCATCTCCACCTCAGTACAAGGCTAAGAAAATAGAAAAATAAGATAAAAATCAGAAAAAGACTGGAAAACAAAAAATAAATACAAAAGGTTCATCAGTGCATGTTGATCACAATCCTCACACACACTCACATGCATCTAAAAAGAAAATGATCTGTCATTACTGTCATAGATTTGGACATCTGATGCATGAGTGTAAATTGATGGAGAAGGATGATATGAATGCTAGGAAATTTCATGATAAAAATCCTTCACCTCAGAAAAATAAAACTGAATGTCTGCACTGTGGCAAACTAGGACATAGCATTACACAATGCTGGTTTGCAAATGGTAAGAAAATATCTTTTTCACATCATGCTAAATTTCCTGCAAGCCAACATGGTCTAAATAAGAATAAGGTTGTTGAAAATAGAAAATATTCTACATGTGTCAATTGTGGAAAGCCAGGTCACAGGGCTGCAACCTGTTGGCTGGTAGGATACCAAAGCAAGACTAGTTTTGGTAAACAGAATTTTAATTCTGTTAACAAAAATTTTCATACATATGCTCATAGAAATCATGCTCAAGGAAGGAAGTCTAACTATAAATCTGGTAGATTCCCTACAAATAGAAAGTTTTTTGATAAACCTGAATTTATCTTTAAGAGAAAGTTTGTTGCATGCTCTAACTGTTGGAAGCCAGGCCATCTGGCTAGAGAATGCTGGTCACCTATTAAGAGAAGAAATCACTCTTCTCACTTTGAATATGAAAAGTCCGGCTACAAGGCTGTAAATTGCTGGCCGAATGATAACAAAGGACAGAACCTTCATGCAAACAACAGAAACTTTAATTCTCATACACATAGATTTCATGATCATGCTAATGTGTACAATGAGAACAAAAATTCTGTTTCATGTCGTTATTATGGTGGCTTTGGTCATTCAATGAATAATTGCTATTTGATGAAATCTGATGACCTTCATGCACAAATATTGTTGAGAAAACCTGCTATGAATGTCACTTTTAATTCAGGACCCAAGACCTCTTGGGTACCTGTTTGTGCAAAATAAATTTTATTTTGTAGGTGTGCCTTGGGACTGAGAAAACAAGAGGGGTAAATAAGCCAAGGCACTCAAAAGAAAACCCATTTATGAACTTTTCAGGTAAACTCTCTGCATTTCCTGTTTTAAAATTCATCGCATATCTTGTTTGATGTGTTCTTGCATATTTGTCATCTTTTGCACACTATGAGTATTCATGTCTCTCAATGCTCATATGAATTGGCTGTTTAGATATTGAAATGAGAATAAACTTATAATTTCTAAAAATCTGAACTGCATATGAATGTTGTTTGAAATCTGTCTGTTGCATAGCTCATTGAAAATCTGGATTGCATATAGGACTGCATGTTGAATTATCATGATTGATCACTATGGTATATTAAATTTTAAGCTACTAAAAGGCAAGTGAAATATGTCTGGAGGTTCTTACTATGTGTAAGATGGTCTTTTAGACCAGGTTCTCCGCCTAGTACCATGGGTCATATTACTTGATAGGGCAGTCTGAATGTGCATGAGTCTCAAAGACATATGTTCAGTTCTCATGGCAAACATTGCATGTTTTCAGGGGTAGTTAATTGCATGCCTTTGCATAACATTCAATGTTGAGTCTTTGCATGACTTTGCATACATATAGTTAATTGCATTTCATTACATTGAAATTGCCAAAAAAATTGACTGAATGCATATTGTCAGGGGGAGTCAATGCATTGCATGCAGGTTGTCAAATGCATACACTTGTCAGAATTCATTGCATTTGTTGACAAACCTTGATCATATTTTGAAAACACTGGGCTTCAAAATCTCTTATATCATTTGGTAACAGAATTCTATCAGTCTTTCATGAAGATTTCAATGGGGCTATCTCGATCATAAATCTGAAAAACACTTGAACTAGGAATCTTCTATTATACGTTGTTATGAATGTCTGAAATAACTCAGGTGGTTTAAGTTTAATGTATTTATTGAGTTTGACTTTAAAATCTCTTAAAAATATATGAATCATATTTAATAAACTTTAACCATCTGTTTCATACTGTGTCTTGTAAAATCTTCTGAAATCTGCATTATTGAATACATGGCTTTATTTGGTTAAGTACATGAAGTTAGTATTGTTTTGAAGCAAATGAGTTTTTCTGAAATGTCTAAAGGGTAAATTGTCAGAGCAATGACTTTGGTCACTGAGAAACCATGTCCAAAGGACTGTGTCATGAGATGCCATAGTTAACTCTGCTTAAGAATGATTGATTATCAGACAGAGCAATGGCATGCACACTGAGAAATACAACTCACTCATCAAAGAAATGATTTGTAGTGTGTCATGATGTGTAAATGATATCTCTGTTCATATAAAGCATGACTGTTAGTTACACTAAGTACTTAGGGATATTGGCGTCTGATCAACGTATATCCTCTAGTTACAAGGTGTACACTGAACTAGAGTGCTTGTAAAATTTGAAGCATAAAAATTTGTTGAACAAATTGTAATATCTGAATATTGATGTAAAAATCAAATTGCTACAACCCTAGACAAAATCATATGACTTCATAATTGCTTGATCTCAATACTAGTGCATGTAATTCCGAAAGAAGTCAATAAATCTGATTGTGTAAGAGAAAGGGAGATTAATCAACATATATATATATGAGGGCTTGGTTCATTGTTATTAAACCGTGACTTTAGATATAAATACAGAATTTTATTGACAAACTTAGCATACATCATGTTTAAACCCTGCTGATCAATAAAGTTCATTCATAAGCTCTTATAATGGAAGACTTTGAAAACTTATGTTTTGGATTTATGAGATTGATATCTCCTTGAAAATCTTGTTGGATTTCTTATGATTGGAGCCTATTTGAATTTCTTTTCCTCACTGTCCTTGATTCATCATGACCTGAACTTATCCTTGATTGCCCCTGTGGTCTCCTTCTCATTCATTTCATAAGGTTCCATTTATTGAGGGGGAGCTTCCTTGTCATATGAATCATGCTGCACAAGAATTCTTAAAGGGGGAGAATTGTCTTGCATTCATACATTTAGGGGGAGCTCTTGCACTTGTTGTTGCATCTGCATCTCTGCATTCATACCTCTTCCATGATTTTTTTTAACAAAGGGGGAGAAAGTGATATGAGTCATATTGCTCTTTGGGGAAGAATGTGCTTTCATGTAGTTAAAGGGAGAAATGTTATATCAATCGTTTCATACCTGCTTAATTTTCCTCTCTCCAACTAATGTCTTTTTGCTGAAGTCAAAGGGGGAGAATGTTTTTGTCTTGAGTCAGTGTGACTCATAGTGTTGCCATCATCAAAAAGGGGGAGATTGTTGTGCCCTTGTGGTTTTGATGATAGCAAACACTATAAGTCACCATTTGCAAGTGTGCATGAAAGATCTTGTTGATTCATTTAAGTGCATTCATATGTGTTCATGTTTTGTGAATGTGTGCTTGTGAATGACATTCCATTATATCTGTCTGAAATCTGGTCGATGCATTCATGTAACAGAGTCAGCACGATTGCATTGAGCATACAGTTAGTGCACTGCATACAGAGTCTGCACACTGGTTGATAGCAGCACACTGTGGTGCATAACACAAGTCTATACATCACTGCACATGCCTTCCAAGAAGTCTATACATCGCATATCATGTCTCTACAGCAAGTCTATACACTGCATGCTCACACAACCACTCAAGTCTATACATCGCATTGCATTGTCAAGTCTGGACATTCCTTAGTGGCAAGTCTATACATTCCTCGAATTCAAGTCTGTACATTGGCCAAGTCTACACATCGTCTCCTTGCTTCAAGTCTGCACATTGGCCAAGTCTGTACATCGCCACTTGTTCATGCATATGTGCAAGTCTATACATTGTGCTGTAGCTTGCACGAAGTCAAGTCCATACATTACCCTGTAGCTTGCTTACCTGAAGTCTGTACATCCACCGTTGAACTTTCCAAGTCTTTACATCGGTGAAGTCTGTACAGTCAGTGTGTTTCACTCATCTAAAGTCTATACATTCCTTCCCATCTTTACCTACGTTCTGAACTGAGCAAGTCTATACATTCCTTTCCTTTGCCTACGTTCAGAACACAAGTCTACACACTGTCCTGTAGCTTGCATGAGTCATTGAAGTCTGTACATCACTTGGCGCTCACCAAGTCTGTACATCGCCTTGGAGCTTTCCAAAGTCTATACATTAGCCAACAGTGCATCGTCTCATGCATCATCTCTCTCAAAGTCTATACTGCCGGTTCTGTCTCACTTAGCGTCTTGTGCATGCATCGTCTTACAAAGTCTGTACATCGTGAGTCTGTCCAAGGTATTTCACTAAAGTCTATACACTCCCCTGTTTCATGTCTGTACAGCGGCTTCCTTCATGCTTTAGCTTGGCATCACACAAAGTCTATACATCACTGTGCATCCCTTGATTTCGAAGTCTGTACATTCTGGTAGCTTCAACGCAAGTCTGTACATTCTGGTTGTCTCATAAGTCTACACATCCCCCCATAGCAAGTCTGCACATCGTTTGAACAGCACAACAAAGTCTATACATTATGTTGCATACCTTGCACACAAAGTCTACACACTCCTATATGCCTTGTGCACTGTTCATCAAGTCTATACACTCTGTGTCTGCATCGTATTCATCAAGTCTATACATTGTTGCCAGCCCGCACGCAGCAAGTCTATACATCCGTCACACTACAGCCTTTGCATTGTGCATACTTTGAAGTCTATACATTGCTTGTGTAACTCCAGCCTTTACTTCAAAGTCTATACATTAGATATGCTTGTGCATCACAAAGTCTGTACACTGCTGTCTCGTGCATTCTAAGTCCATACACTGCTTTGGGCATTGTTCTTCACAGCATGTCTGTACACTGCATTTGGGCATTGTTCTTCACATCATGTCTGTACACGCTTCAGTCTTGCATGTATGAAGTCTGTACATGGGTCTAGCTCTACATTCATATAGTCTGTACAGTCAGTGTGTTGCTCGAACCAAGTCTACACATTGTCTCAGCACACACACGCAAAGTCTGTTTACTGCATCTGGCAGTTTGAACAGTAAGTCTATACAACGTCCTACGGCAGCACTGCAATGTCTATACATCACTGGTAGCCAGCACTGCAATGTCGATACATTGCGTCCCACAGCCTGCACAACATGTCTATACAACGTCCAGCTGCCTGCCGCAAAGTCTGTACATTGCGTCCCACAGCATGCAGCAAAGTCTATACATTTGCTATCGCTTGTTCTTGCATCCCCCGCAAGTCTGTACATTGAGGTCGCTTGAAGGGCTTCAAGTCTATACACTCTCACCAATGTACATACTTACCTATATGTTGCATCTAAAGTCTGTACACGCTCATGCATTATTTCATTAAGTCTATACATTATTTGTTGATCGACTGAAGTAATTCTTTCATTGTACAGGCTGATGAATGGGCACGTGATCCGAGGTTGACACCTGGCACGTGATCCTAGGTTATCTGGACAGAGAGGGCACAAGCCCTACACGCCCTACATCTGCTGTTGATATAAATAGTAGCGATCGAGCAAGAGAGATCAAGACAGAAAAGAGAAAAGATAGAGACTGTGATAGAAGAAGGTGAGAGCAGCAGAGAAGAAGTGAGCAGCAGAGAGTGATAGAGGAAAAGAGCCACAGAGAGGCAGAAAACAGAAGAAGAAGAAGAAGAAGAAGAAGAAGAAGAAGAGTGAAGATTGACTGAGAACTCGTGAAGAAGAAGAAAAAGAGAAAGAGAGATAGAGAGAGGGTTCGTGAAGAAGAAGAAAGAGGATTCATCAGAAGTTTTGTTCACTAGCATTTGGATTAAATCCAAGCCAGTTTTGCTCCTGCGAGAGCTACACTTTGTGCATTGCATTTCCAGTTTTCTGTTTGCTCTATTTTCGTTTGTTATTTTCTTTTCTTTCACTCGGCTTGTCGTTCTTCCGATCCTCTGGACTGAGGTCGGGTTCCTCCTGTGGACTCAGGAGAAGGGGGACATTGGGTCTCTGGTTGCAAGTGGCTGGGAGTCACTTGTGAGTTTCCTTCCGGGTTGGAGGAAGGGAGATTCGTCTCCGGTTCTGGTCTTGTGGGTTGCAAGTCCAGGTGTTCCTTCTGGGTTTAAGAGGAAGAGAGACCTCGGTCTCTGGTTTGCTAGTGACTGGGTGTCACTAGTGGTTCCCTCCGGTTGGGAGGAAGAGGGGAGGTTGTTCCCCTAGTCAAGCTGTTTGGCAGCAAGTGTTTGCAGACTGAGTCTGCTATTCTAGCGTTGCTAGTGGAAGCCTCACTCCGGTTGGGAGTGAGGGGTGGACGTAGGTCTTGGTGACCGAACCACCTAAAAATCCTCTGTGCAGTGTGGTTGTGTTTTGCTCCTTGTCTTCTACCTCCTTCACAGGTTGACTTAGCATTCTCGTTTCTATCTGTGCTGCTTCCGCTAGTTGCTTGTTTAGGCGCGCCTTATATATTTGCTCAGTGGTTTAAAAGAGAATTTAACTTATTCTTCAGATTGTCTATTTGCCTTGATAGTGTTCTAGTCTTTTATTGAGCGAAAAGTTTTTTTAAGGGTGGGATTCATTCACCCCCCCTCTAAATCCATCGCACCGATCCTATCATGTTCTGGTGTAACCAGGGCCGGCCAAGCAGTGCCTTATAGGAGGTATTGGAGTTGATGACGTGGAATTGGACCTTGGTGGTGAAATCATCAAAGGTCAAGTTGAATTCTGCGACCCCCATGGGCACCTCGCATTTCTGGTTAAAATCAGCAATCTTGACATTCTTGACCTCAACTAGGTGCACGTCAAAGTAGTGCTTTTGGTACACCCGGTAGGGGAGTATATTCACTGTCGCCCCTGGGTCAATCAGTACCCTGTTGATAGGCTGGCCATTCAGCTGCCCTTTCATATAGAGGGGTCTGTCATGACTGCAGGTGGGCAGGAGCATGTCATCCTCTGTGAAAGCCACAGCCACTTCAGGTGATATTTCTGCCAGATAAGCTTCAAGGTGTGCTGGCGTCTGGAGTGCGGCAATGATGGCCTGCCGTGTTTCTTCATCTAAAGATAGCATCTCCCATATGGTGAACCGGGCCGGGATCTTCTTGAGGTGTCTGACTATTCTATCGGCAGCCCGCACCTTGAGTAACTTCATCTCTTCGGCCTTGCCGCTCCTGCCCCCGTCCTGGAGGTGGGGTGTCAGCTCAGGGGATGCCTCCTTTGTGGGTTCTGTGACAGCCTGTTGAGCATGTGGGGCCTGCTGGGCTTCCTCCGTTTCCTGCATGAATTCGGCAAGGTTTGGGATGCCGCTAAATTCTTCTTCTGGCAGAGGAGGAGTCGCTGCCGGTGGAGGTTAGGGACTGCCTGCTTCTCTGGTCGAAGGAGACCCTTGGGAGCGCGCCTGCCCCCTTGCTCGGGCTAACAGGAATTCGGCGAATGAAGGGGTGCGCTCCTCCGGGATAGAGACCCAACGGAGGAGGGATCTCGGTGCCTCGGACTTCGGGCTCGGGGACCTGGTATGGCTGTTCTCCCCTGAGCATGATGTTGAGGTTATCCTAAGGAGGGTGCCCCCACTTCCTTCCTGACCTGGTGGAGTGTTGGGAAGGGGACGCTTCAGCCTGGCTCACTTCTGTCGGCTCATGGGGTAACTCTTCTTCTTTTTCTTCCCGGGAGAGGGCAGTGTCGAACAACGCCGAGAGGGTGTTGCCGGCGACGATGACCTCCTTTTTCTTCTTGCTCCTGGGTTTTCTCTTCTTCTTCTTCTTTCCTGCCGTAGCCAGTGGCTGCTCTTGGGGAAGTTCACCCCACAGGGGAGGCTCTTTATCTGCTTCGGCTGCTGTTCCTGGAGCCAGTTCGAGCGATTCGAACTCCTCCCAGGGGACATACTCCTTCAGTTCCACGGGCTGGATTTCGGGCTGTTCATAATCTTCAAGCCCATCAATAATAGCCTGGAGTCTTTCAATCGCCGGGCTGATCTTCTTATGCATCCGCATCGGGATGTAGCTCTTTTTGTTGTGAGTAGGCCGCCTCATGACCAGCCGAGGGGCCGTGTCGTGCCACACTGGGCTCACCGGGGGTGGTGCAGGCAGGGGTGTCACACCCCTCAGATGAACTCCTGGGGTGGGCCGAGGGACGCGTGCTCTTCTATTCTTCCTGGGTGCAGTCTGCCAATCCCCTTGGTCTTGAGCTGGGGCCATGATAAAAGTTTCATAAGTGGCGCGGGTGCTGGCCTCCGCCCACTCCTCAGGCAACTCCTGGTATAACGAGACCATACTGACGGTGGAGGTTATGTTGGGCAACTCATGCGGTTGCGGGGGGTCTACCTTATGCTCCCCCAGGTCCAGCTCCCCGTTTTTGATTAAGGACTCAATAACGTCCTTGAAGACATAGCAGTCCTCAATGGTATGCCCGAGCATCCGATGGTACTGGCAGAAGCGCGGGTCGTCTTTCTTCTTCGGGTCACCGGGCCTCTTCGGCTCTGGCAGTGTGATTTTATTGTAACTGGTTGCCCACTCAAACAGGAGCTTGGACTTGTCTCGGGAGAAGGAATATAGCTTGTTTCTCATTTTCTCCCTCAGTGAGGGGCCCTCCTGCCATTCTATAGTTCTGGGCGGGGGAAGGTTGGCAGCCCCTTTAGCCTTTTCCTTTTGTTTCTCAAAGGTCTGGAAGTCCAGTGCATGTACTTCCGGGGGAACTGGTTTCTTCTCGGCCTGTCTAGCTCTCTAGCTTGATGTGGCCGGGGTGGAAGAATATCGGGCAAGAAACACCTCGATCTCGGCTACCACATTATTCAGGCAATCAAATGTCTTGACTTCGGTGCCGATCATCCTTTCCAGGATTTCTTTCTTCATGTTCTGCTTGCAGATCTGCACCGCATCCTCCTGGTGCGGGGGACGCCTGCACCTCATGCTGAGGTTCCTCCATCTTTTGATGTAGTCGAGGGCCGACTCATCATTCTTCTGCCTTGTGGCGTAAAGCTCTGCCACAGTGACTTCCCGTTCAGCAACGTAGAATCTTTCTTTGAACTTCTTGTGCATGTCGGGCCAGTCAACAACAGACCCGGGTGCCAAGCTGGAGTACCACTCAAAGGCAAGCCCGATAAGTGTCGAGCCAAAAAACTTCAGGAGGTAGGCCTCATCAGCAGCCAGATCCCCCATGACATTCACATAATAGGCAATGTGCTCCCTAGGAGACCCTTGCCCATAGAACTTTTTGAACTTCGGTGGCTTGGTGACGCCAACCGGCCGCTTCCTTGCGGCATAATGAGCCGGGTAGGGCACCCGGTAGACGTCGAATGGCGTCTGATCCTCGTCGCCTCTCTCTGCAAATTTCATGTCTATCATTTGTTCAAGCATCAACCGGCTAACTGCTGCTGGGTCGACCGGGCTTGGATAGAAATGGGCGGGCTGCGCGCTCGGGGTGGCCAGCACGGTCGCCTGGGGGGCAATGGGGGACCCTTGGGAAGGCGGGATCTGCGGCAGGACCGGTGCTGTGTGATATGTTTGCTATGGGGTCATGCCCCGAGGGGAGCCGAGAGTCGCTGGGAGTGTTACAGGCTGCGGAGTTACTCCTGAAGATTGCCCGTTGCCCCCGGGCGCTCCGAGCAGAACCTCGGTCTGTCCAGACATCGAGGGTTGTGTGTTCCGCTCATTCAGTTGCTTCTTTAGTGACTCAATTTCTTGTTGGAATCGTTGTATCATGAGCAGCATTGCCAGGTCAGTTGTGGGGAGATTGGGCATGCCCCCTGTCTCTTTGGCCGGGGCGTCCTCGGATGATGTAGAGGGTCCGCCGCTCGTGTCGCCGGTGGTGACCACATTGGCCGTGAGGGCCGCGGGCGGTTCCTCGTGGAAAGTTTCTTCAGCACCTGCCTGTGCCGCTTCGCCTGCTGCTCTTCCCCTTCTAGTGAGAGGCCCCGGCCTGGCGGCGAGTCTGGCCATTTCTTCAGGGTCGGTAGGTAAGGCCCCATACCGAGCGAGAACTCCTGCCATATTACAGGTGAAGATTCTCCAGCTCCCGTTTCTCTTCGTTGCCCTCCTGGATGATCTCCCTGGGAACACCAACCTATCAAAGACCGATCGTCGGGACGGCACTTCCTCCCGAAAAGGGGACTGGTGCGGCTCCTCCGACCGATTCCTCGACTCTGCACTAGGTGCGGGTCGGGCTTCTTCCTCCTGGAAAGCGGAGGCTACTGCCCCCAGCAGTCTCTGGCGACCCAAGGGAGTGCTACCTGGGCCCCGAAGGTAGTTTCTCATGGCCTGCTTGATCCCTTCCCACTCCTGGTCGGGGAGAGCAGTTGATGGCTACGTACCGGTGGCGACAGCAGGAGGGGAGTGGACCCTGGGTGCCGGGCGGGCAGCATTATGTCGGCGCCCGTGGCGATGACGGCGGGCATTCTCGGGTGGCACCGGCATGATAGGTGCTGGTTGGCATGCTGGGGTCGTCACCTCGACCCTTTCATCTCCTCGGGCCCTTGTCGGGCGAAAAGTGCCGGGTCTCATCTAGGTGTATGCAGCGGGCGGGGCTTCCTTGGGAACCCAAACTTGTTTCAGTTTGGCCGGCCTGTGAGCCGGCGCAGTCTTTGGTGTTGCGGCCGGGGCTGTGAGTGTCACCTTCTCTTTCAGCTTCTCCAGTCCTTGAAAAGAGTTGCGGACTGGGATAGTCGGGACAACGCGGTCCGGTATCACCTGGGACCTTTGCCCGTCCAAGTGGACCCGGATGGTCCCGACGGCCATGGATTTCCTGGAGCTAGATATGCGGCGCCCTAGGACGGCGCCAGTGTTGTTCCTTCGGAGCCTCCTCCGGTGAGATGCCGATCCTTGATGGGACGGGCCAGCAGTCTGGTGCACATGGTGTACGTTGCAGCTCAGCGTCGTTGTCGGGATGCCATTGTTGTTCTTGGCCA
Source organism: Amorphophallus konjac (assembly GCA_022559845.1). Classification (NCBI taxonomy): domain Eukaryota; kingdom Viridiplantae; phylum Streptophyta; class Magnoliopsida; order Alismatales; family Araceae; genus Amorphophallus; species Amorphophallus konjac. Next base: position 18,325,971 of record CM040124.1, read on the forward strand.
CAGCTCAGCCGACAGCAGTTTCAGTGGCCCCCAGAGTGGGAGCATTGGTCTGGGGCTCGTCAGGTGCTTTCAAGTCCAGTATGTTGACGAAGGCCACCCCAAGGAAGTTGGGGAAGCCCACCATGGGAGGGAAGCTCCTGAAGCTGAGGGGGACCGCGAGATAGCCTCCCCGAACATGGTTCCCGACGACCTGAGGGCCGCAAGTGACTGCCATTGTCGGCACCATGATGCGATTCTCCTGCATTTGAGAAAGTAGTGCAATTAGTATTACAAGAAGGGGGCCGCAGGGCCCCTGATTTCGGCAAAGAGATGAAGGGTGGATCGGTCCCACCGGGCGTGCTAGACTTGTGGACGCACTTTTCACTAAAAATCGTGAGCGATTTGGTTATTGGTTTATTGAGTGCGTGGGCGTGCCAGTCACCGGAGTGACAATTTATTCGGGCTCCGAAGAGCCCATGGTGCGCTCGACCTGACTTCGTCAGACGATTGTGTGGTTCGTGTCGGGACCAGATCCTGTCATGCCGTAAAGGTCACGACGTCATTTACATCCCCCATACGAGGGAACACCCTTAATTAATTGTGGATATTAGGGGCCCTGCGGCCGAAAGGACTAATACTAACTGCGCGAGAAAGCAACAGGAATAAATCACATTGAGATCCGCATCGGGATACGGGCCACGGGCTATGTTGGTCACTCGTGGACCTTTTTCATGTCCGGACGAGGGTCCGCAATAGAAATGCGGTGGAAGCCGGGATGAATCCGTTCGAATGTCTGCCGAACGCGCGACAATTTCAATAACGGCTCAAAAAGGTTCCGGTCTTGAGAAACGGGTCCGATCTAATTAGAATGTCGGCCCGATGCGAGGTCGGGTCGTGACCGTATTGAGGTAACCCTCGCGACTTAGGCCCGACCTACAGGGGCATCATTGTTATTCCCCTCAGCGCCATGTCACAGGAGAGACGGGCTGCAATATAGACTTTATCGTTTCTTTTATCTGGGCTCCTAATTATATACATGCATTCTTTTTCATTGCTTATTTCCCTTTTGTATATTTTTCCTGAATGACTTATCCATACTGTTTATTATTATTATTATTAGAAACTTCTCTCACCATTATTATTATTATTTTAAAATTTTTGTTTGTTATATATATATATATCGAACTTATTTAGTCATCGTATTTTTTATTGATTTATTGCCATTATTATTATTACTATATATTATATATTACACACATACTTCTGGGGGGGGGAGTGGACCGCTGAAGGGCCAAAAAAGGGACTGAAGGAGCGTGCCAGTGAAGGTCGTAGGTAACGTGCCGGCAAAGGCGGCATAGAGAGTGCGCCGGGCAAGGGCGGCTGAAGGCATGCCGGTGAGGGTATCAAAGAGTGCGCCGGATAGAGATTGGGCTGGGTCGGTGTAGGGTGTGCCAAGGCTGAAGGTAGGTCGATGCAAGTATGGGCCGTCAGCAGGTCGGTGCAGCCTGCGGGCTGAAGTCGGTGTAGCTTTGGGCTGTAGAGGGGCAAAGTCTGTACGGTCACGGGGCAAAGTCTGTACGGCCTGCGGGGCAAAGCCTGTACGGCCTGCGGGGCGAAGTCTGTACTGCCTACAGGGCAGAGTCTGTACAGCTTTGGGTTGTGGAAGGGCAAGGTCTGTACGGTCGCGGGACAAAGTCTGTACGGCCTGCGGGGCAAAGTCTGTACAGCCTGCGGGGCGAAGTCTGTACGGCCTGCGGGGCGAAGTCTGTACGGCCTGCGGGCTGAAGTCGGTGCAGCTTTGGGGGATGGAAGTGGATGCCGTGGTAGCTGAGGTCGGTGCGGCTGGGGCCCGGAGTCAGTGCAGGTCACGAGGACTATGCACGCGGAGAATAAGGTCCGTGCACATATGCACCGGGCTAGGCCAGGGTCAGTGCACGAAGGCACCGGGTTACCGAGGAAAGGCATGCCGAGCGTGCCGCTGGGGGTTGGAAGGGTGTACCGCTGAAGGAAGTAGTGTGCGGGTTGGAGAGGTGTACCGTTGAAGGGCTGAGGATTGTGCCGCTGAAGGGCCAAAAAGGGTGTGTCGTTGAAGGGCTGTTAGAGTGTGCCGCTGAAGGGCTATGAGGGTGTACCGCTGAGGGACTAGGGGGAGTGCCGCTGAGGGGCTATGAGGGTGTACCGCTGAGGGACTAGGGAGCGTGCTGCTGAGGGGCTATGAGGGTGTACCACTGAGGGACTAGGGAGCGTGCCGCTGAGGGGCTATGAGGGTGTACCGCTGAGGGACTAGGTTGAGAATTTCGAAGAAGACTGATGCGGGACGGATGACCGACTCGGGCTAAGACATACGACCGACTCGTTGTGCGGCCAGCACTAGCACACTAAGGCAAGCCGGGCGACTGACCACCGTGGTATTCTCCGGGTGGAGACGTCTCTCAACAGTGACTCTCTTGAGCCCGACGATCGTCCCTTGCGAGGGAAACGTGGGGATCGCGGCGATTAAGAAACCACCGTCGCCTAGGGTGCTAATCCGCGCTCGGTGCTCGATTGGAGCTACGGAACGGGCACTCACAACTCACAATCGCGGTGAAATTTGAAACTAGCTAACGGCCCTAATCTCACAAACGCAGCAATATAGAAGCATACTAAACAGCAAATGTAAGGATCGGAACGAGCACGTACCTCCACGCCTAGGCGTGGGGAAGACTCCCGGCCGATTTCCGAACAACCCCGATATACAAATGCAATAAGATTACACTTTTAGAAATATATGCCCATTCCACGCAGGGAGGTATAGGGCTACAAATGCCAATTTTTGGGTTGCTGGAACCCGGGTTGACCGGCCACACTCGCAGGAGGCGAGGAACGCGTGCCGGAGCCGCTCGGGTACGCCGATGGAAAACTGATCCGGTTCTGCCCGCGCTGGTCACCCTGCGCAGCGAGCTTGCGGAGGTTGGTACGACCAGATCTGATGCCCGATCGGAGCGCCGTTTGTTGGAAAATGTCGGTGACTGGATGTAGTATCTTCACTCCAAAGGGCGTGATAAGATGCTTTCAGCTCTGGGCACAGCGATGACACTTCTCAGGTTCTGGTTTTGTGCTCACAGAACTGCACAGCGACACGGTAAAAATATGAAATAATGGTTGTCGATGTCGGATCGGGTGCTCTTTCTGGGAGAACGTCGGCGACGCCTGAGGAAGAAATACTCTGAAGACCTCTCATAGGGATCTTGGCCGGATGAAGGTGGGGCAGGCTCTGAATGTTGACTCAGATCTCAGCCGGACCTGCTCAGACCAGCCCGCGTGATCCCACGAGATCTGTCGTCGTGATCAGCACTGGTCACGGATCGAGGCGAAAACAGCGGCAACGTGAAGAGGACTTGAAATAATACGATTTCTCTTTAGAAACCAACTTCTGATGGCATCAGGGTTGGGCTCCAAGAATTAAAACACAGACATCTTCAATTCTGGGCAGCATTCAGAAACCGATCTGCGTGCCTCCACGAGAAAAATCACCACCGTTGCTCACGAACTCGGATCGACACGAAACCAAAGCTGAATCCTTGCTGACGCGTAGTAGTATCAAGGATAAATCAGGTGAAGCTAGAAGATAAGAGGAAGAGGGGGGTAGATGATCGAGTCTCACGACCTGAATACTGTCCAGTCACAGGACAGGGTTGGGAGTCACACCCAAGGAAGAAGAAGTGAATCACTCACTTAATGCAATTTCTCACAAAATCTTTTCATTAACCTTTAAACACACATTGTACAAGCCTTTAAATAGGCATTACAAGAGGTATAGAGGGGAGGGGCTGCGTGGGATACATAATGAGAGAGGGGGAGAACCCATTATAATGTGATAGTGAAAGGGGGGGGACAAGGGGCAATGGTGGCTCACCTAACTTTGAATTTCTTGTAAAATGTTAGGTGGCAGCCATTGGAAAATTGACCAGCAGCCTTCTAATACCCCATGTGGTAATTGGAGAAGAAAACAAATCAACCATCTAGCCTAATAAGCCAAAAAATGGGGCGCCCCCTTCTTGGGCCTAGAATGGGCCACTTGGTGGTCTTGGCTTAAGCCCACCTATCCACTCTAGCTTAAGGCCCTTTCCATCTTGAGAACCCAAGAGTAAAAGAAGCCCATTCTAGTATGAGGCCTCTCCCACTTAGAGAGCCCATGTAGGAAGGGAGCCCATTTGGGCCTTGCTAGGCTAATGGGTTCTTCATATTGGTCCAAGGCCTTTCCTTTCTTATGGAATGCTTAAGGGCCTTTAACCAATTGGCCTTTTAAGGGTATAGCAACCAGCCCAATATGAAAACCCATGTATAATCTTCAATACAAGCCCAAATTTAATGCAAAAAGTGTCCAAATGGAAGCCAAATTATCCCCAATTCGATGGGAAGCCGATGTAGTCCACTTGGCGCTCCGCGTATGGCACCGTCGGTTCGCCGACGTGTCACGTGATCGCCCTGGTGTCCGCACCAATTCTCTCCGGGTGGGAGGAACTCGACCCCTTCGAGTAAGGGTCTCGAAGCTTACATTCTCCACATGTGATCAAGGTGTTGGTCATCGTGGGGCATCCTCACCAACGCACTAGGACGTGTGGATATGCGCCGTTCCTTGTGGTGATCCCTGCTCATCCAGTATACAATCTATATGCATGCGTTGAGGCTGGAAGAGGTGGACGCTCGGGTGGGGTTTCACTCACAATAGAAGGAGAAGGCCCAAAACTCATGAGGCATCACCGCGGGTTCCAATACGCTACCAGTTGAAACATGGAACGTCGAATTGACACCATAGTCGCTCGGTAGTTCAATATCATACGCATTCGGACCCACTTGTTTCTTAACCCGAAAAGGGTGGGTATCGTGGACTTAGAGTTGCTTTTGATCTCTGGGAGGAAACCAATCAGGTATGACCCTGCTCTAGACATACTCTCCCTTTGAATCCTCGGATATGTAGCATGCATCGGCTACCTCCTTATATGTGCTTTGACTGGCCGTTTATTGACACGACTTAATGCAAACCATATGAAAGAAAACAAACCATAGAAACAAACACACACACTTGAACATAGACAAACCTATGGCTAGTCTGACCTACGCATGGACAATGGCGGACCAGGACACCCAAATGTGTGCCATGCATACACTAGATGCAACCAAAGGTAGGTAGGATGATGTACTCCTAGACACCCAAAAAGACACCGTGCATGCAAGGACTTCCTATCAGATGTGGGTGTGGGTGGGCTAAGAGGTTCATCACCACTACATGTAGGTAAGGCATGCCATGCTTCCCAATAATCGGATCTATTGCTATGTAGAGTTTGATTGGCCCGAGTGGGAAGAGAGTGGTAGGGGACTTCCTTGACCAAGTAGAGGGGAAGTGGTGGAGCACGAGGCCCACTAGAGAAGGGGTCGAATGGGTCAAAGAAGGTGCGACCCCCTGGTTCCTTCATTACATAGTCCCATGATTGAAATTCATGAAGGTGATGGTCACCTCCATTCATCGTGGTAGATGGGATAGTGTATAGAAGATAGGGCTCCTCCCTCGGATAAAAGGAGTGAAGTCGGGCTCGACCGGTAGCGGGAGGAGTAGAAGAACCTCCATGGTAACTTGGCCCACGGTGCACATGGAGGTGATAGACCCTAAGGATGGATGTGTGAAGCTACAACCTATAGGTTGGTCAAAGCCTGGGGCCAACAAGTGCGTAAAAGTCAATTGCCGGTCTAACCCTTTAAGAAGGTCATCCAATGTATCCACATGGTCACTAGACCGGAAAGTGGTATGGAATGAGTTGATTGGCACCAGAGGTAGGATAGGGTCCATAGATGGGAAGGGAAGTGGGACCAAGCAACCTAAATGCATGGATATTGAATGAGGGAGCGGAGAGGGAGAGGAACGAGGGATAGAGAGGGCGAGAGAGAGAGAGAGAGAGAGAGAGAGAGATAGAGAGAGAGAGAAAGAGAGAGAGAGAGAGTGACCACGTAAGCGCTTTGACCTAGCATAGGCCCCATGGAGGCGCTTTGACTCCTTGGCTATGGCGACCTCGGGGGGGCCCGTCGTGGCCCCCTCTGTTGTAGCAGCTGCTTCTTCGTCCCTTCCCGCCTTGGTTTCTTCATCCCCCACTGTCCCCCCGGGGAGAAGTCGCACTTTTGCTGAAGCTCTTGCCTCGTCGTTGTTGCCGCCTGTCGTTCCTGGTAAGGTCCACGTGCCAGCGCTTACGGATGGTGGTGAACCGGCTGTCTTTTTCTCTGCTGAGGAACTTGCAGCGTCTATGATGCCTTTTGCTTTTGCACTGGTGGCTCGTACGCCTCAAGGAAGACCTGCTTTCCCTGAGATCAGGGCCCATCTCACTAATCGGTGCAGCTTCAAGGAAGATTTTATGATCAGTGCTTTGGACTCCAAGCACTTGCTTCTGCGATTCCGCAATCAAGAGGATTATTTACAGCTGCTTCTAAGAGAACATCTCTATGTTCATGGCAAAATTTTCTGGTTCTTTAAGTGGACGATGCAATTTTCACCAAATGAAGATTCCTCTATTCTGCCGGTATGGATCTCTTTCCCTGGGTTGCCTGTGAATCTTTTTGTGGAGCCTATGTTGCGTTCTATTGCCGGGAACATTGGGAAGGTCTTGAAAATTGACGCCTCCACTCTAAATCTTTCCAACATGATGGCTGCCCGTGTATGTGTTGAGTTGGATATCCTGAAGTCTCACCCACATAGACTGTGGGTTGGTTTTCCTGGGGGAGGGACCTGGCAAGATATTCTGTACCCTGAGCTTCCCACTTTCTGTTCGAGTTGCTCCAGACTAGGCCATTCATTGAATGAATGTAAAGGTAAAATGAGTCAGCCAGTGGTATATCCTGAAATGTCACAGGCTACCTCTAGACCTGTTAAAAATGTCTGGAAACCGGTGGCTAAGCTGAACACAGGTGCTAAAAGGAATGTTGGAAATGAAGTGCCTCCTCCTGTTAAGCTTTCGATTTCACATGAAACTTCGGGTGGTGATGTTGTAGGGGCTTATCCGGATGCTCATCCAAACAGTGAAGAAGATATGATGCCCCTCTCAAAGATTACGGGAGAAAATGCTTCCGAATTAAAAGAAATTTCCCCTGTTTATCAAGGAAATTCAATGCATACACATATGGATGTCAGTGCCCAAAGGGCACAAACTGACACAACTAAATCTGCTGAAGTAAATTTGGCTGAAACCTCACTTACATTGAATTTAGTAGATTCTTCTTGTCGGAACACTGAGATTCCTCCAGAAACAACTATTGCTCCTATTAGAGAGCTCCCTTCAGGACAAAGGTTTGATGGTAATGGTCTTATTGCTCTTGTTCCGGAATTAGCAATTGTTGACCACCAAACTATGATCACACAACAGGTTCCTTTGCTTGCCTTAAGCAGCCAGCCGGATTCACTGCCTTGCTCTCAGAAACTGCAGCAAAGTGTGGAGTTGACAAATATAAGACAGAACATTGCAAACGCAGCAGTAATTGAAAACTCCAGGAATATGCTCAATGAAAATACAGGTGTCAAAACTAGATCCATGACCAGGACTAGATCTTCCGGGTCTCTTCCTCTATCCAAATCCTAATGAATTTCATCATATGGAATATTAGAGGAATAGGAAATGATATTTCGATTGGGAGGGTTAAATTTTTCATTAAGTCCCATAAAATTGACTGTATTGTTGTGCTGGAGCCCAAAATTCATGTCAGTAAAATGACTCACATATGCAGGAAACTAGGAATGAGTAACTGTATTGCCAACTGTGATGATATGGCTCATATTTGGATTTTCTGGAGAGACCCCCTGGACTTTTCTATTGTCAATTCGGATGAGCAGCAAATTACTCTTACACAAACTGGTTCTGTCTGGCCTCTTTTCCACCTATCTTTTGTTTATGCAAAATGTTCCATTCTAGAGAGGCAGGCTTTGTGGATGTCCCTTCTATCAGTGCATTCTCAAATCTCAGGGCTTTGGCTAGTGGCTGGGGACTTTAACTGCATTATGTCAGTGGAGGAAAAAATTGGTGGAAATCCACCAAATTTAGGTGCAATCTCTGACTTTATTGAGTGTGCTTCAGATTGTGCTTTATTTGATGCAGGTTTCATGGGATCACAGTTTACATGGCATAACAAACAAAGTGGGTGTCATGGTATCTGGGCTCGGCTGGACAGGGTTCTCATAAATTCAGATTGGCAAAATCTATTCCCAATTTCTATTGAACATTTATCCAGGGAAGCTTCTGATCATGCACCCCTATTGGTGAAATTGCTACTCAAGAACACCTTTAAGAGCTGATTTTGTTTTCAGAATATGTGGACTGTGCATGAGAATTTTCTTATGGATGTTAATACCTGTTGGAATACCAGCCCTTTGGCATCCTCCCCTATGTCCACTCTATACTTGAAGCTCAAATATTTGAGGATTATGCTTCGCAATTGGAACAAGCAGACTTTTGGTCATGTTCATTTGAATTTGATGGCATCAGAGGACGCGGTTCTAAAAGCTGAACACACTTATGATATACATCCTTCTCTGGAAAATCACAACATTTTAGAAAAGGCCAAATCCCTCCAATCTGAAAGGCTTTTACATGAGGAATGCTTTTGGAGACAGAAGTCAGGGATTAGATGGTTAAAGGAGGGGGACAGAAATACTAAATTCTTCCATACTTCGACCAAAGCCAAAAGAAACAAACAGTATATTCCTCAGCTCCGAAACTCAGCAGGCATGTTAACCTCAGATCATGAAGATATGAAGAGCATTGCTGTTACCCATTTTCAGTCTGCATTCTCTTCTCAGCTGCATCATATAGAGGAATCCTCCTTAAACTGCATTCCAAATTTAGTTACCCAGCAAGATAATTTAATGCTCTGTGCTGTTCCTACTGAACTGGAAATAAAGGATACTGTCTTTGCACTCTCTGCTGACAGTGCACCAGGGCCGGATGGATTCACGGGTGCTTTCTTCCATAAGGCTTGGCCAATCATTTCTGATGTGGTTGTAAGGGCTGTTCAAGAAGCATTTACAAACCCACAGCCCCTCCCAAGATTTGTATCTTCCACTGTAATTGCTTTAATTCCAAAAAAACCAAAGGCAGTGGATATTTCGGACTACAGGCCGATCAGTCTATGTAACTTCTTTTATAAGATCATCTCATCCATTGTCAATAAAAGATTGGCCACAATCCTACCAAACATAATCTCGCAGGAACAAACTGCTTTTGTAAAAGGGAGGCACATAACTGAAAATATTGCTTTAGCTCAAGACTTGACTCAGGAATTAGGCAGAAAAATTAGAGGAAAGAATATCATCTTTAAATTAGACATGGCCAAGGCCTATGATAGACTTGAATGGGATTTCTTGTTTGCTGTTCTGCAAAGATTTGGTTTCAGTCTATCTTTCATACAGCTGATTGGCAAGCTTATCCAGAATTGTTGGTTCTCAGTCTTATTGAATGGTGATGTTGCTGGATTTTTTAAACCATCTAGGGGTGTTCGGCAGGGTGATCCGATTGCCCCATCCTTATTTATTATTGCTGAGGAAAGTTTGAGCAGATCTTTAAAAGAAGCTCAGTTAAATAGACGAATTGAAAGTTTTCAAGGGCCTCGGAGGTGTCCCACTGTTTCCCATCTATTATTTGCGGATGACACTTTGATATTTAGTAAGGCTAGCCTTGCATCTGTCAGGTATTTACTGAAGCTGCTCAAAACTTATGAACGGGGGTCAGGTCAGCTTATCAATACCAGTAAGAGTGGTTTTCTCTTACACCCTAAGACAAATGATCCCACTGTCCATCGGATATCCAGGCTAACTGGTTTCATCAGACACAGTTTCCCACTCAAATATCTTGGATTTCCTCTGGTTCTAGGCCGCAGCAAAAAAGTGCATTATGCAGGTATCATTCACTCCATTCAAAAGAGGATTTCTGGTTGGAAATCCAGTCTCCTATCACAAGGTGCTAAGTTGACTTTGATAAAGCATGTTCTCACCTCAATTCCTATTTATTCCCTTTCCACTGCACCTCTTCACTCTGGTACTCACCACCTGCTGGAGTAGTCTTTTGCAAATTTTTTCTGGGGCTCCTCACCGAATGGGAACAAAAGACATTGGAGATCCTGGGACATAATCTGCAGACCTATATCTCATGGAGGCCTTGGAATTATGTCTCTCAGGCAGATGGACATTGCTCTAAGAGTTAAGATGTTATGGCAAGCATTGCATTCTAACTCCTTGTGGGCAACTTTCTTCAGAGCTAAGTATATTGGGCAGCGCCACTTGAGAGATGTGAATTTTAATAATATGGCTGGACCTACCAGACGAAGTTGGATCAAGGCAAAACAGATTGTTCTACAATTTCAAAAGATCATCATTGGAGATGGGAAGCACACAAATTTTTGGTATGATAACTGGATTGGAAAGAACTGTCTATCTGATTTTGTACCTCCCAACAGTATCCCAAATTCAAACATTACTGTTAATGAGTTCTTGCTGCACTCCCCAAGAGAGGAAACAGATTTAATGGACAGATTTATGCCTGTTAATCTTAAAACAGCAATTATTCACACCACTCTCACCCCTGATACTGACCTCCCAGCATGGAGTCTGTCCTCCACAGGACATTGCTCGGTGGCTTCCACTTACAAAGTACTTTCTGAAACTGCCTTCAATCAGCCATTCACTCAATGGCCAAGGCTTTGGTCTCCATGGCTTCCAACCAAAATTTCAGTTCATCTATGGAAAATTCTACATAACAGCCTCCCTGTTGACACAAATGTCCAACGTCTGGGTATCCAAATGTGCTCTAAATGTTCCTGCTGTCAGGCCCATCAGGGGGAAAGCATAAACCATATTTTCATTCACAGTGAATTAGCATCTCACATATGGTCTTACTTCCAATCTATGGGGCTGACATTGGAAGGAAATACTGTCACATCCTTCATTTCAAATGCTGCTTGCCACATAAAGGTGAATTCAGCTCATGGGCTCCTAATCCAAGCAGTGATTGGCTTTGGTTGCTGGGATATTTGGAGAGCTAGGAACTCTGCGAGATATGAAGGCAGTACTATATCCAAAATCCGTATTCTCCACCAAATTATTGCAAAAGTGAAGCAGGCCTGCAAAAGTGCATCTTACAAAGAGCATGATATTAGCAAACGGAGGATTCTTCATTCCCTAGGGATCTCTGCCTCAAGTTCAATTGGTGCTCAGCTGAAAGCAATTAAATGGGTATCTCCCCCTTGGCCATTCTTAAAATTAAATACTGATGGGGCTTGCAAGTCCGATGGAACCTCTGGAGGAGGTGGTGTCATCAGAGATCATAATGGAAATGTCCTCCTAGCATTCTCCCACTTCTATAGTCAGGCCAACAGCCTGGTAGCATAGGCAAGAGCTCTTATTGATGGAATTCATTATTTGCATACTATTTCAGACCACCCAGCTTATATTGAATGTGATTCCCAAGTTCTTGTTCGAGTTATTAACAAGGATTACCAATGTCCATGGTCAATTCTTTCTTATGCAAGAGACATCTGGAGATCTACTACTCATTTTGACAAGATTGTTCACACTTACAGAGAAGGAAATAAAGTAGCGGATCTACTGGCCTCCTTAGCCTGCTCCTCCAAATGTAATGTTTTTCTCTCCTACAATGAATTACCCCCTATTATAAAGGGAGAGGCTCGAATGGATAAGCTGGGTATGTCCAGTATCCGACAGATGTAATCTTTATTCATCTATTCAGTAATAAAATTCACCCCCTAGTGGCTGATGGCCCCCCCATCTGCCTCTAGGTAGGGCTTTTTGGATTAAAAAAAAAGTGGGACCAAGCTATCCATGAGCCAACTAAGTAGTGGCTCGGCTATGTAAAGTGTACCCGTTAGAAATACGGGTGGCTCGGGCTTGGGTGGCTCCCAATGAGATGGTTCCGAATAGAGTTCGGAAGTAGAGGGTGGTGGTAATGGAGCTCTCATGGGTGAGGAATGAGGATACACCATGATGGGGAGAGGGCCTGGGGACTCCGTTGATGGAGCCAGGTTAAGACTACCGACGATGACCTCCTTAGGTTTGTGTAGGAGTACGTCACTAGGAGTACGTGTCCTATCCACCCCATCCAACCGGTCCAAAATCATTTGCATAAGTTCGGCAACGGAGTGGGTTGGAATAAGGATATCATGGTGGACTCGCCCGTAGTCAACCGTCCGAGGAGTGGGTCTTGGCTCATCTACGTGTGGGGCTCTTTGCCTCCGACTAGGACCCACTTGGCTGGAAGTGATTGGGTGGGGCCGGTTGGAGGTGACCGGTTGGGGCACATCGACCTTCCTAAGCTCTCTCTTCATGTCCCACCATGATTTGATGGGCCATTGCCTCTAACCTCTCTCAAGTGCTCAATGTGGTCCCACTTTTCGGCGGCCTCATGTAGAAGCCTCTGCTTGGAAAAATAGAATTGCCCGGCTTCGGACATGGTATAACAATCAAAGTATGTGTCCATGGCGGCCTCCCACTTGAGGTAGTCGCCCGGGCCATTGGAGCCATAAAAATTCGAGGCTTCGGGCCTACGGAAGTGGAGTGGGTGGTTGCCAAGCCCATGGGTGGACCAACGGCCATGTTGCCCGGGTGATGGGGATTCCATGTGAATTTGGCGGAACTACATGCTAGACATGTCGACACTTGGACAAGACCGACAGACTCTTATTGGACTACACACGAACTAGGAGACACAAACTGATGCAAACACCGACTAATGCAGCTAGACCTAAACCCATATCCGGTACGTGGCAGAGTTAATCGATCCGAAGATCACTCCCGCAAGTGTGCGACCTCCCGATAGGCGTAGCCTAACGTTCGGACAACACCTTTTAAGATACCGAATTATCGGGATGTAATACAATTTTAAAACACCTTTTTGTTGTTTTGAAAACTAATGATGATCCTAGACTCGACTTAGACCATGATGCATACAAGACTTATGCAAGACTACCCTAGACTCGACTCGCTCTGATACCAATTTGATGCGGGACGGATGACCGACTCGGGCTAAGACGTACGACCGACTCGTTGTGCGGCCAGCACTAGCACACTAAGGCAAGCCGGGCGGCTGACCACCGTGGTATTCTCCGGGTGGAGACGTCTCTCAACAGCGACTCTCTTGAGCCCGACGATCATCCCTTGCGAGGGAAACGTGGGGATCACGGCGATTAAGAAACCACCGTCGCCTAGGGTGCTAATCCGCGCTCGGTGCTCGATTGGAGCTACGGAACGGGCACTCACAACTCACAATCGCGGTGAAATTTGGAACTAGCTAACGGCCCTAATCTCACAACCGCAGCAATATAGAAAGCATACTAAACAGCAAATGTAAGGATCGGAATGAGCACGTACCTCCACGCCTAGGCGTGGGGAAGACTCCCGGCCGATTTCCGAACAACCCCGATATACAAATGCAATAAGATTACACTTTCAGAAATATATGCCCACTCCACGCAGGGAGGTATAGGGCTACAAATGCCAATTTTGAGGTTGCTGGAACCCGGGTTGACGGGCCACACTCGCAGGAGACGAGGAACGCGTGCCGGAGCCGCTCGGGTACGCCGACGGAAAACTGATCCGGTTCTGCCCTCGCTGGTCACCCTGCGCAGCGAGCTTGCGGAGGTTGGTACGACCAGATCCGATGCCCGATCGGAGCGCCATTTGTTGGAGAATGTCGGCGACTGGATGTAGTATCTTCACTCCGAAGGGCGTGATCCGATGCTTTCAGATCTGGGCGCAGCCACTACACTTCTCAGGTTCTGGTTTTGTGCTCACAGAACTGCACAGCGACACGGTAAAAATATGAAATAATGGTTGTCGATGTCGGATCGGGGTGCTCTTTCTGGGAGAACGTCGGCGACGCCCTGAGAAGAAATACTCTGAATACCTCTCATACGGATCTTGGCCGGATGAAGGTGGGGCAGGCTCTGAAAGTTGACTCAGATCTCAGCCGGACCTGCTCAGACCAGCCCACGTGATCCCACGAGATCTGTCGTCGTGATCAGCACTGGTCACGGATCGAGGCGAAACCAGCGGCAACGTGAAGAGGACTTGAAATAATACGATTTCTCTTTAGAAACCAACTTCTGATGGCATCAGGGTTGGGCTCCAAGAATTAAAACACAGACATCTTCAATTCTGGGCAGCATTCAGAACCGATCTGCGTGCCTCCACGAGAAAAATCTCCACCGTTGCTCACAAACTCGGATCGACACAAAACCAATGCTGAATCCTTGCTAACTCGTAGTAGTATCAAGGATAAATCAGGTAAAGCCAGAAGATACGAGAAAGAGGGGGGTAGATGGTCGAGTCTCACGACCTGAATACTGTCCAGTCACAGGACAGGGTTGGGAGTCACACCCAAGGAAGAAGAAGTGAATCACTCACTTAATGCAATTTCTCACAAAATATTTTCATTTACCTTTAAACACACATTGTACAAGCCTTTAAATAGGCATTAAAAGAGGTATAGAGGGGAGGGGCTGCGTGGGATACACAATGAGAGAGGGGGAGAACCCATGACAATGTGATAGTGAAAGGGGGGGGACAAGGGGCAATGGTGGCTCACCTAACTTTGAATTTCTTTTAAAATGTTAGGTGGCAGCCATTGGAAAATTGACCAGCATCCTTCTAATACCCCATGTGGTAATTGGAGAAGAAAACAAATCAACCATCTAGCCTAATAAGCCAAAAAATGGGGCGCCCCCTTCTTGGGCCTAGAATGGGCCACTTGGTGGTCTTGGCTTAAGCCCACCTATCCACTCTAGCTTAAGGCCCTTTCCATCTTGAGAACCCAAGAGTAAAAGAAGCCCATTCTAGTATGAGGCCTCTCCCACTTAGAGAGCCCATGTAGGAAGGGAGCCCATTTGGGCCTTGCTAGGCTAATGGGCTCTTCATATTGGTCCAAGGCCTTTCCTTTCTTATGGAATGCTTAAGGGCCTTTAACCAATTGGCCTTTTAAGGGTCTAGTAACCAGCCCAATATGAAAACCCATGTATAATCTTCAATACAAGCCCAAATTTAATGCAAAAAGTGTCCAAATGGA
The DNA here is from genome assembly GCA_022559845.1 of Amorphophallus konjac. Lineage (NCBI taxonomy): Eukaryota > Viridiplantae > Streptophyta > Magnoliopsida > Alismatales > Araceae > Amorphophallus > Amorphophallus konjac. Next base: position 18,341,036 of record CM040124.1, read on the forward strand.
AGCCAAATTATCCCCAATTCGATGGGAAGCCAATGTAGTCCACTTGGCGCTCCGCGTATGGCATCGTCGGTTCGCCGACGTGTCACGTGATCGCCCTGGTGTCCGCACCAAAGACCCACTCTCCCTCTAGTTCTTTTAAGGCTTTTCTTTTCTTCTTTTCTCCGACTTTCATGTAGTTTTATACAAATTTCCTTCCCCCCCCCCCCTTGTTAGCTCAGTCTCTCTTCACGGATCGAACACTTGATCTGTCATGTTCTCAATCAGTTCCGTTCTTCTCATGTTGTCGGCAATGCCTTGCCTGGTTAGAGAGTTCTATTATCGATCATTCCATTTGTTTGTTCCTTCCTCTTGCCTCTTAACATGTTATTATTTCTGATGAAAATTCGGCAGCATCTCCCCTTGACTCGGATGGTAAGGAAGATAAAGGGAATGCACCCACAGGGAGTGGCGGAACCCGTCAACTGGAGGTGGGCGCCCAAAGGCGACAGCACCTTTAATGAATCCTCGAAAAACCACGGAGAAATCAACGAGCGGGAGACCCGGCTAAGACAGACTGAGAGTGCACTGGGTAGGAGGAGATGGCAACCGTGCCGGGCAAGAGGGCTCCAGGAGCGTTCCGGGCTAGAAGGGTTAGAGGGTGTACCGGCTAGAGGGGCTGATAGGCCGTGCCGGGCTGGGAGGTGTACCGGATGGGGCTGGCTAGAGTGTGTCGGCCTGGGAGGGTCTGGGGTGTGCCGGTGAGGAGTCAATAAGAGTGTGCCGGCGAAGGGCGTCAAAAGCGTACCGGCAAAGGATGGTATAGGGTGTGCCGGCGAAGGGTTGCTGAAGGTGTATCGGTGTAGGGCTTAGCCGAGGCGTACCGCTGGGGGCTGGGGAGGTTGAGCAAGGGAGTGAAGACTGAGGGCTAGCCGGGTGGGCTGGGGCTGAGGAAGGGAGGAAGGCCAAGGGGGGCGTTGGTGGCTGGGTGTTGAAGAGAAGAAGAGGGGGGGGCTCTCCCCTCAGGCAAACGGGTGAGGTTGGAAGCCAGGGAGGAGGGTATTGAGCTTTTGTGGCCCTGAGAAAATGGAAGATTGAACCCCCTTGGGCCAAAGACTAAGCGTAAGGCCAGGGATCATACGGGGAAACGACGTTGATGTGGAGACTCCCAAAACACCAGAGACGGAGAGAAAATAGACAACACACCATGCACCCTGGCATAAATCAACGGAAACAACAAGAAACCCAAGAAGGGTGATTTTTATTCACGAAGGGGGAGTGACCACAACGGGCCACATACATTACGAAGCACATACATGCCGAAGCTGCGCCAGGGAAGGGGAAAAGATCATGCAAATGAAAGAAGAGGAAGGAAACGGGAGGAGTGTTGGGGCCGAACAGGGGTGACTACTCCCTGCCCTTCCCCCACTCCCTCCTTACATCACCGCTCACTTTCCCTCTCGCACTCCCTCCCTTACTCTTTCTGCTAGGTGATCGTCGGAGGGGAACCCTACGGCGTAGCTCCCTCCTTCCTCTTTCTCTTCTCCCTTCTTCTTCCGCTGTGGCAGCGTTGTTGTTTCTCTATACAGCTGTCTCCGGCCCTCTTCCTCTTCTCTTTTCTTCTTTTTCTGTTCCTGCTTCCTGTCTCCCCTCCTCCTTTGTTCCGAAGAAGAGGGGTTTTTATACCCCACACGGCGGGAGCGTTCGAACACGGCAGCCGGAAGCGGGAAGCGACCGGTCATGATGAGGTTTGACTTCCCCCGTCCTGGATGTCAGGAGAGTAGCCTGCGTGGCCCAACCTCCGGCCGACACCTCGGACAGTCCACTACGCGCCAAATATCTATAGGGCATGGGCCTGAGATTTGGTCTGTCGGACGTGCCGTTCAAATACCTGAACGTTGTGCCGCTGGCGGGTTCAACAAGCGTGCCGTGGAAGGGCCAAAAGGGCGTGCCGCTGGAAGGCACGGCAAGCGTGCCGCTGAAGAGCCCAAAGGGCGTGCCGTTGAAGACCACTAGAGGCGTGCCGCTGAAGGGGGCCTCAGGGCGTGCCATTGAAGGGATCCAGGGGCGTGCAGCTGAACGGCCAGGAGAGCATGCCGCTGACGGGGCCTCAGGGCGCGTCGTTGAAGGGCTCCTGGGGCGTGCCGCTGAACGGCCAGGAGAGCGTGCCGCTGACGGGGCCTCAGGGCGTGCCGTTGAAGGGCTCCAGGGGCATGCCGTTGAACGGCCCAGAGGGCGTGCCGCTGAAGGGCCCGGAGGGTGTGCCGCTAAAGGAGCCTCAGGGCGTGCCGTTGAAGGGCCAAGAGAGCGTGCCGCTGAAGGGCTAAACGGGCAATTCTGAGCCCGTTGTGAGCACGAGTTGTGGCCCGTTTGAGATCCTCCAAGGCCCATGGATTGTGAGGCTCTTGGTGGTCGATTTCTCTTCACTACCGTGACTCCTGAGGTGGCTTCACGGCAATGTGTGTGTGTTGAGAGAGTCCGGATGGCCCTCCCTTCTTCGCAGTCTCTTAAGTTTTCATTGTTGTTGATGCTGGACTAGTTGGGACATACTGTAGTGCAATTTTGCATGTCCACAGCACCCCACGGGGAATAACAAGGATGAATATACCCCTTGGCCAGCAACTCCTACAACTGCGCCTTCAGCTCTCGCAACTCCGCAGGCGCCATCCGATGAGGGGCCTTCGACATAGGCGCCGTACCCGGCACCACCTCAATCACGAAATCAATCTCTCGCTGCGGTGGCAAGCCTGGTAGCTCCTCGGGAAAAACATCAAGAAACTCGCACACGACAGGAATGTCCTCTACCTCAGGACACTACCGATCACTCAAAACCACGGATGCGAGAAAGCCCTGACAACCCGCATCAAGCAAACGACGTGCACGGATAGCCGAAATAAGCAAGCGGGAAGAGGAAGACCGAACACCTTGGAAATAGAAGGTGGGTCCATGAAGTTGTCGGAAGTAGACCTTCTTCGAGCCGCAATCCACCAAGGCATGATGAGCCTTGAGCCAATCCATGCCCAAAATCACATCGAAGTCCTGAAGCGGCAACGCGTAGAGTCTAACCGGCAAGTTCCGCCCTTCCACCCACACAGGTACCTTCTCAAAGCAGTACGGGGTGATCATGAAGTCACCGGTAGGCAACTCTACCGCCAAGCTAGAGGACACCTCGGTCACTGGGTCCTCCACACTCTGAGCAAAATCCTCCGAGATGAACGAATGAGAAGCACCAGAATCAAACAAAACACGAGCCGCACAACCCAAAATCGAAAGAGTACCTTCCACCAGATGCGACGCCGCAGCCTCTGCCTGGGTCATGTGAGTCACTCTGCCTCGAGATCTCTGCCTCCCTACGGTAGCTGACCGTGACAATTGAGGAAACTGTCCCTGCTGCTGGTACTACTGCGACTGTGATGACAACTGCTGGGGCTGAAACTGCTGCTGCTGCCGAAACTCATGCGGCTGGCTCGGTCTCTGCGGACAGTCACGTGCCATGTGCCCTGGCTGGTCGCACCTAAAACAAATCACAGGCACTGAACACGGTCTACCCAGATGAGAACCACTGCACCTAGGGCAACCACCCCGCGAACCGGTCGTCGAACCCTGACGCTGAAAAGCCACCGGCTGCTGAACACTGTCCATCGACTCCTACTTTGACTCCTTACGATCCTGACGCCTCTTACCAAAACGAGCTTCCTTAAGCAACTTCTTAACCTTCGATCTAAAGGATGACGACCCTGGCGCAGGAACCACAGACTGCGTCGCCACTGATCCACCTGCTAAGAGCTGGACGGTACTCTGCTGCTGCATCCCCGTCGGTTGGCTAAAATTTGCCTGCACCTGACTAGCACTGCCCTGCCCTCGAACCTTCTGCAAATCTCTCTCCAACGCCGCTGCCGCCTTACATGCCGCATCCAAAGTGGTCAAACCTGACGCAAGAAGATGATGCCTCAACTCTAGCCTCAGACCACCCACAAACTGATCGGTCTTCACCTCCTCATCTGCCACGATATGAGGAGCATAACGGCCCAACTCGATAAACATGGCACGGTACTGCATCACCGTCATCTCACCCTGAGTCAGCTCCATAAACTCACGCAACCTCTGCGACCTGACAAAGGATGGACAGAAAGCACGCTCGAAAGCCGTGACGAACTCCTGCCACGCAATCTGCCGAAGAGGACGGTACTGTAACACTGAACCCCATGCTGACGTCCACCAAGTACGGGCCACCCCCTGAAGATGATGAGTAGCCAATGCTACCTGCTCCTCCTCAGGACACTCCATCGCACTGAAAATCCACCGCACATCATCCAGCCACTCTCTGGCCACCTCAAGATCTAGCTGCCCACTGAAGGAAGGAGGCTGGAACAGCAAGAACTCCTTCAGCACACGACCATGACCACCATGAGCCCGGTCCTCACCAGCATCACCGCCCTACTGCTGACCTCCCTGCTGCCGCTGAAACACATACTCAAACATACCTCAGAAGAAATCGTCCATCCCCGGGGCTCTCGCATCTCCAGCTACACCCTCGAAACTGAAGCCATGCTCTGCTCCTCCGGACCACCACTAGACTCTCCCTGCTGGGGACGAGCCCTCCTCCGTGGCGCCATAACACACCTAGCATCAAGAAAACAACCACAAATCAATAAAACACGCGCGGCCCTAAGCCAGTCGCCGACTGTACAGGACATTCATGGACCTTCTGGACCACCACAATTCATTTCAAGTTCCGATATACCTCCACAATCTAGGCTCTGATACCAGCTGTGACGACCCGGGATCCGAGTACCGGAAAGGAACCCGCGCGTCTCGAATCTCGGTCCGCCAACCCACGAGCCTGGAGACTCGGAAGGGTAGAAAGGGATGGTGTGGGAGTACAAGAGAAGCTGAAACAACCGCAGAGATAGCACAATAATCTAAAATAAAATGCACAGAATAATATAAATAAACTGCTACAAGGTCCACAGAGTCTCATGTCCAAAATAAAAGTACAGTCAACAGAAAGAAAAGTACAACAACATGGGGCATCCCCCGGCGTACAACTACACGGGGCATCCCCCGACTCTGGCAGACTGGCGGCTAACCCTGGCTAGAAGAACCACGCTGAAACTCGGCCGCACCTCTCGAAGACCCCGCCTCACCTGAAAAGCAGGGGTGAGCCTCATTTCATTGGCCCAGTAGGGATCTCGTGAATCCCCACCTCGCACAGAAAATGAGAAAGCAGAAGGCAACCCTACCTAACAGGAGTACGGTAGAACCAACAAGCTAAAGTAAATAAATGGAAAAGCCATCTACTCTAACAGTACCGTACTACTAAACCTCGGTCCAACAAAACTCGAGTCCACACATGCCAACGAACAGGTGCACTACCCACTAGAAGAACGACCGGAAGCGTCCTTTGACGTCTTATACCCCGTCACAAGTGTCTAGCTACGATGCCACGGGCGTGAGACTCCGACACGCAACAAGTACCACAACAAGGACTAGCTGGGGTCACGCTCGTCAGCGCGTGTCCTAAGCCCCCAACTACGTGTGCACACACAGACCATCCGCTCTAGGTCGGGTCCTCTAGCTGGTTTTCCCCCCCACTGGACTCTGGTGGCAAAGGCAAGGGGCCCTACGGTAACCAGCCTAAAAATTGCCTCTCACTGGGTCTCGCTCTCCACCACTCCCAGGTGGGTCCGCACCCGCGTGCGCAGGAAGCTACGACTAGTGGATAGGTCACTGGAAGTAAGGACTGGCTCACGGAACCCATAGATGAAGAAACGGAACCGCACACGCTTGGTGCAGCGAGGAGCCTGACGGTCCACCCCTGGGCCGTCACAGGCTGTGACGCGCCTACACTAGCGCGTCACAGGGATCTGACTGTCCAGCCCTGGAGCGTCACGAGCCAGAAGGGAAAACAGACTGTGATGCACCCACACTGGGCCGTCACAGGGCTGTGACGCACCCACACTGGGCCGTCACAGGGCTCTGACGATCCAGCCCTGTGCCGTCACGAGCAACGGTGAAAACAGACTGTGACGCGCCCCACCCGGGCCGTCACAGCACCTGACGGCCCGACCTGGGCGCGTCAGGGTGGTTGGATCCGCCACTCTGACGCACCCCCACCGGGGCGTTACAGGGTTGTGACGCGCCATGCCTGGTGCGTCACAGGCCCTTAGCCCCCCAACGGTCAAGAATCAACGGTCAGAAGGCTCTGACGGCCTAACCCTAGACCGTCACAGTGCCCTGGCGGTCTGTCATGGGGCCGTCACATCCACAGACCCCCAACAGCTATAATGGGTCTGTAACGCACCTACCTCGGTGCGTTACACCGTGTGACGGTCTCTGGAAGGACCGTTACACACACCCGACGGCAGAACTGCGTGAAACAGCCAAAAATTCAAACCACGCCCCCATGCCTCCAAAGGAGAGGGGGAAATCAAAGGGGAAGACCCCAGGGGACCCCTAGCATGATTCTAGGCCATCAAAACGCCGAATCGCGGCTCAAATCCATAGATCGGGCGAGCTCTCCCCAAAGCATGGTTTTGCCCTAACCCGCTCAAAAACGCTCCTCTCGGCTCCCATTCGGCCTACAAATCGCGGGGAACGACGGGATGAGCATGAGGATTTATCCCCCTACCTCAATGGAGCAAATGCTCCGCCGGATCAATGCTGAAACCACGAATGAAGCTTTTAGACCCACGAACGCCCCGCCTCCCGCCGCGAAAAGAACACCACCAGGACCGCCTCGCCGCCGCCGCCGCCACGCCGTTGCCGGAGTGAAGGAGGCCGCATCTCGATCTCCCGGGGAAGAAGCACGGTGCGCGGTGGAGAGGGCGCTCTCCAACGGTTGGAAAGGAGGAAGAAGAAGAAGAAGAAAAAAGTGGAAAAGAAAAAGGAAAAGATATGGTATTTATAGAAAATCTGGAAAATCAAAAAAATCCTACAAAATAGAAAAATACACCTCCTCGATCCTCTGGACGCGCTGATCGCAACGGTACCACTCGCGGGTAGGTGAACGACCCGGTTCACCCGCTACAGGGTTCCGTAGGTGTTTCCGAGACACACACGCGGGAATCGGAAAACACGCGGAAGAAGCCGTGGAACACGTTCCGGGCCTCCGAACTGACCCGAATCGCATGGATCCGAACACAAAAGGTGTCCGAAATGAAATTTTGGACACAACGGAGTCGGACACTTTGAGAAACCAGATCTGGGACCCATGAAGAAGGATCCGAAAGGGTCCGGGACATCACAGGAGGCCCATAGCACCCCGACTCTGCATCTTCGATGTCTTCCGGGTTAACTTGTTGCTCCCGGTTTCTTTCAGCATCATTCACGGCTTCTAGGAGCCGCTGAGTTCCCAGGAGGGTGTTTCCAAGGCCGCGGAGATATCCCCTTACTGCTTGAGTGATGTCGTCTTCTCCCTGGGTGGGGCAGACAGTTGGTGGTGATGCTTGCACTGGTGGTCTATAGGCGAGACGCCTTCGCTCGTGCATCATGCTGTATCTTCCTTCTTTCAAATAGATGGTCACCTGCTGACTGTGAGCACGGAAGGCAAGTCTTCAAGACGCTTGAGTCGACGCCTCAATCTTCTCTTCTTCATCTTCCTTCATCTTTTTCTTGAGCCGGTCAATCCTGACGGGCTCCAGTTGGGCTGGGGCTGGGGCCCGCCTGTTGGGGACCCATGCTTGCTTGAATTTAGTCGGCTTCTGGGCCGACTCTTGCTTTGGCATGGACCTAATGCGGTCCTCTCGCTCTCGGGCCAGTGCTTGGAATTGGTTGCACACCGGCACTATCGGGATTACCCTATCTGGCGAGATCGCGGCCTGACGGCCGTTCAGGTACACTCGGACTCCTCCGATCATCACGGATTTGCCCGAGAGGGAAAGCCGGCCTTGCGGCGCGCTAGTAGTCCTCCTTGCCGCCCTCTTGGCAGCCGAGGTGCGCTTCTTCTTCGCTTCAATGTGGTGGACATAGCAGCCCACCATCTTCAGAGCTTCGGGTGTCGCCTCCACGGGGGCGATGGGCTCGGCCTCCTTGACGTCCAGGAGGTGCACGAACATACCCCCGAGGAAGTTGGGGAAGCCAACCACCAGGGGAAAGTCATCGAACTGGATCGGCACTGCCAAGTAGCCATGCTCCGCATGACTCGCCACAACCAACGGACCTAACGCGGCAGCCATTGGTTAAAATGAATCCCTCCTGCAATTTCAAAAAATGCGGAGGTTTAGAATTTCTGAAAAGGCCATTGGGCCCCTAATCCTGGCGAGAAGATGAGAGGTAGTTCAGTCCCACCGGGCGTGCCAACTTGTGGACGCACTCTATTTTGTGTATGAAAATTTTGGGTGTTCTTTCATCGATTTATTAGTTTATCTAATGCGAGGGCGTGCCAGTCACAAAGACGTGACAAAGTGTTCGAGCTTCGAGACTGGGACGTCCGAAGCCCACGGTGCTCCACGTCTGACTAACCAGACGATTATGGGTATCAGGTCGGGACTGGAGACCCGCCGCACCATGAAGGTCGCGGCGTTGATTACATCCCCTCGGAGAGGGGAAAACCTCTGATTAATCGCCAAGATATGGGGTCTCATGGCCTAAATGCAATTCTTAATGAAAGAAATAGATAGCTCGCTAAGGAGCAATAAAATCTCCCATAAAGGGGTGCATAAGAACATTTGGAGTCATTTTGGTTATGAATCGACCATTTAATATTCAGACGAATGTCCGATTTGAAACATCATAATCATCGCGGTAAAATCGGAGCATATATATGCTGGGACACTACAAATTTACTATTTCAAGAAAAAGAGGTATTCGATGAAATCCCGGTGAGGACGGTTCAAAATCATCGGAACATCAGCCAGGGTGCAAAGTGAGGCTACGGCCATGACGGGGTGACACCCGGGGGCCAAGCATGTCTTTGCCAAGGCACGTTTGATGTTCCTCCTCATACGGGGTCAAAGACGAGGTAAGCCAGATAGACGCCGTAAGGCCTTCGTTTATGTTTCATTTGTGTACTTTATATATATATTTTGAGATGAATGATCTTATTTAAACTAATTCAGGTCTGCAGACCCGGGGAGGAGCATTTTGGAGGGTCCAATGACCCCCTTGTGGTGATGGCTTTTTTTTTAAGTTTTATTTTTTATGGTCCCATCATAGCATATCTCAACAGATCCCAAATCTATTTATTATTGATGGTTCCAAGGTATGGCGTTGGGGCCCTGACAGGAATGCAGAAGTTCAGTTTATGTGACTACCTTGGAGTATTGAATGCTCAAAGGGCAGAGGGTATGCCATATGGAAATGGGAAGTGCAAGGATGTATTCACTGAATTTTGCAAGTGCAAGCAGGATCTCTTTTAATTCATGCATACAACATGCACACGGAGATTGCAGAGATGCCCCTTTTTTTTGAACTATGTAAATATGCCAATGGGAAATGCCAAAACATATTATTTATGAATCGTGCCAGTATGCAAATGGGAAATGTAGCAATGTATTATTTCTGAGTTATGCAAATGGGATTTTTGTTTTGGATTCATGCATACAGGATGCAATGATGATTTTTTTTCATGCTTGTGAAATCATAAGCTGAATGCATATGAAGGTTTCATGGGTTTATTTGTAGAGATGGGGTGAGGTTTGGTTTGCTTGTGCAGCGTATGCAAGTGGTTTTCAATTTATTCATGGTTTTTTTTGAATACATGCATGACACACATATTATTGTTTTAATGGGGTTGTGCATATATTGCTCTGGGGTGCGGCCTGGGGCAGCAGGAGTCGACTATGGGGGTCGACTCCTGGGCATGCCCCGGGATTAGACAGCCCAGGCAGAACTGGGCTGAAAAGGAGTCGACTCCCAGAGTCGACTCCTTCAGCGTAGGACTGCAGGCTTCCATTTTCTGTCCTTTTTGTGTGTTGTTTGTTTGTTGTTTTATTTTTTTTTTGTTGATTTCAGATATGCCAGAGGAAGAAGGATTGGATTAAGTGCCTTGAGGGTATAGAAAATGCCCACCTTGCACGGACTGCTGTGCTCATGCAATTTTGCCTACCCCAGAACATTTAATCATGACGGCCACTTACATGCGAATGGGATCCTACCCACCTTGTGAAATCCGATCTTAAGACCATGTACATGCCAATGCATAGGTGGGTTTTATTTAACATTCGTCGTTTGGTCATGGGAGTGATCATTCATAGACAAATGTGCATGAAGCTCTATTGGTCTCCTTTCATTTTTTTTGGGTTTACCTCATCATCATTCTTTGGCAGATCAAGGGTTCAGAAGCCAAATCAATTTCCTGAATGCTACTGTTATGGCATCCACAATACATCTTCCCCTTTATGCCGAATCCTTGTGGGATGAGGCATGCAATAGTACTACCCGCAGCCAGATTGTGACCTTGGTTCTTAGTGTCATGAACTTCAAGATGTTGGATTTCTTCATCTTCTATGAACCAGCCAACTCACAGTTCTATCAAGGGAACCACTATACAGCTTCCCTGAAAGATGTGAAACTGACAAGCTAATTGTAGCTTTTGTATGATCCTGAATGCCTCGGATACGATGGAGGATGCTCCCCCTTTCACTCCACACCTTGATTGCTCCATCTGCATGTCCAGAGGATATCCTGTTCTTGTATGAAGTGGATGAGTGTAAAAGTCAAATATATATCCTAAATCTGTATAGAACCATCTTGACATCCTGCTATGCACATACCATCCCATCATCAAAATATTTGGGAAATGATAATTCAGAGGGGACTCCTCCAATCAAAGGCCATTTCCTACCCATCAACAGGCTGGGTGTTTATCCCATTTTCTTACCAGAGGTTTTCTTTGGCAACATCTTACAAGAATCTCTTTCAACCGGTAATAAACAGAGCTGTGCTACTGTCATACAAGGATCAGTGGGTGATGTGGCAGCAGGAAATTTGTTCGCTTGAGTAGCAGATTTGGCACCCCGGGATCTTGAATCAGACAGTGAAGGAACATCATACACATGGAGTTGTTCTGGATTTGTCAAAATGAGAGCAGTTATAGCTGGACCACTTCCTACTGTTCCTATCTTGGGTATTAACATCATGTCAGCAAAAGACCCATGAAGTGTGAGGTCCACATGAGCTATATGTATATGAAGTCATTTCGACTGGTTTTTTTTTATGCAAACCTGGAAAATTGGGTCTCCAGCCTTGCTTCAAAATTTTCTTATCTTGCTCATCAATGGTTTAGCGTACTTCTGAAATTGAATTGGTGATTGCCTTTATGTTTGTAATGTAGAGCCTTAGTCTTAATATGAGATATTGAAACTTGTATTCAGAATTCAGTCTTTGCTATGCCCATATTGACTTTTAGCAAGTTGTGGAGCATTATCTTTTCTTTGTGCAAACTGGACTTGGGTCAAGGAGCTCCAAGGTTCAAAACTCATTCCTCTTGTTCTTGTTCACAGTTATAGTTCAGTTTTACTGCATGTTAGTTCAAAGATCATGCTTCTTCTCTTCTTGGAGTTCAGCATGCATTGATTGAATTTTCAGATCTGATCTGGAGCATTGGATTCCAAGCCCTTGCTTCATTCATTTATTTTATCCATCAAGGTCTTAGTATATTTCAGAAATTGATAGTTGTTTTGCGTTTGTTGCTTAAAGCTCTTAGTTTCAAACTTGTTTTGCATTTGTTGCCCTTGCTTCATTCATTTATCAAACCCGAGAGATTCAATCCCAAATCCTATATCCAGTTTCAACATTGAGTTGTTTTCAGCTCCCATAGGTTTGCCCAATCTGATTTCCAACAAATTCAGATGATTTAGTATGCTCATCATTTTTTCTCTATGTATATCAATCCAAAACTGGATATTAGTTCTTGAAACAAGGAGTTCCGATGTTCATTATTTTCTTTATTTTGCCTATTCTGTTACCACAGTTTTCAGAACCGTCATTTGGCCAATGCACCATAGTGAATCTTATTTTCTTCTTCTTATTATTTTCCTTGTTTGATCCAGCCATATGTACATCTCCCTTTTCTTTTATTGGTCACCATGGGAATTGTTGATTGATTTCTTCGATCCAATTGTCATTTTTCTTAAGTTCTTAATTCTGGCAAAATTTCGACAGCACCTCCCCTAGACCCGAAGGGTCCGGAGAAAAATAGGGGCGCGCCAAATGGAGAAACACTGAGGTCGGCCCCAAAACATCACAGTGCGCATATAAGCAGCGACACCGGAAAGATTACCCCATTTGGGGCCGGAGATCCTGAGGGCTAGCCTACAAGGGAGACCGGTGACCCATGGGTTGTTGCGATCATGTGGACTTCTCCCGTACGGGGCCGGAGATCCTGAGGGCGAGCCTACTAGGGAGTCCGGTAACCCAAGGGTTGTCGCGATCATGAATGAGAACCACATAAGAATCGGCGGCGCGGCTAGCAGAAGATCTTAAGGAAAGCAGGGAGGCTTCTCTCAAACAATGATGAAAGGGCAGCGAATAAAGGATCCCACAGATGCAAAAGAACGAATTGGGAGGGGGAGAAATCAGAGACACTGTGGACTGAGTATCAAGAAAACTTATAGCATGAGGATCTCCGAAAGGGAACTTTCTTTCTTTCCACAGCAGAGCAAAACTCAAACTACATTCAAAGGGAATACAAAGATAGGGGGGGAGCTCTCCTCCCCTCACCTTTCTCTTTTTTTTTTCTGGACGAACAGTTGTTCACAGCCTTTTCTCCGACCGAAGAGCTTTCTCTTCACCGGAGGCCGGCTTTTATAGGGGATTTGGAGACCCCTGTCTTAAACCACCATCGGCCACTGCTGTTGCTCCTCATACTGCCGTTGCCCCATACGGCTGCTGTCGCTGCTGGCACGCCCCGGAAGACGCCACGTCAAGGTGGCTCCATGCCGGTGTTGCAATCGCGCGTGTTGCCGCCGTTGCTGTCCGTTCTGATGCTTCTGGTGATTGCCACGCCACCAAGGGACACAGTGGGCGGGGGGAGGGGGGGACCTATGTTGCTGGCCGGCGGAGTGGGCGAACGGCGGACAGAAAGGGGCAGGCCGGCCGATATGCACGCACTACGTGGGGGAGCCTTCGGCCTACGGACGTGTGTGGTGTGCAGGGACTTCGGCGGGCATTGAATGCTTGCACGGAGGGGGTCACTCGAAGACGCGCTATCGCCGCACGGAGAGGGGGAGAAGATGAACATGGCGCGGGTACTGCAGCGCTGCTCGCGAGGAGAGGGACAGGCATGGGACTACAGTGCCCCGATATTCCTTCTATTTCCTTTTTTTGAAAATCCCTTTCATCTTCTTATTAACCCTCCTCTTTCTTCATTTTTGCGTAAATACCCTCCTGCGCCCCTCCTTCCCTCTTCCTGGATTGGACTTGGCCCACTTATCATCTGCTTCTTCTTCCGTTTTGAAGTTGGGTTTGGCCCATTTTTTTTAATACCAACAGAAGGCTACGACTAGTGCAGGGTCACTGAAGGAGTGGACTCTCTAGTCAACGGAAAATGACGTCTAAACCGGACAAAGTACAAGGGCCGCTCCTCATACCGAATCCAACTCGCGATGACATGAGCCGAGAACACCAACTCCCGGGATCCCACGGCACCCTCACGTGTGGCCCCCACATGATGCCCATAATCAGTCAGACCACGGGTAAGCACGCGGATCGAGATCCACTCACCCGAGACTCGAATCGGCAAAACATAACTCCGGTCAGACATAGATCTCTGGCAGTCCACCTTTGGGCCGCCACAGAGTCTGGCGGTCTAGAATTGGGATGCCACAGGGACTGTAGCGGTCCAACAATGGGCCGCCACACCCTGGGTTGTGAAGGAAATGGCGGTCCTACCTCGGTCCGCCATAAGGATGAGACGGGCGTACCTTTGGCCGCCACACCCCAAAAACTCCCAACAGTCGAAACCCAATGGTCGGAAATCAACGGTCAACTCGCCCTCTAGCGGTCTGACCCTCGGCCGCCACATCTTCTGGCGGTTTATCGTGCAGCCGCCAGAAGACACGGGGAGTTGCCGACAAAACAGTGCCCTGTGGCGCACCCACCTTGGGCTGCCACAGGCTCTGGCGCACCTATCCTAGGCCGCCAAAGGCTCTGGCGGTCTTTAGAAGGACCGCCAAATCGTCCTGAGAACGGACCGGCGAGAACAAACCCAAAAACTCGTTCCACGCCCCGATCATCCACGGATGAGGGGGAAAATAAGGGGGAAGCTCCCCTATAGCCCCTAACATGCATCTACGCCCTCGGATCGGTCCGAAACGTGACGAAACGGTAGATCGGCACACAACCCCCAAAATATGGATTTTACCCTACCCGGCTCAAAAACACCCCTCTCGACCTCTCCTCGGCCTACAAATCACGGGAGACGACGGGATGAGCATGGGGATCCGTCTCCCTACCTCAATGGAGCACGAGCTCCACCGAAACGCCGCCGAACGTGAAGAAGAAGCTTTTAGAACCCTCGTTCCTTCATGAAATCCCACGAGCCACACGTCGCCACGATCACCTCGCCGCCGCCGTCGCCGTCACCTCACTGTCGTCTACAGCCGGGGAGGGGCGCCGCCGTGGTCACGTCGGATGAAGAGAGAGAGGAAGGGGGTGGTCGCTCACGGGAGGAAGAAGGAAGAGGAAGAAAGAAGAAAGGGAAAAAGAAAAAGAAAATAGGGGTTTATATAGAAAATCTAGAAATTCTGAAAAATACCAAAAAATAGGAAAATATATCGCCACGATCGTTGGAATGCGCTGATCGCTGTGGTACCATTCCTGAGTAGGTGAACGACCCGGTTCACCCGCTACGGGGTTCCATAGGTCCTGTCAGGGAAAAATACGGGAAACTGCGGAACACGTTCTGGGACCTCTGAAACTGATCCGAAATGCACGGATCCGAACCCGAAAGATGTCCGAAAGATAACCCCGGGCAAAATGAGAACAAAATCTCTGAGAAATAAGATCTGAGACCCAAGAAAAAGGATCTGAAGGGTCAGGGATATTACAACCCTCCCCCTTAAACAAATTTCATCCTCGAAATTTAAACCAAAGCACAGGGGAAGAAAAAGGGGTACTCACTCGAACAAAAAGGGGAACTGCTGACGCATCTCGTCTTCATGCTCCCAAGAAGCCTCACCACCAGAGTGCCGTTACCACACCACCTTAACCAGAGAGATAATGTCACGCCTCGACGCGGAATATCAGGACGTACAGTCAGTAACGAGCTAGAAATAACATTTATTCTAAACTAAATGATAAAAATTTGCTAAGGAAGGAAAGAAACTCTATCGATCAAGGAAGGATTCTAAACTTTTATTACAATGATCATCACTGTTTAAACACGATCAAACATATCTTCCAAAACTAATTTAATACAACAACTGATTTACTACAGTAACAGAACACTAATACAACACTAAGGAAATAACTGGAAGTAACGACTATGCCAACTCGGCATCTAGGTACAAGTACACTCTAGAATCACTCATGTCCCTCCCCGTCTGTGTGAACGTCACCACCTTAATAACCTGAAAAGGGGGGAAAACAACACTATGAGCTGACGCTCAGTAGGTAATAACAGGCAAGTTTACGTAGTTAATGACTTAATTACATGTTGTATGCAATGATAAGCAAGGAAATAAATAACGAGATCAAGGACAATGTAATAAGATCTTGCAAGGTCAAGAATTAAAAGATGACAATTAACAATAATGACAAGTACACGAATTTTAATAAGAGCAATTGTAATAATAATTGGCCAACAAGCAAGTATTTTAAACATGAAATAATTCACGATCAAGTACAAGAAATAATAATAGATTGAATGTCGTAGACGTCACACTAGTCAAGTACTCGGTGCAATGCCTCACCATGTCATTAACATCCCATGGGCTCACTAATTTTTCGGGCGCTCTCTCCAGGACCAGACCGGGCCCCTATGATGCGATGGCATTGATTTATTGGATCGAAGATCCCAAGTTGTCTAGACATTTTCTCAAGTAATCATGGCCAATGAATTTCAAGGAATAAAATAAATTGTAAAAAGTACATATCTTACAAAACATCATAATAACAAGAAGAGTAGAGAATTAAATTTAGGCATCATGTTTAACGACAATTAAGTCATGTAATTCAAGAACGAATGGTAAGTAGGAAAATGCAATCATTAGAATACTCTTAATTCCATAGTTTAACATTGTATTCCGTTGGTTTAACAAAATTTTAGGGTTGTTTTAGGAGCTTTTAATATCAGGGAACTAGCTTACTTAAACTAAAAATGTAATTTCCTATTAAGGAAATTCGAGAGTGTTTTTAAGAATATGGTGGGGGTAAGTGCCATATTCTTGAAATATCTTAGTATGATTATCATCTCTTGTGATTCCAATTTCAGGGGTTTCTGGTCAATGTTTTTATCATACTGGAAATGACTTAATCTAATTGGATGCCAAAATGTCAAAAATGATTTATTTTGTATTATCTTAGTGAATTGCTAAGAATTTAGTTTAATTCATAGAATTAAATCTTAGTATGATGAAAATATCTCTAACATGTTTAAAATAGCTCCAGCACATGATTCTACTGGTAAGATGATAGAAATATATATTTTCTTGCTGGAGTTAATTTTTAACACACTAAAAATACATTAGTAGACGTTAAAACTAACACTTAATATGCTATAATGAGTTTTCTACATAAATTTTGGATAAGTGAATAGGAGTAAGTTATCATACTGATTATTCATTTTTCCTGATAATAATAAGATTTTTATCATGCTAAAAGTAATTTTCTACAATATTCTACCATCCATTTAATAGGAGAAATATGCTGAGAAATAGTTTAATGTACTAAAAATTATTTATATCATGCTGTTATCATCCTAATATGCTGGAAGAATTTTTGTCATACTGTGATGAATTTTATCATGCTGTAAGAAATAGTTTAACATGCTAACATAATTTCATATGCATTTATTTTCTATTATATAGATAGAAATAGATTTCTATAAGCTAAAAATATCATTAATTCACGGAAAATAACTTTCAACATGCTGATAATATCCGAATATGTTTTTCATGAATTTCAGACATTTGAAATATTTTAGCATGCTAGATATATATTTTATATGCGTTTATTTTCTATTATATGGAGAAAAATAGATTTCTATAAGTTAAAAATATCATTAATTCACGGAAAATAACTTTCAACATGCTGATAATATCAGAATATATTTTTCATGAATTTCAGACATTTGGAATATTTTAGCATATTAGATATATATTTTATATGCGTTTATTTTCTATTATATGGAGAAAAATAGATTTCTATAAGCTAAAAATATCATTAAGTGTATGACATATTTAATTCTGTTATGGACGCGGCATATCGCACGACCGCGTTGAGAACGCGGTCTTGCTATGCACCGTGTTCATAACAGAACCCATATTTTACACGAGTTGGGTAAACCTTGCACTAAAAATGCCATGTCTTCCTTATTTCTTGATGAAATTCAACAAACAAGATATCAATGGAAAGATAAGAGGAAGATGAACAAGATGGCATGCTCAATTTTAAGTTTAGCCTGTGATTATCCATGTGAAATCGTGCTTTAACCTAAAGGGTACACTTAAAACCCTAACATGGACATATGCTTACTAAATCGAGAAATTATCCTATTATGATTGATAGAAATTAGGGATTTCTACGTTAAAAGGAAGCTAACATGATGAGGATTCCATTCATGTATAATAATTAAAGTTAGGTCTGTTAGAACCTACCTCAATCGAAGATCGAAACCCAACAACAAGAACGCCCAACGATCCTTGATAGCCCTCAAAGATCCCTCGATAACTTCCTGAATACCCAATAGAAATTGGGGCTTTTACTACCAAATGAAAGATCTCGTCGAGTTGATTGAGATAAACTATCTATTTATGAATTTTGGTTAAGATTACCAACCTGATTTGGAGGGATAAAACCACGACCTAGAACGAAGGACGATCCTTGATAGTCCTTCAAAGATGCCCCGAGATCTTCCTGGATACCCTATAAAAATTAGGGCTTTTACTACCAATGTTCAGATCTCATCGATCTGAACAAGATGCTATATTTACTTTCTTAATTTGGTTGAGAACACTAACCTTAATCGACGGAAGAAGATGGAGCTAAGATGGACGTCGAGCTACCGACACCCTTCCACCAAATCGTCGATTTCTCCTCGATCTGGCCACCTCGTCGAAAATCCCAGCTACTAAAAGAAAAAAGACATCCTCAGCTTTCTTTTAATAGCCTATACACCTTCTGGATCCTTCCGAGAAGAGAGTATTTCGCGTTGCAAGAGGCGTGTTTGAAGCGCCGCCGAAATATTTGACTTACCTAAAGCTCGACTAATAACTTCTACCACGGTTAATGTCCTATGAAATTAGTTGGGGGAATTTAATCTACCCATTAAGACCTTTCATTTACCTCAAATATCACCTCATTTAGTTGAGAATTGAGCGCGGATTTAAGGTTTTAAGATGAGGTTTACTATTGCGTTCACTATTGGGTAAGTAAGTGTAAAAATCTGATTTAAACCTTTAATTTGACCAGGTTAATGATGTAATCAGGGTTAATAATAGAAGATAAAATTGCTAATCGAATGGTCTTTTTCCTAATTACCATTTTTCGAGATTTTAATAAGGTTACCGAATTTCCACTTCACTATTCATTAAATAATAAAATAATCAAATTCGAAAACCCGATTTAATCCCTTAATTTGACCAGGTTAATGATTTTATGAGACTTAATCACATAAGATAAATTTGTTAATTGAGTTGTCTTTTACCTAACTATCATTTTTCGAGATTTTAATAAGGTTAACGAAATTTCACTTTCACTATTCATTCAATATTCATCAAATAATAAAATAATAGATTCGAAATTCAAATTCTAAATTCACCCATTTCATTTCTATTTCATTCCAAACCCTATTTCATTTAGGTTTCATTTCACCTAAAATTTCATTTTCATTTAGGTTTGCATTTCATGTTAATTTCATTTCATTTTCATTTAAAATTAAGGGTTTATTTCAATTTCTTTTCATTTATAAATTCAATTAAATCCTAATTAATTCTCAAAAATTTTAATTTAATAGTAATAATTCAAATAAAAATTTATTAATTAATTACGGGGTATTACACCCTCCCCTACTTAAAGGAATTTGGTCCTCCAAATTCACTGCACTATAATGCGAAAAACATGGGATAACAAGCTTACCTAGAATAGGTCGGGATACTGCTTCCGCATGGTATCTTCAGACTCCCAGGTAGCTTCCTCAGTTCCACGCCGATTCCACTGAATCTTGACCATAGGTATAGATCGATTCCGGAGATGCTGCTACTTCCGGTCTAAAATCTTGATCGGTCTTTCCTCATAGGTCAAATCCTCCTTCAACTCGAAGTCCACTTGCTGAATAATGTGAGTGGGGTCGTACACATATTTTCACAACATTGATACATGAAAAATATTATGTACGCCTGATAACTGAGACGGTAACGCCAGTTTGTAAGCGACTTCTCCCACTCTATCCAGAATCTCGAACGGACCAATATACCTTGGACTCAGCTTGCCATGAATGCCAAACCTACGAATCCCTCTCGTAGGAGAGACTTTCAGAAATACATGCTCGCCAACCTGAAATTCTAATGCCTTTCTTCTATTGTCGGCATAACTTTTCTGTCTTGATTGACACACTTGTAACCGGTCTCGAACAATACGGATGTTCTGCGACGATTCCGAAATAAGGTCCGGTCCAAGCCATTGCTTCTCGCCTACCTCGTCCCAACACAATGGGGATCGACAGATTCTTCCATACAAAGCTTCAAATGGAGCCATCTGAATACTGGACTGATAGCTGTTGTTGTAGGCGAATTCAATTAATACCAAATGATCACTCCAACTGCCTCCAAAATCAATCATGCGGGCTCGGAGCATATCCTCTACTATCTGGTTGGTCCTTTCCGTCTGTCCATCTGTCTGTGGATGAAAAGCCGTACTGAAATTCAGACGAGTACCCAAAGACTCTTGCAATCCCTTCCAGAAATGTGAAGTGAATCTGGGGTCTCGATCAGATACAATATTGACTGGAATACCATGAAGTCTCACCACTTCCTTCATATATAATGTTGCCAAGACATCAACTGTCCATTTAGACTTAATGGGTAAGAAGTGGGCTGATTTTGTTAATCTGTCGACGATCACCCAAATTACATCAAAACCACCACGAGTCCTAGGTAGATCCATAATGAAATCCATGCCAATGCTTTCCCATTTCTATTGGGGTATGTCGAGCGGTTTCAACTTTCCTGCCGGTCTGAAATGTTCAGCCTTTACTTGCTGACAAACCAAGCATCTACTCACGAAGTCTGTCACTTCCCTTTTCATGTTCGGTCACCAAAAAGATCTCTTCAAATCCTTGAACATTTTAGTGCCTCCAGGATGAATGGTATATCTGGATCTATGTGCTTCCTCCAGGATCTTGTTCTTTATTCCAGCTTCATCAGGTACACAAGTTCTACCCTGAAATAATAATCTTCCATCGTCAGCCATCATGAAGTCAGGTCTGCTGCTCAAGCTTCCCTTGATCTCTACCAACTCGGGATCATTATCTTGCAAGGACTTGATTTCCATCAATAATGCGGGCTTAAGTTGAATCTGTACAATCATAACCCGATCATTATCAACATTCAGATCCAGGCTAGCTAATTGTTCCAGTAGCTTCCACTCTTGTAACATGAGACTTGACAATCTAGCTACAGGCTTTTGGCTTAAAGCATCTGCCACAACATTGCCTTTTCCGGGATGATACTCGATCGAGAAGTCGAAATCCTTCAAGTACTCCAACCATCTTCTCTGCCTCATGTTGAGTTCCTTCTGAGAAAACAAATATTTCAGACTCTTATGATCTGAAAATATTGTGAATGTTTCTCCATACAAGTAGTGCCTCCATATCTTCAATGCAAACACGACTGCTGCTAGTTCCAAATCATGAACATGATAGTTCTCTTCATGCTTCCTCAACTGCCTAGAAGAATAGGCAATCACCTTCCCATGCTGCATGAGTACACAGCCTAAACCAATACCTGAAGCATCAGTGTATACCACAAAAGCTCCTTCACCAGAAGGTAAAGCCAATACAGGTGCAGTAGTTAAACATTCTTTCAAAGTCTGAAAGCTTCGCTGACAATCATCAGACCAATCAAACTTGTTCTCCTTGCGGGTTAATCTTGTCATAGGTACCGCAATCTTGGAGAAATCTTGAATGAATCTTCTATAGTAGCCTGCCAGGCCTAGAAAACTTCTAACTTCAGTCACACTGGTAGGCTGATCCCAATTCTTCACTACCTCTACCTTTGAAGGATCAACAGAAATGCCCTCTTTGGTAATAATATGCCCTAGAAAGGACACCTCTTCTAACTAGAAATCACATTTACTGAACTTGGCATACAGCTGATGATCTCTTAATAACTGTAATGCCGTTCTCAGATGTTCGGCATGCTCCTCTTTATTCTTAGAATAAATCAGAATATCATCAATGAATACCACGACCCATTGATCAAGATAGGGTCTAAACACACTGTTCATCAACTGCATGAAAGCTGCTGGTGCATTCGTTAGACCAAAAGGCATAACGACAAATTCAAAGTGACCATACCTGCTGCGGAAAGCCGTTTTAAAAATATCCTCCTCCTTAATCCGTAACTGGTGATATCCAGATCGAAGATCGATCTTAGAAAAATATTGAGCTCCCGCTATCTGGTCAAATAATTCGTCAAGCCTCGGCAATGGATATTTGTTCTTGACAGTCTGCTGGTTCAATTGTCGATAATCGATGCACAACCTCATCGAACCATCTTTCTTCCTGACGAATAATACAGGGGCTCCCCAAGGAGAAGTACTAGGATGAATGAAATCCTTCTCGAGTAATTCCATCAACTGCTGCTTTAACTCCCTCAGTTCCGCAGGAGACATACGATAAGGAGCCTTGGAAATAGGAGATGTGCCAGGAATGAGATCAATAGAAAAGATAACTTCCCGCTCAGGCGGAAGTCCGGGTAGTTCCTCTGGAAAGACATCAGGAAAATCTCAGACAACAGAAATGTCCTTAATCTCAATCTACTGCTCAGGGGTTGCACATACAAAGGCCAGAAAAACCTCGCATCCTCGTCTCATCAACTTATCAGCTCGAAGAGCCGAGATAAGTGATACGGAGTTATGGTGCTTAACTCCTACAAAAGAAAGTCTCGGGTGCCTAGTAAAAGACACGGAGCTAGAACTGCAGTGAACATTAGCCTCATATCTAGCCAACAAATCTGCTCCTAGAATTACATCATAATCCTTCATGTCCATGCAGACTAAATCGGCTGGAAAAATATGCTCATCAATCATAACCTTGCTAGAAGGATAGAAATACTGAATTGCCGATCTAGAACTAATAGGGGTTGATATTTCTAACGAAGAATTCATCAAAACAGGTTCCACAGCTAAAGACTTAGCAAATCTTCGAGAAATAAATGAATGTGTGGCACCAGTATCAAAAAGAACAAATGCTGGCTTGTCGAGTATAATAAGAGTACCTTCGACGAGTCCACCATCCTCGGCGGTTCCTACTTCATCTGCATGCAAAGCTTGAAGCTTACCTTGCGGCTTTCTGATGCCTAGAGGTTTTGCCGGGGTAGCTTGCTCTGATATCAAAGGACAGTCTGGAATACGGTACTCCTTGCTTCCACAACGCAAACAGGCGCCTAGCTTGCCCCAGCACTCCTCCATTTTGTGACCAGGACGATCACAAAATTTGCATACGCCCTTGAACAGTACAACAGGGCCAGGCTTCTTGTCTTCATGCTTTGGCATCTTGCCCTTTCACGTTCCAGATCCGGTCCACGAACTAGACCCACTCACGGGCCTCTTCTTGCCAGTGCCATGTCCGGGTTTAGCATTCTTGAAATCCTTCGGTTGCTCCTTCTTGGTGCCTTTTCCACGGATTCGCTCCGTCATCTCTAAGGTATCTTCCAGGACTTGCGCTTTCCTCACCATTTCAGAATATGTAGAGATTTCCATCGGTGCCAACTGATTAATATAATGCAGTCTCAGACCGTTGAGAAAACGCTTCGCCTTCATCTTCTCGGTGGAAATAAGGTGTGTAGCATAACGAGAAAGCCGTGAAAATTGAGCCTCATACTCCGCCACGGACAGACCTCGCTGTTTCAGGGCCGTGAACTCCGTCGCTTTCTTCTCTTGTACCCGGTCAGAAAAATACTTACCGTTGAAAAATTCCTCGAACACTTCCCACGTAACCTGCTGATCACCGAGAGTCGCCTTGATAGAATCCCACCAAGTACGTGCATCACATTCCAGTTGGAATGTAGATAAAAGGACACGCTCTTGGTTGGTGCATTGCATAACTTCGAAGATCCTTCCCATCTCATCTAGCCAGTGCTCGGCTTCGTCGGGGTTGGTCGAACCAGCAAACCATGGCGGATTCACCCCTCGGAAGTTCCGGTATAGATCACCGGTGCCATGATTTGCAGCTCCAGCTTGAGCCACTTGTTGCAATACCTGCATGAGGCCTTGAACCGTGCCTTGCAAGTTCCTCCACTCCGCACGTTCAGTTGCCATTTCGAATGCCTACATGTGGAATAGATCATTTAGGGTCATTAAGATAGTTAATTTCACAAGCAATGTATTAACTTAACTTGAGTTTCTACCCAATCTCACCAGGTTGGGTCCTTAAACTTTGACAAGGTCGGGGTCCTATGATGACACTTAGAACCCTAGAACTTAGAAAACCTAGGATTATTAAACCTACGCTCTGATACCACCTAAACTGTCACGCCCCGACGCGGAATATCGGGACGTACAGTCAGTAACGAGCTAGAAATAACATTTATTCTAAACTAAACAATAAAAATTTGCTAAGGAAGGAAAGAAACTCTATCGATCAAGGAAGGATTCTAAACTTTTATTACAATGATCATCACTGTTTAAACACGATCAAACATATCTTCCAAAACTAATTTAATACAACAACTGATTTACTACAGTAACAGAACACTAATACAACACTAAGGAAATAACTGGAAGTAACGACTATGCCAACTCGGCATCTAGGTACAAGTACACTCTAGAATCGCTCATGTCCCTCCCCGTCTGTGCAAACGTCACCACCTGAATAACCTGAAAAGGGGGAAAAAACAACACTATGAGCTGACGCTCAATAGGTAATAACAGGCAAGTTTACGTAGTTAATGACTTAATTACATGTTGTATGCAATGATAAGTAAGGAAATAAATAACGAGATCAAGGACAATGTAATAAGATCTTGCAAGGTCAAGAATTAAAAGATGACAATTAACAATAATGACAAGTACAAGAATTTTAATAAGAGCAATTGCAATAATAATTGGCCAACAAGCAAGTATTTTAAACATGAAATAATTCACGATCAAGTACAAGAAATAATAATAGATTGAATGTCGTAGACGTCACACTAGTCAAGTACTCGGTGCAATGCCTCACCATGTCATTAACATCCCATGGGCTCACTAATTTTTCGGGCGCTCTCCCCAGGACCAGACCGGGCCCCTATGATGCGATGGCATTGATTTATTGGATCGAAGATCCCAAGTTGTCTAGACATTTTCTCAAGTAATCATGGCCAATGAATTTCAAGGAATAAAATAAATTGTAAAAAGTACAGATCTTACAAAACATCAGAATAACAAGAAGAGTAGAGAATTAAATTTAGGCATCATGTTTAACGACAATTAAGTCATGGAATTCAAGAACGAATGGTAAATAGGAAAATGTAATCATTAGAATACTCTTAATTCCATAGTTTAACATTGTATTCCGTTGGTTTAACAAGTTTTTAAGGTTGTTTTAGGATCTTTTAATATCAGGGAACTAGCTTACTTAAACTAAAAATGTAATTTCCTATTAAGGAAATTCGGGAGTGTTTTTAAGAATATGGTGGGGGTAAGTGGCATATTCTTGAAATACCTTAGTATGATTATCATCTCTTGTGATTCCAATTTCAGGGTTTCTGGTCAATATTTTTATCATACTGGAAATGACTTAATCTAATTGGATGTCAAAATGCCAAAAATGATTTATTTTGTATTATCTTAGTGAATTGTTAAGAATTTAGTTTAATTCATAGAATTAAATTCTAGCATGATGAAAATGTCTCTAACATGTTTAAAATAGCTCCAGCACATGATTCTACTGGTAAGATGATAGAAATATATATTTTCTTGCTGGAGTTAATTTTTAACACACTAAAAATATATTATTAGACGTTAAAACTAACACTTAATATGCTATAATGAGTTTTCTACATAAATTTTGGATAAGTGAATAGGAGTAAGTTATCATACTGATTATTCATTTTTCCTGATAACAATAAGATTTTTATTATGCTAAAAGTAATTTTCTACAATATTCTACCATCCATTTAATAGGAGAAATATGCTGAGAAATAGTTTAATGTACTAAAAATCATTTATATCATGCTGTTATCATCCTAATATGCTGGAAGAATTTTTGTCATACTGTGAGGAATTTTATCATGCTGTAAGAAATAGTTTAACATGCTAACATAATTTCTTATGCATTTATTTTCTATTATATAGATAGAAATAGATTTCTATAAGCTAAAAATATCATTAATTCACGGAAAATAACTTTCAACATGTTGATAATATCAGAATATGTTTTTCATGAATTTCAGATATTTGGAATATTTTAGCATGCTAGATATATATTTTATATGTGTTTATTTTCTATTATATAGAGAAAAATAGATTTATATAAGTTAAAAATATCATTAATTCACGAAAAATAACTTTCAACATGCTGATAATATCATAATATGTTTTTAATGAATTTCAAAAATTTGGAATATTTTAGCATGCTAGATATATATTTTATATTGGTTTATTTTCTATTATATGGAGAAAAATAGATTCCTATAAGTTAAAAATATCATTAAGTGTATAACATATTTAATTCTGTTATGGACGCGGCATATCGCACGACCGCGTTGAGAACGCGGTCCTGCTATGCACCGTGTTCATAACAGAACCCAGATTTTACACGAGTTAGGTAAACCTTGCACTAAAAGGCCATATCTTCCTTATTTCTTGATGAAATTCAACAAACAAGATATTAATGGAAAGATAAGAGGAAGATGAACAAGATGGCATGTTCAATTTTAAGTTTAGCCTATGATTATCCACGTGAAATCGTGCTTTAACATAAAGGGTACACTTAAAATCCTAACATGGACATATGCTTACTAAATCGAGAAATTATCCTAGTATGATTGATAGAAATTAGGGCTTTCTACGTTAAAAAAAAGCTAACATGATGAGGATTCCATTCATGTATAATAATTAAAGTTAGGTCTGTTAGAACCTATCTCAATCGAAGATCAAAACCCAGCAACAAGAACGCCCAACGATCCTTGATAGCCCTCAAAGATCCCTCGATAACTTCCTGAATACCTAATAGAAATTGAGACTTTTACTACCAAATGAAAGATCTCGTCGAGTTGATTGAGATAGACTATCTATTTATGAATTTTGGTTAAGATTACCAACCTGATTTGGAGGGATAAAACCACGACCTAGAACGAAGGATGATCCTTGATAGTCCTTCAAAGATGCCCCGAGATCTTCCTGGATACCCTATAAAAATTAGGACTTTTACTACCAATGGAAAGATCTCATCGAGCTGAACAAGATGCTATATTTACTTTCCTAATTTGGTTGAGAACACTAACCTTAATCGACGGAAGAAGATGGAGCTAAGATGGACGTCGAGCTGCCGACACCCTTCCACCAAATCATCGATTGCTCCTAGATCTGGTCACCTCGTCGAAAACCCCAGCTACCAAAAGAAAATAGACATCCTCAGATTTTTTTTAATAGCCTATACACCTTCTGGATCCTTCCGAGAAGAGAGTATTTCGCGTTGCAAGAGGCATGTTTGAAACGCCGCCGAAATATTTGACTTACCTAAAGCTCGACTAATAACTTCTACCACGGTTAATGTCCTATGAAATTAGTTGGGAGAATTTAATCTACCCATTAAGATCTTTTATTTGCCTCAAATATCACCTCATTTGGTTGAGAATTGAGCGCGAATTTAAGGTTTTAAGATGAGGTTTACTATTACGTTCACTATTGGGTAGGTAAGTGTAAAAATCTGATTTAAACCTTTAATTTGACCAGGTTAATGATTTAATCAGGGTTAACCATAGAATATAAAATTACTAATCGAATGGTCTTTTTCCTAAGTACCATTTTTAAGGATTTTAATAAGGTTACTGAATTTCTACTTCACTATTCATTAAATAATAAAATAATCAAATTCGAAAACCCGATTTAATCCCTTAATTTGACCAGGTTAATGATTTTATTAGGCTTAATCACAGAAGATAAATTTGTTAATTGAGTTGTCTTTTACCTAACTATCATTTTTTGAGATTTTAATATGGTTAACGAAATTTCACTTTCACTATTCATTCACTATTCATCAAATAATAAAATAATAGATCGAAATTCAAATATCAAATTCACCCATTTCATTTCTATTTCATTCCAAACCCTATTTCATTTAGGTTTCATTTCACCTAAAATTTCATTTTCATTTAGGTTTGCATTTCATGTTAATTTCATTTCATTTTCATTTAAAATTAACGATTTATTTCAATATCTTTTCATTTATAAATTCAATTAAATCCTAATTAATTCTCAAAAATTTAATTTAACAGTAATGATTCAAATAAAAATATGTTAATTAATTACGGGGTATTACAGATAACCTTGTTCCGTAGGTGCTGCTCTCGCCGATCCTCAATACGGATAGGGAACTCCGGTAGAGACAGATCGGGAGTCACCTCGGGCCAAACCGAATCCTCCAACACATGAGAAATATCGGGCATATACTTCCTCAACATCGAGACATGGAACACGTCATGCACCGCTGTAAACTCAGGAGATAGCTGCAACTGATAAGCAACCTCGCCGATACGCTCCACGATGAGGAAATGACCAACATAGCGGGGACTCAACTTCCCACGCTGTCCAAACTGAATCACTCCTTTCATGGGAGAAACCTTAAAAAATACACGGTCACCGACCGCAAAATTGAGTGGCTGCCTTCTCCGATCGGCATAGCTCTTTTGCCGACTCTGCGCCGCCAACATGTTCTGACGGACCAGATGCACCACATCAATGCACTGCTGCACTAGCTCCGGTCCCGTCACAACACGCTCACCAACCTCTGACCAATGGAGTGGAGTCTGACACGGTCACCCGTACAACGCCTCATAAGGAGCCATCCCAATGCTCGAATGATAGCCGTTGTTGTTGGCAAACTCCACCAATGGTAGATGGTGAATCCAACTCCCTTGCCATTCCGGGCAACAGGATCTCAACATATCCTCTAACGTCTGAATGGTCCTCTCCGACTGACCATCTGACTGAGGATGATACGCTGAGCTAAATGTCAACTCCGTGCCAAGAGCTCGCTGCAAACTCCTCCAAAATCCAGACGTGAAACGCGGATCTCGATCGGACACAATGGAAATGGGAATCCCATGTAAAGGTACGATCCGCTCCACACAAAGACGAGCCAACTTGGACACGCTACAGCTGACTTTGATCGGTAACAACCGAGCCACTTTCATCAGCCTATCCACCAGCAACCAAATGCTATCCTGCCCACTCGGAGTCCTCGGCAAACCCACCACAAAATCCGTGGTCACGTGGTCCCATTTCCACGCGGGAACATCCAAGGGCTGAAGAGTTCCTTCTGGTCGCTGATGCTCCGCTTTCACCTGCTGACAGGTCAGGCATCGGGCCACATACTCGGCAATATCTCTCTTCATGTTTGGCCACCAGAACTGTCTCTTCAAGTTCCGATACATCTTCATCGCACCCGGGTGCACAGTGTACCGACTCCCATGAGCCTCCCATAACACCGCACGCCTCACCTGCTCCTCGGCAGGGACGTACAGCCTACCACGGAATCTCACAGCTCTGCCCTCGTCATAGTCCACATCAGCCAAAGCCAAAATCCGAGGCAACTCAGGGTCTGCACGCTGAGCATCTGTCACCTGGAGACGAATCGCAGGTGTGACAGTCAACCTCACAAGAATAGCTGACCCCCGCTCCTGGGGAACCTTAAGCCTAAATGTCATGGCCGACACCTGTTCCCAGAGCCTCCACTTCCTCATCATCATGGTGTTGACAACGACCTTCCTACTCAAGGCATCGACAACGACGTTCATCCTGCCCGACTGATAAGACAGGGTGAAGTTATAATCCTTCATATACTCCATCCATCGCCTCTGCCTGAGGTTGAGGTCCTTCTGAGTGCACACACACCTCAAACTCTGATGATCTATGAACACCTCGAACTTCTCACCATACAGATAATGCCTCCAAATCTTTAATGCAAAGATCACAGCCGCTAACTCAAGATCATGGGTATGGTAGTTCTCCTCATGGGGATTTAGCTGCCGAGATGCATAAGTCACCACTCTACCGTGCTGCATCAGCACAGAATCCAACCCAATCCCGGAAGCATCTGTACACATCACAAAATCTCAAGATCCAGAAGGTAACACCAACAATGGTGCCGAGGTGAGCAACCTCCTAAGCTCCATAAAGCTCTGCTCACACTCACCAGTCCAGATAAACGGCACATCCTTCCGCATAAGCCTGGTCATCGGGGCTGCAACACGAGAAAAATCCTAAATGAATCTCCGGTAATAGCCTGCAAGCCCCAAGAAACTCCGAATCTCCGTCACGGACCTTGGCCTCGGCCACTGCATTATTGCCTCGACCTTGGCTGGATCCACAGAAATACTATCACCAGAAATCACGTGCCCCAAAAAGTGCATCTCGTGAAGCCAAAACTCACGCTTGCTTAGCTTAACATACAACTGGTGATCTCGCAAAGTCTGCAACACAACCCTCAAATGATATGCATGTTCATCAGCAGACCGCGAATACACAAGGATGTCGTCCACAAACACGACCACGAACTAGTCCAAGTAAGGATGGAACACCCTCTGCATCAAATCCATAAATGCTGCGGGGGCATTGGTGAGCCCAAACGGCATCACCAGAAACTTATAATGCCCGTATCTCGAGCTAAACGCAGTCTTCTCCACGTCAGACTCTCGAATCCACAACTGATAATAACCGGACTGCAAATCAATCCGTGAGAACACTCGAGCAGACTGAAGCTGGTCGAACAAGTCATCAATCCGCGGCAACGGATACTTGTTCTTAACGGTCACCTCGTTCAGCTGCCGGTAGTCAATGCACAACCTCTGACTACCGTCCTTCTTCTTCACAAATAACATTGGCGCACCCCAAGGGAAAAAGGTAGGACGAATGTACCCCTTAGTCAGCAACTCCTGCAACTGCGCCCTCAACTCTCTCAACTCAGTGGGAGCCATACAGTAAGGAGCCTTCAACAAAGGTCCAATACCAGGCACAATCTCGATCACAAAATCAATCTCCCGCTGGGGAGCCAATCCAGGTAGGTCCTCGAAAAACACATGGGGAAACTCGCACACCATCGGAATGTTCTCTACATCCGACTCGACCGGTCCACCGCGACCACGGAAGCGAGAAAACCCTGACAACCCGCATCAAGCAAATGATGAGCCCTAATAACCAAAATAAGAAAGCGGGAAGAGGAAGACCTAATACCTTGGAAATAGAAGGTGGGTCCATGAAGTCGCCGAAAATAAACCCTCTTCGAGCCACAATCCACCAAAGCATTATGTGCTTCGTGCCAATCCATGCCCAAAATCATATCAAAGTCTTGAAGTGGCAACGCATAAAGCCTGGACGGCAAACTCTGCCCTTCAACCCACACAGGAACCTCATCAAAACAATAAGGAGTGATCATGAAATCACCAAAAGGCAACTCCACTGTCAAATCACAGAACAACTGGGTCACCGGCTCCTCAATACTCAGCGTGAAATCTCCGAAATAAACGAATGAGACACGCCAGAATCAAACCCAACTTGAGCCGCACAACCCAAAATCTGAAAAGTACCTTCCACGAGCTGTGACGCCACAGCCTTTGCCCTGGTCGTGTGTGTAATCTGGCCTTGGGATCTCTGCTTGCCTCCCACACTCGCTGACCTGGGTAGCGGCGGATACTGCCCCTGTTGCTGCTGCCTCTGCTGCTGAGGGTACTGCTGCTGCGGAGGAAACTACTGTTGCTGTAGCCTCTGAGGACAGTCGCGTGCCATATGCCCCGGCTGGTCACACCTGAAACAAATCACCGGCGGCGTGCACTGCCTGCCTGGATGCGACTCGCCACACCGGGGACACAATCCCCGCGATCCACCCACTGATCCCTGACGCTGAAAAGGGACCGACTGCTACACACTGCCCGAAGACGCCTGCCTCTGATCCTTACGCTTCTTACCAAAGCCCTTCTTGAGAAACTTCTTGAACTTGGAGCCAAAAGATGCAGATCCTGCCACTGACGCTGCCGGTGTCGATGCTCCCGAACTACCCACAGTATGCTAGAAAATACTCTGCTGCTGGGTAGCCGTGTGCTGACTACGGCCTGACTGGGACTGCCCCTGGCCTCCCGGTCCTTGGACCTTCTGCATATCCAGCTCCAAAGATGCCTCCACACGAGACGCTGTCTCCAAATCAGTAGCAACGTTCGCCATCAAGAGGTGCCTCAGCTCCTGCCTCAAACCCTGAACGAACTACTTCGTCTTCACTCCCTCATGCTCCATGATATGGGGAGCATAACGGCCTAACTACATAAATCGAGTCCTATACTGCAACACTGACATGTCGCCCTAGAACCAGCTCCAAAAATTGACGCATCTTCTACGTACCAACATAGGATGGGCAATAAGTACGCTCGAAGATCGTAACAAAGTACTTCCACACGATCTTCTGAAGGGGACGAGACCGAAAGGACGTCTTCCACTCTGAAGACCACCAATCTCGAGCCGTACCCTACAACTAGTTACAGGCCAACATCACCATGTCCTCCACAGCACAGCGCATGGAACTAAACACTCTCTCCATCTCATCAAGCCATCTCTAAGCCACATCGGGATCTGGCTGGCCCTCGTAATAGGGTGGGTGAAACTGCAAGAAGTCCCTCATAGCACGACTGGGTCCACCCCTAGTCGACGAGCCCTCACCAGCATCACCGCCAAACTACTGAGCCATGGCCTGAAACATACTCCGAAAGAAATCCTCGGCCCTTGGAACTCTCGCTGCATCCCCTTCCTGGTTGGTAACTGGTGGCACTCTGCTCTGCTCCTCCTGCTCCTCTGCTGACTGTCCCTGCTGAGAGCGAGTCCTCCACCTCGGCGCCATACTCGTCTACTGCAAACAGACAGAAGACACGAGAAACGGTGAAATCAATAAAACACGCGATGCCCTAAGCGAGTGCCGACTGTACATCATCATTATGGACTAGTGGACCACTGTAACTATTTACGATTCTCATATATATCCACAACCGTGCTCTGATACCAGCTGTAACGACCCGAAATCCGAACACCGGGAAGGCCCGATAGCCCGAATCTCGAACCACCACCTACGAGCCCGAAGACTCGGAAGGGTTGAAAGGATGGTGTGGAGATACACAAGAATCTAAAATAATTACAGAGCTACGCAGATTAAATGAATTAAGCAGGAAGCAATAATAACATTAATTAAATTACATGATCAACAAAATAACGGCAGTCTAAAAAGACAGTAGTCCACAACTAGTACAGTCCAAAAATAAAAGTACAACTACGAGGGGCATACCCCGGAATTGGCAACTGGAAACTAACCCTGGGCATCTGAACCACATGGAGCCTCTGAAGCGCTCCCCTGAAGTCTCGTCTCACCTGAAACACGGTGAAAATACGCAGAGAATGAGCCTCAAAACATAAGGCTCAGTAGGTATCATCCGGTCCCCACCTCCTAAATCGAGAAACTGTGCGGAAAGTAACTACAAGCTATTACGACGGCTAGTACCGAACACACGGCACAAAAATCGAGACAACTCGTCAAAAGCCAAAGAATCACTGCCACACAAAGACAGGAGTACCAACTCACTAGAAGCAAGGCCGGACGCGTCCACTGACGACTTAAACCGCGCCTCGGGTGTCCCCCTCGACCCCTGGTGGAACGGGGACACTGTACTAGTAACCATAGAACAAGTGACTAGCTGGGGTCGCGCTCATTAGCGCGGGTCCAACCGCCCCCAACCACGTGTGCACACACAGACCACGTGTCGCTGGTCTGGCCCTCTGACTTATTTTCCCCTCAGCCAGACTCTGGCTCCAGGACGTGCAGCCCAACGGAAACTAGTCTAAAAATCGTCTGTCGGGGTAGCCTCGCCACCACTCCCTGGTGGGACCACTCACGTGTTGGAAGGTTACGACTAGTGGAGGGTCACTGAAGGAGTAGACTCTCTAGTCAATGGAAAACGACATCTAAATAGAACAAAGTACAAGGGCCGCTCCTCGTATTGACACCGACTCGCGGTGACACGAGACGAGAACACCAACTCCCGGGATCCCACGGCACCCTCACGTGTGGCCCCCACATAATGCCCAGCATCAGTCAGACCACGGGTAAGCACGTAGATCGAGATCCACTCACCCGGGACTCGAATTGATGAAACATAACTCCGGTCGGACATAGATCTCTGGCGGTCCACCTATGGGCCTCCACAGAGTCTGGCGGTCCAGAATTGGGCCGCCATAGGGACTGTAGCGGTCCAACAATGGGCCGCCACACCCTGGGTTGCGAAGGAAATGGCGGTCCTGCCTCGGTCCGCCACAAGGATGAGGCGGGCGTACCTTCGGCTGCCACACCCCAAAAACTCACAACGGTCGAAAACCAACGGTCGGAAATCAACGGCCAACTCGCCCTCTGGCGGTCTGACCCTCGGCCGCCACATCTTCTAGCGGTTTATCGTGCAGTCGCTAGAAGATGTGGGGACCTGCCGACAAAACAGTGCCCTGTGGCGGACCCACCTTGGGCCGCCAAAGGCTCTGGCGCACCTACCCTGGGCCGCCAAAGGCTCTAGCGGTCTCTGGAAGGACCGCCAAATCGTCCCGAGAACGGGCTGGTAGGAACAAACCCAAAAACTCGTTCCACGCCCCAATCATCCACGGATGAGGGGGAAAACAAGGGGGAAGCTCCCCTATAGCCCCTAGCATGCATCTACGACCTCAGATCGGTCCGAAACGCGACGAAACAATAGATCAGCACACAACCCCCAAAACATGGATTTTGCTTTACCCGCCTCAAAAATGCCCCTCTCGACCTCTCCTTGGCATACACATCACGGGGGACGACGGGATGAGCATGGGGATTCGTCTCCCTACCTCAATGGAGCACGAGCTCCGTCGAAACGCCGCCGAACGTGAAGAAGAAGTTTTTAGAACCCTCGTTCCTTCACGAAATCCCACGAGCCACACGCCGCCACGATTGCCTTACCGTCGCCGTCGCCGCCACGCCGTCACCTCACTGCCTGTAATATCCTGGACCTTTCGGATCCTTTCTTCGTGGGTCTCAGATTTGGTTTTCGGAGTGTCCAGCTCCGTTGTGTCCGAAATTTCGTTTCGGACATCTTTCGTGTTCGGATCGGTGCGATCCGGAGTCGTTTCGGAGGCCCGGAGGCGTTCCGCGGCTTTTCCGTGTGTGTTTTTCGATTTCCGGTGTGTGTTTCGGCTTTTACTTTGGAAGCTCGCTGCGGGTGAACCGGGCCGTTCACCTGGACACGAGTGGTACCATTGCAATCGGTGCGTTCCGAGGATCGCGGGGGTGTAATTTTCTATTTGTCAGAATTTTCTGGATTTTCCGGATTTCCTATAAATACCCCCCTATTTTCTCTCTCTCCCCCATCTTCTTCTTCTTCTTCTTCTTCTTCTTCCTCCTTCCTTCCCCAACCGTAACCCTCCCTCTCTCCCTCTCTTCCTCCCGTTCGAGCGCGGCTAGCTCCTCTCCGGCTGCTGACAGCGGCGGGGCGACGGCGCGGCGACGTGGACGGCGGTGAGGCGATCGTGGGGGCATGCGGCGAGCGTGGGAAGCGTGAGGAGGCGGGGTTTCCAAAGGCGTTCTTCGTGGTTTGTGGGCGATCCGGCGGAGCATTCGCTCCATTGAGGTAGGGTGACGTTCCTTAGCCTCTTGCCGTTCATTTCCGTGGTTTGTAGGTCGCGGGGAGGCCGAGAGGGGCTTGATTGAGCAGGTTTGGGGTTTTCCATGATTTGGGGAGAGCTCGCTCGATCTATGGTTTTAGCCCGCGATTTCACGTTTGGATGGCTTAGATGCATGCTAGGGGTCCCCAGGGGTCTTCCCCTTTGTTTTCCCCCTCTCCGGTGGAGGCACGGGGGCGTGGTCGATGTTTTTGGGGTTTTCCCGCCGTAGCGTGCTCGGGAGTGTGTAACGGTCACTCCAGTGACCGTCACATGCTTGTGACGCCCTGTGGACGCCAAAAAATGTCCATGAGGATCATACGGCATGTACGTCTCGACACTCGAGAGCAAGCCGAAGATGGAAATGCCGAACAAATCTCATGCCTCGCCCGATCAGGATGAGAACCCGCTTGGTGGTCCGCTACCCGTTAAGGAAGCCCCCAAGGCGGAAGATACAGCCACAACTCCACAGCCGTCCGTGCCGAGAGCTGAATCAAAGAAGAGTCGGGAACTCCGGTACAGCCTCAGTATGCACCGAAAGTTACGCAAAGTCTGGGATCAAGCCCCAAAGGCTGCAAATGGAATATTATAGAGGCCATGCATTGCAACTAGAACACTCCAAGAGCACCAACACTCGAATAAACGGCCGCGACTCTGAGAAGAATCCGTTTAGTGCTTAAAACGGCACGAAGGAGCCTTAAAACGGCGCGCCTTAAAACGGCGCGCCCCCCCTCTCTTAAAACGGCGCGCCCCTTTCTCTTTGGCTGTCCGGCGCACTCCTGTCGAGGGGGCCTTCCCCCTTTGATGCTCTAATACGGCGCGCCCATGCTGATGTCTTAATCCGGCGCGCCACTTTCAAAGAACCCCCATTTTGGCAACTTAATCCGGCGCGCTATAGGACCTATCGTGCCCCCATTTTCAAAAGCTTTGCCTTCAAATGTTAAAACTGTGGGCAAATTGTGTTTGGGTTTAAACCGGCGCGGTCACCATTCCACCGCGCCATTTTAACCTCATGCCATCCCACCAAAGCTCCGATGCTCTGTTTTTGTTTAAATGCGGTGCGCAGGGGGGCATTTAATGTTTTGAAGCCATGCCTTCACCCCGTTCGACAGCAAAGCGGCAGTGGTGGCAACAGTGGCAGATCCTCCCGGCAAATCCGCAAATGTCCCATCCTCGGACGAACGCCAGTGTACTCCACGAACCAGCATCATCCAGCACAACAACAACGTTGTTGCGAACAGGGCAGAGGTGGCGGGAGTTTTCTCCCCCACTGTCCGTTCTATAAAAGGCATGCCCCACTGGTGACGAAGAAGAAGAGTTGGTTGCTCGAACCCCCTCGGCTGTATGCAGTGAAGAGAAGAATAAAAATAAGAGGAGAAGGCCACCCGAAGAGAAGGAAGCTCCACCCATCCACGCCAGAGAGGTGAAGAAAGAAAGAGAGAGGAGAGTGAGAGTGAGAGGTGAGCTCGGAGGGGGAGGAGCTTGTGCTCCGTTCCCCCTCCCCCATCGATGTATTCCCTCCTTTCTCTCTACTGTACTCTCCCCCTTTCTCGCTTTAGGGTAGATTCCCAGCTGTATTTCCCTTTGCAAATGAATAAAAAGAGAAGTTCTTTTCGCAACACACGGTGTTCTTCTGCCTCCCTCTCTTTCCCTCTGCCTTCTCCTCATCCAGGCCCTTCGAAGCTTGCTTCTCCATAGTAGGGCCTTCAAAGGAGTCCGTCAGGGGATGAACATTCATGGCCTCTCATGGCACACATTCGTCCCACTTATGAAACCATCACCCGTGAGCTGTGGGAGTTCTTGAAGGCTAGTCCTCGAGCTTCATACACTCACTTATGGGTTATTGGACCGCCGTGAGGTCTACATTTTGAGGTTCACCCCGGAGCAATCCATTTGGTGTTCCTCTATTTTCTCTGGCAAGCATCAGTCCGGGGGAGGTGCTGCCCAAATGTTGCCAGAGGAAGAACATGTAAGAACAGACAACAAACTAAGCCCCTAAACAGACTGAACTTTCTGAGTTCCTGCATAACAAACTCACCCCTGAACAAAATACTTGAATCCTCATGTTCATCCACCCTAATAAACAATTAAAACACTTAATCTTCCTCTCCACAAACTTAATCTATCAGTTCGATAAACAAACTAATCAACAAATCAACCCACAGGTGAAAGAAACAAGAAACAGAGCATAAAAGAATGAAAGAAACCTCATAGAAGCTTAACCCGGCGTGCCCTAATCCGGCGTGGGCTAACCCGGCGCGGTACCCCCCCGTGCCGGTTTAGCCTTACACTCAAAACCCCTTTCATTTTTCCTTGCCACTAACCGGCGCGCCCCTTGCATAGCCGCCTTAAACTGGCGCGCTATACTATTCCTCCTCCATTGGCCATTAACCGGCGCGCCCAAACTTTGCACCACCTATTCCGGCGTGCCCTTTTGGGCATCCATTAACCGGCGCGCTCCCCTCTTTGCTTCCCTTAAACCGGCATGCCTGAAAGGGAGAAAATGATTAATCAAATGAGAGAAGAGACTTAAAGCTAATGAATAAAACTAATAAAAAGTTTCCCCTTTCCATAATCCAAATTTTGTTCCGGGGGCGTTGCCCCCGGAAACCCCCGCAAGGGGCGTTGCCCCCTTGACCCCCACGACCTGACCGGGCAGGTCGAACCCCGCGACCTGACCGCGCAGGTCGATCCGCGTGCGAGGGCGCACGTTGGCGAGTTCGGGCTTCACACTTAACAATTCACACCCCCGGACTGGGTGCAAAGAGAAAATCAATGATGCCTTGTGGTATCGGATGTGGACCTCGGAACCTCCGACATGGTTGTGATCCAAACATATCTCGGGCCAATAGTTCGTTAACTCGACCCGAGTCTCCCGGGATCTAATGCCGCAACCCCACATTAAACTTGTCGTGTCTACGGCAGACATTTGCACGGTTTTATCATCATCTTCGATGCTTCAAACGTGGACTCGCGTCCAAACAATGAATGGTCCGACCGTGACCGACACGCACGTATACCTTGGAACCTTCGTTTCCCAAGACTGTGCGTGAAGAGAAAAGTAATGACTCCTCGTGGCATCAGACGTGGTCCTCGGAAACCCTGATATGGCCATAGTCCGCAACCACCTCGGGCCCATAGATCATCAGCTTGACCCATCTTCATCGGGATCCGATCCCGCACCCACATTAAACTTGCCGCACCTACGGTAGACGTCCGTACGGTTTTATCGTTATCCTTGACGCTATTAATACGGACTTCCGTCCGAATAATGAATGGTCCGTTAGTGACCGACATATATATACCGGGACCTAATCCCGCGCTTGCATTAAACTTGTCGTACTCAATGCAGACATTTGCACGGATTTGCTCCCGTCACCGTCATATTTTCTACACGGACCTTCGTCCGAACACAAAATGGTCCATGAGTGATCGACAAAACCCGAATGGAATGAGGCGGCTCTCGTTCTCCCCGAACCCTACGCATAGGGACATCAATAAGACCGTCGTGAGTCATGCTCGGACCTCGGGTTCGTCCCAACCATGGTCATCGCTTGACCCACATCCTAGGCCTATAGCCGGCTATCTCTGTACACATCTTTGTTTTGGAATATAGTCCCGAGACACTTTCCCGCTGCCCTTCGGCACCGGGAATATTAATGATGCCCACGCAAGCCTCGTTTGGACCGTGGGAGGCGCCCCCGGAATGGTCCTGACTCGATCTTGCACCGGGCCAATAAACTCACCGATTTCTGACCGCTCTAACAGGGATTTAACCGAATGCCTCCTATCCCTTTGAACAATAAACTTGTCATACCCCGGCATACATATGCTCCCATTTTCTCCGTGATGATCATGATTCTCTAAAGCCGGACGCTCGTCCGAATACCAAAATGGTCCCATGAGTGACCGACATATTTCGAATGCTTGTTTCCCTAGACATAGGGCTTTCCGACTGATTCGAGACCGCTATCGGCTTGTTTCTCTCGATTTAGTTTCTTGGCCATGAGGCCCCTTTTCCCGGCGATTAATCAAGGGTGTTCCCCTCTCCGAGGGGATGTAAATGACGCCGTGACCTTTATGGCGCGGCGGGTTCCAGTCCCGACACGAACCACACAATCGTCTGATTAGTCAGATCGAGCGCACAATAAATCGTCACTTTGTGACTGGCACGCCCACGCACTCAATAAACGAATCAACCAACAAGAGAATAACAGGTAACGAAAAGTGCATCCACACGCCCCTAGAGGGGTGCGTTACATTCTTGAGTAGTATTTTTGGGGGTCGGGGGCTGTAACGGCCTCACGATAGACCGCCATTTGCCTATGACACGCTTGGGTAGGGCCGTCAGGGGCTTTCGACCGTTGGTTTGTGACCGTTGGGGGTCAGGCCATGTAACGCACCAGGCTAGGCGCGTTACATGCGTGTGACGCGCTGAGGCAGGCGCGTTACTTCCTGTTTTCACCCCAAGTGTGAGGGCCATGTAACGCGCTGGGCCAGGCGCGTTACATGCGTGTGACGTGCCGGGCTGGGCCGTTACTTCCCTTTTTGGTTTTGGGAGCGTGGGGGGGGTGTGTGTAACGCATGGGGCCAAGCGCGTTACACTCTTGTAACGTGCCTGGACTAGGCCGTTACATCCCTTTCCCCTCTGACCGTGTGACGGTCTGTGTTGAACCGTTAGGCGCATGTAACGGTCTCGCCTAGACCGTTACTTGCTTGTGACGGCCCTAGGGTGGACCGTCACATGCCTGGTTGCCCCATGAGGGTGGCAACCCCATTTTTACTCCGACTGTGACCACCGTGCGATGGGGCTGGTGCGTGGGGTGATTCCCACACGTTGTCGGATTCGGACGTTGTTTTCCGTTGACTCAAGAGTCTACTCCTTTGTGACCCTCCACTAGTCGTAGCCCACCAGTACGAGGTGCTGGTCTCACCTGGGAGTGGTGTACGGGCATTCACCCTTGAGACGGTTTGTGGACTGGTTACCGTAGGCCCCCGTCGGTAGCCAGAGTCCGGCTACGGGGGAAAACCGGTCAGAGGGCCAGACCTAGGACGCAAGGTCTGTGTGTGCACGCGTGGTTGGGGGCGGTTGGACCCACGTCGACGGCCGTGACCCCAGCTAGTCACTTGTTTGTGGTTACTTGTACGGTGTCTGCGCCTCGGGTAGGACCTACCACGTCAGGCGGTTCACCTGCAGTGCGGTGTAAGACGTCAGGGGACGCTACCGGATGTGCTTCTAGTGGGTGGTACTCGTGTCGAGTACGGAGTGGAAGACTGTCAGTCGTGTGTTTTCGACCTTCAGATTTTGTCGGGTTGGCTGTAGAGCTTCGGTCTTCTTACCGTGGCACGTGTGTCGGTTTGCGTGTCGTAGGGCTTGGTTCTGTAGAGTACAGGGCTTTCTTTTTCGAGGTACTCTCCTACCGCTAGTGTAGTGATTTCACGTGTTACGAGGTAGGGTTTGAGTGATCCCTACTGAGTCTTGTTCAGAGACTCATTCCCTGTGTGTTTTCACCGTGTTTCAGGTGAGGCGCCGCCCCAGGGGAGCACGTCTGGGGTGCAGCGTGGTGCAGGTGCCCAGAGGTAGTGCCAGAGGTCAGAGCCGGGGTATGCCCCGTGTAGCTATACTTTTCTTCCGTGTCTCTGTACTAGTCGTGGACTATTGTTATTGTTGTTAATTTCCATTGTGGACCATGTAAAATGTTAATTTATTTCTTGCTTAACATTATAATTGTTTAATTTCTGTAATTATTTGTGATACTTGTGTAGTTTCCACACCATCCTTTTAACCATTCCGAGTCTTCGGGCTCGTGGGTGGCGGTGCGAGTCTCGGGTTATCGGGCCTTCCCGGTAATCGGATTCTCGGGTCGTTACACTGCCGTTTGCAGTCGGGGAGGGGCGCCGCCGCAGTCACGCCAGACGAAGAGAGAGAGGAAGGGGGTGGTCGCTCACGGGAGGAAGAAGGAAGAGGAAGAAAGAAGAAGAAAGGGAAAAAGAAAAAGAAAAATAGGGGTTTATATAGAAAATCTAGAAATTCCAGAAAATACCAAAAAGAGGAAAATATACTACCACGATCGTTAGAACACGCTGATCGCTGTGGTACCATTCCTGAGTAGGTGAACAACCCGGTTCACTCGCTACGGGGTTCCGTAGGTCCTGTCAGGGAAAAATAGGGGAAACCGCGGAACACGTTCCGGGACCTCCGAAACTGATCCGAAACGCACGATCTGAACCCGAAAGATGTCCGAAAGATATGTTGGGACGCTAAAGGGTGATCTAGAGGGGGGTGAATAGATCACCCACCTGTTAAAAAATTACTGCAGTAGAATCAAATGCGGAATTAAAACTTCTACTGAACAGATAGTGGGCACAATGCGAATACCACCCAGAACAGATGAAGAACCGTCATAAGCATACATCTACTGC
Source organism: Amorphophallus konjac (assembly GCA_022559845.1). Taxonomy (NCBI): domain Eukaryota; kingdom Viridiplantae; phylum Streptophyta; class Magnoliopsida; order Alismatales; family Araceae; genus Amorphophallus; species Amorphophallus konjac. Next base: position 18,382,664 of record CM040124.1, read on the forward strand.
GCGAAGATAGAAATATAGAAGTTAGGCAAACCACAAAACAATCACACAGTAGACAAAGGCTTTTAGGTGGTTCGGTCCTCCAGACCTACATCCACCCCACACTCAACCCGAGTGTGGCTTACTGCTGACTCACAGCTTGAATCGCTGGGCCTCACAGCTTGCCTACAATCCGCTGAGCCTCACAGCTTGCTGTCCGAGGTATCCACCTCGCCAGCTGAGCCTCACAGCTTGCTGTCCAGAGGAATCCTCCTCTGCAAAACCCGCTGGGCAATGCAGCTTAGCCGTCCAGTGGAATCCACCACTGCAAGTGCTGCCACACAGCTTGAACACAATAGTTTCGAAAAACAAAACAAAAGACAAACGAAAGACAAAAGGAATCCCTGCAGGGAATATAGCTCAAACAAGTGAGCAAACCTCAGATCTGGTTTTGAACCAGAGATCTGAGGAATAAAAACTCTCAACTCTTCACTCTCTCAACTCTCTTCCTTTTCTCTCTTTTGCTGGATCGAAAGGGCTCTCTGCTCTCTACTTTTTCTTCAAGGCTTTTACATTCGATCTCATCTTCATTTGTGGACGAAGGTTTCCTTTTATAAGTAGTCACAACAGGAGCAGCACTAGGCGCGTGTCTTCCACATTTCTCGCCCAAGTGTTTTGGCCACGTGTCATCCTGTCAGCCCTTCCAGTCTCGGATCATGTGCCCCTTCATTAAGCTTCACGAACAGAGCCTGTCAGACAGAGAATTATCAGTTTAATGTCGACACATTGTATAGACTTCGTTCGATGCATCAAGCAATGTGTAGACTTGATAATGCGAAGACAGTGTATAGACTTTACAGTGTGTGCAGTGATGCACAAGATGAAGTATGCACAATGGCTGTATGGACTTGGCGTTCTGAACAATGTACATACTTGCTGTGAAGACCAATGCCCAAATGCAGTGTATGGACTTAGCGTGAATGCAATGCAAACACAAGAGTGTATAGACTTGATGAATGCGATGCAGACACACAGAGTGTGTAGACTTGATGAACAATGCATTCTAGGCAAAACCCTGTACAGACTTGAATGATGAAGCACACGATGCAATGTGAAGACTTTGAAGAACATATGCTGTACAGACATCGAATCAAAAGTTGCACGATGTACAGACATACTCGATGTACATACTTTCTATATGCTCAAGACTATGCACAACGAATGTGTATACTTGCTGTAAGGGATGTGCAGACTTGATAAATGAAGCAAGAGTATAGACTTGATGAATAAAATGCATTTTGCACATGAGAAAGTCTGTACAGACTTTATAGTGCTGAGACGATGTACAGACTTCATGCGTGCAACAGTGACAATGTATAGACTTTGAAATGCAACGTAGGTGAAGACCCCAATGTATAGACTTCCAATATGAATGCAACCACTGTACAGACTTGCTCAACCAGTCCGATGTACAGACTTGGAATTTAACAGAAGGATGTACAGACTTGGCATTTCAACAGAAGGATGTACAGACCTGGGAATGATGCATGACGCTGTACAGACTTGGAAAGTCAATCTGCTGAATGTACAGACTTGGTGGCTGAACATAGGTAAAGATAAGCACTGTATAGACTTGCCACCGACCAATGTATGGACTTGAACTGCGTGCTACAGTAATGTGTAGACTTTAAATCAAATGATGCAATGCATGAACAAGAAGACTCTGTACAGACTTCATATGATGCACTGACAATGTACAGACTTGATGAAGCATGATCAAGCCGATGTACAAACTTAGCCTGTATAGACTTAGTGTATGAAGAGCCCTGACAATGTATGGGCGATGTACAGACTTGCACATATGATGCACTGGCTAAGCCACGAATGTATAGACTCTCAGCCATGAACAAATGCAATGTACAGACATGCAAAGCTGGGGGGTCAACCCACTTAAGTGCACTGATGTAATGTATGCACATAGCAGATATTACATAGCAGATATTGAACTGAAGTAATGGATGTATAGACATGATATCTGACAGAATGCAATGCATCTATACAGAGAACAATTGCCATCAATGCGTGACAGAATGCAATGCATCTATACAGAGAACAAATGCCATCAATGCTAAACACAACAACATAGCATATGCAAAGTATGCAATGCATCTATACTGACTCACTGTTATGAATGCACCTGTGATACTCTCACTGTGTTGCTATCATCAAAACATCATAACATATGCTTGTGCCTAAGGGGCATAACATTCTCCCCCTTTTTGATGATGGCAACAAAGTGACAATGAGTTACTAACCAACAAAAATATTCTCCCCCTTTGACATGATCAGAAAGAAAGAAACACATGAGTGCAAAGTGCAGCAAACATGCAGATGAACAACTCAAGACTCCCCCTGAATGAATAACTCCCCTTGAAATATTTCTCCCCCTATGAAAAGGAATATGGACCGATAATCAAAAGGTAGAGAAGGTAGGAGGGTTACTAGACAACATCTGAAGCATTGGTTCAGAAAAAGAGCATGACTATAAACAACTGTTAAGGCATAAGAATCAGCAATATACAATCTTGACAGAAATTCAGGTTTAACATTGATAAAGATAGAGTAAAGCAGCTGACCACTGAAAAAGAGTTTTAGACTCCATTTATAGCAATGAATCTAAGGCACATGATTTTAATAGATAAGTCAGAAATAATACCCTTTGTGATTAAGCATGGAAGTTTAAGAAAGGCAACTTGAATGTGTGTTGAGAAAAATAATTTTCACTCAATGACTTTTGATTTCAAGGGTTACAACAGTTTGTTTTTCACTTTTCATTTTCAAAAACTGAGCTAAGTGAATAGACCAGTGGCATTTATGCTGTTGACATTAGGTGTACACCTTGATCAGAGGCAGGTACCCCCAGTTACTAGGCATAAACTACTGGATCTATTTCAGATCAAGACCTACAAGGAACTATCTTCACCTTTGATATTAGGTGTACACCTTGATCAGAGGCCAGTATCCCCAGTTACTTGGTGAGGACTCCCCCTATAGATTTGACCCTATGAACAGAGGTAGTCTGAAGCACTTCATGACTATGAATTCTCCTGCTTCTTTGGAGGAGATCACAGTTTCTTAGTGCAATTCAGCCATTGCTCTGTCACTGTGTTCAGCTCATTACATTTATGATCTTATTTACAGCTGCCCTGATATCTTTTTAGAGAGATTGTTTAAAAATCAGTACACACTCTTATTCACCTGTTCTAGACATTTCCAGTTTAACACTTTCAGGTATTACAAAAAGACTTTTTCTATTTTAACCATGAGATAAAGATTAAGAGCTATAAAAGTTTTCTTTTATCTCAAGTTCTGAAGTGCAGACACTTAACTCTTCAATTTATAAAGGTTAAACCTTTAGTTCCTTTCAATTTGTAAGAGTAATTCTTATAAATGAACAATTGCAATAACCACAGCTCAATGCACTAAACCAGATGCAATACTATTGTTCAGTGAAGGTTAGGGAAATGATAGCAATAGTCATTAAGATCCAAGAGCATCTGATGTCAAAGAATATGAATGAATTGAGTGGGGACTATGAGGAGTGAAAAAGATTCAAAGAATTGAACTGAACTCACAGCACCCCCTGACACCATGATGCAAAATATATGCAATGTAATACACTGTTCTACATGCTGACTATGCAACAAATCTGATAATGATGATCAAGCGACAGCATACAATCTCCCCCTGTCTATATGCATGAAATGTATTGAAATCACATCACATGATATCAAAATTTGCATTCGAATATGATTCATACAAATTAGATAGAAGAGAATTACCATTAGCATGATTGTTCAATTCATATTGCAGAAGCTTCAGTTTAGCACCAACAAATCAACATGTATGCATATGCAATTTCAGACAATCATCTATATACAAATCATGTATGAGGAAAGTTCAGAAAATCCAAACCTGACAATGATGATATGCAATCATTTCAAGTTTATGCACCCAAGTCATGAACATTTTTATCCTTTTCAGATTTTTTTTTAACATATGATGATATGCATTACACGATATGCAGACTACAACAATAAGCAAATGATAGTCATGCAAATGATATATGCAAACATTAGACACATGCATTGACTATGAACATGGTTGTGTAGTGCATCTGGCATCTTATGTACACATGCAATAACTGGCAAGAGAATAGCATTGAATTTGAGTAGAATTAAATTCAATAGCTGAGTCTGGAATACAGACATATCAGCTAGACAAGAATAGAATATCAGACATCAAACAATCAAATCAACATGACTTTCTCAACTCAAGTTCTGAAGGTAAATCACTTACCTGCTTTACCAGATTGATTTATTTTTACCCTTGGTGTTGCACCAGATTTTTGACAAGGCCTCCAATTTCTTTCAGCTCTTAGGATTTTGGCCCTGCCTCTTGTCATATGCCTGAAGTAGCTTTTTCTATTTAATCAGTTTGTTCCCGGCTACCAGACATACCTGCAAACACACTTAGGGAGCAGGTTTTGAAACCCAAGATATTTTGGGCCCCAAGATAGAACCAGACACTTGAGAGTGAAAACAAGACAACAGTTGTTTAGGGATCCACATTTGTGTAAAGATGGAAGGTTTGGTGGATTCTACAACTTGAGAGTTCTTTTTGTTATTTTCCTTTTTCTCAGCACCAACATGTTTAGTTTTCTTTTCCTGGTGCTTTGATGGTTGTTGTGTAGTCCTGGAATTCATTTTATTAAAAACGTTTTTGTTTTTCTGCCAGTGCCTTGGCCAATGAGTGTACTGGAAGTTGTGTTCCAAATTGGTCCTAGGCTGACCATAGAACCCCTGGTGACTAGGACTCCATGTCCTAAACTGACTATCCCATCTCCTAGCTGGCTGAGGTCTATATGGCTGATACCAAGTGGGGAAATTCTGATACCCAGATCTCATGTATACAGGGTTCCACCCAAACCTATTAAGTGGTTGAGGATGAAAGTTATGATAGACTTGGGCTCTAGGGAAATAGGGATGAGCAAATGGGTTCCTAGCTGCACTTGGTCTCCCTGCCACCTTTGACCCTCTAGGTTTCTGAACTGACTTATATTGGGTCTTTTTCTGAGCAGTTGATGGTGATGGAGACTTAGCAGCCTTGGGCTGGGGTTTTGATGTGCTAGCTGGCTGACCCCTAGCCTTGGACCTATCATTGGAAGAAGAGCATGCAGCTCTAGGCTCTACAACTTTCTGCTTTCCCTTGTCCTTAGCACTGGACACTTTTGATTTAACATTATTGAAGGCAAATTTTTCATTGACCATTTTTATGAGTGGTCCTCTATTCTTTTCTCCCACACATGAAATGGTTTTCAATTCAAAGCTCTTTTTAGCTGAGGGATTAAAACCAAGACCCTCCTTTCTGAAATTAACTTTTGACCCTAGCAAGGCATTTAGATTTTCAGTTCCTTGGGTCATGCTTTCAATGATTTTCATTTTGTCAGAATTTTCATTTTCCAGATTTTCAATAGTTTTCTTTAATTCAGCATTCACTGACAAAACAGCTTCATATTTTTCATTTGAAGTCTTTATTTCATTTTCAGACTTCTGAATTTTCAATTTCAATTCATCAACAACATTTTTCAGCAAATTATTTTCTTTCCTACAATCAATCACAACATGCTTTAATTCATCAAAATCAGAACATGCATTTTTTAATTTATCATTCTCTGATTGTAAGCATGCAACTTTATCAGAAAGAGTTTTATCATTAACCAGAGAATTCATTTTCTTCTTTAAGAGTCTGTTTTCCTTCTTAATATCATTAGCTTTATCTAACAGGTCTCCATAAGCATCTGCCCAATTAGAAATAGTGTAATGTTCGAAAAGGGATGATACCTGATCAGACTCTTCTTCTTCTTCTCCATTCCTGGCCATCAAGCAGATGTCCTTTTCTGATTTTTCACTATCTGAGGAAGTGCTCAGTGTGCCTTCTTCCTCATCACTCCATGTACTGACCATGGCCTTTCCCTTTGGCGCCTTCTTCCATGGTCTTCCTTTCATTTTATGTAACTCTGGACAATCAGCCTTCATATGACCTGTCTTCCTGTAATGATAACAAGCATTAACATCAGATTTTTCAGCAGGGTTAAATTTATACCTGTTTTGCTTCCTGCTGTGGTATTTTCTGTAGAGATTCTTCCCTTCTCTTTTAAGAAATCTACTGAACCTTTTTGTGATCATAGCTATTTCATCCTTTTCAAGATCTGATCCAGATGAACTCCGATCACTGGATGATCCAATGCTGCTGGACTGTTTTGAGCAGCTATGCTTGGCCTTCAGAGCAATAGGCTTCCTGTATTCGTGCTCTTCAGTTTGAAGTAAATTCATCTCGTACGCCATCAAGGAGCCTATCAGCTCATTGGGTTTCATCTTTTGTAGATCTTTTGACTCCTCAACCACAGTTGCTTTGGTATGCCATATAGGAGTCAACGATCGAAGGATCTTCCTCACAACTTCATGATCAGTATAACTCTTTCCCAGATTTCTTAGACCATTTGTTATGATGGTCAGACGAGCATACATTTCGGTCACTGTCTCACCAGGCTTCATCCGAAATGCTTCATACCTTGACACTAGCATGTTTGCCCTCGTCTCTCTCACTTCAGATGTTCCCTCATAAATGACTTCGAGGGTATCCCACATCTCCTTCACTACCTTGCAGGATGACACTCTGTCAAATTCAGTGGGATGAAGTGCACACTGAATGGCGTTGATGGCGCTCCAATTCAGAGTAGATTTCTGACTTCTTCACTGGTCTACAATTCCTCATTCTCTTGTAGCTCATAGGGACCTTTGCTTATAATCTTCCAGATCTCGTAATCTTTGGCTCTGAGGAAGACCTGCATCCGGTTCTTCCAATATGGGTAGTTGGAACCATCGAAGAATGGTGGCTTCGTAGTGGACTGACCCTCTGCTGTTAGCCCTCTAGCATCCATGGCCGATCCTCTTTAGGATGTTAGTCCTGCACAAAGAGTTAGGCTCTGATACCAATTGTTGGGACGCTAAAGGGTGATCTAGAGGGGGGTGAATAGATCACCCACCAGTTAAAAAATTACTGCAGTAGAATCAAATGCGGAATTAAAACTTCTACTGAACAGATAGTGGGCACAATGCGAATACCACCCAGAACAGATGAAGAACCGTCCTAAGCATACATCTACTGCGCGAAGATAGAAATATAGAAGCTAGGCAAACCAAAAAACAATCACACAGTAGACAAAGGCCTTTAGGTGGTTCGGTCCTCCAGACCTACATCCACCCCACACTCAACCCGAGTGTGGCTTACTGCTGACTCACAGCTTGAATCGCTGGGCCTCACAGCTTGCCTACAATCCGCTGAGCCTCACAGCTTGCTGTACGAGGTATCCACCTCTCCAGCTGAGCCTCACAGCTTACTGTCTAAAGGAATCCTCCTCTGCAAAACCCGCTGGGTAATACAGCTTAGCAGTCCAGTGGAATCCACCACTGCAAGTGCTGCAACACAGCTTGAACACAATAGTTTCGAAAAATAAAACAAAAGACAAACGAAAGACAAAAGGAATCCCTGTAGAGAATATAGCTCAAACAAGTGAGCAAACCTCAGATCTGGTTTTGAACCAGAGATCTGAGGAATAAAAACTCTCAACTCTTCACTCTCTCAACTCTCTTCCTTTTCTCTCTTTTGCTGGATCGAAAGGGCTCTCTGTTCTCTGCTTTTTCTTCAAGGCTTCTGCATTCAATCTCATCTTCATTTGTGGATGAAGGTTTCCTTTTATAAGCAGTCACAACAGGAGCAGCACTGGGCGCGTGTCTGCCACATTTTCCGCCCAAGTGTTTTGGCCACGTGTCATCCTATCAGCCCTTCCAGTCTCGGATCACGTGTCCCTTCATTAAGCTTCACGAACAGAGCCTGTCAGACAGAGAATTATCAATTTAATGTCGACACATTGTATAGACTTCGTTCGATGCATCAAGCAATGTGTAGACTTGATAATGCGAAGATATTGTATAGACTTTGCAGTGTGTGCAGTGATGCACAAGATGAAGTATGCACAATGGCTGTATGGACTTGGCGTTCTGAACAATGTACATACTTGCTGTGAAGACCAATGCCCAAATGCAGTGTATGGACTTAGCGTGAATGCAATGCAAACACAAGAGTGTATAGACTTGATGAATGCGATGCAGACACACAGAGTGTGTAGACTTGATGAACAATGCATTCTAGGCAAAATCCTGTACAGACTTGAATGATGAAGCACACGATGCAATGTGAAGACTTTGAAGAACATATGCTGTACAGACTTCGAATCAAAAGTTGCACGATGTATAGACATAATCGATGTACATACTTTCTATATGCTCAAGACTATGCACAACGAATGTGTATACTTGCTGTAAGAGATGTGCAGACTTGATAAATGAAGCAACTGTATAGACTTGATGAATAAAATGTATTTTGCACATGAGAAAGTCTGTACAGACTTTAGTGCTGAGACGATGTACAGACTTCATGCGTGCAACAATGACAATGTATAGACTTTGAAATGCAACGTAGGTGAAGACCCCAATGTATAGACTTCCAATATGAATGCAACCGCTGTACAGACTTGCTCAACCAGTCCGATGTACAGACTTGGAATTTCAACAGAAGGATGTACAGACTTGGCATTTCAACAGAAGGATGTACAGACTTGGGAATTATGCATGACGCTGTACAGACTTGGAAAGTCAATCTGCTGAATGTACAAACTTGGTCGCTGAACATAGGTAAAGATAAGCACTGTATAGACTTGCCACCGACCAATGTATGGACTTGAACTGCATGCTACAGTAATATGTAGACTTTAAATCAAATGATGCAATGCATGAACAAGAAGACTCTGTACATACTTCATATGATGCACTGACAATGTACAGACTTGATGAAGCATGAACAAGCCGATGTACAAACTTAGCCTGTATAGACTTAATGCATGAAGAGCCCTGACAATGTATGGGCGATGTACAGACTTGCACATATGATGCACTGGCTAAGCCACGAATGTATAGACTCTCAGCCATGAACAAATGCAATGTACAGACATGCGAAGCTGGGGGGTCAACCCACTTAAGTGCACTGATGTAATGTATGCACATAGCAGATATTACATAGCAGATATTGAACTGAAGCAATGGATGTATAGACATGATATCTGACAGAATGCAATGCATCTATACAGAGAACAATTGCCATCAATGCGTGACAGAATGCAATGCATCTATACAGAGAACAAATGCCATCAATGCTAAACACAACAACATAGCATATGCAAAGTATGCAATGCATCTATACTGACTCACTGTTATGAATGCACCTGTGATACTCTCACTGTGTTGCTATCATCAAAACATCATAACATATGCTTGTGCCTAAGGGCACAACAAGATAACCCCGAGCAAAATGAAAACAAAATCTCTGAGAAAGTGGATCCGAGACCCAAGAAAAAGGATCCGAAGGGTCCGGGATATTACAAATGGGAAGTGACGGATGTGCGTGGACTACACCGACCTCAACAAGGCCACGCCCAAAGACAGCTTCCCCATGCCCCAGATCGACCAGCTGGTCGACGGTACGGCCAGGCACGAGATGCTGAGCTTCCTCGACACCTATTCTGGGTACCATTAGATCAGCATGCACCAGCCCGACCAAGACAAGACTACGTTCGTCACCGACCACGGCCTATATTGCTACACTCGAATGCCGTTTGGACTGAAGAACGCTGGAGCTACATATCAACGCCTAGTCAACCATATGTTTGACTCGCATATTGGCCGCAACATGGAGGTCTACATCGACGACATGCTCGTAAAAAGCCTCCGAGCCGTCGAACACTTGCGCGACCTAGCGGAGAGCTTCGCCACACTCAGAAGGTACAACATGAAACTCAACCCTACTAAATGTGCATTTAGGGTGCGGTCGAAAAAATTTCTAGGTTTCCTTGTCACCCATCGGGGAATCGAGGCCAACCCCGACCAGATCCGAGCAGTGTTAGAGATGGAGCGACCGAAATAGGTGAGGGACGTACAGTGCCTCACCGGGCGCGTCGCCTCCCTAGCTCGATTCCTATCCCGAGCCGCTGAACGGTGTCTCCCCTTCTTTCGACTGATCAAGTAAGCCAACCTGGCACCAGAAAAGAAGGGATGGATCGACTGGGATCAGGAGTGCGAGCAGGCGTTCGAAGAGTTGAAACACTACGTGACGACCCCTCCTGTCCTCGCCAAACCCTAAAGGGGAGAGCAGCTACTCCTATACCTGTCCGTGACGTCCAGCACCATGTGCGTTGTGCTCGCATGGGAGGAAGCAAGAGTCATGAAGCACGTCTACTATGTTAGCCGAGCACTACAAGGACCGGAGTTCTGATATTCGCGGACTGAAAAGTTTGCCCTCGCGCTAATTACGGCTGCTCGCAAGCTGTGACCATACTTCTTGGCTTACTCGATCGTCGTCCTTACCCATCAGCCCCTCCGACAAATCCTTCAGAAGCTTGATGCTTTCGGGAGGCTAGTCAAGTGGGCGATTGAGTTAGAAGAATTCGACATCAAGTTCCGACCGAGAATAGCGATCAAAGCCCAAGCTCTCGCCAACTTCTTCGTCGAATGCACCCTACCCGCCGAGGATTTGCCCGAGCAGTCCTCGGGGCCCACCTGGGAGCTATACGCCGACGGATCTTCCTGCGCTGCGGGCAGTGGCGCAGGATTGGTTTTACTCTCGCCAGAAGGGTTGGAGCTACAATATGCCCTGCGTTTCAACTTCCCGACTACAAATAATGTGGCCGAGTATGAGGCGCTCCTCTCTGGGCTACGCATGGCAAAACACTTGGGGGCATCAAGCGTGTGAGCGTATAGCGACTCCATGCTCATCGCCAACCAGGTCCGGGGGGAGTTCGAGGCCCGTGACCCCTCCATGATGAAGTACTTAGAAAAGGCCAAGGCGGCGGCGAGCGAGTTCACCCGCTTTGAGTTGATCCACATCTCACGCCAAGAGAACGTCCGAGCAGACGCTCTCTCCCGCCTAGTGTCGGCCACCGCAGTCTCTAGTTCGAGGTCGGTCTTGATAGAAGAATTATCAGCGCCGAGCATAGATGATCCGACGCCCCAAGTAAACGCCATAGACTACGAACCCTCCTAGATGGATCCTCTCCTCGATTTCCTCCTTCGGCAACAACTCCTCCGCGACCATGCTGAGGCACGGCGCACGCGGGCAAGAGCAGCCCACTTCACCATGGTGGACGGCCGGTTATATCACCGGTCCCTCTCAGCCCCTCTACTTAAGTGCCTCTTCCCCACGGAGGCCAACCAGGCCATACGAGAAGTCCATGAAGGACTTTGCGGAAGCCATGTGGGACGGCAAGCACTCGTACAGACGCTGATCCGGCAATGGTATTGGTGGCCCACCTTGCAGTAAGACTGTCTCGACTATGTTTGGAGGTGTCCTCAATGCAATAAATATTCCCACCTACACCACCAGCCAGCTACGCGGCTCCACGCTTTGATGGAGCCTTGCCCATTCGCTCGGTGGGGAATCGATATACTGGGACCCTTCCCTGAAGCACACGGGTGGAAGAAGTTCCTCATAGTCGCCATCGACTACTTCACCAAGTGGGTCGAGGCTGAACCTTTGGGGAAGATAACAAGCGAAGCAGCTTGGAAATTCATGCTGCGAAGCATCATTTGCCGATTTGGGATCCCAATGGGTTCTCACAACCGACAACGACAGACAATTCGTGTGCACTACCTTTCAGGAGAAGTGCTCGGAGTTGGGGATCTGGAACCACTACACTTCGGTGGGGCACCCCCAAGCCAATGGGTTGGTGGAAAACGCCAACCGAACTCTCCTCCACGGCATCAAGACCCGCTTGGACCAAGCGGGTGACTCATGGATTGATTCGATCCCAATCATTCTATTGGCCCACCGGACCACCGCTAGAGCCGCCACCGGAGAGACGCCTTTTCATCTCGCCTACGGGGCTGAGGCAGTGGTTCCGGTGGAGATATCCAACCCCTCACTACGGGTGGGACACTTTGATGAAGCCAGGAACAACCAAGCAATGCTTGAAAACTTGGACTTACTCGAAGAAGGAAGAGCCAACGCCCAGGTAAAACTCTTGGCATATCAATAGAAACTGTCTCAATACTACAACGCCCGAGTTAAGGAGCGACACTTCTTCCCTGGTGATCTAGTTCTATGGCGAGCAAGCGTGGCTGACCCACGAGGAGCCACAGGAAAGCTCGCACTAAACTAGGAAGGCCCGTACAGGGTAGCAGAGACACTCGGTAGTGGAGCGTATAGGCTAGTGACGCTGGGGGGAGAGAGGTACCCAGGACATGGAATTCCGTCAACTTCAGAAAATACTTCCAATAAATCGTCACCAGCCGTACTCCACTAAGGTATGTTACCTACGAATAACGAAGAGGTAACCTAAGGGTTTTCCTAGAGGCAAGCACCGCTCCCCACGAGAATGAAGAGGTAACCTAAGGGTTTTCCTAGAGGCGAGCACCGCTCCCCTCGAAAACAAAGAGGAAACTTAAGGGTTTTCTTAGAGGTGAGCACTGCTCCCCTTGCAAACGAAGAGGTAACCTAAGGGTTTCCTAGAGGCGAGCACCGCTCCCCTCAAAAACGAAGAGGTAACCTAAAGGTTTTGCTAGAGGCGAGCACCGCTCCCCTCGGAAGCGAAGAGGTAACTGTTGGCACTCAAAATATAATCCTTCGGCAACCAAGTCGCAAAGACGAATGATACGGCCCACTAAAGCACAGAAGCCAATGAAGATCAACTTACTAAAGATTCCTCAAGTTGACAGAGCCCCAAGTCACCTTGAAGTGAGCACCGGGGACTTTACCTCAGGAGAGTTGGAATGAACCCGCAACCAACCGGCAGCGCGACCAAGCCTGCCCAATGATCCGGCATCGACCTCGTCATGCTGCTACCCTACATCCATCGTCCGAACAAGGACGACGGTCTACCCACTGACTCCCCTAAGGAGGAAGAACGTCCTCGGCCGTCCACAACAAGGGGCCGAAGGTTCTGTCAGCAGGAGGCCCCGATCACCCGACACGGGTTCAGCTTCTCGCTATAGTGGGCCCGTTAGTGGCCGACTGATCGCCATTCAAGGCGGAATTATCCCGGATGCAATGCCATCCCACAAGGAAGCTTCGAGCACGAGTCCATCTCAACCAGAAGCAGAAATCACAGTGCCAAAGGCTGTGCCAGCAGGACACCCGTGTGCTCGGGCCAGACACGCGCGAAGTTCTGATTAAGGCCATTCGTCATATCGAGAGCTTCGTCAACACCCCGTCAAGGTTTTTCAAGGGCCAGGGCGAGAGGAACAGTCAACAGGAGCTTCCGGAATCATCCCCGGACCTATCGGCCGACCCGCGCCGAGCAAACAAGTTAAAACGGCGCATGAAGGGTCATCAGCGCCGCTTAATACGGCACCACCAAATCCAGCGCGCCCATCCAATCGGGGACTTGTTCCCGGTGCCGTTTAATCCGGCGCGCCCCCTTCCCAGGGCGCCGGATTAACGAGGTATACATATACCCTACCTTCGAACAGAAAAAAGAGAAGAGGAGGAATCAGAAAGAAAAAAAGAAAAGATAGAAGATAGCCAATACGAGGGGAAGGGTTGTTGGTTCGAGAGAAAAACCTTGGGGGGAGAAGTAGGGTTTCCCATTGAGGGTTCTCGCCGCCGTCTTCCTCGTCTGCTCGTCTGAATATCTCCGGAGCCGGAGAAGAGAAGCCGATGATCCGATACCCTGTTCTGGAGAAAGAGTCTAGGTGGGTCTACGTGGTTTTCTTCGGTCGATTCCCCTTTTTCTTCTTTGGTTTTCTCCCCCTGATACAATGTAAGTGAGAGAGGGGAGGGGCGATGATACGAGCCTGACCTCCCCTCCCTCACCACCGCCTCTGTCTCTTCTCTTCATCTGGGATGATCTTCTTCTATTAATGTAAACGGCAGCCGAGCGACAACACCGGCGCCAGAATATATGCTATGTGTATATATCTGCCTGTATCGTTCATCGAATGAATGGAATGTGTTGATGCCCGATGCTGTATCCATCTTTCATGCTTTCTCTCTAATTTCTCTTCAGATGTGCATTTAATGTTTCCCGGAGTGCATAGTTCCCGGATCCCTTTTTCCCTATGCTGGATATGCCCCTGGGCTATATGAATCGCTCCCCCCTCCCCGAGGTTCTCTCTCTATTCCAATGTGATGGTCGGGCTTTGCACCATGTGTGCCACGGGTTTTGTGATCGGAGACGCACTCGTGTGCGTATCTCTGCTCATCTCCGTCTAGGGAGCAGACCCTTCGCCGCCCCTGTGCCTTTCCTCATAGGCTAGATGGGAGGGGAAGATCGTTTCTGTCATTCCTTCTTCATCCTAGGATGAGCCCCTGTCGGTTTTTCCGAACATGATGTATATATATATCCCGTCCTCAAATCTTTACGCTAATCATATAGCATGCCAGTATTAATTTATCTAGCCTGCGGGCTTCACTGTTCTAATATGTGTCTAGCAATTCGGTTGCCCACTTGTCATTAGACGATGTCTTGCGCCACCCTTTCCACTTCGCATCTTAACAGGAGTTTGCTCTGTAGCATCATTCCAGCACCCGGGGAGGGGGATATTCCCCCAATCTTCTATGTTAGTCACTCGGTCGACAGGGGAGGCTCATCCGTTGATGACGAGTATCCCTACCAGCCATTGAGTGCACAGTGATGGGGCTAAGCCCTACAGTTCAAATCCACGGTTCTTAATGGACCTCGTGGTGGCCGCGGGTTGTGTGCCCCTTATAGGCTAGCCCTCGGGGTTTCCTTCCCTCTATCGGTCGTCCCGATTCGAGTGTTGTGGTGACTCGGGTCGCGTTCCCCTCGTAGGCTAGCCCTCGGGGTTTTCGCTCCCATAATGAGTCGCCTCATTCGCTCACTGTCGCCCACGGATTCGGTGCCCCTAGCAGGATAGGCCTCGGGGTTTTCCTCTCCGTTCGGGTTTGTCGGCCGCCGTTGCGCCACCCGGCCCTCAGGGGTTGCTCCGCCACGTGAGTACTCCCCGCTTCTCCCCGACAATCCTCCGGGATGGGGAGATGCTGCCAAAATTTCGGCTCAAACGAGTCTGACTCGGAACAATCGCCGCGCTCGAGTATGAACCTCGCGTGAGCCTGTGACTCGGCTCCCGGATGACCCGGGGTCGATCCTTTGAATATAAGTAAACTTTCAAAGTTTCCTAAAGTATTTTAATAAACCCAAGAAAAATTAATAAAATCTCGGTTTTTGCGAGATCAGGCTAAACCGGGGCCGTTTATATACGGCGCGCCTTAAAACGGCGCGCCCTTTCCGGTGCGCTTCTTCCCGGCGCGCCCCAATCAAGCCACGCCGTTTTAACTTCCCTCTTGCACCTACGGTTTCCCACGCCGTTTTAAGTCCTATACCTACATTTCCTGGCGCCGTTTCTGATCATTTTGCTGTCTAAATCCCTGGCTCGCCCCGGGGCAATCCTGGCCTCCCGTGGTCGAGATTGGCAGCCCCAAATAGCAGTAGATTGAATAAGGTAAGGGCTGTTTATGCCCTGAATAACCTTTCTATCATGTTTGCTATCATACGTATTAGCACTTTGCTTTCGTCATCACCTTTTGTGTTACCATTTTCGCCGCTGGCGGGGCTTAATAAATATGACTGAGCTCTGCTTACCTTCATAATTCTGTCATCATGCTTAGTACAGTGTGGACGCCAAAAAATGACGATGATGATCATGGCAATATTCGCGTCTACACATTCGAGCGCGAGTCGAAGACAGAACTGCCGAATAAACCTCATGCCTCGCCCGATCAGGACGAGAACTCGCTTGGTGGTCCGCTACCCGCTAAGGAAGCCCCCTAAGCAGAAGATACAGCTACAATACTCCGACCGGCCATGCCGAGAGCTGAATCAGAGGAAAGTCAAGAACCCCGACACAGTCTCGGCACGCACCGAAAGTCACGCAAAGTCTGGGACCGAGTTCCGGAGGCTGCGAACGGAATGTTACGGAGGCCACACATCGCAACCGAAACATGCCAGGAATGTCAACATTCATACAAACGGCCTTGACTTTGGAAAGATTCCGTTCGGTACTTAAACCGGTGCGATATGCACTTAAAACGGCGCCACTAAGACCGGCGCGCCCCTTTCCTCTGTTCCTTGCATTTTGGGTTAAACCGGCATGGCCTTGGCTAAACCGGCGCGGCCTTCATCTTGGGTTAAACCGGCACGCCCCTTGGCTAAACCGGCGCACCCCTTTTTCCCCTTCATATGGGTTAAACCGGCGTGGCCTTCATATTGGGCTAAACCGGCGCACACCTCTTCCCCTTCATATAGCTTAAACCGGCGCGCACCCTTTCCTTGGCATCTCAAGTTAATCCGGCGCGCAAACGAGCCGTCCCATCTACATTTCGATGCTCTGTTTCGCATCATTATGGCGTGCAGAGAACATTCAATACCAAGGGCTCTGCTTCCACCTTCGATCGACAGCACACAAGCAGTAGCAGCAAGGCAAGCTCCGGCAGATCCCTGAGCGTCCCATCCTCAGACGAGCAGCAGTGTACGGGACAAATGAACAGCGTCCAGCACAGCCGGTCAACTCCCGACTCCGTTGCGGAGGAGGTGGAAATGGCAGGAAGGCTCCCAGGCTGGCTGATGTATATAAGGGGCAGCACTGTGAGGCCGAAGAAGAGGATGATGAGGAAGAGGAGGTCAACAGAAGGGAACAGAAGAAAAGAGAAGAGGAAGGTTGAAGAAGGAGAGGAGAGAGGTCTTCTGCCAGGTCTCCAGCCTCCGAAGAGAAGAAGCTACATCCATCCGTTCACGCCTGCAAGGTGAAGAAAGAGAGGGAGAGGGTGAGAGCAAGAGAGGGGAGAGAGGGGGGGAAGAGCTTGTGCTCTGTTCCTTCTTCTTCCCCCGCCGATGTATCTTCTTCCCCCCCCCCTCAATATTTAGTTTTTCTTTTATCTTCTCCGTTGTATTCTTCCTTCCTTTTCCCTTGAGGATGAATAAAAGAATGACTTGTGAGCATGCGCAGTATTATATGGCTTTGATCCTTCCCCCCCCCTTTTTCTTCCGTTTTATTTCTCTAGTTCTCTGAATCACCTGGGGCCCTCGGGAGCTTGCCCTTCTGTGGCATGAACTCTGAGGGAACCCGTTCGAAGGGTGAATAGTCATGGCCACCCACGGCCTACATCCGTCCCGTTCCACGAATTCATCACCCGTGAGCTGTGAGAGCTCTTGAAGGCTAGTCCTCGAGCTCTCCAACACTCACATTTGGGTTTTTGGACCGCCATGAGGTCTAGATTAGAGGTGCACCCCGGAGTTAACCGTTTGGTGTTCCTTATTGCTCTCTGGCAACTCCCAGTCCAGGGGAGGTGCTGCCCAAATTTCGCCAGGATGAGAACACTCAAGAACAAACGAGCAAGCTAAGTCCTCGGAAGATAAGAACAGTTCATGCCTGAAGCTGCCCCTGAATCAAGCTAAACATCTAAGTTCTTGCATAATAAACCCCTCAAGTAAACATCCAAATACAAGTACTCATTCACCTTAACAAATGTTAAGAAGCATCATAATGATTTAAAATGTCAATTGAACAAACAATCAGCTCATTTGATCAATCTGCAAGTTGAAGAAATAAGAACAGAGGCAATAAGAATCAAACAGATTGAGCAAAACCTCGTAGAAGCTTAACCCGGCGCGCCCTAATCCGGCATGGGCTAACCCGGCGCGGTACCCTCCCGCGCCGGTTTAACCCCACACTCAAAACCCATTTCATTTCCTTTGCCACAAACCGGCGCGCCTCCCCTTTTTTAGCCTGTTCCGGCGCGCCCCTGGCCCCTCTTCCTTCTTGCCATATACCGGCGCGCCCCCCCTTTTCTTGGCCATTAGCCGGCGCGCTCCCCCTTGGCATCCTTATTCCGGCGTGCCCCAACTTGCCACCTTAGCCGGCACGCTCCCCCTTGTGCTCCCTTATCCGGCGCCCTCCTTCGAAGCTCTTATCCGGCGTGCCTCCCCTCTTGCCCACTTCAAACTCGGCGTGCCTCCTTTATATGAAAAGGGGGGGGGGATAATAAAAAGATAAAAGGAGAGAAATGCCCAAGTAAAAAGAAGAATGCAAAGATCAATAACAAAAAAATGAAAGTAACTCTATTACCCGCGCTTCAACTAAAAATTTTGTTCCGGGGGCGCACGTTATTGAGCTCGGGCTACGCATTTAACAATTCACTCCCTCGGACTGGGTGCAAAGAGAAAATCAACGACGCCTTATGATATCGGACGTGGTTTACGGAACTTCCGACATGACCATAATCCGAAATCATCTCCGGCCAACACTCTATCAACTTGACCCATCCCTACCGGGATCCAATCCCGCATTCTCATTAAACTTGCCTTGTTCATGGCAGACATTCGCGCGGTTTTGCTACCATCTTTTATACTACAAACACGGACCTTCGTCCGAACATGAAGTGGCCTATGAGTGGCCGACATAGTCTTAGCATTCACGTCCCGATACGGGTTTCCAGCATAGTTCATCTTTCACTATCCTCCTGCATTATTAGTATTCTCTTTAGGTCGTAGGGCCCTTATTCCCGGCAATCAATCAAGGGTGTTCCCCCGTATGGGGGATGTAAATAACGCCGTGACCTTTACGGCACGGCGGGTTTCGGTCCCGACACGAACTACACAATCGTCTGATTAGTCAGATCGAGCGCACCATGGGCTTCCATGAAGCCCGAATAAATCGTCACTTTGTGACTGGCACGCCCTCGCACTAAATAGAAGAATTAACCCCGATCAACAAACGAACGGATCCCCCCTCCGAATTTTAGTGCGTCCACATACAGTCATCATCGTCGTGCATGTATGCTCGCCTCGACCCTCGGGTATATCAAATGGCGTTGACAGAAGGTCGGGTTGTGCCCGATCGGAAGGCTCCGCTATGCACGAGGGTGGTCTCCGGACCTACGTCCTCCACCACGTACCAAGGGTCTCCAGTTCAATGAACCATGCCTCTCCTACATGATAGATAGACGCATCTCGCATGATCCCGTCATGTTCATAAACATCGCATCCTTTATTCCGGCCTCGACAGCCCATTATCTCAGCAATTAATCAAAGGTGTTCCCTCCTCGTGGGGGATGTAATTAACGTCATAACCTTTATGGTATGGCGGACTGCTGGTCCCGACCGAACCTCACTTTTGCCCGACACGGGTCAGAATGAGCGCATAATAAACTCGTCACTCACGTGACTAGCACGCCCGCGTCGTCAATCAGTCAGTTAATTACTAGTTAGTTAATTGGTTGATCGACACGTGAAATAAGATGTATGTATATATGTATACACACACACACACACACACACACACACACACACACACACACACACACACACACACACACACACACACATATATATATATATATATATATATAATAAGAAGATAAAAAAGATCGCAAACAGTAACCTAAGGGTTTTCCTAGAGGCGAGCATTGCTCCCCTTGCAAACGAAGAGGTAACCTAAGGGTTTCCTAGAGACGAGCACCGTTCCCCTCGAAAACAAAAAGGTAACCTAAGGGTTTTCCTAGAGGCGAGCACCGCTCTCCTCAAAAATGATGGCATCAAACGAATGGAGGACACAAGCACTGCGGAGCGTGATCATGAAGAGCCGCCCAGAAACACGCAGAAGTCTTCCAATAAAAGGTACACAACAGCATCGACTCAAAATAAAGAATTTATATTTCTTTAGTCAAAATACAAGCTACCTGAAATCGGCAAGTAACCCTCACACGGGCCAAATACAAAGTACGTGGAGAGACCAAACGTGCTCGATCATGGTGATATACCACTCCAACAGTTCACTTCCCGGGCACTGTCCTCCGCCAACAATCATGCTGATCCCCTGAGCGGACACCAAGCACCCATTTTTGTTTTGTGGAAGAGTGCCAACAGTGAGGCCGCCTATGCCAGAGAAGAGGGACAAGGCCCCCTAGACCAACAAAGGGCTTCACTGGTAGAAGGCCTGCACCAGGAAAACTAGGCCGGCTGCTCCGGCCACCCCTATTTGGATGAGGGCCAATGAAGCAACGAGGCCCACCCGTTACAGGGAACCAGCAGGCCTACAGAAGGCAACAATGGGCAGTGGTACCACAAGGCCAACACATTATGAGGGCCACTCTAGCGTACTGGCCATGCTTCCAAACTGGCGAACAAGACCCCGCTGCCCCAGCTGCCACCGGCACCCACCTTTGATGGAGAGGTTGTCTCGTCGCGGCCAGTGCACCACGAGTCCACTGTCGTCATCCAGCCGCATGGCCTTGTCTGCAAAGTGGAAGAAGGGAAAACAGTTCCCTACCATTCCTTACGCTCCTTCCCACCAGAAGATAGGAAGATGTTCCAGCAATGGGGAGCACCTCACCAAGTGCCTGCAGGAAGCAAACGCCGGTTACATACCGCAAAGACAAGCGACAGGAACTAGCTGAGAGATAGAAAGCAGCAATACCCAGAGACTTCTCGTCCCTTCAGGGACGAAACTTATCCAGCTCAAGAAGTAGGACCCCCCTACCAGCGTATAAGCGGTTAACCTTCTCCAAGGCCTCCCGCCAGCCGTCCCGGTACCCGAGCCTGTACTGTTCAGAGACCGGGCCACCCTCCCCAAGCGCAGGCCACGGCCGCCATGGTACCGGCACTGGGTTTCTCTGGAGGGCCAAAGGTTGACGATGAGCCTGCAGAAGTTCATCATCCGATGAAGTACCGGACTCTCCCAATGACATCATATAAGAAAGCTACCCCCGAGGGTTCACTGGTGCAAAGTTGATCACCGGGCACCGCAAAGGCCACCATTTATAGGGGGAGCAAAGTCCCCGGAAGTATGAGGACTCCTACCATCTCAATCAAATACGGGGAAACTGAAGCGACGGATCCCGAAAGTCGCGCCCTATCGCGGTTACCTCAAGGACGCCGCTTCATATCCCCAGGAGATCTCATAATAGCCCAGAAGGAAGTAAGTACACGAGAGAGATTTTAAGATTTACGAAACAAAGGAAGTGCTCCATTCCAAAATGTAAGAGTTTACAAAAGAAGACTACCACCTAGGCAGAAATAGAGGAAAGCAGGAACTAAACGAGCAGGGGCACCTTTCTAAAGGTGCACCACGGACACATCGTCACGTGCCCCAGTCACATCAGGCTCACGTACGTCTACAACTCCAGCGGGAGGTGACTCCTCATCCAAGTCCACCACTTGGTCCCCGGCCACCGAAACATCAGCAGGTGCTCGCTCACCTGCACTTGACATCGGCCTCTCGACACCCGCCTCTGCGGTGTCAGGTCCCTCCTCTCCGTCATCGGTGTCCGAGCCGTAAGGAGTTGAAGGAGGAGGGAGGACCGGGGCGACGAGGCCAAGATTCTCCGTTGTGGCCTTCACCGCAGCACTCCAGCCCTCCCGAAAGCCATGGTCACGGGCTGACCCATAGAACTCCAAGGCTGCCTCCGTCAGCTCGTCCCGGTAAGCCGAGGAGGAGCGGAAGTTCTCCACAGCTTCCTCGCCAGTCGAGGACAGGGACGTACGCAACCTGGCAAGCTCTGCCTCGACCTCTTGGGCACGAGCCTTCATGGCTCGGACTTCGCCTCCGACTTGGCTGCTCGCTCCCCGGCCGCATCAGCCCGCACCCGAAAGGAGTCCTGATCGCGCTTCATGCCGGCGAGGGCCAACCCTAGTTGGGCCAGCAGCTCTTGGAGCCCAACGTTAGCAGCTTCAGACTCCTTCAAACGCCCTTCAGCTCCTGCCTGAAGGGCCCAACTAGCCTCCAGCTCGCGGGCGAGATCAATGAAGTGGTGCCTCCACAACCCGAGGGCACTGACGACCAGACACGCACTCCTCGCTGCGACGGCTGTCAACTCCTTTGAGGTCTCGGGACCAAACTCCTCAACGTGCTCGTGCCAGCGAGCACTCTGCACCATGAGGTCAATGATGGTCGTGACCCCGGGCAGCCTTGTCGTCCAATCCTTGGGCTGCGAGGACTGACCACGTGAAGGAACCTTCGGTGAGGGGAAATAACCAACTTCGGCAGCAGCATGAGCTTTGCCCCTTTCGCCCCCCCGCTCTCAGGAGGCGGGCATCGGAGCAGCAGCTGCCGACGCTTTAGATGATGGCGGCGGAGGAGCACTGGGGGGAGGCGCCTCAGAAGGAGGCGGGACATGATTGCTGACCTGAGTAGACCCTCTCCCTCTCTTCCTTGACCGACGATGACTATCCATCTCCGCCAACTCGTCATCAGTCAGAGGGATTCGACTACCGCCAGCCATGGCGAGCTCTTCACCAGCTGCACTAGAAATGGCTACAGGTTAACTCCACCGAAGACTAGGCCCTCCGCTGGCCACGGATGCTTCAGGCGAGCGGATTAGAGGAATGCCGACCGAAACGGGATACATCAGCCTTCCCAGGGCGAACACAACTTCAGCCCGGGGGGCAACGATCGACACCTGTCCTACTCCCGGAGCGACATGGTCCATGGGGGCGAGGAGCAAGCCGCGGCAACTAGACGGTCTCGTAGGTGCAACCCTACACTTCAGTCGCTCCTGAAAATAGAACAAGGCTAGTCAAGCACCAGTCACTATCGACGCGACCTTATGGAAGGATAAAGCCAGTACCCTGCGGCAACGGGGCACATAACCCCAGCTCCCGAAGCAGCGCCGGGGTCAGAACGAAGTCTGCGTCAGCAAGGGGATACTGGGAAACATCCTTCAACTTCTGGCGGTCCTCGGCCCTGAGAGAGGGCTTCGTATCACGCCAAGTGCGACGACAGCCGCTGCGCATCCAACTATCGGAGGCCTCCTCCCAGTCTTTCGACTTGACAAGGTATACGTACCGCTCCGCCCAGCCTTTGCGGTTGGACGCGGTACGGGAAACTGTGATGAAATGCTAGCGGGTGCGAGCCTTGAAATAGGTGAAATAGGTATCGGACGGGCAACTCTAGAGCAGGAAGAAGTACCAAAACAGATCGACACTTGGCCCCACCGACGCCCTATGGCACGCATAGATGAACCCGCAAAGGATGCTGTAAGAATTGGGGTTTACTTCTCCAGGACACCGCCCATAGTAATGGAGGACAGATGCGATGAAGGGATGAACTGGAACACGGAAGCCCGCTTGAAAGGAGGCCACCGGGACCATGACCCCGTTGGAAGGGAAACTTATTTTGTCATCTCCCACGGAGGGAAAGATGGTGTCGTACTCGGGGGGAATCTAGAAGGCTTCCCATAACCCATGGATCACCCTATAGGCCACTAACGGTGGAGAACTGGGTCGACTAGCGCCCGCACCTGAAGTGCTTGACACACCACCGTGACTAGGAGCTGCCTCTTCCGAGGAAGAAGAATCGACGCTGAGGTTTCTTCTGCGCGGAGGCATGACTACAGAAGATGAAAAATACAGGGAAAGAAGGATCCTCACCAGACAAAGGGAGGAAGATGCCTATAACGAAGTGCGACAACCGGCAAGACGTGGGTACAATTTGCGAGAGACCTCGCATCAGTTCTTATAACCGACCACTACGGGTCAACGTTATCCCCTGAAGGGTAGGTGAAAAGATGCCAGCTGCTATTGTGGTACGGCTACCGATGCCAGATGACCATTCTGAGCCCACGCCCCCAGAACGAGACAAGACTCGGGGTCATCATTGTCAGCGTGGTCTCTGCCACCGCCAGAGGCACCTTGCGCGCCAAGAAGGCTCTCGAAGCTACCAACTCTCGTTGTACGAGGAAATCACCTTCAGATCTTACACTCCATAAAACCCTCTCTTAAACTACTCTCAGCCCCCTGCAGAGTGCTCGACGACTGAGAGTAGGGGGGAAGTGAGGAGGGTAAATCTAGTTTGGCCCACATTCGGCCCAGTAACGACCGGCCCATACCCATAAGCTTTTGATAAGCGCGTAAACCGATAGATACGACCCAATTCGACCCGACCTTGGATTCTACAGTAAGGGGAAGCGTGGTTCTCGCCGAAGAACACTCCGACGACCGATCGTTGCCCTCACGACGTCGGCCTTGACCCCGTAACGGGCGAGCACGCCCCATGAGCACCGTAAGACTCGCCCAGGGACCGGCCTGCGCCAAGGCTATCGCCCCCCAATGGGAAACTCCCGCCAATATAGTGGGGGAATGTTAGTCTACTAAGCAGACCCTTCCCTCTCAAGGGATGAGGTCCCTCGCTCCAGGACAACCCATATAAAATGGACATCAACAGAAGAGAAGGGGACTGTGGATACTTCTGCCATAAGAGCTTCCTACTGAGAATAGAGCAATCAGACCTACCACGACAATAGAGAGGCTACCCGCAATGCCCAGAGAGAATCCTCCTCCTGCACGACCTTACCACCCAGCGAGCACTCTCTGAGTACCCACTGGGAGCGGCGGGCACGCGTGCAGAGGACCTGATGCGGGACGGACCACGGACACGACTCGAATTAGGAATGCGAACCTAAGACTCTAGACAAGCTCGTGATTGTTCCTTAGCGAGGGAAGCGTCGGACGTGCGCGGTTGAGAAACCGGCAGTGAGCTAGGGTGGTCGGCTCTCTCATGGGTGAGGAAGGAATGTCCTTCTCGTGGTGAAGGGGTCCTTGGGGTGGCTCCGGGAACAACCAATCTACCCCGATAGTAAACCGATCTAGGCTTGTACTAAACCTTTACACTTGTCCCATCATGGCTTGGAACATTGCGCCCACTTCATCGGGACTATAGGCTCGGGATGCGGCCATGGTTGCAAAGATGGGGTTGGGTCCCCTAGGAATGGATATGCAAGGCCATTTTTTTTAATTTTTTTAAAAGCAAAATGTGATGCTAACTAATGCACCTAGACATGACGACCAAGACTCGGTACGTGGCGGAGCTAACCGATCCGAAGATCACTCGCGCAAGTGTGCGGTCTTCCCGATAGGCGTAGCCTAATGTTTGGACAACACCTTTTATATATCGGGTTAATGGGATGCAAGTGCAACCTAGACCGACTTAGACGATGACTCGACTTAAATGATACTCTTTTCTTTTTTTGATTTTAGACACCCTAGACTCAAACTCGCTCTGATACCAAATTGATGCGGGACGGACCACGGACACGACTCAAATTAGGAATGCGAACCTAAGACTCTAGACGAGCTCGTGATTGTCCCTTAGCGAGGGAAGCGTTGGACGTGCGCGGTTGAGAAACCGGCAGTGAGCTAGGGTGGTCGGCTCTCTCTTGTGCCCGGATCGGGTCACGAGACGGTCACGCTCTCTCTCGCAGCAGTGGTGATATCACAATATATGGTGAGCTAGATCCTAAAACATGCTCTCTAGCAGCGGCATAAACAAGCATGTATGAAATAAAGCAAAGTGCCAAGTGTAGGAGCGAACACGATACCTCCACGCTCTCGGCGTGGGGAAGATGGACCCGGCCGAACTCGTATTCCCGGGATGATTAATACACAATTATTA
The DNA here is from genome assembly GCA_022559845.1 of Amorphophallus konjac. Lineage (NCBI taxonomy): Eukaryota > Viridiplantae > Streptophyta > Magnoliopsida > Alismatales > Araceae > Amorphophallus > Amorphophallus konjac. The sequence goes on from CM040124.1 coordinate 18,408,214, forward strand.
TAGCAATGGACTACTGCCCACTCCACGCAGGGAGGTAAAGAGCTACACAAGTGGGTCCGGGAGGACCGATTTCGAGTTGACGGGCGACTTCTCGCGTAGCTTCGGCAGCACACATACTCACGACCGTGGGGCCCACGTACTGGTTGGAGGGTCTGTCTGGGACCCGATGGCACCGCTGTAGTGGGGATGCTTGGGGAAGCGCTCCCTGGGATGGCGGCATGCTGGAACGTCGACCGGAGGCCGGGCGGCTCCGATCGGCACCCGTCGGAAAAACTTCCCACGGATCTGCAACTTCTGTTTTCAGGCGCGCGCTCCGGAGAGAAGGGACGCTGCGATCAGCCCCGGTGTCGGATCGACACGAAACTAGCGCCGTTGGAAAGCTAACTTGAAATAATTCGATCTAGGACCAGAGAGAAAAAATGGATTGCTCTATATCTGGCCTTGACCGAATTTCCAAGCTGCTGTTGTACAGTGGCTGAAATCTCAGATCAGCAGGGAACTTTCCTGAGAGTTGCCTTTTACCGTGAGGTAGACGTCCGATTCAGCTCCTGAGCTCTTCACCAAAGTTGTATAGGTTTGAACAAGGAAAATAGTAATAATTCTTGTGGAAGGATTGGTGGAGGCTACAATTTGTTATGGATTTTGGACTGACTAGTGGTCGAATCTGGAATGAGGCAGATAGAACAGATTTGGGAACTTGGACGAATTTTATAAAATATGTAGATGACAAACCAAAAATCAAAAAAATGGATGGTGATAGAGCAAGGTGGACAAAACTTCCAATAAAATTGGGAGCTCCTAAAAAAATCAAAAAGTGGCCCGGATATGTAGAACTCAGAGTTGCTGTCACTGTAGATAGAAACATGGCAGATCTGGGAATAAAAGGGGAACGAACATTGAAAAATACCAAATGAAGGAATTTTGACTTGAATTTTTTTGTGAAGATAAGAGTTCGAGAGGGGAACCACTCTTGAAAATTTCAGCTCCAGAGGAGGTGGGAGCAGAAATTCGGGGAAAATGCTTCTTTCCTGGATGGACAGAATACCGAAGACGACTTCGCGGCGGCTCGATGGCGGCACGAACGGCGACGGCTGACGGCACCGATGATTACCGGAGATAGAAGGGAAGAGATAGAAGGTAGATCCACTCTAGAATTGGGGTTGGAGAAGGACGAACACCAGGGGGAGAGGGGAGGGGCGCAAGAAGCTCCTTGGGCTTTCATAACTTTTCTATCATTCATTAATTTCCAAATGGAAAATACAAGCTTTTATATGCTACACATCAAATCCAATCTCCACCATTGGATCTAGGGATGAGGAAGGGATGGCCTACATTAAATGTGATCAGCACACAAAAAAAATAAACTAATCCAAGTGGAAGGGGGCGCCCCCTTGACTAGGAGAGAGGGTTGAATGGGTAGGTAGCCTACCCTTTGAAAACTTAGAACCATTGTCTCCCATGTGGACAATTGACTTGTCAAAGCTTCTAGATGCCACCTAGGAGGGTTGATCAGCCCCACAAGGATGACATGGACCAATGAGAAAGGGGTGAGGTCCCCCTAGCTGGACATACTGTAGACACGCCAAAATTGATACTATGTTGATTAAATCTCATGTCACCATATTAACACCCCAAAGTGAACTTCAATATTTCCATAATATGAAGTTTTTCTTTTTTTGAGTGTTTTTAGGCCATTTTCTAATTATTTTTATAATTCACGACTCTACGTAGGGCGTGTTTTAAATAACGGCTTGGGCCGGGGCGTTTCTCAAAGAAAGGACGACTGATCCAAAAGGCGTCAGTTTCTGGACTTTTACAAATCCTACTCAAAATTAGAAAATAAGAATTAACGTCCCTCCATGGGTCGTGTTTTGAATTAACGCCTCTCCCTCAGGCGTCTCTTCATCATTTTCAAATAAAGAATGTTTTCATTACTAAAACTAAATCCATGAATTGACGCCTTTGTCCCAGTCGTGATTTTAATTAACGCCTTGTCCCAGGTCGTCAATTTCAAATAACGCCTTTCTGTGGGTCGTCTTTCACCCTTCCGTGTCCTGCTTGAACAACCCTTTCCTGGAGAGTTCCCTGCTATGTTTTGGTCACCGTGTTCGATTGGGGAAGTAGAGGCGTTGCCGTAGATGAGTCTTGCATGTTCTTATCCCATTGAATCTGTGTTTGCACCCTATAAATAGCACCCTGGGTTGAGCTCGCGCGAGAGGTTAGAGAAGGAGTTAGAAGCAGAGAAGAGCTTAGCAGAGCAACAAGTTGAGCAGAGAGTTCATTTTTTTACAGAAAGAAACAGATTGCTGCTGTTTGATTGATTCTTCCTCCTTCCGGATACAGCATCCCCGGCCATCATCTTGGTTTTCTCTCCCTCTACTGTTGTCAGGAACAGCAGGGAGTTCTTTACGTTGGCTTATTTCATTATTTCATCATCGTTCATCATAGTCTTTTGCATTAGCTTTGCATCACACCTCCTTTCCCTAATTCTCTTAGGGGTTTTAAAGAAACCAAAATGTGCACACTTCATGCTATTATTTCATCATCTTATTCTACTTGAGGATTGATACTACACTTTGGCTAATCCTATTTTTTTCTTTGTTTGTTTGTGATTTGTTTAAGGGTAATCAAAGAGAGAAACCCCCCTTCATCGGTCGGCCGGTAGAAGGAGGAGGAAGAAATCCACAATCATCCCGCATCCCTTTTCTCACCAGGTATTCGCGATCAATTTCCTTTTCTTTTGAGGTAACCCCTCTGGCGATCACTCTCCTTATTAGCACCTCGTGCATGCTTAATTCTTTTATTTTTAATTGTTCTAAGTGGATTTCTTAGAATCTACAAATTGGCGATCACGGTGGGACCTCCACTGTTTTTCTTTTGATTACCCCCCTCCTATTGGCACCCACGTGTGCCCTTTCCTATTGGCACCCACGTGTGCCCCTCCCTTTGGTACCCACGGTACCCCTCCATTGTGCCCCACGGGCACCCTCCATTGTGCTCCACGGGCACCCTCCATTGTCCACTGCGGATTAGCCAGTTTGTGAGCATCACTGCTATTTTCTTATTTGATGCCTTCCCTCAAGGCTTTTTTCATAATTTAACGCCTTTACCCAAGGCGTCTTTCTGTTATATAACGCCTTCTGCAAAGGCGCTATTCATCATATCTCTTGATTTGGTTTATCACTCCCTGAGAATTCACGCCCTTTGGTCTGGGCGTCCTTTGTTAATGCAGCGCCTGACATCAAGGCGTCTTTTATTTTGAGCTTGTGCACTGTCTTTTTTTTGACACCCTCTGCCAGAGGCGTCCTTTTCACAATTAGCGCCTCACACCAAGGCGCTTCTTCTGCACTGTCGGTCAGCACTTCACAGATTAGCGGCAGCCCCCTGTCGTTTCTTCTGCTTTTAGCGACTGCTGCTAAGTCACTTTTTACTTGTGTGTTTACAGAAACCTGTTTGTTCTGTTTATTCATGCTGGATTGATTTATATGTTCATCATCTGATTATACATGTTTGATCTGATCATATTATTCTGCATTTTGTGGCATTTGGTTGAGAGACCTCCTCTCTCTACACTAGGATTCCACACACCTTTCTTGGAATTGGAATAACCCTCCATTGAGCATTCAGTCTCTTTGGACCGAAAATTCCTTTTCCAAGACCTCCGTAAGTCCCCGCACCCATGGATTCCCTCACGGACGCCGGGCTGGTTGTACCTTGAAGTACCCGGAGTTTAGACAACCCATCGTTGGTGAGGAGAGAGAAAGAACCTAGTTAACCCGGAGATCACACTCAAATTCACAACTAGGGTTCACACTGCAAAGAGAGTGGATTGTGCTTCAACTTAATTCACCCTAACCTCAAACTTGAATTTAAAAGCTTGCGCTCATCACAACTTGTTTGCATAAACTTGATTGAATTGAGTGATTATTGTGGTTATAATTCCTTCAAGATAAGCTTTCTCTCCTCTTAAACATGCAACTTCGTTCAGGTAAAATCATCAACATGGCAAGCTACAGGTACTCCTATGATGATATGGATGAGAATATTTTTAGTCAATCTTATGAGGTTCCCCTCCAGGATTCCATTTACCACGAGGGAAACTACCCCCCGTCTCATGCACATTATTCCCAAGTTCATGTGGTCGACACCACAACTCATGAGGTTGAACCCTCTTCTCAGGCTTTACCCTCCAACCAAAATGCATCAGGGAACACCTCACCATCATTCAATGTCAATGATTTGATTCATGCCTTAGCTCAATTGGATGATTCCCAACGGCAGGCAGTTCAGGCCGCTTTGAAAGGGAAAGCTGTTACCTCTTCATCTTCCAACCCCCCTCCGGTCGCGAGTGGCCATCATGTTGTTAATGACCAGGCGGTCTTGTATAAAACTCCTTCACGTCCAACAACGCCCGTTGTGGCCATGCCGGCCCAACAGGCAAGTTATTCTGCGGCTAGGCCTCAATTCCTTCAACCTCCCCAAATTCTATGGACGCCTATGCCAAATTCTTTCATTCCAAATTCGGCCCCAGTCGAGTCAGACACCAATGCTCTACTCCTTCAGAAGTTGGCTAGCATGGAAGAACAACTCAAGAAAGTTACTGCTGCAAAGAATGCCCCGGAGATTTCTCTCCCTACATTGCCAGTATTTCATCTACCACCTTCTGAAATGCCGTACTTTCGGCGATATAATGGAACTGGCAATCCATTTATTCACTTGAAAGATTTTATGTATGAAACTTCCTTTTGGCAGGGCAACAAAGCCTCATTGGCTTATTTGTTTAGAAGGTCTCTAGAGGGGCCAGCCCTCGAGTGGTTTTATTCTTTGGACCCGCAGATGCTAGTGACTTTGATGTGGTCCAAAAGAAATTCTTGCAGAAATATAGGGACCGGGTCAGACCCTCCCTATCAGTTACTGATCTGGTTGTAGAAAAGATGAAGCCTGAGGAGGACTTCATTATATTCGCTGATAGATGGCGATCAATGGCCGAAAAATTGAAAGATACATTGTCAGAACCGGAACAGGTCAAGATGATCATTTCAAATGCAACCCCTCAGTTCCGGCATATATTGGCCATGAATAGATTGACTACCATGGAGGAGCTCTATGAGAGAGCTCGATATATTCAAACCCAGATGAAAGATTCGCCCATCATGGGCATGTTTGAACCAAAACCGCGGCTGATTAAGAAGAATACAAATGTCAACAATAGCAGACCCACGACTGAGGGCACCGTTACTAACGAGCAAGTTGGCGTGGTTGGCAACCCCACACCCTTTCGCCAATCTAACCCACGACCTCGCCACCTCCACAGCAAAGCACCCTCTTCAATGCACCCCCACAACACCAATCTGCTCCCCAACATTCCTTTGCTCCTCCATAAAACCAAACGCCTCACCCCGACCCCCCAGCTCCTCAACAATACCACCAAGTACCACCACCCGCCAACTACGGCCCACCACAACAACAACAAAGGAGACCACTAGGCCCTAAAAGGGTCCACTATCCACCATTGCCCGAAAGTCTCCCGGATATATTCAATGCCCTCATGGCCGCCAACTTGCTCATGTTACCAAAGGAAAGGACGACGTGGCCCGCTAATGTTGACACGTACCGCTATTGTGTTTTCCACCGCTCTCCTGGTCATAACGTCGATCACTGCTTTCATTTCAAAGACTATATTTATGACTTAAATGACCAAGGCGGTATTAATTGGGATGAGATGAGGCAGTTTATCGCCTCTCTAAAACAAGAAGACCTCCTCGGCAACAACAGGCTCAGCAGCCGCAGCAACCAGCTCCACAAGTACAACAGCAAGCTCCAGCACCACAGCAAGATATGGGGATTGTCCACAATCCACTGCCGGAGCACCCGCTAAACCAGCATGTGAACCCTGTCACAACCCTCCACGAGGTGGAGAGAGGGCAGGGGTGGCACGAAGAGAATGCCTCTGTCGGGGCATTTAACCATAATTCAAATCAACCTCCACGCCTCTTGCGCACACTTCCTTCTTCTGCTCCTCCCTTGACTCGCTCCCTTTTGCGCCCTGTTAATCCATCTACTCCAATTAATTCCCCATCCTTGCCAACCCGGTATCTCCTTACCCGTTCTCCACCTCCGCAGCCTACCACACAGCAAACTCCACCACCCATCACCAACCCTTCGCCCTTGCCATCTAGGCCACTCCTCATCCGCCCATCATCAACACCTGTTACATCCACCACCATTACTCCTCCACCGGCAAGGACCCCTCCACCATCAGTTCACCCACCATTTATACCCAGGTCTCTCCTTATTCAACCAACTATCTCCACCCACACTCGGGCACCCCTTTCTACTCCTACGCCTCCTACGGGGGCTTCTTTTTTGAACCCTTACCCAACACCCCCTACGGGGGCTCCTTCTTTGAACACTTCTCTACCACTTGCCAACACTAATGTCCCTTCTTCATCCTCTAACCCTCCCTCCACCCTTGCCCCGACAGAGGCGCCGCCGAATCAAACTATGGTACTCCGCAGTGGACGGATATTCCACCGTGTTTTTCCTCAGAGGGAGCATGAGCCCACACAGGGGCCCAATGAGCAAGAACAGGAGCAGGAGTCTATCCCGGGCACTCAATACGATTTATTAAAGCATCTGGACAGGACTCCAGCAAGAATTTCTATTTTAGAGCTGATCAAAAGGTCAACAACCCATCAATTGACCTTAAAAGAATATCTGCAGAAGGTCATGGTTAATGAAGACATTCCTGCCGAGCATATAACCACGGTCCTAACGCCTGCTAGCGGTCAGCCAGCAATTATTTTTCATGAACATGAACTAGCACCTCAACCAGCTCGGAAATATGCTCTGTGTATCACAGTGGACATTAACAAGGTGGCAGTAAAATAATGTTTGGTGGACACTGGGGCATCCATCAATGTATTGCCACCCAGCACTTTGAAGATGTGCGGCATTCCGGAAAGTCAGATTCGCCCATCCACTATAACAGTCACAGCATATGATAACACCAAGAAGCCTCCCCTGGGTATGATAACATTAAAAGTCAGTTTGGGCCCAGCTACAATCACAGTAGATTTCCACATCTTGGACATGGATCCAACATTCAATGGCATCTGGGTCGCCCCTATATTCAACAGCTGGATGCGGTGCCTTCTACAAATCATCAATGCCTCAAGTTTCCACATAAAGGCCGTATTATCAAAGTCACTAGCATGCCGATTTTGCCAGATGAAGACATACAGTTAGCAACATCAGTTCCGTCTATTTGGCCTTCCAACAAACCGTTGTTATCAGTGTTAGATGTCATTAACCCACGGCCAATACCCTCAGAGACAGTCACAACGGTTGCTATGACACCTCTGACTTCCAAGGGGAAGAAGAAGAAGAGCATAATAAATACCCCTGGCTGGAATATTCTGATGAAAATGGGGTACCAAGCTGGTAAAGGCTTGGGTGTTAATTTCCAAGGCAGAACCAAGCCTGTCAAGCTACAGAGATTGATTGCACGGGGCGGCCTAGGCTATAAAGGGTCGGGCAATAATGAAGAAGAACCATGGGCAGTTATGACATCCACTTTGAAGACAGATCGCCAACCGCTTACTTGGACATTGCAGACACATTTTGTCAAAGGTGGCACTTAAAACAATGAGCAGACTACAATAGTCACTTCCATGTTAGACTGTCAAGATGTTCATGCTAGACAATTTGCTCGTCATATTGCTCCATTGGCCACCTATAAAGCCCTCGAGTCTCTAAGGCCTGATAAGAGAAGGAAAATGGGTGATCCAGAGTGTGACTGGTATAGATGGTTTGACATGAATGATATTGCTATTGCTTTGAGTCGTCTATTTATGCCGACCGACCAAGAATGGCCGCACTAATCCATGAGTTGATTGAGAAACCTGCTGTGATAACAGATAAGAGGCAGCTGCTGAGCAATTATACAGACACTGGAGAGCCTGATGTGCCACACGAAGAAGGTTTCACGACAGACAGGCTGTGGGCCGGCCTTTTCTCTCTCACTTCCATGCATCCGTCTCTTCTTGTCTCCCTGTATTCCCAAATGTTTCCATGTGTGCCTAGACCACCTCCAATCATGGTCATCTTTTCTCCAAGTTCACTTCGAGTTTCTCCTCCAATTCCTCCCTTGCTCCTCGAGCAATTTTTCAGACTCTCCATCACACCCCCGCGCGGGTCGTTATTAATTCAACCCTTCTCCAATCTTTCAATTTTCACTCTTCCTACTATTCCCCCTTCACATTGCTTTCTATTGGAAAAAGAAAATAAAAATGAAGAGAAAAACGAAGAAAAAAAAATGCCAAAAATTCAACTTTTCAATCCTCCATCTCCGTTGAGGAGACCTCTTATCTCCTTTCTGAGTGTGTCCCGACCCAGGGGCCGGTCTTCCAGGATTCATTGATAAATATTTTCTACCCCTCCTACGAGGGGTCTTCATCTGTATCCCCTCCTGTATCCACTTTTTCACCTCCTTCCTTTTCTTCTTCTAATGATCAAGCTAGTTGCTCTTCTTCTTCTTCTAATAAAATTCATGGGGTAGCTTCACATAAGAAATCCAAGGGTAAGCAGATTCCCCGTAGATTCTTGTTAGAATTGGCTAGAAGGTGCCGGGCATGCTCAACTCTTCCCGAATTTTTAGAGAATCCGATCATCTTGCCAGAATTAGAATATGAGGGTGCTTGTGCTTCTTATGAGGGTTTGGGTGTCTATGAGATTATGAACGATGAAGACCCTATTGAAGAGGGGGATGAAAGTTACGAAGAATATGAGGACGAGGCTGATGCCTTTGCCAGTGGCATGAGAAGATTTGATGAACCATCAGCCTCAGTAGAAGAGCCTACCAAAGAAATAAATCTGGGTACGGAAGAAGACCCTAGGATCGTCCTCATTTCAAAGAACTTGCCGCCTTCCGAAGAGGAGGCGCTTATTTTGGTACTTCAAGAATACAAGGACACGTTCGCATGGAGTTATGAAGATATGCCTGGATTAGACCCTGCACTCGTTGAACATCGGCTTATACTTAAGCCAGGGTCTGTCCCGGTCAAACAACGGTTGAGACGTTTCCACCCTAACATGGCTTTAAAAATGAAAGAAGAGGTCGACAAGCTTCATAAGGCTAGATTTGTTAGAGTTGTCCTCTATCCTAACTGGGTGGCTAACATCGTCCCGGTCATGAAGAAAGATGGAAAGGTTCGGATTTGTATAGACTTTCGGGACCTCAACCGTGCTTGTCCTCAGGATGACTTCCCCCTCCCTCATATTGATGTTTTGATTGATAATACGGCAGGATTTGAGACTCTCTCCTTCATGGATGGTTTTTCGGGTTATAATCAGATTCGCCTGGCCGAGGAAGATCAAGAGAAAATATCGTTCACTACACCGTGGGGTACATATTGCTATGTGGTCATGCCTTTTGAACTCAAGAATGCTGGAGCCACCTATCAGAGGGCTATGATGGTAATTTTTCATGATATGATCCACATTTATATTGAGGTGTATGTGGATGACCTGGTAGTAAAATCAAGAACAAGGATTGAGCATCCTGGGGTTCTAGCTAAAGTCTTGCAGAGATCACGAGAGTATCAGTTGAAAATGAACCCCAAGAAGTGCGTATTTGGTGTTTCATCAGGGAAGTTGCTTGGATTTATTGTCAGCAAAAGGGGAATTGAAGTTGATCCCAATAAGGCGAAGGCCATCAGAGATATGTCTCCTCCCAAGAATTTGAAGAAGTTCGAGGATTAATCGGGAGGTTGCAATTTATTCGCCGCTTTGTCTCCCAGCATTCACAAAGATGCAGGCCGTTTTACGAGCTTACTAAGTCGGGGGTCAAGTTTAATTGGGATGACAAGTGTCAGGCAGCTTTTGACGGATTGAAGGATTATTTGGCCAATCCTCCTGTCCTGAGGCCGCCAATCCCGGGCAAACCACTTGTTCTTTATGTTTCTGTCCTGGATGACTCTGTGGGTGCTGTCCTAGCTCAGGTGGATGAAGAAGGGAAGGAGAGGGCAGCATACTACTTGTCTAAACTTCTCAACCCTTGTGAGCAGAGGTACTCAGCCATAGAGAAGACTTGCGCCGCTTTGGTTTGGGTAGTTCAAAAGTTAAAGCACTATTTCTTAGCTCACGAGGTTCACATCATTGCTCGCATGAATCCGATTAAATTCCTTCTTGAAAAATCTGTCCTTACTGACCGATTAGCACACTGGCAAAGTTTTCTTTCACAATTTGACATCACTTACATTCAACAGAAAGCTATCAAAGGCTACGCCATTGCCGAACATCTTGCTCACCACCCTCTACCCCGATTTGACCCTGTTCGCTCAGAGTTTCCAGATGAAGAACTAATGTCCATAAATCAACCCCACGATCCTATGTGGATGTTACATTTTGATGGAGCTCTAAATTCCCAAGGAAGAGGGATCGACATGGTTCTTTTAACACCAGAAGGGGTCACCATCCCATTCGCCGCTCAGCTTACTTTCCCTGTCACGAATAATATAGCTGAGTATGAGGCTCTTTTGGCCGGCCTTCAAACCGCTCATAGATATGGTGTTACCCAATTACGAATTGTTGGTGATAGTCAGCTCATTCTACGCCAGGTGCTTGTCAAATACCGCACTATCAATCCTAAGCTCAAACCATACCAGGAACTTGCTTCAGCTTATGCCAAACTCTTTACCAAGCTGATCTTTGTCCATGTCCCTCGTAGCCAGAACATCTTAGCTGACGCTCTTGCCTCTTTTGCCTCTACTTTAATCTTCCCTCCCCAACGAGATTTTCATGTTCCTCTCATTCATCAGCGTAACACTCCAGCTATTAAAGATCGTGCATTCCTTGACATTAGGGATAATGTGCTCGAGAAGGTCAGGCGGAGTGAAGCTCTTAAAAGCAAAGAGGTCATGTTATTAGATTGGGAAGAAGAATTGGCTGATGAGGAGAAACCTTGGTATTATGAGATTGCCAGATATTGCAATGATCAGTCCTATCCCGAAGAAGCCACTGTGGAGGAAAAGAAGGCAATTAGAAGAGTGGCTCAACGTTATGTTTTGGTTGGAGGTGTGCTTTATAGAAGAGGGCTCACGGGTGTTTTATTAAGATGCCTTGACGATGATGAATCCTGGAAGGTCGTGGAAGAGGCGCATTCAGGAGTGTGTGGTGGTCATGTGAATAGCCAGATGCTTGCTAAGAAGATCCTAAGGCTAGGTTTCTATTGGCCCACTCTAGAAGAGGATTGTTCTATCTATGTCCGAAGGTGTGTTAAGTGCCAACTGCACGCCGACAAGATTCATTCTCCTGCTTTTTCACTCCATCCTATGTCCTCCCCATGGCCCTTCTCCATGTGGGCTTTCGATGTCATTGGACCTCTTGGTGATTCGAACCTCCTTACAAAACAAAAGTCATTCACCCTTACGGAAACGGAGTACTTCACCAAGTGGGCAGAAGCGGAAGCATACGTGGAGATCAAAGCATCGACCGTCTGCAAGTTCATAATGAAGAACATCATCACAAGGTTCGGCATCCCGAGTACCATCATCACCGACAATGGACCTCAATTCATCTCTCAAGTGCTCAAGGATCTCTACAACAGGTATAACATTGCATTGCATCATTCTTCTCCCTATTATCCGCAGGGTAATGGCCAAGCAGAGGTAACTAATAAGACATTGATCAAAATTGTTAAGAAAACGTGTGCGGCTAATAAATTTTTGGATTGGCCAGACAAGCTAGTTGAAGCTCTCTGGGCCTATCGCACTTCCATTCGTACCCCAACTGGGCAAACCCCTTTCGCCCTTACTTATGGAATGGAGGAGGTAGTTCCTTATGAGATTCTCATTCACTCTCTGCGAGTACAATTGGACAAGGAATTCTCTATTGATGAGCGTCGTGATTCACTCCTTGCCCAGTTGGAACTCCTAGATGAGAAGCGTCTGGTCGCCGTTGAGCATGCGCGCGTTTATCAAAATAGGCTTTCACGTTTTTATCAAAAGAAAGTAATTGAGAGAAAATTCAAAATCGGTGAGATGGTAATCAAGAGAATCTTTGTAAAACCTGGTGGACCACGTTCAAAACTCCAACCAAACTGGGAAGGACCCTTTGTTATAAAAGATGTTTATCCTGGTAATGCTTATAAATTGATTAATGCTGAAGGAGAGGAGCTAGCTCATCCTTGGAATGGTCTGTACCTTAAGAAATACTACCCCTAATCCAAAAATCGAAAAAAAATAGAAATTTTCCAAAATCCAACAAAAAATAGAAATTTTCCAAAATTCAAAAAATAGAAATTTTCCAAAATCAAAAAAAAATAGAAATTTTCCAAAATCCAAAAAAAATAGAAATTTCCAAAAAAAAAATCTAAAAAAAGAGATTTTCAAATTCCAAAATTGTTGCCATGGCGTACGAGGACGCAAAGTCTGAAAGGTCAAAATTCAGTATTCATTCATCAGTCTTGTTAACTTAAAATGGGGTCGACTCCCGCACACACTACACACTTAAACCTCGAACTCAAGCGGTGCAAAATCTGATGGGAAGCCAAAACCTGACTAAAGGTGAAGACAATACCCATTCTTTTCCTCTTCGGCCCATAAGGGAGGAAGGGAGGTCTCGGGATAGACCCGCCAAACCTACCCGCCGCCTTAGTAAGTGGAAGTCAGGGCCCAAAAGGGAATAAAAATGCCGCAAAAGCCCAAGTACAATTAGGTTTTTTTTCATCAGTACAAATCAGCTTCAAAGAGAAAGTCAAATCGTGAAAAGAAAAGCATGTCAAGAGGGCAAAGTCCCCGCAAGGAAAACCTTGGGCGTATGCATGCAATATAAAAGAGGCAAAAGGCAACAAAATTTCCCTATGCCGAAGACTGAACCCCAACAGGCATAGGGTAGGGGAGGTAGTTTTGCATCGAGCTTCTCAGAATCCCTTATGGGCTTCCTTATATCCTCTTCCATCTCTTTCTTTATGGTAAGTCATAAACCAGCAGAATGGTCGAGACTGACCTAGGAGATTGCACCGTGCGAGATCTTGCGTATAAGTTTAACCAATAGCACGTCGACCCCCTTTTGATTATTCAAGAAAGATCAATGAATCCTCAATGATGACCACTAGGACCCAGTGCCTTAGTAGCTTTGTCAACCCAATTCTGAAGACACGGAAATTAACGCCTCTGAGTAAGGTGCCTTTTATGGAATTAACGCATGTGTGAAAGTCGTCTTTTCTCAAATAACGCCCCTAGGTAGGTTGTCATTTTCACGAAAATCAAATTCTTTTTCAAAATTAACAACCGTCACTGAGGGCGTCTTTTATTTGAAAAACGACCTAGTCTAAGGTGTCTTTTTGAGAAAATAAGAGAAAAAAAAAAGAATGAAAAGAAGAAAAATAGAAAAGAAGAAAATAAAAAGGTGGTGGTGGTTTATCGTTCATGATGTGTGCTTGCATCTTGTATGGGCATCTTTTATTATGATTTGCATATGACTGCTTGCGTGTTGCATCTCCCTTTATTAGTTATTTCATTTGCCTTATTTGATTAGAGGCTTGGTCCCTTGACCCGTTATCAAAGTCAAAGTAAAGACATCCCTTGCTTATTGAGCAAGGGGCCAAGTCGAACAGATGAATTAACCTGTTTGCTTAAGTGTTATCTTTTAAGTGGAATTTATTTGTGATTATGCACTTATGGTCATGTCATGTTTAAACTGAGGATATTTTCTATCATGAGGACTAATGAATTTTCAAGTGCAGAAGAGTGCAGGATAATTCGAGATGCATGGGAGTAACATCATTCCGTTCTTGTATTCTTTCCTGTAAGCATTGTTACTATATGGTACTCTACGCTATTATAGCATATCAAGGACCTTGTGGTTCTGACGAACTTGGAATTTGAGTTCCCCTTCATCAAAAACAGTGATAATTCTAGGAGAATCTTGATCACACGGATAGGCCGTTGAGTCATTAAAGGTCTGGGACGATGGTTCCACTTTCTGGGTTGATGCGCGGACAAACGGGCTTCGGCTTAGTGTCAGCTCGGAGATCTGGATTCTTGACTAAATCTAGATGGCTTGGCAAAATTATCCTTGATTATTTTCTATTTTTAGTTTGTTTTAATTTTTCTTTTAGCCCAGCATGCATCATGTAGGACTTTGAGCTTAATGATGAAAATCTTCATATTACGACAATAATGAAGGTCACTCGCTCTTGATTGAGTTGACATGAGATATTCCACTCCAAATCAAGTACTTTATTCTCTCTGAAATCGCTCAGGCTAGTTCCTTGAAAGCGTCCCTTTGTTGGGTCTTCATCTCCATTCACTTTATTTTTATGCAAATCCACCTTGGTTGTAGCACGTCCACATTGGCTGGTAACCGCTCTCCAAAGGTGCCTCCCTGTCGTGCCCTCGCGCACATTTTATTTATTTAGTTTAGTCTCCTTCATCCAGCCAATCGATGCTTTCTTGGAATCACCCGGAGTTGTTTCACTCAGAATCTTGGAAAGATTTTTAACGCTTAGTGTCATAGGCGTGTCACATCACACCTTGGCATCTACTTATCAGTTCATTCCACTTCATTTCGCTTGTTGCACTTTCATTTCGTCTCACTCCCTTGCAAAGCAGACGCCAAGGCAGGGTAGCTGTAGACACGCCAAAATTGATACTATGTTGATTAAATCTCATGTCACCATATTAACACCCCAAAGTGAACTTCAATATTTCCATAATATGAAGTTTTACTTTTTTGTGTGTTTTTAGGCCATTTTCTAATTATTTTTGTAATTCACGACTCTACGTAGGGCGTGTTTTAAATAACGGCTTGGGCCGGGGCGTTTCTCAAAGAAAGGACGACTGATCCAAAAGGCGTCAGTTTCTGGACTTTTACAAATCCTACTCAAAATTAGAAAATAAGAATTAACGTCCCTCCATGGGTCGTGTTTTGAATTAACGCCTCTCCCTCAGGCGTCTCTTCATCATTTTAAAATAAAGAATGTTTTCATTACTAAAACTAAATCCATGAATTGACGCCTTTGTCCCAGTCGTGATTTTAATTAACGCCTTGTCCCAGGTCGTCAATTTCAAATAACGCCTTTCTGTGGGTCGTCTTTCACCCTTCCGTGTCCTGCTTGAACAACCCTTTCCTGAAAGTTCCCTGCTATGTTTTAGTCACCGTGTTCGATTGGGGAAGTAGAGGCCTTGCCGTAGATGAGTCTTGCTTGTTCTTATCCCATTG